>OZ026840.1:7321610-7978206 GCA_964023205.1 Lutraria lutraria
AGCGACGAATTTTCTATTTCCTGTTCACAATGGGATATTATTGTGAAATATTGATCAAGCTTCTATAGGATCAGATTACAGGACTTATGTAAATACAGTGAGCTCCCTGACACGTATTGCAGTACATCTTTATATTGATCTATTGTATGTCTCACGTATGTTCATATAATACTTCATTAAAATTCACCTACTTTTATAACTACGCCATTTCAGGAATCCATTAACATAGCTAGTTTTATGAGACAATTAATATATTTACGATTAAATGTTAAAGCTGTATAACTTTACTTGGTTTTCGAGTACATGTAATTTAAATTTATAAAATAAATCAGAATTAAGTTTCCATCGTATTTATCGGCACTCAAATTAAAAAATCTATTTTTTTGTCAAAACTCGTATGGCACATGTAAAATAACGAAATAATTGTTTTTATACAAATAACACTACATTTGTATTTTAACAATATTAGGATATGTATTTTCAAGATGTCAGCTTTCTTAATATACAGTAAAATACTGAGAAGATTGTAATCGGTGCTGGTGATCATAGCTGAATGAACATGTTGTCTTGAGCCGAAGGAATGAGTGGCCTTAACAGAATGTACCGAGGTTCCTGACTTTGAAGCTATGGACTCGTAATTCTATAGTAATTAACCGGCAGTTCTAGGCTAATAGACTGGTAGTTCAAGACTAATTGACCGTCAATTCCAGGCTTATTGACCGATAGTTCCAGGCTGATTGACCGGTAATTCAAGATTTTTTGACAGGTAGGTTTTGGCTAATAGACTGGTAGTTCAAGACTTATTGACCGTCATTTCCAGGCTAATTGACCGGTAGTTCCAGGCTGATTGACCGGTACTTCTAGACCAATTAACCGGTAATTCCAGATTATTTGACAGGTAGTTCTAGACTCATTGATCGATAGTTCTAGGCTAATTGACCGGTAATTCAAGAATATTTGACAGGTAGTTCTATGCTAATTTACTGGTAGTTCTGGACTAATTGACAAGTAATTCAAGATTATTTGTCAGGTAGTTCTAGGCTAATTGACCGGTTGTTCTAGACTAATTAACTGGTAATTTCCGATTATTTGACAGGTACATGTAGTTCTAAGTTTTATTAATGCAGACTGTGTAATACTGAATGGTAAAAAGTAAATTTACCGTTGCAATATCTACAAACACATACATTAACATAGCTTCCTGAACTACATTTACCCTGACAAAGCAGTTATAAATATTGTTATCTGATTTTGATATATTATGTTTTCGCTAAACACATTATGATACAGATAATTATTTTATACCAGTAACACCTTATTTCAATATACATTCATGTACAAGTCATGTCTGGTTATATTTAAGTTTAATGTTACTTTTAAACATGAATCTCTGATTCTATATATAGTAGAACAGAACTGATACTTTATTACATGACTTGGGTCACATGGCTCATCATCATGTACATATATAAACATAACAAGCGACATGGGAGTAAGAATAAACATGTATAAGTAACAAAACAGGGGGTAACGGAGAAACCAAGTTTTTGAATTAACATTTTATAAGTAAGCTATCAAATGTGCCGACATAAATTATACATCTAGATGGTATAGGTAATTATACAAGTAAGAGGTCATTGAACATTTCAGGCAATTAAAATTATACAGCTACATTGAATGGTTTGGTTTGTATATCCCGGGGTATGCGAGAAATGAATTGAAAATAATTAAGTGTTGACTAAGAACGAAATGTGTGTACTTTACACCTTATTGGGAATTTTATGTCATTTACATGGCGTATTAATGTAAATATTTTACATGATTAAACTTACCAATACTTGGTATCATATATCAAACACAATCCGTGTATTAGGTGGGAAGTGGAACTTCTATTTCACTTTAAATAAACTATATCGAAATGAGATTCCGATGTGATTGTTGATTTAACACTGTACTGTCTATAAGGAACTGTCATAGTTTGTGAATTTACTTTCATCGGGGAGGGTAATGGAACGAACGAGGTGGTCGTGAGAATTTATACATGTATTCTGAAAACGAGTCCGTAATCACGCATGTTTATATTTTTTGCGTTTGGTAACAAACATAATATATATTGCGATAGTCTATGTTTAAGAAATAGCCAGGTGCGAGACAGGAAGACCGGTACCAGACACGAGGTGACCGGCTACTGGATATATGAGGAAACGGATATAAGACATTGGGAGGGTGAGATATCAGATATGATGAGACTGGTACCAGTCGCTAGGGGAACCACCTGATATGTTGAGATGTGTACCTGGCGCTAGAGGAGGACCACCAGATATGATGAGATGGGTATCAGGCGCTAGTGGAGGACCACCAGATATGATGAGATGGGTATCAGGCGCTAGTGGAGGACCACCAGATATGATGAGGTGGATATCAGGCGTTAGTGGAGGACCACCAGATATGATGAGGTGGATATCAGGCGTTAGTGGAGGACCACCAGATATGATGAGATGGGTATCAGGCGTTAGTGGAGGACCACCAGATATGATGAGGTGGATATCAGGCGTTAGTGGAGGACCACCAGATATGATGAGGTGGATATCAGGCGTTAGTGGAGGACCACCAGATATGATGAGATGGGTATCAGGCGCTAGTGGAGGACCACCAGATATGATGAGGTGGATATCAGGCGTTAGTGGAGGACCACCAGATATGATGAGGTGGATATCAGGCGTTAGTGGAGGACCACCAGATATGATGAGATGTGTACCAGGCGTTAGTGGAGGACCACCAGATATGATGAGGTGGATATCAGGCGCTAGTGGAGGACCACCAGATATGATGAGGTGGATATCAGGCGTTAGTGGAGGACCACCAGATATGATGAGGTGGATATCAGGCGTTAGTGGAGGACCACCAGATATGATGAGATGTGTACCAGGCGTTAGTGGAGGACCACCAGATATGATGAGGTGGATATCAGGCGCTAGTGGAGGACCACCAGATATGATGAGGTGGATATCAGGCGTTAGTGGAGGACCACCAGATATGATGAGATGTGTACCAGGCGTTAGTGGAGGACCACCAGATATGATGAGATGTGTACCAGGCGTTAGTGGAGGACCACCAGATATGATGAGGTGGATATCAGGCGTTAGTGGAGGACCACCAGATATGATGAGGTGGATATCAGGCGTTAGTGGAGGACCACCAGATATGATGAGGTGGATATCAGGCGCTAGTGGAGGACCACCAGATATGATGAGATGTGTACCAGGCGTTAGTGGAGGACCACCAGATATGATGAGATGTGTACCTGGCGTTAGTGGAGGACCACCAGATATGATGAGGTGGATATCAGGCGTAAGTGGAGGACCACCAGATATGATGAGGTGGATATCAGGCGTTAGTGGAGGACCACCAGATATGATGAGGTGGATATCAGGCGCTAGTGGAGGACCACCAGATATGATGAGGTGGATATCAGGCGTTAGTGGAGGACCACCAGATATGATGAGGTGGATATCAGGCGTTAGTGGAGGACCACCAGATTTGATGAGGTGGATATCAGGCGTTAGTGGAGGACCACCAGATATGATGAGATGTGTACCAGGCGTTAGTGGAGGACCACCAGATATGATGAGGTGGATATCAGGCGCTAGTGGAGGACCACCAGATATGATGAGATGTGTACCAGGCGTTAGTGGAGGACCACCAGATATGATGAGGTGGATATCAGGCGTTAGTGGAGGACCACCAGATATGATGAGATGGGTATCAGGCGCTAGTGGAGGACCACCAGATATGATGAGATGGGTATCAGGCGCTAGTGGAGGACCACCAGATATGATGAGGTGGATATCAGGCGTTAGTGGAGGACCACCAGATATGATGAGGTGGATATCAGGCGTTAGTGGAGGACCACCAGATATGATGAGGTGGATACCAGGCGCTAGTGGAGGACCACCAGATATGATGAGATGTGTACCAGGCGCTAGTGGAGGACCACCAGATATGATGAGGTGGATACCAGGCGCTAGTGGAGGACCACAACATATGATGAGATGTGTATCAGGCGCTAGTGGAGGACCACGAGATATGATGAGATGTGTACCAGGCGCTAGTTGAGGACCATCAGATATGATGAGATGTGTACCAGGCGCTAGTTGAGGACCACCAGATATGATGAGGTGGATATCAGGCGTTAGTGGAGGACCACCAGATATGATGAGATGTGTACCAGGCGCTAGTGGAGGACCACCAGATATGATGAGATGTGTACCAGGCGCTAGTGGAGGACCACCAGATATGATGAGATGTGTACCAGGCGCTAGTTGAGGACCACCAGATATGATGAGATGTGTACCAGGCGCTAGTGGAGGACCACCAGATATGATGAGATGTGTACCAGGCGCTAGTTGAGAACCACCAGATATGATGAGATGTGTACCAGGCGCTAGTTGAGGACCACCAGATATGATGAGGTGGATACCAGGCGCTAGTGGAGGACCACCAGATATGATGAGGTGGATACCAGGCGCTAGTGGAGGACCACCAGATATGTTGAGGTGGATATCAGGCGTTAGTGGAGGACCACCAGATATGATGAGGTGGATACCAGGCGCTATTGGAGGACCACCAGATATGATGAGATGTGTACCAGGCGCTAGTGGAGGACCACCAGATATGATGAGATGTGTACCAGGCGCTAGTGGAGGACCACCAGATAAGATGAGGTGGATACCAGGCGCTAGTGGAGGACCACCAGATATGATGAGATGTGTACCAGGCGCTAGTGGAGGACCACCAGATAAGATGAGGAGGATACCAGACGTTAGTGGAGGACCACCAGATATGATGAGGTGGATACCAGGCGCTAGTGGAGGACCACCAGATATGATGAGGTGGATATCAGGCGCTAGTGGAGGACCACCAGATATGATGAGATGTGTACCAGGCGCTAGTGGAGGACCACCAGATATGATGAGGTGGATACCAGGCGCTAGTGGAGGACCACCAGATATGATGAGGTGGATACCAGGCGCTAGTGGAGAACCACCAGATATGATGAGATGTGTACCAGGCGTTAGTGGAGGACCACCAGATATGATGAGATGTGTACCAGGCGTTAGTGGAGGACCACCAGATATGATGAGGTGGATACCAGGCGCTAGTGGAGGACCACCAGATATGATGAGATGTGTACCAGGCGTTAGTGGAGGACCACCAGATATGATGAGATGTGTACCAGGCGCTAGTGGAGGACCACCAGATATGATGAGATGTGTACCAGGCGTTAGTGGAGGACCACCAGATATGATGAGGTGGATACCAGGCGTTAGTGGAGGACCACCAGATATGATGAGATGTGTACCAGGCGTTAGTGGAGGACCACCAGATATGATGAGATGTGTACCAGGCGCTAGTGGAGGACCACCAGATATGATGAGATGTGTACCAGGCGTTAGTGGAGGACCACCAGATATGATGAGGTGGATACCAGGCGTTAGTGGAGGACCACCAGATATGATGAGATGTGTACCAGGCGTTAGTGGAGGACCACCAGATATGATGAGATGTGTACCAGGCGTTAGTGGAGGACCGCCAGATATGATGAGATGTGTACCAGGCGTTAGTGGAGGACCACCAGATATGATGAGGTGGATACCAGGCGCTAGTGGAGGACCACCAGATATGATGAGGTGGATATCAGGCGCTAGTGGAGGACCACCAGATATGATGAGGTGGATACCAGGCGTTAGTGGAGGACCACCAGATATGATGAGGTGGATACCAGGCGCTAGTGGAGGACCACCAGATATGATGAGGTGGATATCAGGCGTTAGTGGAGGACCACCAGATATGATGAGATGTGTACCAGGCGCTAGTGGAGGACCACCAGATATGATGAGATGTGTACCAGGCGCTAGTGGAGGACCACCAGATATGATGAGATATGTACCAGGCGCTAGTTGAGGACCACCAGATATGATGAGATGTGTACCAGGCGCTAGTGGAGGACCACCAGATATGATGAGATGTGTACCAGGCGCTAGTTGAGAACCACCAGATATGATGAGATGTGTACCAGGCGCTAGTTGAGGACCACCAGATATGATGAGGTGGATACCAGGCGCTAGTGGAGGACCACCAGATATGATGAGGTGGATACCAGGCGCTAGTGGAGGACCACCAGATATGTTGAGGTGGATATCAGGCGTTAGTGGAGGACCACCAGATATGATGAGGTGGATACCAGGCGCTAGTGGAGGACCACCAGATATGATGAGATGTGTACCAGGCGCTAGTGGAGGACCACCAGATATGATGAGATGTGTACCAGGCGCTAGTGGAGGACCACCAGATAAGATGAGGTGGATACCAGGCGCTAGTGGAGGACCACCAGATATGATGAGATGTGTACCAGGCGCTAGTGGAGGACCACCAGATAAGATGAGGTGGATACCAGACGTTAGTGGAGGACCACCAGATATGATGAGGTGGATACCAGGCGCTAGTGGAGGACCACCAGATATGATGAGGTGGATATCAGGCGCTAGTGGAGGACCACCAGATATGATGAGATGTGTACCAGGCGCTAGTGGAGGACCACCAGATATGATGAGGTGGATACCAGGCGCTAGTGGAGGACCACCAGATATGATGAGGTGGATACCAGGCGCTAGTGGAGGACCACCAGATATGATGAGATGTGTACCAGGCGTTAGTGGAGGACCACCAGATATGATGAGATGTGTACCAGGCGTTAGTGGAGGACCACCAGATATGATGAGGTGGATACCAGGCGCTAGTGGAGGACCACCAGATATGATGAGATGTGTACCAGGCGTTAGTGGAGGACCACCAGATATGATGAGATGTGTACCAGGCGCTAGTGGAGGACCACCAGATATGATGAGATGTGTACCAGGCGTTAGTGGAGGACCACCAGATATGATGAGGTGGATACCAGGCGTTAGTGGAGGACCACCAGATATGATGAGATGTGTACCAGGCGTTAGTGGAGGACCACCAGATATGATGAGATGTGTACCAGGCGCTAGTGGAGGACCACCAGATATGATGAGATGTGTACCAGGCGTTAGTGGAGGACCACCAGATATGATGAGGTGGATACCAGGCGTTAGTGGAGGACCACCAGATATGATGAGATGTGTACCAGGCGTTAGTGGAGGACCACCAGATATGATGAGATGTGTACCAGGCGCTAGTGGAGGACCACCAGATATGATGAGATGTGTACCAGGCGTTAGTGGAGGACCACCAGATATGATGAGGTGGATACCAGGCGCTAGTGGAGGACCACCAGATATGATGAGGTGGATATCAGGCGCTAGTGGAGGACCACCAGATATGATGAGGTGGATACCAGGCGTTAGTGGAGGACCACCAGATATGATGAGATGTGTACCAGGCGCTAGTGGAGGACCACCAGATATGATGAGATGTGTACCAGGCGCTAGTGGAGGACCACCAGATAAGATGAGGTGGATACCAGGCGCTAGTGGAGGACCACCAGATATGATGAGGTGGATACCAGGCGCTAGTGGAGGACCACCAGATATGATGAGATGTGTACCAGGCGCTAGTGGAGGACCACCAGATATGATGAGATGTGTACCAGGCGCTAGTGGAGGACCACCAGATAAGATGAGGTGGATACCAGGCGCTAGTGGAGGACCACCAGATATGATGAGGTGGATACCAGGCGCTAGTGGAGGACCACCAGATATGATGAGGTGGATATCAGGCGCTAGTGGAGGACCACCAGATATGATGAGATGTGTACCAGGCGCTAGTGGAGGACCACCAGATATGATGAGGTGGATACCAGGCGCTAGTGGAGGACCACCAGATATGATGAGGTGGATACCAGGCGCTAGTGGAGAACCACCAGATATGATGAGATGTGTACCAGGCGTTAGTGGAGGACCACCAGATATGATGAGATGTGTACCAGGCGTTAGTGGAGGACCACCAGATATGATGAGGTGGATACCAGGCGCTAGTGGAGGACCACCAGATATGATGAGATGTGTACCAGGCGTTAGTGGAGGACCACCAGATATGATGAGATGTGTACCAGGCGCTAGTGGAGGACCACCAGATATGATGAGATGTGTACCAGGCGTTAGTGGAGGACCACCAGATATGATGAGGTGGATACCAGGCGTTAGTGGAGGACCACCAGATATGATGAGATGTGTACCAGGCGTTAGTGGAGGACCACCAGATATGATGAGATGTGTACCAGGCGCTAGTGGAGGACCACCAGATATGATGAGATGTGTACCAGGCGTTAGTGGAGGACCACCAGATATGATGAGGTGGATACCAGGCGTTAGTGGAGGACCACCAGATATGATGAGATGTGTACCAGGCGTTAGTGGAGGACCACCAGATATGATGAGATGTGTACCAGGCGTTAGTGGAGGACCACCAGATATGATGAGATGTGTACCAGGCGTTAGTGGAGGACCACCAGATATGATGAGGTGGATACCAGGCGCTAGTGGAGGACCACCAGATATGATGAGGTGGATATCAGGCGCTAGTGGAGGACCACCAGATATGATGAGGTGGATACCAGGCGTTAGTGGAGGACCACCAGATATGATGAGGTGGATACCAGGCGCTAGTGGAGGACCACCAGATATGATGAGGTGGATATCAGGCGTTAGTGGAGGACCACCAGATATGATGAGATGTGTACCAGGCGCTAGTGGAGGACCACCAGATATGATGAGATGTGTACCAGGCGCTAGTGGAGGACCACCAGATATGATGAGATATGTACCAGGCGCTAGTTGAGGACCACCAGATATGATGAGATGTGTACCAGGCGCTAGTGGAGGACCACCAGATATGATGAGATGTGTACCAGGCGCTAGTTGAGAACCACCAGATATGATGAGATGTGTACCAGGCGCTAGTTGAGGACCACCAGATATGATGAGGTGGATACCAGGCGCTAGTGGAGGACCACCAGATATGATGAGGTGGATACCAGGCGCTAGTGGAGGACCACCAGATATGTTGAGGTGGATATCAGGCGTTAGTGGAGGACCACCAGATATGATGAGGTGGATACCAGGCGCTAGTGGAGGACCACCAGATATGATGAGATGTGTACCAGGCGCTAGTGGAGGACCACCAGATATGATGAGATGTGTACCAGGCGCTAGTGGAGGACCACCAGATAAGATGAGGTGGATACCAGGCGCTAGTGGAGGACCACCAGATATGATGAGATGTGTACCAGGCGCTAGTGGAGGACCACCAGATAAGATGAGGTGGATACCAGACGTTAGTGGAGGACCACCAGATATGATGAGGTGGATACCAGGCGCTAGTGGAGGACCACCAGATATGATGAGGTGGATATCAGGCGCTAGTGGAGGACCACCAGATATGATGAGATGTGTACCAGGCGCTAGTGGAGGACCACCAGATATGATGAGGTGGATACCAGGCGCTAGTGGAGGACCACCAGATATGATGAGGTGGATACCAGGCGCTAGTGGAGGACCACCAGATATGATGAGATGTGTACCAGGCGTTAGTGGAGGACCACCAGATATGATGAGATGTGTACCAGGCGTTAGTGGAGGACCACCAGATATGATGAGGTGGATACCAGGCGCTAGTGGAGGACCACCAGATATGATGAGATGTGTACCAGGCGTTAGTGGAGGACCACCAGATATGATGAGATGTGTACCAGGCGCTAGTGGAGGACCACCAGATATGATGAGATGTGTACCAGGCGTTAGTGGAGGACCACCAGATATGATGAGGTGGATACCAGGCGTTAGTGGAGGACCACCAGATATGATGAGATGTGTACCAGGCGTTAGTGGAGGACCACCAGATATGATGAGATGTGTACCAGGCGCTAGTGGAGGACCACCAGATATGATGAGATGTGTACCAGGCGTTAGTGGAGGACCACCAGATATGATGAGGTGGATACCAGGCGCTAGTGGAGGACCACCAGATATGATGAGGTGGATATCAGGCGCTAGTGGAGGACCACCAGATATGATGAGGTGGATACCAGGCGTTAGTGGAGGACCACCAGATATGATGATATGTGTACCAGGCGTTAGTGGAGGACCACCAGATATGATGAGATGGATATCAGGCGCTAGTGGAGGACCACCAGATATGATGAGGTGGATATCAGGCGTTAGTGGAGGACCACCAGATATGATGAGGTGGATACCAGGCGCTAGTGGAGGACCACCAGATATGATGAGATGTGTACCAGGCGCTAGTGGAGGACCTCCAGATATGATGAGATGTGTACCAGGCGCTAGTGGAGGACCACCAGATAAGATGAGGTGGATACCAGGCGCTAGTGGAGGACCACCAGATATGATGAGGTGGATACCAGGCGCTAGTGGAGGACCACCAGATATGATGAGATGTGTACCAGGCGCTAGTGGAGGACCACCAGATATGATGAGATGTGTACCAGGCGCTAGTGGAGGACCACCAGATAAGATGAGGTGGATACCAGGCGCTAGTGGAGGACCACCAGATATGATGAGGTGGATACCAGGCGCTAGTGGAGGACCACCAGATATGATGAGATGGATATTAGGCGCTAGTGGAGGACCACCAGATAAGATGAGGTGGATACCAGGCGCTAGTGGAGGACCACCAGATATGATGAGATGTGTACCAGGCGCTAGTGGAGGACCACCAGATAAGATGAGGTGGATACCAGGCGCTAGTGGAGGACCACCAGATATGATGAGATGTGTACCAGGCGCTAGTGGAGGACCACCAGATATGATGAGATGGATATCAGGCGTTAGTGGAGGACCACCAGATATGATGAGGTGGATACCAGGCGCTAGTGGAGGACCACCAGATATGATGAGGTGGATATCAGGCGTTAGTGGAGGACCACCAGATATGATGAGGTGGATACCAGGCGCTAGTGGAGGACCACCAGATATGATGAGGTGGATATCAGGCGTTAGTGGAGGACCACCAGATATGATGAGGTGGATACCAGGCGCTAGTGGAGGACCACCAGATATGATGAGATGTGTACCAGGCGCTAGTGGAGGACCACCAGATATGTTGAGATGTGTACCAGGCGCTAGTGGAGGACCACCAGATAAGATGAGATGTGTACCAGGCGCTAGTGGAGGACCACCAGATATGTTGAGATGTGTACCAGGCGCTAGTGGAGGACCACCAGATATGATGAGGTGGATACCAGGCGCTAGTGGAGGACCACCAGATATGATGAGATGTGTACCAGGCGCTAGTGGAGGACCACCAGATAAGATGAGATGTGTACCAGGCGCTAGTGGAGGACCACCCGATATGATGAGATGTGTACCAGGCGCTAGTGGAGGACCACCAGATAAGATGAGATGTGTACCAGGCGCTAGTGGAGGACCACCAGACATGATGAGATGTCTACCAGGCGCTAGTGGAGGACCACCAGATATGTGGAGAACCACAAGATATGATGAGATTAGCACCAGGCGGTAGTTTTATTTCAACCGCTCTACGATCTTTGATGTAAAGAAATCAACATAAAATCTAAGGCAAAAAAGTTTTGTTTAGTTCTTTTATACAGTACATGTACATGTATACGTAAACATAAGAATAAAAACAAAAAGTGAGATAAAAACAATTTTCAAGTTTTATTACGGGGTAACATTAAAACATTTCAATATTTGTCATCTACACGACAAGTTGGACCACGGAAACATGTAATTTACTTTAATATAAGGTACTCATATTTTCAATCAATCTTGTATATCACTTACAATTGTACATGTACATTATGTTGTATATCACTTACAATTGTTCACGTGCATCAATGTTGTATATCACTTACAATTGTACATGTACACTATGTTGTATATCACTTACAATTGTACATGTGCATCAATGTTGTATATCACTTACAATTGTACACGTGCATCAATGTTGTATATCACTTACAATTGTACACGTGCATCAATGTTGTATATCACTTACAATTGTACACGTGCATCAATGTTGTATATCACTTACAATTGTACACGTGCATCAATGTTGTATATCACTTACAATTGTACACGTGCATCAATGTTGTATATCACTTACAATTGTACATGTGCATCAATGTTGTATATCACTTACAATTGTACATGTACATCAATGTTGTATATCACTTACAATTGTACATGTGCATCAATGTTGTATATCACTTACAATTGTACATGTACATCAATGTTGTATATCACTTACAATTGTACACGTGCATCAATGTTGTATATCACTTACAATTGTACACGTGCATCAATGTTGTATATCACTTACAATTGTACACGTGCATCAATGTTGTATATCACTTACAATTGTACACGTGCATCAATGTTGTATATCACTTACAATTGTACAGGTGCATCAATGTTGTATATCACTTACAATTGTACACGTGCATCAATGTTGTATATCACTAACAATTGTACATGTACATCAATGTTGTATATCACTTACAATTGTACATGTACATCAATGTTGTATATCACTTACAATTGTTCACGTACATCAATGTTGTATATCACTTACAATTGTACACGTGCATCAATGTTGTATATCACTTACAATTGTACATGTACATCAATGTTGTATATCACTTACAATTGTTCACGTGCATCAATGTTGTATATCACTTACAATTGTATATGTGCATCAATGTTGTATATCACTTACAATTGTTCACGTGCATCAATGTTGTATATCACTTGCAATTGTACATGTACATCAATGTTGTATATCACTTACAATTGTACACGTGCATCAATGTTGTATATCACTTACAATTGTACATGATGAGATGTGTACCAGGCGCTAGTTGAGGACCACCAGATATGATGAGATGTGTACCAGGCGCTAGTGGAGGACCACCAGATATGATGAGATGTGTACCAGGCGCTAGTTGAGGACCACCAGATATGATGAGATGTGTACCAGGCGCTAGTTGAGGACCACCAGATATGATGAGGTGGATACCAGGCGCTAGTGGAGGACCACCAGATATGATGAGATGGATACCAGACGCTAGTGGAGGACCACCAGATATGATGAGATGTGTACCAGGCGCTAGTGGAGGACCACCAGATATGATGAGATGTGTACCAGGCGCTAGTGGAGGACCACCAGATATGATGAGATGGATACCAGGCGCTAGTGGAGGACCACCAGATATGATGAGATGTGTACCAGGCGCTAGTGGAGGACCACCAGATATGATGAGGTGGATACCAGGCGTTAGTGGAGGACCACCAGATATGATGAGATGGATACCAGGCGCTAGTGGAGGACCACCAGATATGATGAGATGGATACCAGACGCTAGTGGAGGACCACCAGATAAGATGAGGTGGATACCAGACGCTAGTGGAGGACCACCAGATATGATGAGATGTGTACCAGGCGCTAGTGGAGGACCACCAGATATGATGAGATGTGTACCAGGCGCTAGTGGAGGACCACCAGATATGATGAGATGTGTACCAGGCGCTAGTGGAGGACCACCAGATATGATGAGATGTGTACCAGGCGCTAGTGGAGGACCACCAGATAAGATGAGATGGATACCAGGCGCTAGTGGAGGACCACCAGATATGATGAGATGTGTACCAGGCGCTAGTGGAGGACCACCAGATATGATGAGGTGGATACCAGGCGTTAGTGGAGGACCACCAGATATGATGAGATGTGTACCAGGCGTTAGTGGAGGACCACCAGATATGATGAGGTGGATACCAGGCGTTAGTGGAGGACCACCAGAAATGATGAGATGTGTACCAGGCGTTAGTGGAGGACCACCAGATATGATGAGGTGGATACCAGGCGCTAGTGGAGGACCACCAGATATGATGAGATGTGTACCAGGCGTTAGTGGAGGACCACCAGATATGATGAGGTGGTTACCAAGCGTTAGTGGAGGACCACCAGATATGATGAGATGGATACCAGGCGCTAGTGGAGGACCACCAGATATGATGAGATGGATACCAGACGCTAGTGGAGGACCACCAGATAAGATGAGGTGGATACCAGACGCTAGTGGAGGACCACCAGATATGATGAGATGTGTACCAGGCGCTAGTGGAGGACCACCAGATATGATGAGATGTGTACCAGGCGCTAGTGGAGGACCACCAGATATGATGAGATGTGTACCAGGCGCTAGTGGAGGACCACCAGATATGATGAGATGTGTACCAGGCGCTAGTGGAGGACCACCAGATATGATGAGATGGATACCAGGCGCTAGTGGAGGACCACCAGATATGATGAGATGTGTACCAGGCGCTAGTGGAGGACCACCAGATATGATGAGGTGGATACCAGGCGTTAGTGGAGGACCACCAGATATGATGAGATGTGTACCAGGCGCTAGTGGAGGACCACCAGATAAGATGAGGTGGATACCAGGCGCTAGTGGAGGACCACCAGATATGATGAGATGTGTACCAGGCGCTAGTGGAGGACCACCAGATATGATGAGGTGGATACCAGGCGTTAGTGGAGGACCACCAGATATGATGAGATGGATACCAGGCGCTAGTGGAGGACCAGCAGATATGATGAGATGTGTACCAGGCGCTAGTGGAGGACCACCAGATATGATGAGGTGGATACCAGGCGCTAGTGGAGGACCACCAGATATGATGAGGTGGATACCAGGCGCTAGTGGAGGACCACCAGATATGATGAGATGGATACCAGGCGTTAGTGGAGGACCACCAGATATGATGAGATGGATACCAGGCGCTAGTGGAGGACCACCAGATATGATGAGATGTGTACCAGGCGCTAGTGGAGGACCACCAGATATGATGAGGTGGATACCAGGCGCTAGTGGAGGACCACCAGATATGATGAGATGTGTACCAGGCGCTAGTGGAGGACCACCAGATTTGATGAGATGTGTACCAGGCGCTAGTGGAGGACCACCAGATATGATGAGATGGATACCAGGCGCTAGTGGAGGACCACCAGATATGATGAGATGTGTACCAGGCGCTAGTGGAGGACCACCAGATAAGATGAGGTGGATACCAGGCGCTAGTGGAGGACCACCAGATATGATGAGGTGGATACCAGGCGCTAGTGGAGGACCACCAGATATGATGAGATGTGTACCAGGCGCTAGTGGAGGACCACCAGATATGATGAGGTGGATACCAGGCGCTAGTGGAGGACCACCAGATATGATGAGATGTGTACCAGGCGTTAGTGGAGGACCACCAGATATGATGAGGTGGATACCAGGCGCTAGTGGAGGACCACCAGATATGATGAGGTGGATACCAGGCGTTAGTGGAGGACCACCAGATATGATGAGATGTGTACCAGGCGTTAGTGGAGGACCACCAGATATGATGAGGTGGATACCAGGCGCTAGTGGAGGACCACCAGATATGATGAGATGTGTACCAGGCGCTAGTGGAGGACCACCAGATATGATGAGATGTGTACCAGGCGTTAGTGGAGGACCACCAGATATGATGAGATGTGTACCAGGCGCTAGTGGAGGACCACCAGATATGATGAGATGTGTACCAGGCGTTAGTGGAGGACCACCAGATATGATGAGATATGTACCAGGCGCTAGTGGAGGACCACCAGATATGATGAGATGTGTACCAGGCGTTAGTGGAGGACCACCAGATATGATGAGATGTGTACCAGGCGCTAGTGGAGGACCACCAGATATGATGAGGTGGATACCAGGCGCTAGTGGAGGACCACCAGATATGATGAGATGTGTACCAGGCGCTAGTGGAGGACCACCAGATATGATGAGATGTGTACCAGGCGTTAGTGGAGGACCACCAGATATGATGAGATGTGTACCAGGCGCTAGTGGAGGACCACCAGATAAGATGAGGTGGATACCAGGCGCTAGTGGAGGACCACCAGATATGATGAGATGTGTACCAGGCGCTAGTGGAGGACCACCAGATATGATGAGATGTGTACCAGGCGCTAGTGGAGGACCACCAGATAAGATGAGGTGGATACCAGGCGCTAGTTGAGGACCACAAGATATGATGAGGTGGATACCAGGCGCTAGTGGAGGACCACCAGATATGATGAGATGTGTACCAGGCGCTAGTGGAGGACCACCAGATATGATGAGATGTGTACCAGGCGTTAGTGGAGGACCACCAGATATGATGAGGTGGATACCAGGCGCTAGTGGAGGACTACCAGATATGATGAGATGGATACCAGACGCTAGTGGAGGACCACCAGATATGATGAGATGGATACCAGACGCTAGTGGAGGACCACCAGTTAAGATGAGGTGGATACCAGGCGCTAGTGGAGGACCACCAGATATGATGAGATGGATACCAGACGCTAGTGGAGGACCACCAGATATGATGAGATGGATACCAGGCGCTAGTGGAGGACCACCAGATAAGATGAGGTGGATACCAGACGCTAGTGGAGGACCACCAGATATGATGAGATGGATACCAGACGCTAGTGGAGGACCACCAGATATGATGAGATGTGTACCAGGCGCTAGTGGAGGACCACCAGATATGATGAGGTGGATACCAGACGCTAGTGGAGGACCACCAGATATGATGAGATGGATACCAGGCGCTAGTGGAGGACCACCAGATATGATGAGATGGATACCAGACGCTAGTGGAGGACCACCAGATATGATGAGATGGATACCAGACGCTAGTGGAGGACCACCAGATAAGATGAGGTGGATACCAGGCGCTAGTGGAGGACCACCAGATAAGATGAGGTGGATACCAGGCGCTAGTGGAGGACCACCAGATATGATGAGATGGATACCAGACGCTAGTGGAGGACCACCAGATATGATGAGATGGATACCAGGCGCTAGTGGAGGACCACCAGATATGATGAAATGGATACCAGACGCTAGTGGAGGACCACCAGATAAGATGAGGTGGATACCAGGCGCTAGTGGAGGACCACCAGATATGATGAGATGGATACCAGACGCTAGTGGAGGACCACCAGATATGATGAGATGGATACCAGACGCTAGTGGAGGACCACCAGATATGATGAGATGGATACCAGACGTTAGTGGAGGACCACCAGATAAGATGAGGTGGATACCAGGCGCTAGTGGAGGACCACCAGATATGATGAGATGTGTACCAGGCGCTAGTGGAGGACCACCAGATATGATGAGATGTGTACCAGGCGCTAGTGGAGGACCACCAGACATGATGAGATGTCTACCAGGCGCTAGTGGAGGACCACCAGATATGATGAGGTGGATACCAGGCGCTAGTGGAGGACCACCAGATATGATGAGATGTCTACCAGGCGCTAGTGGAGGACCACCAGATATGATGAGATGTGTACCAGGCGCTAGTGGAGGACCACCAGATAAGATGAGATGTGTACCAGGCGCTAGTGGAGGACCACCAGATATGATGAGATGTGTACCAGGCGCTAGTGGAGGACCACCAGATAAGATGAGGTGGATACCAGGCGCTAGTCAGGACCACCAGACATGATGAGATGTCTACCAGGCGCTAGTGGAGGACCACCAGATATGTGGAGAACCACAAGATATGATGAGATTAGCACCAGGCGGTAGTTTTATTTCAACCGCTCTACGATCTTTGATGTAAAGAAATCAACATAAAATCTAAGGCAAAAAAGTTTTGTTTAGTTCTTTTATACAGTACATGTACATGTATACGTAAACATAAGAATAAAAACAAATAGTGAGATAAAAACAATTTTCAAGTTTTATTACGGGGTAACATTAAAACATTTCAATATTTGTCATCTACACGACAAGTTGGACCACGGAAACATGTAATTTACTTTAGTATAGGGTACTCATATTTTCAATCAATCTTGTATATCACTTACAATTGCACATGTACATTATGTTGTATATCACTTACAATTGTTCACGTGCATCAATGTTGTATATCACTTACAATTGTACATGTACACTATGTTGTATATCACTTACAATTGTACATGTGCATCAATGTTGTATATCACTTACAATTGTACACGTGCATCAATGTTGTATATCACTTACAATTGTACACGTGCATCAATGTTGTATATCACTTACAATTGTACACGTGCATCAATGTTGTTTATCACTTACAATTGTACACGTGCATCAATGTTGTATATCACTTACAATTGTACACGTGCATCAATGTTGTATATCACTTACAATTGTACATGTGCATCAATGTTGTATATCACTTACAATTGTACATGTACATCAATGTTGTATATCACTTACAATTGTACATGTGCATCAATGTTGTATATCACTTACAATTGTACACGTGCATCAATGTTGTATATCACTTACAATTGTACATGTACATCAATGTTGTATATCACTTACAATTGTACACGTGCATCAATGTTGTATATCACTTACAATTGTACACGTGCATCAATGTTGTATATCACTTACAATTGTACACGTGCATCAATGTTGTATATCACTTACAATTGTACATGTGCATCAATGTTGTATATCACTTACAATTGTACATGTACATCAATGTTGTATATCACTTACAATTGTTCATGTACATCAATGTTGTATATTACTTACAATTGAACATGTACATTATGTTGTATATCACTTACAATTGTACATGTACATCAATGTTGTATATCACTTACAATTGTACATGTACATCAATGTTGTATATCACTTACAATTGCACATGTACATCAATGTTGTATATCACTTACAAACGAAGACAATCTGTAATACGTTGTTTGTTTAACGTTTTCTGTAATTTCACTCACTTGATTTTATTTAATATCATTGTTTTATAGCGTCATAATCATACGATAGATATCATTGAGTGATCTTATAAAATTTTGGGAGGTCCGTGTGTGGGGATTTAGACGGGATAGTGAAGTCCTGCAGATTGTCCACGGCTAGGTTATAGTGCAACAATGTACAATGTAGCTACATAATTGTTATAAATTGATTGGATATTTAAAAGTAATTGCTGAGATAGCTACAGTGTTAAGAAAACTGATTTTTTTTCTTCGCAAAATGTCCAGTCGTCAACACAATGAAAGACAATCTGTTCCGTTACTAGATGTATATTTGCGCCGGGGTAACTCAAAGTTGAAGTTGACGCTTGAGTGTAAAAACAGCATGGATGGTAAAATCACATGGATGGTAAAACAAAACGGTTGGTAAAACCACATGTATTATAAAGCTACATTGATGGTAAAACCACATGTATTATAAAGCTACATTGATGGTAAAACCACATGGATGGTAAAACAAAACGGTTGGTAAAACCACATGTATTATAAAGCTACATTGATGGTAAAACCACATGGATGGTAAAACAAAACGGTTGGTAAAACCACATGTATTATAAAGCTACATTGATGGTAAAACCACATGGATGGTAAAACAAAACGGTTGGTAAAACCACATGTATTATAAAGCTACATGGATAGTGAAACCACATGGATGGTAAAACAAAACGGTTGGTAAAACCACATATATTATAAAGCTACATTGATGGTAAAACCACATGGATGGTAAAACAAAACGGTTGGTAAAACCACATGTATTATAAAGCTACATGGATGGTAAAACCACATGGATGGTAAAACAAAACGGTTGGTAAAACCACATGTATTATAAAGCTACATAGATGGTAAAACCACATGGATGGTAAAACATAACGGTTGGTAAAACCACATGTATTATAAAGCTACATGGATGGTGAAACCACATGGATGGTAAAACAAAACGGTTGGTAAAACCACATGTATTATAAAGCTATATTGATGGTAAAACCACATGGATGGTAAAACAAAACGGTTGGTAAAACCACATGTATTATAAAGCCACATGGATGGTAAAACCACATGGATGGTAAAACAAAACGGTTGGTAAAACCACATGTATTATAAAGCTACATAGATGGTAAAACCACATGGATGGTAAAACAAAACGGTTGGTAAAACCACATGTATTATAAAGCTACATAGATGGTGAAACCACATGGATGATAAAAGAAAAAGGATGATACAACCACATGGATGATAAAACCACATAGATGGTAACACCACATGGATGATAAAACCACATGGATGATAAAACAAAACGTATGGTAAAACCACATGGATGATAAAACCACATGGATGATAAAACCACATGGATGATAAAACCACATGGATGATAAAACCACATGATAAAACCACATGGATGATAAAACCACATGAATGATAAAACCACATGGATGATAAAACCACATGGATGATAAAACCACATAGATGGTAACACCACATGGATGATAAAACCACATGGATGATAAAACCACATGGATGATAAAACAAAACGTATGGTAAAACCACATGGATGATAGAACAAAACGTATGGTAAAACCACATGGATGATAGAACAAAACGGATGGTAAAACCACATGGATGATAGAACAAAACGGATGGTAAAACCACATGGATGATAGAACAAAACGGATGGTAAAACCACATGGATGATAGAACAAAACGTATGGTAAAACCACATGGATGATAGAACAAAACGTATGGTAAAACCACATGGATGATAGAACAAAAACGGATGGTAAAACCACATGGATGATAGAACAAAACGTATGGTAAAACCACATGGATGATAAAACAAAACGGATGGTAAAACCACATGGATGATAGAACAAAACGTATGGTAAAACCGCATGGATGATAGAACAAAACGTATGGTAAAACCACATGGATGATAGAACAAAACGGATGGTAAAACCACATGGATGATAGAACAAAAACGGATGGTAAAACCACATGGATGATAGAACAAAAACGGATGGTAAAACCACATGGATGATAGAACAAAAACGTATGGTAAAACCACATGGATGATAGAACAAAACGTATGGTAACACCAAATGGATTGTAAGACCACATATATGGTAACACCACATGAATGGTAACACCACATTGGTGGTAACACCAAACGGATGGTAAAACCACATGGATCGTAAAACCACACAGATGATAAAACCACATGGATGATAAAACCACACAGATGGTAACACCAAACGGATGGTAAAACCACATGGATGGTTAAACCACACAGATGATAAAACCACATGGATGGTAAAACCACACAGATGATAAAACCACATGGATGATACAACCACACAGATGGTAACACCAAGCGGATGGTAAAACCACATGGATGGTAAAACCACACAGATGGTAAAACCACACAGACGATAAAACCACATGGATGATAAAACCACATGGATGGTAACACCAAACGGATGGTAAAACCACACAGATGATAAAACAACATGGATGATAAAACCACATGGATGGTAACACCAAACGGATGGTAAAACCACACAGATGATAAAACCACATGGATGATAAAACCACATGGATGGTAACACCAAACGGATGGTAAAACCACACAGATGATAAAACCACATGGATGATAACACCACATGGGTGGTAACACCAAACGGATTGTAAAACCACACAGATGATAAAACCACATGGATGATAAAACCACATGGATGGTAAAACCAAACGGATGGTAAAACCACATGGATGACAAAACAAAACGGATGGTAAAATCACATAGATGGTAAAACCACATGGATGACAAAGCAAAACGGATGGTAAAATCACATAGATGGTAAAACGACACAGATGTTAACACCACATGGATGATAAAATCCATGGATGGTAAAACAACATCGATGGTCAAAAGGCTTGCATGGCAAAACCATAGGGATGGTAAAACCACATGGATGTTAACACCACATGGATGGTAAATCCATGGATGGTAAAACCACATGGATGATAAGACAATACGGATGGTAAAACCACATATATTATAAAACCGCATTGATGGTAAAACCGCATGAATGATAAAACCACATGGATGATAAAACCACACGGATGATAAACACACATGGATGGTAAAACAAAACGGATGATAAAACCACACGGATGATAAACAAACATGGATGGTAAAACAAAACGGATGATAAAACCACACGGATGATAAAACAAAACGGATGATAACACCAAACGGATGGTAAAACCACATGAATGATAAAACCACATGGGTGGTAACACCACATGGATGATAAAAACAAAACGGATGGTAAAACAACATGGTTAGTAAAACCACAAGGATGGTAACATCACATGTATGGTAAAACAACATCGATGGTTAAAAGGCTTGGATGGCAAAACCACATGGATGGTAAAACCACATGGATGTTAACACCACATGGATGGTAAAATCACATCGATGGTAAAATACTTGGATGGCAAAACCACATGGATGTTAACACCACATGGATGGTAAAATCACATGGGTGGTAAAATACATGGATGGTAAAACCACATGGATGTTAACACCACATGGATGGTAAAATCACATCGATGGTAAAATACATGGATGGTAAAACCACATGGATGTTAACACCACATGGATGGTAAAATCACATGGGTGGTAAAACAACATCGATGGTAAAAAGGCTTGCATGGCAAAACCACATGGATGGTAAAACCACTAGGATGATAAAACCTCATGGATGATAAAACAAAACGGATGGTAAAACCACACGAATGATAAAACCACATGGATGGTAACACCACATGGATGATAAAACCACATGAATGATAAAACAAAACGTATGGTTAAACCACATGGATGATAAAACCACATAGATGGTAACACCACATGGATGATAAAACCACATGAATGATAAAACAAAACGTATGGTTAAACCACATGGATGATATAACAACACAAATAGTAAAACCCTATGGATGGTAAACCGCGTGGATGGTAAACAGCGTGGATGGTAAAACCGCATGGATGGATGGTAAAATCATATTGGTAGTGAAATCGCATGTTTTGTAATACCACATGAATGGTAAAACCGAAAAATCAAACAGTTTTTCATTTCCCCTTTTTCTAATGAATCTTTCAAAACCAAACACTTTGTGGTAATGGTTAAAAATAAAGGATTATTATTTAATCTTGCTTCTAATACATAGATAATGTACACAGTTTCGTGGTATAATCGTGTCTGTTAAGTAAATATACAATAAGCCTTATATACACATCACACATATTGCAGAAATATAAGTAAAGATTTTACTTAAAATGTTGTCTCTAACACCTCGTTATCAAAAGATATAACCTTATCCACCTCAGTGCAAGAAGCTGGTAACACCGGACAGTAGAAGAACGAGGTATATATGTTCGTGTTGTAGTGAATGTTAACGCTATGCGATCAAACTATATTAAATAAATCACAGTACTGCCAAATGAGACTTTTAGTTAGCTTGGTTCCTGTTGACTATGACTGCACTGCAACTTGGATCGGGAGCCAATTGTTAAACTGGTTCTCGTTGACTTTTTTGTACAAAGCGCTTGGTGCACATGGAACGGGAACCAACTTATAAAATAGTCTTCGTACGAGTTGTTTCCCTTCGTCGTTTATATTCCGTTTACATAAATTTGTATTTAGTTTTAGTTGATTTTCATTATGTAAGACTGTCAAATTGCAAAAATTGTACTGGAGGCTTTTTTTTATCTCATTGCAAGACAGAGGTATTCCGAGTGAAGAATATGTGACATGTGACAGATAGAAAAATATTCCCAGAAAAGCAACACTTCAGAAAAATAACATGGATAAAGTAAAGTTCTGATATTTCTACTCATTGAAGATTTTGTAAACTATGTGAAGTTAAGTATTGTAGTGACGTGGGAACAAACCTCAGTTTCTAGAAATATTAGAAATTAATAAGTGATATCATATAACTGCTGTTTTAGTCGTTATACACATGTACTTAATAATTATGATACGTTTTAAATCATATTGGAAAATATGGATTCTATTTTATATTATATTCTAGTATGTGTCATTTGTTGTTACATTATTATGGTAAAAAAGAAAGTATAACTCAAATAAAGTTGCTACGCGTTTCGTAATTTACTTCCTCATGCGAGTAGTATAATTATTGGAATGATGGTAAACATATGTGTGACGTCATGACAATGTTGTTACATTGTATTATTATGAGGTAAAATGTAATCACGATATCGGTTGACTCCAAAAGCTGTGACGTTTCGGGATATTATCATAGGAAGACTCTCACCACACAAGGATATATCCACCGATCTTCCGTAAGCTAGCTATACAGTTTCCTCACATCCTTTAGTGAGTGAGTTGAACTCACAGACATGAGGAGCTAGTTATTATACAGACACTATAACCCCACAAACACAGACAACACAGTTCCATGCGATTTTCTGCGTAAATTTACAATAATTATTATGATATATTTGCTTTAATTTAACACTTTTTAATATCACAGATGGAGAGTTTTTTCCCTTATACGTTGTGTGATATATTTTCTGTATACGGTGAAAATCTGCATAATTATTTTAAATTGATTATGGGAGTACATGCAACTTTTAACAAATTACTTTTGTGTCAATTTATTTATACGTTGATTAACGTTTATACGCTGAATTCAGAGGAGCCAAGATAGAGGGTAGTTAAGATACAGAAGACCTGGGAATTTATATCTCTACTTTTCTCGAAATAGTTTTTCTTGTTTGTTTTTTTATAAAGCGCCAATACATGCGTGGCCCATTTCCTGTGATTTCTAGGTTGTTTTTCTTTACTAGGTAGTTGGGATGGGGACAACGAAAAAGCGTCCCCAAGAAATTTGAAAGACGGAGCCGAGATTATCAAACACACGACCTCTATTTAGAAGTTCAGCGCATTATCGCTAGACCACCGAGCATTCCATACAACTTTTAACAAAGGTTTTTAAATAACTAAAAACTAAAAAAACTAAATGAGCTAAACATGGCTTGGTGTTCGTCAGCAGGAAGTTCTGACTTAGACACCGACTGTTAAAGACATTTGTTGAAGTTCGCTACATTTTTCACATAGATACATAAACATATATAGGAAAAATGAAAACGCATCGATAGATTTATTAAACATGATCGTAGCATATGATAACAGAAACATTTAAGCGGAAAAAATGGGGGTCACTGATCTCGTTTTTGAGTTATCTGCCCTTGAATTTGTATTTGTGTTTATTTTAGGGCATTTCAAGGGCAGATAATTCACCATAAAGGAAAGCGAATTACATTGATCAGTTTTCATTTTTCCTATACGTATATGTGAAAAATTTAGCGAACTGTAGCAAACGTCTTTAAATGTGCTAAACTCACGCTTTTTCTTTTAACTTCTCAGACAAAACACTAGTTCATGAAATACGCGTGAGGAAAATGTTGGGAAGGGGAAAAAACAAAAATTACTTACAGATGTCTTCGTTTCTCTTCATAAATCAATTCTTTCGTAGCTTTCTTGTACATCTTCCCGATAATCTTCAGGACTTTTTTCGGTTCACTGTCATCATCTTGAACATCTGTGTCTTTAACTGCTTTATTGTATTTCTCATCAAGTCCAAATAATTCTTGTGTCTTCGTTCTTAGATGTTCGGGTATACTGTTTATAAACTCTTCACCGTAGAGATAAGCAAATCTTTGAACTTCATTTACTGCTGCTGAGAATTCGATATTGTTCGGCGCGCCATCTTTCGAGTTAGAAATCCCGCATTCGATAAGACGCCGGACGTTTGTCCATTTATGCTTACTTTTTAACATTTCTGTTATATTCTATTCTGTCCTAGTCTTGTCTGTTAAATCATATTTAATACATGCTTTCACCAAACTTTCCCGAATATATTTGGTATTTTATCAGACGACTCACATTGTTCTATTGTCTGACACGGCTGTAACGTCTTTAAGATATAAGCTGACGTCGTGTTATGTCGCTTTGGATACAACGCTACTTTCGTGACGTCATAATTATCACAATGACGTAGATCGTCGGCGTTCTTATTTCGTACGTCTTAAAATACTGCGCTGTGCTGGGCCGACGAGCCGATTTATGGGTCACAGACTGATGAATAAAAAAGAACGAATACATACATTATTTAGTCTAAAGCCGCCAATGCTATGATAAAGTCGACGTGGTGCGTGATTGGTTAATTTTGTTTCAAATGATAACAGCGGAGTTAGACTTAATCAAAGTACAGAAAGTACTCATGGAAACTGAACTTACATATATTTGCATTGCAAATCGGAACGTGAGCTAGTTTAGCAGAACTGAAAGCTGAACTATCGTCCGGTTTCCAAAAACTACCTAATTTGATATACCATGAACAAACATCCTCCCATAAAACCGTGTTGTGGCTTTAAACAACAACATGACAATTACATAAACAAAACATTAATTATAACTCATACATTTGTAATTATATCAAGCACGTACGTCATAATTTATTTAGGAGTGACCTCCCTTTGTTTTATCCCTTAACAACGTTCTTGATTTCCTTTAACCTGGATTATCCGAAACCATGGAACATCCGAAATAACATTTCCGTCCTGTCGATTTCGGATAATCAAGGTTTTACTGCGGTAAATATAATGTTCACGTGATATTTACTTGTAACGGGAGGTGGTTAAAATGCACAATGTACAAATAAAACATATTTAAATGTGATTAATTGTTATTTATCAAGTAAACCAAAAAAACCAAATTATGTCATTCTTGAATTTATTTTTTTTAATTGCACTTTCTTATGATAGTTGCTGTTCATTTAGTCCGTTTTGACGAGAAATTTTCTCGTGAATGTTAAGTTATTTTAAGAATGCACTTCGCGTGATATTTAATGCGAATTCAATTTAAATCCTATTAGATATCTGTGAAATACCTCGTTAAGATACTCATGTTTGATAGAGAATTCTGTATTTTTTCGATTCCGTATTACCGCATGCTGGAAATGACAGGAATGAATTTGCATAAAGTTCTAGCATTTTCGCAATGCTTATTTCCGGGAAGAAATTCTGGGTAATTTACCGCTATGCACGTTGGCTGGCTTCAACCTTATTATTACGGCGGAGGAAACGATTTTGTTTAATAATAGTCCAGAGGATGGCGAAGATCTTGTCATAAATGGTTTGATTGTGAAGTCAGGAGAAATGAAAATCCATTTATCCGTCGACAAATCATAACTGCGAATGAAGTTATTGAAAACTAGATTGGGCAATTTGTGTCGCCGGCATGCGGTAATTGACGGTTTGGTGCGGACTTTATCCAGATCAGAAACAAAATGGTGGTCCAGTGAAATTAAAGTCTCGGCGATAATAGAAGGAATCGAGAGAAAAAAAACTTACAAAGACCTTAAATGCTCAAAAGAAGAACGAAATGTATCTAATTTTCATCATCTGATTTCACATTTAATGATATTACCTTGTGAAGGTATAATTATGTAAAATTAAGAGTGTTATACCTGAAGTATTTCCCTAGTCGATATCATTCTAATCACGGATGGCTGACATGTGTGGTGAATTTACGATGACTACAATCTATAATGTTTGCAAGACTCGTGTATATCGTGTGGTTTTGGTCGTTGTTGAAACAAGAAGTTTGTGAATAAGGGCTCATAATATAGTAATCAACAGTGACACTTTATTAAATTACATGCTATGATGTCCCTGATACATCAATGATAAGCAATATCTGATAAGTTAAACATTTTAAAACATCCGAAACTGTTCGCCGGATCAACAAGGTCCATCCAGGATAGCCCGGATGATAACTGTGCCATCAGGGCTGTACTTCCGGTTTGACAATGTTTCTCCCCAGTCAAACCGGTGGTCCAATCCGGCATGTATTGAAAATAGGGCTCTAGATCTAGATACGAGGATATCATTCGCAAGAAAGGGGGTATGATTTACAATTAGGGCTGTCCCGATATGGCAGTGTACCGGTACGTACCGGTACAGTGCTGAACGATATGCGTATCGTATCGGAAGGTCTCGTATCGGCCGTATCGCGGTTTTTTATTTTATATTAAAAAAAACTCTTAGAATGTTGAACAACTGAACTAAATTTGCGAATTTACTCTCGTATCATCGTCGACAATGCTTACTCAACTAATATCCGGGATTCCACACTCTATTTATGGACATTAGCAATGTGAGGTAAAGCTAGACAACGAATTCGATTCGAATACTAGTACTAGTATTCAGATTTTGTCAAGTAGAAATTGACTTATAATTTGTATTACGCCACCATGTAATTTTACATAAAATATGGCAGCATTTTGGTTTGCCGATTATTGAAACAAGCACGTAGTTGTCAGTAAGAAGTGTCAACGCGATGTCAAGTATAGTGGTGGGACTAGCAACCTTAGAACAAAAAGTCTCAACATCATATGATTAATTATTCATTATTAATTTAGTATTATTAATCAATTTGGCAATCGTAACCCTTATTCTTTAAACAATTTTATGTGGCTAGGTTCTATTCTTGATATAAGGTCATTTATGGGGCAGAGATTAAAACTTGCTTCTGTTATAATATTTCTCATAATTATTTAATTTCCACAAAGTCAACTAACATATATGTGAATCAAATTGATGACTTTAAGTACAAGACAATTTTAGTTTTACATCTTTTTAACAGTTAAGTAGAACTTTCTACCACCAAACAAGTATGCAGAGTTCCCAAAAAACATTAATATTACAACGTCTTTCATTACTTTGAAATATGTTTATATCGTATCGTTGATATCGCTAGTACCGTATCGCAATACGTATCGTATCGGCTGAGATCTGTATCGGGACAGCCCTATTTACAATACATCTGTAATTGTATTCATTTCACAATAATAATATGAAATTCATTACGGTACTTTTAAGGTTACATATTTTGATAAATTGGTACCCGTTCTAAGAATATGGAAAATGGGAGCCTCGTTATAAACATGTCCCAAGTTTTTACATCAAAATATTGTGAGATGCGATAAAACTTCGCTGTCTAGGCATTCAAATAGTTCCATTATCAAGGGGCCTGTTTGGTCCATTGGTGCTCGTCTCTGACTAGAAATCTTAAGCCATTCGTCACTTATAGGGTTTGAATCCCATCCGTTACCAAACATGTGTGTGGAAGCTGTCAAGTTTGCCCGACTTACGGAATGTCCGTTGCACTACTCCAGTGCACGCCTGGGGTCTTCACCCATCCTTAAAGCTCGAAAAGTTTGACAAACAACCCTTGACCGTTGGTGCAACATTAAACCCCAGTGGTATCTTCCTTGTAACTTGAATATAAAGGACATAGTGATTATCGGCTTATATATAATTCGGCGTTACAATGAGATGGTCTTACATTACTATTATTTTTATCATACCATACTTAATATGTACATATTTTTTTCACATTTGTTTGTTAGGTTATAATAAATATGTGAATATTTAATGCTGAATAAACATTATATTATGACACTGTTTTGTAACTAAGATGGTTGTTCAAATCAGTTTTAACAGTTTGATAATTTGCAAGTTTAGCAGCCTCGCGCCTTGCCTTGCCTTGCCTTGCCTTGCCTTGCCTTGCCTTGCCTTGCCTTGCCTTGCCTTGCCTTGCCTTGCCTTGCCTTGCCTTGCCTTGCCTTGCCTTGCCTTGCCTCGCCTCGCCTCGCCTCGCCTCGCCTCGCCTCGCCTCGCCTCGCCTCGCCTCGCCTTGCCTTGAAATTCTGTTCTTCTGTTCATTGTTGATATGAACGTACTGTTACTATTATTAAATGACACAAAATACAAATATTCTTAATTTTGTTTTATTAAGTCTTTTACTAAAAGACTTAATAAAACAAAATTAAGAATATTTGTATTTTGTGTCATTTAATAATTGAATTAAGAAATGAACAAAATAATTAATTGATGTACTTAACATGTATGTATGATTCGCTTATATGATAACAACATTCTCACTTTACTTAGCTTTAATTTGATAAATACAGTCTCATATTTGTTCCAATATACATGTACTGAATTACTATCTATTAAGTCATTGCATTTATTGTACACGCATGTTTTCATAATCGCATGTATATATATATATGAATAAATTATGTTACGACGATGAGCTGTGATGCTCAAGTCTTCATAAAGTTTCTGTTCTGTTCTGTACACTCGAATTTATCCGCGAGTCAGGAAATACCAGGAGAGCATTTAAGGGAACATTTGGGGCCACAGCGGGGTGTAAACAAGGGGTCTGATAATAAAATGACGATTATCAATAACTTTTGTACAAACAAACACATGAAGCGACAAATATCATTAACTAGTTATCAATGGTGTGAGAAACATGACTAATGGCCGACATAACTTGTTATATTGTGCATGAAAGGGTGTAATTAACGCTTGTAACTATTTAACAAAGCATCCAAAAAATCGTAATAATTACTCGGGCATTTCCGTAACTGAGAAATACGTCCTTTTCTTTAGATAAACGCCAAGGAGTTCCGATTTAGCGTCCAATTAAAAAAACTGAAGCGTGGATATTTTTTATAATTTTTATAATGTTGTAATTCAAATTAATGAGTGAAAAAATGTAGAGAATATTGAGTTGGGATAAAACTGTCCAGTTCTCCTGTATCTTATCTCCCCTCTCTCTGGGGCGGTCATGAAATAACCATAGCTGTCGAATGGGCCGTTAAACAACAGATGAAAAAGAGAAAACTGAACTAAAAGATGGACATTCGCAATAATTCAGACTACGTTACCTCGAACTAAAGATGTTATCATTATTATTTTCTCAATATTTATCCAGCAATTTATTGGTATTTGAAAAAAATAAGCACGCGATCATTCCGCACGCATAATAATTACTGCAGTTATTGATATAGAAAAATATAATGTACTGCCTTCATTGGCGGTCAGTTTACCGAAGATAAACCTGTCTGTATACAAAGTATTACGTGAAATAGATAATAAATTCAAACAAAACGGAACAGGGCCTTTTAATTATACATTTGAACATTTTTAAAACACAGTCCAGACAATTCATGTTTATTTAAATACTATAATTATAAAATGTTTCGCGTGTCGGAGAAGTAAGGAAGGTATTATACAAAGTCATGCTGAAATACGATGATATAATTCCCTGTTCGTTCGTTCGTTCGCTTGCTCGGTCGCTCGTCCGTCCGTTCGCTCGTTTAATATTCTATATAGAATATTTATTAATTGACTTAAACACAAAGATTATCGTATATTATATGTTAATAAATCAGTGATTTAATATGAGGGCAGTCGTATTGGCCCAAGGCCGAAGGCCGAGGGTCAAATACGACTGCCCCGAGGACAAATAACAGGACCTATATCAAATCACTTATCTATTGACAATTCTATGAAATAACTTTCTCTGAATCAGTTTCATTTTAAATGTTTTTAAACCACATGAATAGCAAATTACTTATACAAGATGGCCACCATTTCAGCTGAAGTATATAACACTTTTTGGCCCATCTTTAGCAGCCAATCACATTGCTTAAAATGTGGGCCAATATCTATATCACTTTTTGGCCCCAGGCCGGAAAGTGATACAAATATTGGCCCTGTTATTGGAAATGCCACTGCATTATTACGCTAGACAGTAAACATGTTACAAGGCTGATAATAAATGGTTATTTAATAAACATAATAACAACAACTTCTCCACATGTGGAAGAAAATCGACATTTTGGTCAAATCTTCACGGAAGGGTATGAGCTGCCACAATAGGGAATCGAACCCGGATCTCCGGGCCACAGATCCAGCACAATAACTACTGTACCACGGCCGCGGTCACTAAACATACATGTACATCGCCATTCTTTGAATTAAATTATAAGAAAATAGATCAAATGTATCATTAAGAACAAAACGCATATTTTTAAACCCAAAAATTGAGCGCTGTTCTATTCTGTTCGTAAAACTAGAATACAAATTAATATATATGTAATACATAAACTCTTTAACATTGGGACAGAAGAACAGTCGTGTATATAATCAAAATCCCCGACTACCGAGCCGAGTACTGTGTCTAGAAAATCAGAGGAAATGGGGGCGATGCGTGTATAAGTGCTTTACACCGGACATTTTAAAGGACCAGGAAAACAATTCGAAGAGTAAGGATATTAATACCCGGGTCTTCTGTATCTTATCTTACCTCCCTCTCCTCTCTCTCTCTCCCTCTCTCCCTCCCTCCCTCTCTCTCCCCCCTCTCTCTCTCTCTTAACCTCTCTCTCCCCGAGTCTCTCTGGGGCGGCTCTGAAATGACCATAGCGGTCGAACAGGTAAATAAATAAACAAATCCGGAGGACTATATTCTATTCAGTCGATTTTTCAATAAATTTCATTTTGTAGGATTATTATATCATTATCAAATCATTTAATTTTTGTATTTTGATTTTTTTAATTTAAGAGGTTAATGTCAATGTAAAAAATGCAAACGTCCTATTATTCCAATTATGAATATTTTTATGTTTATTTTTTGTTGTTGTTTAAAAGAAGAAAAAACTTAACGGAGATGTATAATTAGGATATAAACGCCGACTCGTTTTAATCTTTTCATTGTCATAACCTCCGGAAAATATTTATTATCCCGGGACATTTTCACGGCAAGATTCCAAGGCGGTGTCGGCATGACATGTTGCTACGCGAAAATTAAATAATATATGAAACATCTCAATTACTCAACTAATATCAAACAACACAAGGACTACCGTTATCAAATATTTTAATTTTCTTTGATGCAACATAATTATCAAATATTTACAGTAATTTAGACACTAGTTTGAATAAGAGGACCGCGGGCGATTAGATATAATTTGGTGATAATGCTGTAGAATCCACAGATCCAAATGTTGCTCGTGTCAAGAAATTTGTCAGTATTTAATGGCTACAATGTTGCGAATGGTGATAAAATCTATGACAATAAAAATCAACCATTTTTCTGCTCGTTTGAGTCCGTGATCATGGTCGATAGAACGCTTTCTTCGAGCGTCTAATACGATTGAACTGTTTGTTAGCGCTAACCGCGAAAAACCAATCAGAGAGCAGGGTTGATGTATTGTTAACCAATCAGCGCCTGTCCTAACGTGCATATGCAAATAAACCATTAAAATTAATTCGGAGATACGAAAATACATATTCTATCGCAATTTCTGTCTAGAAGATATTTAGGATCGACAAACTGGTTGTAGGAATTGTTGAAATAGTTCTACAGAGAAATAAGTCAACATTTATGGATGTAAAACAGACAACTTGAATTAAATATAATTTTGCATCAAAATTCAAGGACTTAAAGCGTTTTAATTCAATAGACTATGTGTATATCATAAAATAGCTATTAAATGCTATATATATTACTAAATTTAAAAAAATACGACAAAAATGATAACCAAAATATAACAAACATTTTGTGATTTTTATTCGGATAAAAATATTGAGAGAGTACATTCCGAACAGTTCTGACCCGGACTTGTGTTCGCACGAGATTCACGTGCAGGATTGTAACATGCAGTTAGAAATGGATTGTCAAGAGGACGGATATTCGTCCGATTGTTCACCTCACATGGATTTGTACTCGACCGCGTCTACTCCCCGAGGCTTGTCCTTCAGCATGCTAAAGGTAGGTAGCTTTTAATTTACGCATCTTTTAATTATTTCCGACATACTTGACAAGTTTATTAGACGGATAATGGCGTTCGCTGTAGCGAATGCACGGGTCACAGAAATCGAAATTAGTATTTATTAAAACTTTTTAGAATAACATGATTTTTATTGAGTGAATTTAATAATTATGGTGTTCTACCAATCCAAAACTTCTCTAAAAATGTTTTTTCCCAAATACTAATATTTCGATTGAATTGTCGTTATTCGTTCATTTCCGGGTACCAATGTTTTCTTAAAAATGTAAGCCTTGACGAATATCGCATGATTATATTTTCACGCTGGAATAGTATTTTGTATTTTATGTTTCGTACGAATAAAACTTTCGTTGTAGACAACAGGAAATGGAAGGTTTCTTTTATTCCAATTTCACATGCAATTATAGTGAAACCGCCATATTTTGTTTCTATGGAATAAAAGAACAACAGTAGACCTGAATAGTCTGAGAATTTATTTCTTCGACCGTCATCATGTAAAATGAAAATAATATATTAATACAATGTACTATTGAATTATATTGGTTGACGTTTAAACTTAATATTGTTTTAGGGCAATTACTTGCATTACTTGTTTCCTGTTAAACAAATGTATTTCATTTAAAATTCCCTTACAGAATATTGTGTATTGGCCCCAATTAAGAGACGACAAAACAATTAAGGACCTTACCTACGTCACGTGATGATGTTAAATGATACAAAATTAAATAAATTTACAGTTTTGAAACTTCATACATAATTGCATTTATAAACATGGAACATATATAAAATAAAATGTATATGATTTTATGTTTATATTTGTATGAGTTATTTTTTGTTTTGCTGTATTATATGACTATGTACCCGTGTACAAGTGGAAAAAATGTTCTGTTCTGTATAATGTAGTCTTGATGTAATCTTTATTGTCAAAAAAACAACAACATGCGGAACAGTTCAGATAAATAAATTACGTCAATGTGTGTATTTGTAGTATCTATCAAATGTTTTATAATAGAATTCATGTTAATTTACAAATAATAATTTCATAATAATAATAATATCAAATAAATTATCACATTGGACGAAATGTTAATTTGAAGTTACATATTTGCATGGATCGTGTTTTTGGAAGATGTAAATATGTTGAGCAGTGAATCTAAATAATAATAATACGAAAATAGACAAGGTCACGTGCGCGATATAAGCCCCAACATACATGTTCTTGGATTTTAAAAATATCAACATATATAACAAAATATACAGAGGTGAGGATAGATGATATACTAAGATAACAGGGATTTTATTGGTAAAGAATGTCTAATTAAAAAGTCACCTAGATTAGATATCATTTTCAGTTGTATGTCGTACCTCTGCCATTCTGGAACGGAACAAAGTTTAGAATTATAAAAAGAAGTTTTTTGAAAACGTGATTCATTTTATGTATTAAAAAAGAACACCACAGCAAGGATATACATTTACCCACTAAATATATTGTCGCGATGTCATAAAACATATCTTTTTTAATTCATCCCAGCTTGATTACTAAGTTTTCAGTGTAATGAAAAAGTCTTGCAAAATCAGCATTCGTTGGGATAGTCTTACATGATTTAGTAATGTCTTTTTTTCTTTTTTTGCAATTTTAGAAACTGAAAACTATTCGTACTGAATAGTGTTCATATTATGTTAAAGAAACACTTCACATTTAATTTATACATCATTTTATTGATAAGTAAAACGTTTAATATCATTGTATATAAGTTCAACATTGTTTAATGATTTCAAGTCACTGAAATATGTTAAACTAGAATCAAGTTTCGCGAAAGTTTGCGAACTAAAATAGCACGCACCAAAACCGCGTAAATAATACTGAGGTTCAGTCATAACTTATTCTAGTAAATACAATCTCAAATAATAATGTTAGTTTGATCTAATGCATGCGTTTTACTTACCGTATTTTCCGCATATATTATTTTGACAGATACATTTATTCTAAAACAAGGATGAGAAACTATTTAGTATTTAGTTAAAGCGGATATTGGAACTTTTTATTGCATGAACTTTGTTACAAAATGACCATTACGTAATTCTTAGAATAATGTTTGTCCGCCTGCCTGTCCGTCCGTCCGTCCGTCCGTCAGCGGCTAGGCACTGTATATCAAGATGAAACCCTGTGCGGCAAATCTTCGCCTGAATCATTAAAAACCCAATTATCAATTATAATCACTGGACACATCATTCTTTAGAAACCGGGTAAGGAATAATTGTAATTTTATTCACATTAGAATCTATTACAATTATTTTGTTTAGGCTATATCATAACCCATGTATTAATATGTTACACAAGTGACTTTATTTGTATTTTAAAAAAATCGTACGCATACTCACACGAAAAAGAAAGGGTGCACTTGGTATGCGGTGTTTTTTATATATATATTTGTACTTATAGAAGCAAAATATGTATCGAAATGTATTAACTACACAATATTGAATACAACGTATGAAGGGTTTTTCTTCACTTATGATGATAAATTTGCAATTCTAAACTTTATAACAACAATTTTTATGCAATATAAAAAGTGCACAATTTCTTTTTCGTGTAGTACATAAGGAAATTGATGTACACTGTTGATATATTGTACGGTATGCTGAAAGTTTTAATTTTGTTTAATGATTTGTCTTACTTTTGTCTCCGTATATTTTGTGAGGAAAATGTTTATATCTATATTGAATGAATAGATATATCATTTATAGTACATACAGTATTGAACCTCTGAAAACCGGACTCCCTAAAAAATCGGGCATTTTTTAAGTACTATTTTTTCGGAATGTATCAAAATTTCTCACAAAACCGGACTATTAATTAAGTCCGGACGAGGTCCGGTTTTCAGGGGACTTCACTGTATGTGTCACTTGGTAGAGTTGTCTGCATGGGACGGTGGCGGCTCATTTGATTATTTTCGCCAAGAGGCCCAGCATCAAAATAGTGTCTGCTTACGAAAGAACGTAATAAATAAATTTTGAGGAAAACAATACTTGTGAATACATGTACTTGCATTCACCCCTGTACTATAACAAAAAGTCACGGCTGAGGTCTAATAGTAAGTGCGCTGGATTTGTTACCCCGAGATTCGAGTTCGATTCCCGGTCGCGGCAGGTCATACCCTTCCATGCAACAAAATTGACAACAATGTCGATTTTGCTCCACAATCATGTTGAGAAGTTGCCGCTTTATTGTGGAAGGGTAAATTATTGATTCCGCCGCCCGGGAAAACTTATTACGTGAATCGGCCGCCGTATATAAGTTATAACTTAAAATTGTTTTAAAATGGCGGTAAACCGAAATAAATAAACAAATTGTATCAATGATGGTATACTGTTACGCGGGGATTAGTCCGAAAGTTAACAGATTGTTATTTTAAGGGGCTAGAATAATACTACAATTGTAATTTATTTAAGTAAGGATATTACAAGGTACCGCATACAATGTTAATGGATAAATAACAAACCGTGATTAATTACTGCAATATTAATGCTATAGCATTTAACCTTCTGTCTGGTGTTGGATTATCTCACAAATATTTTTTTATGGAAGTCCTAAGTCAACGGTATAATCCTACACGATCCATGGGATACGCTATCATCGTGACGTCACACAGTTGGCATTCATGTGACGTGCAAACCGTCTTGATCATCGTCCGATTAGTCCGTAGATTGGCGAAGATTAACGGAAAACAACGAGATTATCACGTGTTAATAAGATTATCAATATAATAATAATATTCACTACGGGAGTCGCCCGGATTAAATGTCTATGTTTATGTATCACACATTATTACGACAAACAAAACAATAAGACATATTATTAGCATTCTGGCCATTCGCGTATTAAATGTTAATTGAGACACCGTCGCTTTTTTTCTTTGTATAATATGCTTGTATTTTTATCAGCCATACTTCGAATGTCATTTATTTGTTTATCATTTGGATTTAACGCCATTTTCAACATTATTTCAGTTATATTGAGACGGGCGGTTATCCTAACCAGATTCCCTGCCTTACCAGAACTAACCACATTCTATCCGTGAGCTACTGCCAGTATACCCCACATAAATCAGATCATTTGTTTGTTTCATCGGGTTTAACATTATTTTCAACATTATTTCAGTCATATCGTGACGGGCAGTTATCCTAACCAGCTTTTCTGGACTTCATTTAGGCCTCAACCAGTACTAACCACATTCTATCCGTAAGCTTCTGTCAAGCCCACATAATTCAGAGGTGAAGGACAAATTAACATAGTATGTAACATATTCAGTCAAAATTGTCACGAACAGTGTGAGCCTCGTCCGTGGTTAGGACTCACAACCTCTTGATCAGTAGACCACCGAGCTGACTGGGTGGGCCGTTCGAAGGTCAAAAATAATATTCGTGCTGCAATCATATTTAGAACCTCAATACATTGAATGATGTTACCGTCCAGTATATCTACACAGTAGATTTTAATATTGTTTTAGAAGTCTAATATCATGACAGATGGCCTCGTTGAGGCAAACAGTACTTCGTGTTGCCAATAAAATCCTTTAAATAGTGATTTGTCGCAGAACTTTAAAAAAAATGATTATATTTTTGTTGAAGTCGGAATATACATGAAAAAAGGGGTCGTTCAGATCTTTTTTGCGCCTTGTCGACAGGGATCTGAATGAAATTGGAAACACTAAAATATGATACACGTTATGTGCACGTGATGGAAATTTTAAAACACAACACCGTCACGTGATGTTGGAAACTTGATGCCTTTATCTTCTTTTAAGTCAGAGTCGTATAACGTGATAAATTAGACTATGACATATATGCTGATATTTTTGTGCGTACTATATGACATGTTTTATATTAATGAAAAAAATCGCTGATTTATATATTATACAAATTAGTATCGACCAAAACTTACAATTGCCGTAAACAAAATGTCTTCCGTTTTATAATACGTTGTACATTATTGTATTTATGTCTTAGGATTTTTTCATAAATAATTATATTTGTATTCTTCGCTGTTTCGCAGTGCTTGATACGAATCCGTCCTCGGTTCTGAGAAATGGATTAGTCCTGGATTTTATCCACAACCGTAGCATTCAACCTAACGATATACAAGATATATTCTGACCAAGTTTTATAAGAATCCGACCGTTCAAAGATTATATCGCATGACAAAACGCTTTTGTTCTTCTGTCGTTTCTAGAGTTTATGTCAATAAGCCATAAAGAATTGTGAAGACAGGCATTTAGACTCTTAATCTTGCATCTATCACAGAGTCTAGAGTGCGTTTTATAATAATATTTTCCGACGACTCTCTTCTTAAAAGGTCCCATTTCCTTTAACACGAGGATTTCGTGCGAGGCGAGGATAAAGTCAAGTCTTTCGGTACCCGTCCATCATCACAGCTAATAGCTCTGTTTACAATAAAAGACCTTAAGAGCGTGTTCACTGAAGACTTAAATGTATTAAATAAAAGTCGCGTTAAGCGATTTTCTTTGTCGAGATTTTATTATACATTTGTGCTTTCCCGACAACAGGCACTGCTTTCTTTTACAATTAAATTTGAACGATTTATGGTCGCTTATATCGCTTGCTACAATACAGAACATAGCGTCTTTTGCAGGAATTTAAAAGCATTGTTGTTTCAGCCACCATAGCGGAAGCATTCCGAGTTCAGCGTCGGTACATTAACGCAATATTGCATTTTAACATCGCAGATTTCGTTGAAATCTTTATTCTGCAGATGAATTTGTGTTGACGCTGTCAAGACAACGCGACCTAGCAACTACAAAGAACGATGTTAAATAACGAACATTGCAAGTATTGTATAAAAGATTAAAAAGAATTTAAAACTATTACATATAGAAATAATGATTTAGTACGATTATAAATCAAACATCTTCCTTTAAGATAATCAAATATGATGTAGTTATAGCTTTAATAAACTGGTTCCCGTTCCATTTTGTAGTGCACCAAAGGCTTTGTACACACAAGTCAACGGGAACCAGTGTATAGCTTTAATCTACATAAAAACCTCGTAATTTATATAAAAACATCGACTTTGATATTAAGGCTGTCTTATTTTCACGTTTTATATACGTAGAATATAATTATCAAAAAACCGACCCGAAAATAAGTGGTGCGATTGTTATGAGATAAACAGCGCAACCCTTCCAAAGTAACACCCTTTGTGAGTAGCAAAGTTGCTATAGAGTGGTTGAATTAATAGTTAAATCGTGAAGACAGGGTCGCTCTGGAGAGGTTGTACTGTAGTCTTAAAATTTGGGCAGTCGGTTTGTGAAATTTAATTGGAAATAGGTCAGAAAACGTTTTAATAGTTTTCCTCCAATTATAGTACTTCTATTACAAAAAAAAAAATTAAAAAAAAAAAAATGTGTAAGTATATAATTTGCACATACGGGTAGTAAGTGGTACTTTGACAGGGTATTCCACCCAGCATCCACTGTAAAGAATTATCAAAGAAGTACTCCCACAGGAGCCGGATAAATGAACACCTTTATATCCTGTATCATTATAAACATGCTTTTATTTATTACGAATGTATTTTCTTATCAATTTTGCACTTCAATATCATGCATTTATTGTAGTTACATGTCATTGTGCAGCATTTATCTAACAATTCCCTGTAAAACAGCTATTCATATTTCATTAACTATTCATGAAGTACTCAAGAAAAGTTCAAGAAAAATTCACGAGTTCATGAATACCTTTTGATAGTGATTGCATTTGTACTTTAAAATGATATTATAAACTACATGCATTATATAATGTATACAATATGTAATGCTATTTCAAAATCAATTAAGATTATTAAGTATTTTTTAAATACACCCAGTTACATAAGATTATATCGTTAAGTTCTTTTATGCTTAATACATGTACATTTACTACGATATACACAAATACACGACGATCGGAGTTGTTATTATTGTTGATTTGTTATTGGTGTTGTTGTTGTCATTGATGATAGATTATTATTAAATTATCACCGTCATACCTCCAATTATTTATCTTTTATTGATGCTGATTAACTGTTAAATGCCGGGAACCACTTGTTAAAATATTTCATCGGATACCTTTTGAACTTATCGGTCAAACATAAAGTTGTTACACACTCAGTCAATAATTACAAGTCGTGCTGTTTCGGAAACGTTTCGCAAGTGATTCCGAGCCCTTTCAAGTAAATACCAGAGCAATCTAAGGACTGAATAAATCTGAAGAAAAATGTGCGAAACTGCTGCCCGATCTAAACATCTCTTGTTCATTACCGCGCGCCCCCTACCGTGCGTCAATCGTACAACCATCTGGTGACTTGTTTCAAAGAACGGTAACTCTGCAGACTGAGTGTCAGCGTCGGCACGTGCCAGCGCTCTCAAACAGATTTATCGATCATGAAAATGCCAGGGGACTTTGGGAATACCTCAGACAGAGATACGGAATGTGATAACAAAATAGTGGGCGGGCATCGGTTTCCTAATATGGGGTTATCAGACAATCGCAGGCAACGCCCACCAATAAATTCGTCACTAATTACCAGAAAATAGCGACGCGCTTGTTGAGAATTCTAAGAAGTCTTGCTAGCTGAATATAATTTAGACTGACAATTGTTCTGAATAAACTTGATTCTATGTTTTATTTATGTGCATGAAAATAGAAATAAGAAAACCTGATTTGTTCCCTGTGACGTCTAAGTGTAAGATTGGTCTCCGAGATCAAATCTCACTGAATTTTGTCTGTTAATGTAAATTTATTACAATAAAACATATGATATCAATGATACATTTTTCTGATAGCCTAATTAATCTAAAAAAAGTAACATCTTTTCAACCAAAAAACATTGAGAAAGGTTTTAGAACTTCTGGGTCTGGCCAATATAGCAGCAATCCTTAAAATAAGCCTTTTAGTCAATGTGATGAAAATGACAAGCTCCTAACGCTGACTTGTTTGTCTTCAGGAGTAACGTTATACAAAATTCGAAGCTTCCAATGAACTTCAAATAAAGAAGGAAACACGATGTGCACGTGCAACTTGTCTTATTTCATTCATCCGTTCCATCAAAAAATCGAAGAACCACAAAAATATTAGAAAGATGTCTAAACATATTTCAGCAAGGTAACAATCCTGGTGTCGTCCGACGGTTGAGAACTTTTTAAAAAATGTGTACAGCTTTTTAAAGAAAAAATAAATATATTACCTTTCTGAGTTATATTTTGATCACATTAGTTTGACCGCCAAAATGTATAGTTCATGCCTTCCACCCCAAGTCTCATGTTGATATCTTATAAAGAAATACATGTAGCTTTATTTTTCTTCTAAAATATTTACCAGCATCAAAAGTTGTGCAAAATGTTGAATAACTCAAAATCTGCATTGAATTTTAAGAAAAACCTTCGAAATTATCAAAAAGCGGTCTTCAAAGGATTGAAATTGTGTGTACGTCCCCTAAATACATTTCTTATTATATGACGATTATTTTGTTAGACTTATTCGCAACTTACAATCGTCTGCTTGTTTTTATTTGTGTCACAAATCTCGGAAAATCTCACGTGATTTCAAACATTACCGTAGTTTTTCTTCTAGGAATCTAGAATCTTGATATTCTAAAACTGCCTTCAGACGCCGGACATGTTTATTCAGACTTATCATACAATGTCTTAAAAAAGTTTTTTCTAAACAACATTAAATCGACGTCGTATCCCCTGGTTACACCGTAATGTACTTCCGCTGTTATAGATTTTATGTGTCTTCATAAGTTTACCTTTTAATGGATTATGGAAGAAAATCGCGTATGAGAAACACTGTCTCGTGAAATCTCGATGAAACATCACGTGACCGGAAGTCAAGACAAAATCTACGACGTCTCCCAACACAAAAGCTCGCGCGCTCGACAAGACGCGATACTAAGAGCCATTTCCGGTCGGCTCCTAAATATGCTCATACGATTCCGTGCGAGATGTACTTGCTTCCGCTTTTGAAATGAAAATCTAGTAAAATCACATTTCATAACATCGCGTTGACAGGAACCAGCGACTGACTTCACTTTAAATTTGTCAGATTGTCCTCGAAAATACTCAAACTGGATAAAGACTCCGACACTACTGCGGCAAATAACGCTCCAATCGGATCACTTTGTCTTTTTCGTTATGTTCAAGTACCGTTCATTTGCATGTTATAGAATTTTGGGTAAATCAAATTCTCTGCGATTATGTCGTTCAACACTAAGTGGATTGCCAGAACAAGTTGTCAATCACGCTAGCACACTTCACTATTGTAACGACAACTTTTGTATTATACTTGACAATATTTTGATTTAAAACTTTTACGAAATACGTGATTAACAAGCTTGAACAAAACTCACTTCAACTTTAGTGTCGCGAGTCATCGTGAAACATTGCCTGCGAACAAAGCATGCAGACACGAAACAAAAAAATCGACGACAAAAACATGAATTTTTTTTTTAATAGTTTCATTCGGATTTAAAAAAACGCTGTACGGAGCTTTCAAAACTTGTTTTATACTAACCGGAAACGGAAACTGCAAGTTTGATAAATTAAATAAAGATTTTTTTATGAAAGAATAACTTGGTTTCAATTACTTTTCAATTAAGGACCACAATAAAGATAAGGGTTTTATTTTAACCCTTCTTGTGTTATCCTAGATATATGATATTGTTTGGCATCACTTTTCGTGAGTTCATTTACATTATCTCTTGTTATATGTATGTTTTATTGAAGTGTGCCATGTTAACATATTGCATACTGAAATAAAGCTATCTATCTATGCAAATCAATTTGTTAACGGGACTTAGACTATTTTATTTTTTATTTTTACGATAATAATGGGAAGAATTATAAATTTACGTAATATGGAATCGAAATCATGAAAGCCGCCTTTAACACGCGCATAAAAGTCTTAAGTAGCACTGCATACAAATGAAAAAAAATCCTCTGTGATATTATTACTGTTTTGAATACTCTTTTACAAATCCTAAAGTCCCTTAAAATTTGTATACTTAAATATCTATACATATTCATGTACATCATTAATACATGTTTACAACCACTCAAAAGCAGCACCCTTTTTGAGTAGCAAATTCATATTGTCAATGAGAGGTTGTTGGTCCACAGAGGTTACATTAATAGTTAAATTGTGCAGTGGGAAAACTCATGCTGTTGTTGTAGGGAGGTTGTTGCTCAAGAGAGGGCCGCTCTAGAGAGGTTGTACTGTATACATGTGTGCTTTTTTTCAAGACATCTTACTGTATGAAGTGTTTGTGTTGTTGTTGTTGGTGGTGGTTAATAATATACTTTAATAATTATGTTTTTATCATTTCAGACAGATGATGATATTTGTTTTGGATGCGGTCTACATATAACAGACAGATTTATATTAAAAGTAAATGACCAGTCATGGCACGTGGCTTGTTTACGTTGCTGTGTCTGTCAGACGGCCCTGGATCGTCAGAACACGTGCTTCATACGAGAAGATAACATTTACTGTCGACTGGACTATGCTAGGTTGGTTCTTGTTCTAAAAAGATAAAAATGCTTTAATTTAAATCATTAATACAAGTGATTTTTGATTGAGGTAAAAATTCCGCATTATCCGGGATATTTCTTGTCTTCAGTGTCGCACTAACGACCAGGTTGATTTGACAACTATTTCTAAAAGACCCCGGGCTTATATCTGGGTAGATACACTGGCCGACTTACCGTAAGCTAATGGGGTAACTTCCTTTTATGTACTTAAAATAAATATTTTAAAGAGATAATAGCAAAGAAAAAACGGTCGACACTGTACTTAAATGTATGTGTTTTGGATACGTTCAATGTTAAGAAAAACTTTCTAAATTTATTTTCACGCTAATTACTTATTAGCTTTTAAATTTCCAAATCGTCACTTTTTGGTGTTTAGGTAAAAGAGCATATACTAAGAAGATGATACATTTTAGATAAAGATGATAAAGGTATAGCTCACTTATATATGTGGGTCTAACTTTTCACCGAAACTAGTAATATAATGATTTATTGAATAATCCTTTTATTTTAAGTATATAAATATCATTTATTTTATATATTTTATCATTTTTATGTAATCTTCATTTTAGTAAATAATTTATAATAAATATCAAGGACTTATATACATACACGTATGTATATAAGTCCTTGTAAATATTAATTATTTTTAATATCAATTATTTTATAAATCATTTATTTTAAATACTAGTAGCATATATTTGGATAGCCTATTCTTGTGATGTACCTCATCTATTTTATACAATGTATGAGCATGAATTATAAATGTATTTGTAGCTCTTATACCTTTAAACAGTGGTAGTGTATTATTGTCTCAAGAAATTCTAAACAAATTTCTCTATAAAACTAATTATGTGAAATAGTGTTACGTTTTGAATACTGACGTAGGAAATAGGAATTGAAAGAATAGAACAATACATCAGTTAGTTTAAGCAAAATTTGGTTTAGAAAGTCGAATATGGTAGTCGACAGTCTGCAGAATATCGGAAACAAACCATTTTATTACATACATGTACATGCATCGATGATAAAGATTTAGCTCACTGACATATGTGGGTCTAAATTTTGACCGATACTAGCATAAAGTTTTATTTAATAAATTCCGTTTGTTTTACAACTCATAGGCGAAGTGATACAGCAAGTCACATTGAGAAACTTAAGGCAATCTATTTGAAATAAGAATAGGAATATATAAATGTCCGGTTCAACCGGTTCTTATTTTCTCTTTCTCTAGGGCGGCCCTGAAATTACCAAAGCTTTCGAATGGGCCGTACAACATAAACATAAGATAAATATTTTTTTTTAATTGCCGGAGGTTGAACAAAAGTTGCAGACAAATATTGTGTGTTCTTGATTGTTTCAAAAATACAATATGTCCGATATGTACATTAATGCGTGTTCGATTTCTTTATTTTCCCCAATTACGCAATAATCAAAGTAGTGCCACAATTACGAAATGTATTTGTTTGAAAAATAATGTCAAACCGAAGCTGCTCTTTTATGTCAAAAACAATCAAATTACACGTAGTTGCTTTGATTCGCAAATTTCTCCAGATCTTCGATAAATCGTTCGCCCATAAAAAGAGTGCGAACTATTTGTTCAAATGCTTCTTTGAAAAACAAATTCGTTTAATGATGTATTCATACGCGAGGTCTCATGAGACGAACTATTTACTGACAGTGAATGAAATCTGTACAAAAACAGACAATTGATTGATTTTTGGTTTGATATTTCGGTGAACACGTTCTAGACACTATAGAATGATTAGCGTCAGAAATTGGGGCTAATTTGGGGTCTAAACGGAGCGCGTAACTCGATTTCCGTAACGACGGCATAACTAAGTGTCACCATGAATCAATATGAACAACGTTCAAGCAGTGAATACTAATCGTATAAATAATCAGAAACAGTAAACATGAATCTTGATTCAATAAACACAGAAATCTTGCACACAAGGAATACGTAATCAACTTCGAAAAAAAATGGAGAAAAAGAGACAAACACTGAATTGTCTTTGTCAACGGTTTACAAGATTCTCGATCCCCCAAGTGGATAGTTTTAGTTCTAGATAATATTTGCCAGATATACAATTGTCTTAAAGTTGACTGTTTATTAGAAAATGAATGGTTTTATTTGTGAAATAATAAAATGATAATAATTAAGACACGAAACTACGGAAAGACTTAGTGTCTCGGTTATGGTATATCTATTTAATGACAAAAATATATATACTTTAATTGGTTACTTAAAAAAACTGTACAAGTGTTTCAAGTTCAAATTCAACTGAAACTAGGGGGAAATCTGAACATATTGGGCCATAAAATGCCTGTGTGTTTCTGGTTACATACTTATTAAAAATAGGGTAGGTATAGGTCTTGAAAACGCGTGGAAAGGTAAAAACATTGGGAACATGGATGTACCGTTTATTGGGCCCAGTGAAAAGTTTAGGGTCGGGGGGGGGGGGGGGAGAACTTTGGGTAAGTCGGGTACCAAGAAACATACATTTTTACGCCTTGTGGTAATATATTTTCATTTATTGATCCATGTTTAACCCATCATAAAAATATTGTGTTTTTTTTCAGAGAATTTGGAGCCAAGTGCGCGAAATGTTACAGATCTATACAGCCCACTGATTGGGTAAGACGGGCACGTGATCATGTTTATCATTTAGCATGTTTCGCGTGCGACTCGTGCAAAAGACAATTATCCACAGGGGAAGAGTTTGCACTTCATGGCAATAAAGTTCTGTGTAAACCCCACTATTTAGATGAACTTGAAGGTGGAAGTCATAAAGGTACTGATAACGGTTTTTCATATTCTATATTTCACAGGACCCAAAGTGATCGCCCCAATGATTATAGCGCCGTTTTTAAACGATATGCCACTTACATACGGCGGTCGGTTCACTTAACCAGTTTTCCTGAACTGTATTCTCACACCCTAGTTTGCCCTTTAACAAGGAGCCGACAAGTTCCCCAAATATAATTAAGAAGTAAAAAATATCTTTGTCAAGTTTATATAGAAATGTATCACCTGTCGCGATCGGGACTCGAACCAGTCCTGCGTACTAACCACTTAACCACGACCGTGGCATATCCTAGACTAAAGGGATCTTTTATTTTGCTGACAAATCCACCAATTATTGTACTAGTGCCCTTTTTAACTTTTAAAACAGTTCCTGAACTATCGATAAGACTTTTTTTTGTTCATTTTGACATGTATGTATTTGGATATATCATGGTAATCCTCTCCACCAATACTCTATCTACAGGTTGTAATAGCGGCGTGAAAATTAGTAATAAAACTGTTTGTTATCTTGTTCCATTATCTTAGTGAAAGTCTGCCATCTTTTACTGGAAGTCAAGCAGCGTCAATTTTGATCCAAGAACAAACAAAATGTTGACATATTACTGCAGATTAATTTGTTGCCGCAACAAATTTATGTAATTATTATCTGCGAGCCTGTTTTATGAAGTTCACTATCAGCTAATCAAAAGCCAATTTATCCTTCAGCCCGGCGCTATCAAGATGGCGTCTAAAATAACAGAACCGGACAATGTCGTAACTTCTCGTCCTGGGAATAACAACGTTGTCTTAGTAATGAAACTTGAAATAAAATGTAGCTTTTAGCAATTAATAGCCCAGGTTTTAATGCCAATGTTCAAAAGATGTCAATTTTAAAACTTTGCAATGCAAAGCTGGGATTTTAACAGCTATAAAAATTTACCATGAACCACAGCACGGCATTTTGAAATATGTCTCACACAGATGTAATCATGCCCATGTTGTTGCTATGGTAAAATTAGTGCAATTAATTGTTCTCACAAATTAATCTTCAATTCCCTTTGTTCGGACAGTATCATTATAATAGTTATTTTATATGAGTACGTATAACATTTAATTTTTATTGTGCTCTCGGATGTGATATATACTGTGGAATCATTTATTTTCGTTATGGATTTAATTTTGTGAATTTCTTGGGTTAGCTCATCCACGAAGTCAAATCCCCACACATTTAAATGCAGAGATAAGGCTTTTTTTCAAAAATCCAAATCCAAAATTGAGTCCAAAGAAAATACAAGAAAATACAGTATTTGACAATGTGCATTGTTGGACACAATAAGGTCAAATTAACAAAATTGAAAAAGAAATGCATTGATCATAGGCCCCTATATTAAACGGAACGTGAGACATATTACGTTCCTTGACGTTTCATAGAGATTTTTATGAAATGACTACATAATTTCTAGCACATACTTTATTACTAGTGTATAGTTTATCCGAAAATATATTATAATTATTATAACAAAATTTCGTTGCGTTTGGAATAACAATGCACATCTTATAGAACTTTTCCGCGAACTTGTTGAACACCCCTCGTATATACATATTGCTAATTCGCCTAAATAATTTTATGACGATTTGATGTCCCGCAAAAGAAATGTCAAGCATTATGAGTTATATTTAAGTTTTTCTAAACTTCAGATTCCGAATCGTCACAAAAAGCTAAAACAAAACGCGTCCGGACAACTTTTACAGAGGAACAAATACAAGTTTTACAAGCCAACTTCCAGTTAGACTCGAACCCAGACGGTCAGGACTTAGAACGTATAGCGCAGATAACTGGACTCAGCAAACGTGTCACGCAAGTTTGGTTCCAAAACTCACGAGCCAGACAGAAAAAACAACAACAACAACACACCGGAAGTCACTCTAGTCCTGGTTCAATGTCCTCACAGAAAATGGAACTTGAAGGTAAATATTGGATTTTCATAAATTGATAAAAAATGTGTCTTATCTTGGTAAATGTAGTAATAAATATAAAATGTAACGTGGGGGATCGGTGGTTGAGTGGCAACGCGCTGGACTACTAAACGAAAGATCGTGGGTTCGAATCTCGGCTCCATCATTTCTCAGGGACGCTTTTAAAGTGTCCCCATCCCAGCGTATATTCAGTTTAGAAATACAGGAATTACATGTCAATAAACCATGTTGACTGTGAATCATTTACATTTGTAGTATGAATTATAACCTGAAATACAAACGTTTTCGCCATGAAAAATCAACATAGGGTGGGGGGATTATTAAAACGGGGGAGGGAGTTTGAAAACGTTTTAATGTTACCGGGGCCGGTACTTTGAAAACGTTTTTAAGTTACCGGTGGTAACCTGAAAAAGGGGGGAGCTTGAAAACGTTACACCGGGCACGATAAAGAACCAGGAAAAACTATTCTAAAAGACTAGGAATATAAATGCCCGGTTATCCTGTATTTTATCTCCCCTCTCTCTGGGATGGCTCTGAAATTATCATGGCTGTCGAGTGTCAAATGAAATGTTAAACAACAGAAAAACAAGTTAAATGTTTGTACGGGACGCAAAATCTCATCTGGCAATTGATATTATGATGTAGCTTTTATTTTCCTTAAATTGTGCTAAGTTTCAGTCCACATTTGTAGTTTTGACTTACTGGGCCAAAAAATAAAGGGTCCATCTAATCAGTAAATACCGAAAAAACACTTTAAAATCCATGTACAAAGATAGCTGCAACAAATCCATAAGCTATCTCAATTAATGAAACAAATACAACAGACAAGCAATTATTAATCTCAATATTTTACGAGGGATGCTATACTTCATGTAATTTATATTTGGTTATATAAATGGTTTTACTTACGGAGCTTCGTATGTATATGTATGGATAACGAACGACAACCTTTTTGTTATGACCTACCAAGTACAAATGTACATAATACAATGTAATCTAGAAATAGAAAGCATTTGTCACATGATTTCGCGATTTTGCGCATAATAATTATGTATTGCAATTGGTCACTGGAATATTATTCTGTCTGTATATACGCATGTACACCACTTAAAAATTAGTTTGGTTCATGCTCAGAGATACTAAAGTTGTGTAAAAGTTGACAACCGAACTCGCTCTTCAGTTTGTTTATATCACGTGATCATTGCGGATATTTCTGGCAATATCAGTGCTTTCTACTTCGCTATAAGAAGTTGCGATTTTGCATTGTCCTTAAGAAATAAGCATTCCATAGACTTGTACATCGACTTCCGGTCGCCGTACAATAAATAAAGACTTTAACGTCTTGTGAAGGACAGTATAGCTTTTGATATACCAATGATTTATCGAACTGCTCGCGTGTTTTGTACATTGAGCAATCATACATAAGGCAAGAAATGTACAGTGTGCTTGTTCATAGGCAGAAATACTTCAAATACTAGAAGCGTGCTGGGTGGTCATAAATAAGAGATTTTATGCTTTTAAAGTCTTAGATTATAACATTAAACGACGTGTTCAATAAAGATTAAAATATGTATAGTTACGATACACGTACACGCGAACATACACCTACCTGCATGCACCATCTCCCGAAGTGTTGTTGGCGCCCACAATCTGACTTTTAGCATGTAACGTTATAAAATTAGCGTGCGTTATAAAAACGTTGTAACAAAATAGAAGCCGGTAAAATAACATGTTGATAAAATGTCAGTAGCGAATATCAAGTTTTTTTCCGAATTAATTTGGATTTTTAATACTTTTTGAGATTAGAAACAAGACTAGTATTACATGTGTATAAAGATTAATAAATTGACTTCATCTCTAATTCTCTACTAGTATATATCCTTGGATATTTTGCATTGAAAGATTTCTAGACCTAATTAATTTAAAATGTACTTTCGATCGATTGGAATTCTGGGGACAATCTTCGATGGCCCTAGATAAGTAGTATGGTAGCACTAGAATCCGTGGAATCAGGGTTCGATTAACAAAAAATAAGGCACGTATCAGACCTGCAGGCATGATGTTTTAAGTGTCATACAGCAGTCGCTTGTTAAACTAACACAGTCAAACCTGTGTTAGCGGCCAGCTCCGAATAAAGGCCATCTTGTGAATAAAGGCCGTGTTTGAAAATCGTTATTCATTATACTCGTATTGAACTACATGACTTCCATATAAAGGCCACCTGTCAATAATGACCAATTTTTGTCTTTCCCAAAGGATGGCCTTTGTTCACATGTTTGACTGTATAACGATTTTTGTCATTATTTACACATTATTTAAAGATATATGTTTTTTTATTTCCAGTTGATTGTCATTGGGGCAACACATCAGACAGTCAAGACAGTAATAATGTTTCATTTTCGGATTGAGCATGCGCAGTCATGTAACATTGGTAGAATGTATTTCCAGTTCTGTGCACGAAGTGAATCGCAACACAGAACCAGGATTATTCGCTTGAAAGAACGTATACTCTCAAGTATCAATATCTTTATAAAACGAGAGGATTGAAATTCTAGTGCACATTAATAGACTTCATTTTATTGTGATTTCTTGACATATTTATGCCACACATGGTTTCATACCAGCACCCAGTTGTATAAATATTTGTTAATTTTAACCATTGGGTGAAATTTGAGATTGGCTTAAAATATGGATAATTATTAAAGTTTATAAAAGCGATTGTGTATAAATTTGGTTAAATTTGATAAGAAATTATTTCTAGTAAAATTTAACCTTTAAAAGTGTCTGATATCTATTAGGAAGCTGTCAAGATCCTTTGTTTGTCCATTTACTTGTCTGAATTGTTGAGGACATCTAGCGTTTGGTACAACAAGAGCAGCCCAGCCATCTCACTTCTGGTTAACGTTGGGTTAACTTTTAAACCAAACCACAAATTTAACCCAGTGGTTAAAATTAACAAATATTTATACAATTGGGTACAGGATTACAGTTTTATACGTGTATGTAATAATTATGTTAATACAATGTATGTACATGCATAAATGCTAGTATACTTGTATAAACTGCATACAAACATGTATAGATGCTGACAAATTGGTATGTTATGCAGATATGCGTAGTATAAATGCTGATGTACATGTTCAAGCTTTGAACAAGATGTAAATGCAATAAGGAAATGTGAAGCTAATAGACCTAGTTACTTAGTAATATGTGGAACGGTTAAGTATCATGATTTATCATTTATGTGTCATGTTAATGTTTTAGTTTATTTTATGTTATTATTTCGTATACATGTATATTTTTGTTTTTGTTTGTTGACAATTTATTATAATGTAAAGTTTGCGTGTAAATGATCACCAATCAGAAAGTATGCTTCGTTTTGTAGTTCTTTCTTTCAAACACGTCAAATTTCGACCCGTTCCATGGTTGCTTTAATAACAACCTATGAACAACAACAACAAACGCGTTTATATGCCGGCTCATTTAGCCGACATTATAAATGCTTTTATCGTTTCAAACAAAGAAATGCAAGATTGTTTTAACTGCCATTACATGTACAGTCAAACCTGGAAACAAAGGCCACCCTTGGAAAAGTCATAACGTGACCTCAAGTGACCTTGACCTCCTTTATTCGTATGCCTCTTTGTAATATGTACAATAGTCGATTTTTATCTCTTTTAATATCATAATGTATTTAAATGGTTGGGCCTAAATTTAAAATTTCTGCGTCTGCCCTAACGCTACCCAAGTTTGTAATTTTAACTAGCTAGGTGGTGATGTTTTTATTTTGAATCAAGACTGAGTCAATAAGCGTGTTGGTTATAACGCGGATACCGAAAGAGTATGCGGACCGAAAATGCCTATTTGCGGTCTTCGTACTGTAAAGAATGGGTAAAAAATATCGGTCAGGGCAAACATTCATATTTTTATTCTTGGCCTTGTCTTGTCTTGTAGCAAAATACTGCCTGGTTATTAAGATTACCTGACACACGCCATGATCGATTACATATCGATCATGTCAATCATCTGCGGGTTAAATTATAGCTTTCGTAAACCTGACCAGGCGACAAATCCTTTAATTTACATGGATTCTACTTTCATAGGGGCCATTTAATTCGACTGAGTAAACTAAAGCTATAATTTTGAGGATGCTCCGTAAGTACAATATGGCACGTAGCTTATTTCCGGAGATCAAACCGAGAATCCGTTGTCATAGAAACATAAATCATAATGACAAAATGGTATAATAGAACGGAAGATTGCACGTTTGAAGTATTAACTGAAGTATAAGAACGTGGCTCTCCTGGTTATAATGACTGACAATTATATTCATGAAACATTTCATAATAATGAACTTTGTTTGTTATCATATATGAGTGTCAAAGACTGACTGGCTTAATCAAGTGTACTATATTTTTTCACTGAGGGTTTTACGTCGCGCCAACAGCCAGGGTCTTTTAGTGACATAGTTCCCACATCTACAATATTTACCTCCCTTGGCGGCCGTCTTAGTTGGCAAATTTCTTATGCGCTTAATAGAAAAAGTCAGAAAATTGGTTATTAAACAACCGTGTTTATAAAAGATAACTTAATCATGAAGTTGTTAAGGCCATTAGCCATAAACACATTAGGTTGAAGAAAATGTAGTTGTCACTTATGAATGTCCCATATTTAGAATTATCAAAACAAAAATGTAAGTATCTTCTATCAATGCTTGTTGAATTCGCCAAATAAGATGGCCGCCAAGGGTGGTAATTATTGTAGATGTGGGAACTATGTATATCCGCGGTTGATGAAGATACCCAGACGTTTACCAAGGTAAAGCCACCCGGATCTTCCGTAAGCTAGCTGGATGACTTCCTGATACATGTACGAGTATGTGAAGAAAATTTGCCCAGGATTGGATTCGAACTCACGGTGGTGAAAGGTCGTGATTACTGGTCAGAGACCGTAACCACTCGATCATGGATGTACCTTAAGCATTATAAATACATTTCATAGTAAGGTTATTTTTTACACAAAAATACATGTACATTGTAAGATTATCATTTTTACAAATTAGTTACTGCATAGAATGACAAACATTAATATGACATCAAAGTTATGAAAGTACTCATATGTGTTGAACTTCATCCAGGAAATAAAATATTTTATAAAATGGAAACATTTTCGCGGCGGATGTAGAAAATCGAGTACTTTGGCCAGCATCAAAATTCATGCGCCGAGCGAGTGACGTCATAACACAGTTCAACTCACAAAAATAAGCATATTGATTCAAAAGTCATATTAACAATAGACTGACTTGATTATCAAGCAAACACTTTCTGTCTCACATGCCAAGATTATCCAAACATACCTCTGGGCGTGAACGCAAGAAACATACTTGAATTTCTACGCATATTTTCTACTACCGTGAATCAAACCTGTGAACAAAGGCCATCCTAAGGAGGGGGGGATGTGACCTATATTAATAGGTGGTCTGTATGCGGATGTCATCTTGTTTTTAAACATCAATGCAGGTTTTTAAAGATTGACATTTATTCACTGGACGGCCTTTATTTGGAGATGGTCGCTAACACAGGCGTGACTGTATATTATATTGCGCAGGGGGGGGGGGGGGGGGGGGGGATTTTCATAACTTATGCCCCTCGATCGGAGATGGAATCACCATCTTCTTTCTAGCAGTTTAGACATAGCTAAATATTAGTTTACATCTGTGCGACTAAGTATTGGCAGGTAGTTTTTATTGAATAATAAAATAATAATAAAACTATAATTATGGTATGTATGCCTATGTATTTGGTGCCATCCTTAGACATACAACACAGAATTTGTTAATCTTTTAATCATATAAGTAGTAATAGGCGGTACCCTGGGTACCAATGGTGCGGCAGTCTGGGTACGCTTTGCATTGGTTTGGTACCCAGAAGTTTTCAAACTTTGCGCAAATTTGCACAAATTGGGATCAAATTGGAAATCAATGTTGTACCCCAAAATAGTATGAAATGGATTTAAGGAATTTTCTGGGTACTGTGTATGTGTGTGTATAGACTTAGACAATGAGAGAATTTTCTTTCGAAAAGACATGGTGGCCCTGAAAAGGGCCGTTGGTGGTCCTGAAAAGGACCGTTGGTTGTGGTTGGTAGCTGTTAGTCGGATCTTCATTTCTTTATTTCTTTACCATACTTGCCCCGAGGTTGTTTCTCAAGATCATGTTTTCGTTTCTTCGTTTCTGTCATCTCCGGTTTCTTTTTGTCATGCTCCGGTTTCTTTTTCTCATGCTCATGTTTTCGTTTCTTTGAATCATACATAAACTGTACAGGTACAATCATTTCTTGTGGCTTAAACCGTACTTCTTGATTTTTCATGAGTCTGACCATCTCTTGCATGACTTGATTCATCTGTACCATTTCTTCCTTGATACCTTGTAGAACAGACAATCCCGTTGTAGGCTTTGTATAAGACTGTGTTTTCGCCATAGGGGGCTGTGTATTCGTCATAGTGGGTTGTACATCTACCATAGGCTGTGTATTCGTCATAGTGGGTTGTACATCTACCATAGGCTGTGTATTCGTCATAGTGGGTTGTACATCTACCATAGGCTGTGTATTCGTCATAGTGGGTTGTACATCTACCATGGGTTGTATCGGCTGTACATCTACCATAGGCTGTACATCTACCATGGACTGTTGACTGTATTGGCTGTACAGTGGTTGACTGTATTGGCTGTACTGTGGCTGCCTATACTGTAGTTGACCGTACTTTGGCTGATTGTACTTCGGCTGGTTGTAATGCATACCCGCATTTGGGTCTATCAACTCAGCCGATTCTAGTGCTTCTCTCAATACATCGTATGGCATGTTGAAGGAATCCATGCTAGATAATGAAAAAATAGTGTCAGCGCCGGGGGTATTTATACTTTTTGCCTGCACGCGCCAGTGTTCTATTAGGTCAAGGTCAATTGTGAGAAGTTTTTTTGAATACGTGTGACACTCCAAGTTTTTACAAGTGTGACACTTCAAGTTTTTTTTGAACAAGTGTTTGACACGTCAAGGTCAAAGTTATATTGTAGATATGCTTTGTACACATTATACAATTACAGCAATTTGAACACTGTACACATTATACTATCACAGCAATTTGAACACTGTACACATTATACTATCACAGCACTTTGCAGACTGTACATCATACTATCACAGCAATTTGAACACTGTACACATCATACTATCACAGCAATTTGAATACTGTACACATTATACTATCACAGCAATTTGAACACTGTACATCATACTATCACAGCAATTTGAACACTGTACACATCATACTATCACAGCAATTTGAATACTGTACACATTATACTATCACAGCAATTTGAATACTGTATACCTAATATATACTATCACAGCACTTTGCAGACATTTGTTGAAAATGATTGTACATCACATACTAACACTTATATTTGTGGGGAAATACTTTGTTCTTCATACTAACACTTTGTATACATTTGTTGAAAATGATTGTACACATCATACTATCACTTATATGTGTAGGAAATGTTTATAGAAAACTTACCTCACACCGTCTATTTGTATTTGGTGTTATCAGATAGGACTGTAAATATACTAGTAATATTGACAATATGAGAATGATTCTTTCTGAATTGTATGGGGGCCCTGAAAAGGGCCGTTGGTGGTCCTGAAAAGGACCGTTGGTGCTTGTATGGGGATTAATGGCGTTGACCGCATCTCCCCATACAAGCGGGACACCACTTGTCCCATTTCTGGACATCCTTGGGGTCCGGTGTGGGTTGGTAGAGGTTCGACGGAACCTCTATTAACTCATCTTCCCAGTTCTCTGGGGTTGATTCTTGAGGGGTATCCCCCCAGTCCTCTTCCCCAGAGCTGACCACAACCTCCTCCGCGAACTTCTTTCCCTCTCTCAGGGTCTTCACCTCCAACCGCAGCTCTTCTAACTGCATCTCCAGTTGTTCAATATACAACCCTAAGGTTGTATACTTTCTCTTAATAATGTTAAGCGTGCGTTGCGACATCTTGATACAGAATGAAATTAGATCAAGGCAAGGTCACTGACTCTCATATGATACAAGGACTCTGATTGGTCCATTTTAACGGTATTTCATTGGTCCATTTTAACGGTATTTCATTGGTCTATTTTACTGGCATTTCATTGGTCTGTTCTAGGTCAGTGTTTTTTTCATGTTCCATAGCTCATTTATGTTTCATGATTCAACATGGGCAACTGCTTGAAAAGTTCTTCTGATGAACCTGATGAGTTACAAGAAGATGTTTGGGTGGTCAAGATGGGTAATTTGTACCCAGACTTGTCTGAATTCCAAGATGATAGTATTGTCAAGATGGATGTCAAGATGGGTAATTTATACCCTGACCTTGCCATCTTTTATGATGAGGATTTGAGAGCCAACTATTGGCGATACCTATTTCTTGCAGAAATGCAATGAATTACCCAACGGCCCTTATTAGGGCCACCATATGTGTTAGATTCGTTTTATATCTCAAGCAAAGACAAAAGCATATTACATTGTCTATCATTTTATTTTTGAAAACATTTATAAAGTACAACAAAGTACAACACAATACAACTCACTTAGTCTCCAACTTAAGTCTATACACATTGTCCAACACATTGTCCAACACATTGTCCGGATTACACAAAGTCACTCACAGTTTTTGTTGGATTCTTTTTGTATTTACGTTTTTTCTTACTCTGTTCTGCGTCCTGTAGATCGACCTGTTCACCTTGTTTCTTAGGACAGTCTGCGATGAAATGTCCTTGTTCATGACAATAAAAACATTCATTGTTGAAGGGTTCCGTACAGCTTGTAGAATAATGTCCTTTCTTTCCACAACGATAACACTTGATATGATCCCATGTTACATTTTTCTGTCCACAGAGCTGATCCGCTAAGTTGTTGAGCTCTTTAATTTTTTTCTTTAATGAATACATCAAAGTTTGATCTCGGTTCTCTTCAACTTGGTTCATTTTAGGATCGCTCATGTTGAAATGATAAAAAACGGACGGAGCGTACGTCTTTTATAGAGTGTCACGCGTTGTGACCTTGAACCCGAAGTATAAAAAACGGCGGAGAAGTTCTAAGATCATAATCATGTCAGATACCGACAGTACTAGTGGTGAGGATGAACCTCCAACTAAACGAAGTAAGGTTGAGCCTGTGCGCGACTATTATGACATACAGTCACGCATGGAAAGAAAGTCAAGAAAATTTAAGACTCAATCCAAAGTATATGATGTGACATTTCAACCGTATAATCAATCGTTTGATTTTACAAACAGGTTGTTTAATGATATGATGGATCAACTCTACAAGAGATGTGAAGTGAAGTCGAATGATCGAGTTCGAGTATCTATTCTACATCCTGATTTGGACTTTGGAATACATGTTCCGTTTAATAGGGCATCTCGTATTAGTGGAGATACATTATTGGATGAAATTGAACGTGTGGCACAAAGTAACCGTCAATTTAAAATTCATGATGGGGCGGCACAGATGGAAATTACGCATATTGCTATGCCACAGGGATCCGGAAAGAAAACGTTTAAAGCACCAAACTTATCCAGTATGCGGAAGTCAAAGACAAGTGTTGTGTGTATTGACAATAGTAAGGACTCTATGTGTTTAGCTAGATCGATTGTGGTAGGACGGTGTAAAGTACATGAAAATCAAACCCCGGAATGGAAAAAACGATGGAATTATGTACGTCACTCTAAGAAAAATCTTCAAAAATACGAAGCTGAAGCATTGTTGAAGCAAGTGGGTATTTCATCGGATCAGTCGTGCGGTATAGAAGAATACCAAAAACTACAGGACTATCTCTATCCAGGCTATGTGATTAAAATCCATCCACAACATTATGGAAGTGAATTGTTATTCAAACCACCCGCTATGACTGAAAAAAGTCGCGTGATTCATATCTTTCACCATGATAATCATTATGACTGTATTGTATCCATTACCGGATTTCTCGGGCGGAGTTATTATTGTGAATGGTGTGATGTCGGTTATGATCACCGTGAAGGACACCAGTGTAGCCATATTTGTCAGTGTTATGCTCACACCCTGTGCCCAGCAGGACAATCTATAAGATGTCCGGATTGCCGTCGCCTATTCCAGAGTCAGGCATGTTTTGACAATCATAAAACAAAAACGGGAAAACAACGTAAAACCATTTGTGAATCCGTATGGAATTGTAAGAAATGTGGACAAAAGGTGATTGAAACGAAACGGAGTCACGTTTGCCCAGGGACAAAGAAATGCAGGTGTTGTAAAGCCATAGTAGGACCAGATCATGACTGTTACATTCCAACGTATGAACCACCCAATAGAAAACAACCAGAAGTACCATTCATCTTTTTTGATTTTGAATGTCGTTTTGATTCTGGAGAACATATCCCTAATTTTTGTGTGGCTCAACGTGCTTGTGGTGACTGTATGTGTAAGTCAGTGAAAACTCCATGTGAGTATTGTGAAGAGGTGAATGAAGCCAGACAAATGACATTCCGTGGTGAAAATACGTTACAACAATTCTGTACTTGGCTATTCCTCCCTACCCATCGAGGATCGACAGTGATAGCCCACAATGCTCAAGGCTATGACGCTCAGTTTATTCTTAGATATGTGGTTACTCAGGGGACGGCGAAACCCCAGTTGATTATGAATGGTAGTAAAATCATTCAATTGAGAGTGCATGGAATACGCATGGTTGACTCCCTCAGTTTCCTGAGTATGCCTCTCTCCTATTTTCCCAATACATTTGGACTGACCGAGTTAGCCAAAGGATGGTTTCCATTCTATGCAAACACCCTAGAGTATCAAGATTATGTGGGACCTTATTTACCGCTACACTTTTACAAACCGGATAGTATGAAACCAGAGCGACGTGAAGAGTTTTTAACCTGGTACAATGAAAGAAAAGGTGACGTATTTGATTTTCAAAAGGAAATGGAGAAATACTGTCAATCGGATGTGGACATTTTAAGACGTGGGTGTGGAGAATTTCGTCAACAATTATTGGAAAGTGATCAAATAGATCCATTTACTGAAGCTACCACATTAGCTCAAGTGTGTAACAAAGCCTGGCGCAAAAATTCCATGCCACCTCATAGTTTAGCCGTGATTTCTGATGCCGGGTATCCCAATAAAACCCGGTATTCCATGAAAGGCATACGTTGGCTACAAATGATGGCTGTCACCGAAGAGATACATATTCGACATGCCTTGAATAACAAAGGCGAAGTCAAAATTGGACCTTATTACGTGGATGGCTATTGTCAAGAGACCAACACCGTGTATGAATTCATGGGATGTTGGTACCATGGGTGCCCCACCTGTTTTCCTAACCGAAGTACCATCAATCCGTATACTTTGAGAAGCATGCAACAGGCCTATCACGATACGTATAAACGACTGGAGTCTTTGAAAGAACAGGGGTACCCTGTTGTGGTCATGTGGGAATGTGAATTTGATCAGCGTTGTCAAAAGGATCCTACCTATAAGACAAGAGTGGAACGATTCTATCATGGTCAAGAACCGATACAACCCAGGGAAGCTTTGTTCGGAGGTCGTACGAATGCCGTCCGACTGTATCATGAAGTAGACAACGATCAAGAAATCAAATATGTGGATATTTGTTCTCTCTATCCGTATGTGAACAAGTACAGGGCTTATCCGATAGGTCATCCAGTGATCATGAGTCAAGAACAAATTGATCAACAGCATATTGAGAAATACAAAGGACTGATTAAATGCCGTGTTCTACCCCCGCAAGATTTATGGATGCCTGTCTTACCCATACACTGTAATAGTAAAATGGTGTTTACGCTATGCCGTACCTGTGCTGAGAAGGAGATGGATTATTGTACACATTCCCCGTATGAACGATTCTTGTATGGCACATGGACTCATGTTGAATTGGCTAAAGCTATTGCTTTAGGCTATCAAGTATCAAAAGTGTATCATGTATGGCACTGGGATGAATGGAGTACGGACGTCTATCGGCAATACATTGACAAATACTTGAAAATGAAACAAGAGGCTAGTGGATATCCTCCAGGGGTGGATACGGAAGAGGCTCAAGATAAATTTAAACAAGATTATTTTGAAGCTGAAGGAATTCGTTTGCAACAGGTGGAGAAAAATCCAGGAAAACGAGCTTTTGCCAAAACCATGCTGAATTGTCTCTGGGGTAAAAATGCTCAAACCAACCTCTTGCCTAAAACAGAGTATGTTCATCGATTGGACCAGTTCTACGGAATACTGAACGATCCTAAAAAGTCTGTGAAATATGCAGAGTGTTTTGATCATGATGAATTCGTGTTAATGAATTACACTGATGAATCGGACAAAGCAGACCCTCATTCATCAGCCAATCCTGTGGTGGCTTCATTTGTGACGGCTTATGCTCGATTAGAACTGTACAAAGTGCTTGAACCTCTAGGAAAGAGAGTATTGTATTTTGACACAGACAGTTGTATGTACATTCATGACCCTGATGGCTATAATGTTCCTATTATCTCCAGTCGATTGGGAAAATGGACAGATGAGGTACCAAAGGGTCGTATTGTGAGATATGTCTCTTTAGGTCCAAAGAACTATGGCTATGAATACATTGAAAACGGTGAACTCCATCAAAAATGCAAAGTGAAAGGCATTACGTTAGACTACAATGCCACTCAACAAGTGAATTTCAATACGATGGTGGATTGTGTGAAAGACAGACATCATTATTCGACCGTAGTTGAATATGCTTCTCGGATTAAACGTCATAAGGACAGAACCGTGACCAGTGAGAAACAAGTCAAAACATTTCGTTCGGTATATACCAAACGTATTGTGGTCGAGAATCATATGACTGTGCCTTATGGTTATCTACATGACTGACCTTGACCTTTTAGGTAATGACTAGAACAAGTCATCTAAAATTCATTATTCATAAAGACATGGATTGGATACCCTTACTACCGATAGAGCTGAGACTTAAAATTTATCGTTATGTCATATGGGCTAACGCTAAAACATGGAAGATGGAGTTAGTGCACACATGGGCTACTCATAATGCTATACATAGCTTACAACATACAAATCATCGACGGATAGAGAGACTGTTGAAGGATGTAGGTGATCGCCAGGACTTGTCATTCAACCAAAAATTACCGATTCTACGAAAACTGAATGTGGTACAACAAAGCTTAGATCGTATGTTATCTACGACATGGGATTTTTTAATCCACGATGCTAATTTGAGCGACGTATCTGCCTTAGCTAACAATTTTCGTTCTACCCCCAATGTGATATGGTTCAGTATGGCTGAAGAGGACAATGGGAGATCTCACCCCGGATGGCGTCCGTATTCACAGTTTAAAATACGTGGTATCATGGTATTTAAGAGACAGGTACCGTTCACTCATGTTATTCATATTCTACAGTATCGTGCCGTGTTCTATAAATTAAGGCATCGCTTAAGAGAAGTCAAAGACGAGATTGAAGCCGTTCATGCGAATCGACCTAGAATAGTGATTTGTTCAGGAAATATTCAATTATGGTTAAACCATCTAGACGATTTATAAGTTTATATTACATTTTGGATTTTGAGCTGTATACGGATACGTTATACAGTATTGTACAAGATGACCTTGTCAAGGTCAAGGACATTCGCGCGTGGATTCTGAACCCTCACACGTTTGAACTATTTAGACAGATGATTCGTGATGCTATGATCAGTGCACACTTAGACTTGAAAGCTATCCATCGAGACGATTGGAATACTTATGTATGTAACGATAGAGTGATTCACACGATTCAAGAATGGAACAGTTTGATATTATGAACCATACCCTGTTGAGAAAAGCATTGGTATTTGCTTATCGTATGAAGATACCTGAAGGTCATCATTCTCTGGAATGGATTCGACAACAGTTGAGTACACCAGACATGTTTGAAGAAATGAAACATGGACTTCATGTGATGAATTCATTTTATAAACAATTAGTACCCATGGACTTGAGTGAAACGGATTGGTTCAAACAGGTGGTGAACAATGACTCTGTGTTAACATTTCTGAGTCAATTTGGACATTCAGAATGTGTGTTTGAATTTTCTGACAAACTGTTGTTACCCTTACATGACATGTGTTGTTCTTGTTGTGATTATTCTTGTACTCATACATAAACTTGTTATACAAATAAATAAAATGTTTTTCTTCCAATAGTGTTAGTTGTGATTTTCACGTCATGGAGTCCAGTTTACTTTTTAAGCATCCTTGCAATATGTTTATCGCAGGCCCTAGTGGCTCTGGTAAAACACAATTCGTAAAAAAGGTGTTGGAATACAAATCAGATTTGTTTCAAGTAGTACCTGAGCGTATTGTATGGTGTTACAAAGAATGGCAAGTAGCCTATGCACAATTACAAGAACAAGAACCTAGTATTCGGTTCATACAGGGGATACCTGACGAGGATGAAGAGATAGTAGAGGATACATCCATTCCTCATTTAATTATATTTGATGACATGCTTGGTGATAAAGATGAAGAGAAAATCAAATTATGGTTTACACGAAAAGGTCACCATCGTAATGCTAGTGTGATCTACATTACACAAAACATGTTTCAACAATCGAAAGCCAGTCGTACCCTGAGTTTAAATGCACATTACATGATCTTATTTCAAAACACAAGAGATAAAGGACAAATCAAAGTGTTGGCGAATCAAATTCAATTGCCACACTTGTTACCCGCTTATCAAGATGCTATCTCTACACCTCATGGGTATTTAGTGATTGACTTTCACCCTCAAACACCAGACAGTTATCGGTTAAGAACTGATATTTTTCATCACTGGATCACTGGAGAAAAACGTGGGCCAGTTGTGTATATATAAACATCGTTTACTCATATAAGATCATTCAGTCATCATGTCAGCCACAGCCATAGCTCAATCGTTAGAACATTTGGGTCAGGAACGAGACCCTACTGTACGGGAGCAAATGCTACGGTCTGGATTAAAAGAAATGCTCAAGTGGTTCACCTTAGCAGCAAAGGTGATTTTAAAAAAGAAAATTGTGCTACCTAAACAAACACAAAACTTTATGCAAAAACATCAGCATGAATTAGAGCAGCTGGGAGATGATCAAGTGGACATGGATACTAAACGTCAACTCATATTGAAACCAGGAGGAGGTGGATTTCTTGGTGGAGTCATGATACGAAGTTTACTCCGATGGAATGGTCAAAAGACGATTCGTAAATTTGGTCAGCAAGCAAGAAAAGCGCCTGCTAAAAAAGCCAGAAAATCTCCAGCTAAAAGAGCAAGAAAAGCACCAGCCAGAAAACCTAGAAAAGCTCCAGCTAAAAAAGCTAGAAAATCGCCTGCCAAGATCAATGAACGTTTTATTACTCTCCGTCGTCGAAAGCAAACCACTTCAACACCCTCTATGGCTGTAACTCCAATCAGTAAGTTACAATGGTCTCCTATCAGTCCTGTGAGTAGTTTGAGCTTTAGCTCATCTAGAAATTCATCTAAAAGCTCATCTAGAAATTCATCTAAAAGCTCATCTAGAAATTCATCTAAAAGCTCATCTCAAAATTCTTCTAGAAGTGGATCAAACAGTTTTAGCACACCTAAAAGTTCATCTAGAAGTTTATCAAGAAGTGGATCAAGCAGTTCATCTAGAAGTTTATCAAGAAGTGGATCAAACAGTTTATCTAGAAGTGGACCAAGCAGTTATTCAAGCAGTGGACCAAGTAGTTATTCAAGCAGTGGGCCAAGTAGTTATTCAAGCAGTGGGCCAAGCAGTTATTCAAGCAGTGGGCCAAGCAGTTCATCTAGAAGTTATTCTAGAAGTTCGCCAAGTAGTTATTCAACCAGTGGGTCAAGTAGTTTTAGCACACCTAGGAGTTCATCCAGCAGATCATCTAGTAGATCATCTCCCAGTTCAAGAAGTTCACCAGACACTCCATTGTGCCGTTTTTCACCCCTATCCTTATCTACCTTATCAAGACAGGCTGTCTTGAAACCCCTTTTGAGACATCGTATTCACCTGATGAGACAGGGCCCTATGAATCCAGCTTCAAGACAAGCCTTTGATGCTTTAGTATAAAAGCTGTGAAGAAGTAAAAACAGGTATTATTTGACATAATGGCACCAAAGAGACCACTCCTGCATAAATACGGACATCTGGTTTTGGGTTTAACTCAAGCCCCAGATGGGTTAAGAAGAAAGATGATACATGGAGCATCTAAAGAAATGATTCAATGTGTGTCAGAATGCTGTCAGAATGTTTTAAAAGGCAATGTTGCCTTATCCCCCTCTCAAAAGCAAAGGTTGAAGTCCAAGCGTCAACATCTCCGCACTTTAGCAGATAAAAGAGTATCCATTCAAAAAAAGAAACGTGTGTTGAATCAAAAAGGAGGATTATTTCCATTACTGGCTCTTGCTCCAATCATTGCTAAAGCTGTTGCTGCAGGAGCACTCAGTGGAGGTGTTGCCACACTGGTGAAAAAGCTATGAAGAAAATGGCTATCGTCCCATTCAAAATGCTAGAAGAGATGAATCGATGGAAAACAGAACAACGACCACGTTTACCTCCTCCCCCGCAAGTCAGTCAAACATCCGATTTACAGAAACAAATGGGAGACGTTTTACAAAATGAATCGTTGTCTGAATCAGAAAAAGCACAACACTATGGGCAAGTCTTGCAAAAGTTTCAACTGTCTCATCAAAAAGCACGTGAACCGGCTACTCTGGCTGCACCAGTTGCACCGGCTGCACCGGTTGTTCCAGCTGCTCAAGGTGCACAAGGGGCACAAGCGGCTCCTGCTACATTGACGGATCGGATTCTTGAAAGTGTTCCTACTACCATGCGTCGAAAAACTCAGCTTTTATTACACTTTCTACAAAATCATCCCCACATGTCATGGAATGATCATGGGATGTTGGAATACCATGGAAAACCAATACAAGGATCCAACATTATTGATTTGGTCAATGATGTCATACGTCATAGAAAAGGGTCGGAGCCTAGAGGATGGGAACAGTTTTCTAGTGGACTAAGAGATGTCAATATACCACAAGAAGTGATAGGAAATAAACGGAGATGGTCATGGATGCAAAAAGCAGACGATTCGGAGGAAGATGATGAATTTGATAGTTTTGTTGAGTCTCGTTCACCTTCACGGATGAAAGCAGAACCTATAAGTAAACCTGTCAAACGGATGAAAGCAGAACCTAAGTGGGAAGCCTACTAGACAACATGAACAAAAAGGTAGACAGTCTGTTACATCAGATTTATTATGATCCCCATCATCCGGCTGGTTTTGGTGGGGTAGAACGTCTTACTACAGCAGCTCGAACTCAACTGAAATCCATTACACCAAGTCAAGTGCGATCCTGGTTGAAGGGACAAAAGACCTATACCCTGCACAAACCTATCCGTAGGGCATTCTCGAGACGGAAAACAATTGTGGGTGGTATTGATCATCAATGGCAAGCTGATTTGGCAGACATGCAATCCTTGGCTCAGTACAACACCCCTTATCGATATTTGTTGTGTGTCATTGACGTGTTTTCAAAATATGCTTGGGTCGTTCCCCTCAAGGATAAAACGGGGCTCACATTGGTGGAAGCGTTTCGCTCTATTCTTAAAACGAGACAACCTAAAGCGTTGCAAACCGATAAAGGAACAGAATTCAAGAATCAAAGGTTTCAACAGTTTTTAGACAAAGTAGGGATTCATTATTTTACGACTGAAAACCCAGAAACGAAGGCTAGTATAGTGGAACGTTTTCAACGGACCTTAAAATCACGCATGTGGAAATACTTTACGCATCATAAAACACGAAGGTATATTCAGGTATTGCCTGATCTCGTGCATGCCTATAATCATCGTGTTCATCGTAGTATACAAATGACACCCGTATCCGTGAATGAGAATAACGAATCTCAAGTGGCCTTGACCTTGTATGGAAAATCAAGAAAGAAAGCGTCGACGGCCCTTCATGTGGGAGATATTGTTCGTATCAATAAAACAAAACGTACATTTGATAAAGGTTATCTACCCAACTGGACCACTGAACTGTTTAAAGTGATCCAAGTCAAAAAGACCTCTCCTGCTACTGTGAAATTGACTGATTTAGACGGAGAACCCATTTTGGGTTCGTTTTATTTCTCTGAAGTACAGGTTATAAAAGATGATGCTATCTATGAAATTGAATCAGTGCTCGCCCATCGCCAGAGTAAGGTAGACGGAAGACGAGAAATTAAAGTGCATTGGAAAGGCTATCCTTCGAAATTTGACAGTTGGATTCCCGAATCCCATCTCGTTTGAACTAATAAATACATCATGTCTCAAGCTGATACGGCCAGTGTGGTAGTGACTGCCTCAGAGCAAGCCAAATTGTGTGAACCCAAAAATAAGGTCACTTTTTTTGCACAAATTGTAGTGGTATTTATTATTATTACCGTATCGCTATTTAATTTGTGTTTTCAACGACCCGATCGAGAATTGTGGCTTCTGCTTTTAAGTAGTTCTCTAGGTTATATTCTACCGAATCCCTCCTTGAAATTCAATAAACCTAAATCAACATGAGTTCGTTTTACATCACACTCATGAGTGATAGCTCTATGGATTTATTCCCAGACAATACGCAATGTTGTTTTCGTACCAAACTGACAAAACCCATCCATCTCAATAAACAAGACTGGGAAATTGCCTTAGTGGAAATGATTGTTCCTAGTCAGGTCATTAATGTCACTGAAGAAGAGCGACATTTCTGCATTGTCACACACGATCCTGTCCTGGGTAAGGCCTTTGAATCCTTAATTTCCTATTGTACTCTCCCCAATAAAGAAGAAAAAGGTGTACGACTTTGTATTCCTGTAGGAACTTATGTCACACCCCAACATTTGATCGAGACGATTGACTTTACCGTAAAAGATAATCTGGGTAAAATATTTAGACAGAAAGGCCTTCGATTTACCATGGGTTTTTCAGGACAAAGTAAACGCGCAAACCTGGACAGTTCGGATAGTCTAGGCATTCAGTTTCATCCTCACATGTTTATTAAACTGGGTGGAGCTCCTGATAGTTCTCCTACCATCTTTTTAAAAGACACTCCGGAGCCGTTTCCTCATGGCGTAGATATTAACATGGGTCATAATCATTTGTTTGTTTATTCTGACCTCGCGGCTTATACCTATTTGGGAAACATAGAAGCCCCCATCTTACGTGTAGCTCCATTTGATCCGAGAACGAAAGCAGGAACTAACCCCCATATTCATTTCGAGTTCTTGAATTTACACTATGTACCACTGGCTAAAGCCGACTTTGACACCATCACTATCCATATAAGGGGTGACACTGGCCAGTCTATTCAGTTTATTCATGGGAAGTCTATGGTGAAACTACACCTACGTCAAAGACAATGATACCTACTTACCAAGGTCAACCTCGACAATATGGACACGGACTTGGATCCATGTTTAAGAAAGCCATGAAAAGAATTATACCTTTACTGAATCCATTTGTGAAATCTGGAGTTCGCACCTTGAAAAAAGAAGGACTCCAGCAAGGAAAAGCCGCTATCAAAGATATCTTGACAGGATCAAACGCTAAACAAGTAATACGAAAACGTGGAGCCTCTGTATTAAAAGATGTGGGTGAATCCTTGCTACATGCCGTGGCCAGCCCTAAAAGACGTATAAAGAGCAAACCAGTCAAGAAAAGACCTCATTCGAAACTTCATCATCGCCGAGTTAAGCAGGCCAGACCTCTTGATATTTTCGATTAATCATGATGCAACACGGTTCCTGTGAATGTAGTAAGACAGAGTTGGATGTGTCTGTTGTGCCACCTACCATGACAGCCATGCAAGAAGGTCAATGGACTGAGCATTATCCCATTTCTGCTCTGGACAATAATGCTCCGATTGAATTTGTGATTCCTGCACAGACAGAAAAATGGACAGATCTGAATCAATCTTACCTGTACCTAAAACTAAAAATTATACAGGCAGATGGTACAGACCTAGCGGCCGACAGTGAAATTGCTACCGTCAACAATTTCTTTCACAGCATGTTCTCAAGCATTGATGTGTACCTGAATAATAAACTGATCACCAGCAATGCGGACACGTATGCCTATCGGGCATACATAGAAAATTTACTCTCCTTCACCTCAAGCTGTAAAGACACTCAACTTCAGGCGCTAGAGTTATGGGGTGAAGACACCCCTGGTCATATGAACACCCACGCACATGACGGGGGTAACCTGGGCTATATTGAGAGACGTGCTCGTGTCCTTCAAAGTCGTGTGGTGGAACTATGTGGACGACTTCATTTGGATCTGATGATGCAAGATAAATATTTACCCAATGGTATGGAAATACGCTTAAGACTAAACAAAGCGTCACCTCAATTCTGTCTCATGGGTGCCGCACCGGCTAAAATCAAGTTTCTAGAAGCAGGATTCAATGTAAGAACAGTAGATTTACTGCCAGTGGTAGCCAATCAACTCAATCAACAGATTGCTCAACATAACATGAAAATCCCCATCCGACGAACTGAAGTAAAAACATTTACGATTCCTAACGGTCAACGATCCAAGATTGAAGATCATTTATTTCAAGGTCAATTGCCAAAACGTCTTATCATCGGTATGGTAAGAAATGGAGACATGAATGGAGACATGGCTACCAACCCCTTTGATTTCCGTCATTTTACACTGAATCATCTAGAAGTCAGCATTGACGGAAAAAGTATTCATAACAAAGCGTTTCAACCCAATTTTGAAACGGGAGAAGTTCTAAGATCCTACATGTCACTTTATCAAGCGACAGGAGCTCTTGGTCTCAATCGTTCATTTGGATTGAGCATGACTGATTATCGGAACGGATACACACTCTGGGGGTTGGACTTGACAGCAGATCAAGGTTGCGAGGAAGGTCAACTCCATCCTATAAAAACGGGCAATCTGAGATTGGAATTTCACTTTGGAACAGCACTTGCACAAGCCATCAACGTGATTGTATTTGCGGAATACGACAATCAAATTGAAATCAATCAATTCAGAGAAGTGCTTCTAGATTATTAAGATGGAAGACATGGATATTGAACACCTGGAAAAAGGACAAGATTACGAAATGAAGTTATTGGCGTATCCTTGTTGTACAAGTTCAAAGACGGACTTTTTACAAGAGTGCTTGAATCATCACGTCACAGAAGCACTCCAATCTTTAATTTATAATCAAGTGCATAAAGACTGTTATGGTTGTCGAGTGAATCATCCTAGTCAAGTACAACATGTACTCTGCTTATACACGAATACGGAAGAGTGGACAGAACTTTACATTCAAAAAGCGATTCAACGTTTGGACGTGTTCAAGGTCATGGAAAAGTGGTATCCTGAATTAGTGACCTTGACCGATAGTGAAAAAGGAGACGCGTGTCGATTATGGATTCAATTTAAAGAAGAACTCACTCAGAATCAGTTCATAGATCAATGGATCAGTGTTTGGGCTGAACGTGTCAACAGAAATTGGCATTATGGAGACGAATGAACTACAATACCTATTAGATCATTCACCGTTATTAAAACCACTACATGCTCGTGTTTGTGCCAAAGATCAATTACCTTCAGAGAAACCGCATGACGTGAAAGCCTATATTGTGAATACCCATAACGGGAATCAACGTGGAGAACACTGGGTGGCTCTTTATTTAAAAGACAATAAAGCAGTGTACTTTGATTCCTACGGATTACCTCCTTTCGAAGAGATTCTAACCTTTGTGAAAAAACATGCCAACAAAACTTATCTGTGGAATGCCATGAGAATACAAGGCGATATGTTACCGGTGTGTGGTGTGTATTGTCTATTCGCTTTGGATTTTATCTCACGTGAATGTGACTTGAACCAGATACTGTTAACCCGATTCAAACCGGACATGTATGGAAAAAATGACACTTATGTGACGCATTGGTTTCAACAATATTATGGTACTTATTACATGCATGCTCAATATGTGAATAAATGTGGACAAAAGTGTTGTGCTCAACGTAACTCTAGACCAGAAGGTCACAACCGTTTGTATCATAGTATCACACATAGAAATACAACTCTTTATGGTGATCATTAAACAATGTTACTGTTTCATGTTGTTACTGTTTTCTTGTTACAAAAATAAAAGTTTAGAAAAACTGAAACTAGGTGTCTGTTGTCTTTTTTCTAAGTTCATAAAAATCAAGCACATGTCTGTGCGGTACATCGGCGCGTGACGCTATCCAACCCTAGGGTGACGTCATCCAAGCAATATGACGTCATCCAACCACGAGAGTGGGCGGCGCTTCAACAGAAAAATACTCCGTCTTACAATACAATGCCTCATTTCATTCTGAGAACTCAAACACTCAAGATGGAGGCTTTATTCAATGAACTCAAAACAGCAAAACAACTGACTGAAAAACAGAGCAGGGTATGGCGTTCAATCAGTCGCTTAGCGGCTAGCATTGTTAGAAAAAGGGAACGTGATCTTCAATTCATTGGTGAGACTTTGAATACCATTGAAACCAATCGATTTCATCATAGAGAAGAATTATCTCAATTTCGAGATCAAGTCAGAGAAAGGCAGCGAGATGCTCGGGAACGAACGGCGAATAGACAACGGGAACAAGAAGAAGAGCATTGGCGTATCATCACTACAGCTCAAGTTGAGTACACGGAACAACCACCAGTACCAGAACAGGAATGGTCCTGTGGGGATCTAACATGTAGGCTCTGCCATCCCCCACCAGACTGTCAATGCGAACTATGTACCCAACCAGATCAGTCAGCAAACACGGTTTAAAAAACCACCAACGGTCCTTTTCAGGACCACCAACGGCCCTTTTCAGGGCCACCATGTCTTTTCGAAAGAAAATTCTCTCATTGTCTAAGTCTATACACACACATACACAGTACCCAGAAAATTCCTTAAATCCATTTCATACTATTTTGGGGTACAACATTGATTTCCAATTTGATCCCAATTTGTGCAAATTTGCGCAAAGTTTGAAAACTTCTGGGTACCAAACCAATGCAAAGCGTACCCAGACTGCCGCACCATTGGTACCCAGGGTACCGCCTATTACTACTCATATAAGGGACATAATTCTTACAGAGATTAAACAAATTGCCCGAATTGTTGCCTCCCTTGACCCGTGAAATTTTATGGCAAACGAAACTTACAATAATTATTATTTTAACCTCGAATACAATGAGCAGACTTTTCACGCTACTTTATGACAACTACAATGTGTGTGAGGTATATTAGGGGTCGCAGTGTTAAAGGTGTTTATAGGGACCGGATGTTAATCAATAGCTTTTGTGTAAACACTAAAGGCGAATAGTCGTGTTAATTGTGTTGCTTTCAAAAGAGTAAATTTAATCTGCGTTAGAACTTGACATTCATGAATCGCTCTTTCATACTGACATAAAATTATAAACCGACCGTTGGTTACCAGAAAAGCATCTTACCTTAATTTGTTCTTATTTTTTGGTAACATTTAGCAACATACGATATCTCATTAGTTAATCAGGCTATTATTCTATCTTCACCAGGCTTGTTATCAGTGTGAAGCCAGAGTAGTAATTCATGTTTGATGCATATTAATCTTACTAATAAATCATAGCATATTATACATTAGCTTATATAACATCACGAATAGATGTCCAATAAATCAGTATGAAAACACTACAGTTAAACCTGTGTTAGTGGTCACCTCCGAATAAAGGCCACCCTGTCTATGAAGTCATCCTTTAAAAACGCCATGATTATTAAAAACAAAAGGACCTTCGAATACAGGTCACCCTGCCAAAAAGGACATTCTTAAAACAAAACATGATTATTTAGAACAAAATGGCCTCCGAATATAGGCCACCTGTCAATTAATGACACATCTTGTCTTTCCCAAAGGGTGGCCTTTGTTCACAGGCTTGACTGTATTTTCTGATCTTATAACGCTCACAAGAAAAGTATGATCTAAAAGTATCGTCATCCTCTCAAGGGACCTTTTCTCTTAGTATTTTCAACCAATATGATTCGTGTATACGTATTTATACATTTTTCTGTACCGTATATGATCACTGTGGGTGAAACAAATCCTTGAGGAAGATGTGTTGGTAATAATGAAGCAATTAACTCATTTACCTAGAATGATAAACGGAAAATAGACTAATCAAAATAACTAACTAACATTCTCACTTCCTTGACTCACCATTATTATCATAAGTACACACATACATGTATTATTCCTTATATTTGTAAATAAATTCAACCAACACATTATTTGTGTTTAGTTCATTCACTTGGACAAATTGTCTCCGTTCACAGAAGAGAAGAAATGGAGAATCTAGGAAACAGATTTGCTGTTGCTAGTGCTCCAGCTGATGATGATTGTGTTACTGCTGCAGATAGTTGTGGTGGTGTTACTGCTACTGATGATGATTGTGTTACTGCTGCAGATAGTGGTGGTGGTGTTACTGCTACTGATGATGATTGTGTTACTGCTGCAGAAAGTGGTGGTGGTGTTACTGCTACTGATGATGATTGTGTTACTGCTGCAGATAGTGGTGGTGGTGTTACTGCTACTGATGATGATTGTGTTACTGCTGCAGATAGTGGTGGTGGTGCTACTGCTACTGATGATGATTGTGTTACTGCTGCAGATAGTGGTGGTGGTGCTACTGCTACTGATGATGATGAGGCGAAGGATTGTGATGATAATGATATTAAGTACTATCCAGTACTTGTCTGTCCACACAGTAAGTAAAGTATACACATGTCTTCTTCTTTACAGTTCATTGGAGACAAATTCCAAGAACTATCATTAAGTCATGTGATCAAAATAAATCGTGCACTTCGCCCGTGAAAATATACTTTATGATTAAACAAATTGGTTTGCATTTGTAATCCTGTCCCCATCCCAACTACCAAATACTCTTTCTAGAAAACATAGGAAAAGGGAGGAGGCTTGTATCGGTTTTAATAATCCACACTTATATACTAATTCACCTTATCACTAGGAAAAATTATTCTAAATTATTCTAAATAATTAAGGAATAAAATGCCAAGTTCTCCTGTATCTTATCTCCCCTCTCTCTAGGATGGTCATGAAATGACAATAGTTATGGACCCTTGAACACTGTGACAGATAGATAACTAAATAAAATTTAATGCACCATTTGATATATATTGACAGAAATCCTGGTAGCATATAGGCTTAAGTATCGTGTAGCAACAGTATTTTAATATTGGTCGCACAAGCTGTTATACTCTCGTTCTGTTGCGATCAGTTGCACGTTGTAACAAATGTAAATTCAATAATCATATTGATGTATAACATTCAAGCTATTTAAATAAATACAAACAAAAGCCTATACCATACGTCTTGATAAAAAATATCAAGGTAAGTGACGACTTTATTTGTATCCAATATTGATTTAATTGGTGAAAAATAAATATGTTTTGTTTAATTAGATTATCCAATGCAAAGTCTGGTAAGGTATTTATCTCTTTGCTCTATCCAGGATAAACAAGTCAATAATCCACAGTTATATAATAATTCACCATATCTTCTGATTATTATCTCGTCTGCTTTTGTCGAAATTTCGGTCACGTGATCCGCAATACATTCGCTATCAGTTGCGTTGGTAACGATGCACGCTCCGTCAGAAAACGACATAGAAAAGAGATAGAACCTGTATTCTATACGTGTAGAGGAGAATAATCTCACCTGGCGATGGTCTGTGTTAGAGAAATCAAGTTCTATGTGTAGTATAACTTATTGAAGACACTCATAGATAGATACTTACGTTCTTGAGTATTGTATGAGATATATATATGTATCGCTGTGGAATAAATAGATCTCCACTCTGTGCTATAATTAACTAACTGTATGTGGATGTCGAGTAGCGGTGGTGTGAGGCAGGGAGGTTTATTAAGGCCTTATTCTTTATTGGAATTTTAATTAAACAAATTTGATTTTACAACGAGGCTCTGTAGTTATTAAGGTAAGAATGTAACTAGTTTATAGTTTGAATAGTTCTCACTAATCTTGGCTCATCAGTTTATTTAAGTGCATTTCATGTTTAACACGCCATATATCTGGACTGATGGTGCAAATGTTACGATACATGTTTGGTATTTAACTTTTTATAATACGTTTGCTTCAGTATGAAGAAATGATTTGTAATTCTGTGTAGACAGTCGTTCACGATGTTGTTCTGACACCTAAGGTAACAAATGCAGGTTTTATCTCGAGTGAAATACCTATGTAAATGTAATGATGCAGCGATTAGTTTCAAAGCGAAATGCTTGAGAGAACTTATAAGCCATGAATGTCAAGGTTACGACAGGTGTCGGGGGGGGGGGGATGATTCACACCTTGGAGTTTTTTATCAATTTCATTAGCTTTTATACACGATATAAAGTGATAAAAATAAAGATCTTAAGTGTTTTTGATATTAGAATATCATATTATCAATATAATTCTATAGGTTCAGACATTATGTAGGGATGATGTATGTATCTTTTTTAGAAAATAGGTAAAATATTGCAACTTGGTGATGAGTCTGGTGGCTTTACAGCGAAATATTTTAATTAGGCCAAAAATGATTAAAGTGTTTTGGGAAACCGTCCCCAAACAGCTAATTAAGATAGGGTAGGCATTACGTTTTTGGTGAACTAGTTTAATTGCCTTTATCGTTTTACAACAAATAAACAATCGAGGTCTTATTAAACTTAAAGAAAAGTCACAGCTATGGATAGGTAGGGTCGGGTCCACTTAATGTTACAAAGTATTGCATTGTGGCTCTTATATAGCAGCAAAGATGACTGAATGAATTTCTGTCTTATGGTTCGAATGAAATTGACTTGCAGATACTAGTATGTAATATTATGCTGATATAAGTACTAGCTTAATCTATATTGGTACATTGTATATTATGCGTCACTGGGTAAACTTCAAGAGTTATACATTAAAAGCGTATCATGGATTAGGGTCTGGAACTAATTAAGGGATTCCTGACCAGTCAGTGACCGCAATATATTTTCATATTGAGATAAACTACTAATTTTATACTTGTACTGATATTGATGAACTTTTTCATGTTTATAACGTGGCGCTCGTGCGACCTGTGTGTTTGTTATTTCGGGTTTGCTAACTCATGCATGAACTCCCCACTGGACGCCATAATTAATAGGTCAACTTTAGGGGTCAGTGAATTCTTTTCACAATGAAAATTTAATGAAAACACGTTGAATAAAGACCTCTCATTTTATTCATTGTGTCCTAAATATTGTGTAGTTCAATAGAAAGAGAGAGAGTGTGTGTGTGTGTGTGTGTGTGTGTGTGTGTGTTTGTACAAATGCTTCTAAACGACCATGCACTACTGTTCTATCAATATTGGTAATATTTAGCCGGGCAATTTCCCAGATGTTGACTTAATTAATCACATAGTATTTGAAATGTTATGATATTTGGTGTACGAGTTTTGTGTGCTTGTATTATCAATGCTAGTATTGATATTAACTTCACGCGAAGACTTACTAACCACTAGCGGATACAAGGGGAGGGGAGCACCGCTCCAACAAAGGACCGACAACTTCACATACGTAGGAAATTCAACATTGTTGTCAAATTTTCATTCCAAGGCTATGTCTGCCGCAACCGGGATTCGAACCAGGATCGCCATATACGTTTTGAAATTACATAAAACAGTTTTAAAATTGGTTAATAACGTTCGCGTGCACTAAGTTGGTTTTTCATCATTGCAAGCATCCTTGTCATTGGAGCAGTTGTTTGTAATGTTATATACACAATATGATAACAACTATATACCTGTAGAATGTCATCCAACTTAGGCACAAACTATTGTTTGTTTCTGGTTACATGCTTATTAAAAATATGCCCTATGGTAAGTAGGTCGTTCTGGTTGCTGAAATCGTATGGAATGTTAAAAAGATGAGAAAGTGCACGGATGTACCATTCCGCGGGCCTAATATTATGTCTAGGGTCCCTGGCAGAAATTTAGGCCGGTCTTGTAACCAGAAACAAGCATTTTTTCTAGGCCTTAGCTATATGAATGAATAAGACTATCTAATCAGGCGCGTAGCTGCCTATACGCGAGTACGCGGCTGAATCCACATGATTCTGACAAAAAAAAAAAAAATCAGGATTTTTTTAAAATCACAAAAATCTACTCCATTAATGTATAAACCCTTGACACCTTAATGTATTCTATTTGTCCATATTCTTTATGGTACCAAAACTGACTTCTTGAGAACTACATTAATGACCCTGAAATCGCCTAGAATGCACCAGATTGCACCATTATTCTCAATTTTTTTCGGGGGAGCATGCCCCCCGACCCCCCTAGCTTAATCCTGAATCCACATCCATGGAGGGCTAGCTACGCGCCTGATCTTTGTAGTCTTAGATCATTTATCAAGGTTGGTGTCTAATAGTTTCAGGCGAACAACACTCGGTAGATTACACCAAATATTACTGTGACGTCTCGCAATATGCAGTGAATCGTTAGACGATCAAAGCTGGCGAGGAGTTCTATAACACAATGTTGTCTAATTGTATATAACATTCAATTGTACACTAGGGAATATCTTAGTGAGTGGAGAGGTTAAAGTCCAATCTGACACGTTTATATCGAATTGATTAACATGTATCAATAAATCCTCTATGGCACTAAAACAATGAAGACACCTGGATCGGTAGTGTCAGATAGCCACTCCCGACATCCCACGTGACGTAACTGACAACTTATTAAACACCTCAATTAAATAGCATTACCTGATAGTTATATTTATGGTACCATATAATTCATAAGTCAGACTGACCGCCGTGATAATTATACAACCTTTTAGGCCTAAATAATAAGTTCTATGTTTGACCCAACGCTTCCCAAGTTTGAAATTTTGGGTAGACAGTTAGGTAATTTATACCTGTATTTCATATTCTTTCTTTCATTTTGAATCTAGAACTAAGTCAACAGGAATTATTATTGTTTAAAATGAGGAGGCCGAAAAAATATGCGATTCGAAAATGCTTTATTTTTCCTGCTCGGTGGCGTTAGGGTTAACACTCATACTATTTTCTTGGCCTTCAATGACTGTACTTAAAGACCCAACCGTTTCGGTGCACGTAAAATCAATTATCTGTATACATACTACCCCTGGATCAATTAGACACTAATATGATTCACTATGTTCCATATTTTCTACTTGCCAAGAACAGTTTAGATCGATTGTGTGACTAATATGCAGCTTGTTTAAATTACTTCCTTTACATGGGTGTTTCAGAGATAGTAGTTCAATTTATCGAGTCTATTTCATAGATTGGAGTACACGTGATTTGGTAATTCTTGACCGGTCGGGTCCGATTCTAATCTATCGGGGTCCATTAAGAGGCCTGGTGCTGCAAACCGAGACCCTTGATTACACATGGGGTCGGTGTGGGGATTTTGGTTTAAATTCTCAAAGCCATTAGAAATACATGTAGTACACATTTTTCATGTTGCTATACATTCAAGTATTGGCGTCTATTGCCGTCAGAAATACAGACAAATATGTGAATAAATGCCACACTTTGGAACGACACAATGATGTGGCCTTTTTATTGACAGAGAGCCTTTGGTTGGAGGTCCTTCTGTTCTGTCAATGACGGATTTTAGAAGGAATGGCCATCATTTACCGCCGGGTTGGCCTGTATTTGAAGGTGACCACCTACACATGTTTGACTGTACCATTTATGAAGTAAAATGTATGTACATGTATTAACATCCTTGGACTGTGTGTTTGTATACTGAACTTATTATTGTTGTCTGTTATTTGTTGACAACTGGATCGATTAATGCAATTTGGTTTTAATTCGGCCGCGGCCGCGGGTCCAGCGGGTAGTGCACTGTATTTGTGACCCGGCGATCCGGGTTCGATTCCCAGTCCCGCCGGGCCGGTCATATCCATCCATGAATATTTGACAACAATGACGATTTTCCTCCACATGTGGAGAAGTTGCTGGTTCCTTGTGGAAGGGTAAGTTAGTACTGGTTAGAATACTGATCGGGAAACCGCCATGTATGACAGAAAAATTGTTGAAAAAAACGGCGTTAAATTCAAATACATGTAAATAAATAAATGCTTAAGGATAAAAATGTCTTCACTACCGGATAGTCTAACAATGCACGTTATGTAGGAAGGGTACCGTTAGTACAAACGTAAACATGTACAATGAAATCATCAACGTATGTTATGTTCAGTGATCCGGAATAGTTGAACCTCATACATTACATATATATAATTATATACATGTGCGTTTAATTATCACACTGATTACAAAATCATAGAATAATACATGAGGTATGTGGGTGTCCAGGATGGAATAGTTAAGTGCCTATATGTGATTGTGTAACCCACTTAACTGCAATTGTTCAAGATATATTTATGTTACAGGGTATTGTATACTTTATTTGTAGTATTGTTTACATGGTCATCTTGTATATTAACCCGTAGAACGATGTAGATACGGTTATGAAGTACGGTCATGATGATGGTCGGGCTTGTAAATTGAATAAACCTGCTGCCATTTTTAACACGTCCTAACTAAATCTTTAGCACAAACTTTAGCACCAATGAATTTGCACCCTCGAGCTTTGAGTTCGAATCCTATCCGCCATAATTGGGAAAAGTTCACATGTATGGAAGCTCCCTGGACTCGTTAGGCGGATGGTCGATGGTTGAATCCAAATATACGCCTTGGGTCTTCCTTCATCGTTTAAACGTGTTGGCCTCGGCTGTGGTCCTGTGATTAGTGCGCTTGACTTGTAACCCTGCGAACTGGGTTCGAACCCCGGTTGCGACAGATTATACACGTCCACGACAATTTGACAACAATGTCGATTTTCCTCTACACGTGGAAAGTTTGCGGTTTCTTGTGCAAGCATTAGCTACTTAATACTTGTTAGAATATAGTTCAGTAAAACTGGTCAGGGGAACCGTCTGCCTTACATAATTGAAATATGGTTGAAAATACGGCGTCAAACCCACTGCAATATCATCTTAATTTACACCATATATAATAATACGTACTCGTCTGTAATGATACAGGTATGATACGTCATAATATCGTTTGAACGTGTATTAATGTTGTTATTCATGATGCAGTCTGACAGATGTTGGTGTTTGATTCATCTATAGATCTTGTTATAACTATAACTGTAAAATCTTACAGCGTACGAACTTTGCCAATCTTACAGAATGATTATCATGGCGTGTAATTATAGCTAATTGATTGCTTCAGTATTTCTTAGAATCTATTTTTACCAACCTGTCCGTCTGCCAGACTGGTTTCTGAAATTCCTTCCGTTCAATGAACATTGTTACTGTATGACAAATGTTACCCTTTAGGTTAGACTCTATATAGAATCTGGTTACTTTTTTAGCCACAATATAGAACTTGGATACCATTACATCTTGTATAAACAAACTACAAACTATAGTTGATTAAGTCGATGGTGTTGGTAACAAAATCCCACAGCTGTTGTCTTTTATACAACGATTGTTATGTTTGTATTCGAGTTTCATAGCAACGTTTCATGTTTTTTGGTGAACTGGTATTACATGGATACCCATGGTGGCACTTTGTTACTATTACAAATTTAACGGGTTATTATACTAATATATAGACGGGCAAAACCTTCAAATACACAGTAAAACCTGTGAACGAAGGTCATCTTTGAGAAAAACAATATGTGGCATTTTATTGACTTATCATTATTTATTCGGAGCTCATTTTGTTGATGTCGGTTTTAAAAGAATGACATTTATTCATAGGGTGGCCATTATTGGGAGGTCGCCACCAAAAATGGTATGTCTGTATCCGCTTTGGCTAATTTCATCTGTTCTGTTGTAAAATGATTTTTATTCGTCATTCTGTGTACTACATTTTTGTACTAGTCTGTCAAAATATGATTTTAAATAATCTGTTAAATAGCGATCTCGCTTTGAGGGACGTACATAATTTATTTAAAATCATTTTCGGAAACTGAATGATAGTTCTGCATTCCATGCATAGTTGTCACTTGCTCCGGGCGCATGCATGCATTTTGATGCGGCCCAAAGTACTGCGTTTTTCTACATCTGCCAAGCAATCGTTAAACTAGTTCCCATTCAATGTTTATGTAAGTACAGTTTCCACGAGTACTTTCAGTACTTTGATAAACATTAGCCTCGCTTAAGTTTTATAAATGACTTGTTAATGTGATACAGTGTATATTACTTACTTTGATATCGTGCCCTGTAATATAAAAAAAAAGATGTTGACATCACGTGATATTTTTATTTCCATAGAAACCAAATCTAATTAAAGGCGGGGTTTAATTAAGTTTAGTGTATCCGATTATGAAAAAATCTCACTGCAAATCATTTTTTAGCTCGGCTGTTTTAGAAGAAAATGTCGAGCTATTGTGATCACGGCGTCGCCTGCGTCTTCGCAAGCGTCTGCGTCGTGCAAAAACTTTAATATAGCTCATAACTCAGAAACTATAAGAGGTAGTAATAAGAAACTTCATTAGGTGGATAGATCTCACTTATATAAGGCGGTGATCAGACAAGCTTTGGCACCGCTTGCAGATCTCTTGTTCTTATTACAAGAACAACATATAATGCTAGGCGTAGGAATCTCCATTGATCTCTGTTGACGCCTTGTTTAATTTATAATAAAAATTATGATCAATGAATGGACATCTGCGAACTTAGACAACTGTCATTTCATTGGTTAGAATTTTGATGACGCTCTTACTGACTGTACAATTAATCAATCAGAATGTTGATATCAGACTAAGAATTATTCGTTTAATCTCATTTCCTCTTAAAACAATTATTTGAAATCTGCGTATTTTTTGTTTCTATTTTATTCTCGTAAAAACTCATCTTCGGTAATTTTGAGAGAAACTGTTTTTTACGGATTTTTTCTCGAAGTTTTGCAAAGTTAGACATATTTTAGAAATACTTAGTTAACTTTTTGTCGAATATTTCCGAGATTTCTGTTGAATGTCTTAAAATAAATGCGTTACTTTTGGTTTGTAAAAACGTCTAAAATATGCATGACGGCAGGTATTTTGAGAAACGAAATTTCTTTCTTTGTAAATTGAGAAGAAAGTGAAGCCATTTTTAAACGATGAAAATGTTTTAGCATTTTTTGTATGCGAGATATATAAGAAAGTTGATATTTCTAAGTAAAAAATACTATTCAGCTAGCGTACGTACGCCTTTAAAATTATCATTTTTTCTTTTTAACAAAACTTAATGGCAGTCGAGGAGGAATATTCATTTGTAAAGCGAAAAATAGAAATCACATTATAAATTATGTATACAATGGTAATTCAAATAAATTTTCAAGTACAAAATATGTATGTTGATTATCTTGAATACAAAATTGGCGACATTAATCGAAAAATTATTGAATGTTTTTTCTGCATGTATACATGTATATAGCGAGAATCTGTTGATGCATATGTTACGTGTTTTGGTAATATTTTAATGATATTATGTGATTTTAGCTATGGCTGACTCTAAGTACCTCGTCTGGACAATGACTTCACATATATAGCAAAAATAAACAGACGAACGTGATATCGTCATTTGTTTGTAAATAAGTTTATAGGTTATATTAATTAAACACGTTCCTTTATTATTGAAAGACTTGCATATTTTGGCTCGATTTGTAAACAGAACTTGTAAACAGATGTTTTTTTTTCTCTATAAAACCTAGCAAGGCATGTTTTCTCATACTGAGCTGTCTGGTACTAAATGCATGCCATACATATTTTAATTGTTTAATTAAACACTCAAGTTCTTGGAACAAGTTGGAACACCATTTGTAATACAGTATATGATACATTGTATGTAAGCAAAGATCGGTAGTCTTGTGATAACGCAATGGGCTACTGAACGAAAGATCGTGGGTTGATCCTCGGCTCAGAATTTCTCTGGACGCTTTTCCAGTGTCCCCATCTCAACTACCGAGCCAAGTACTGTCTAGAAAATCACAGGAAACGATTGAGATGTGTTTAAAGAACCAGGAAAATCTTTTCGAAAGGAGTAGGGAAAAAATGTCCGGGTCTCCTGTATCTTCTCCCCCCCCCCCCCTGTCTGCGGCGGGTCTGAAATTACCAAAGTTCTCGAAAGGGCCGTTAAACAACAGATAAATAAAGATAAATACATTCCCGTGCATGTTCATGTATTTGGTTTCGTTTTTGAAACAATTACTCGAGTACTTCTATTGAGTGGCTGTTTGATATGTTTATATAAATAAATGTCCATGAGAAATGTACAATGAGTTCTACCAGCAGGCACGTATTATTGTTCACATTGTTCTATAATCAAAACAAGCTCCAACATTCCATGGGTACATTCTGAGGCCAAAAAAAATCCTGGTTTAATTTAGTTTCTGCTTAATACCGTTAACTTGTTTGCTTAATTGTGATTGTTATTATTCGTTCATATTGTTCAATAACAAAAGCTAGATTCGACATTCCGTTCATTCATTGTTAGGCCAAATGAAAAAAAATCTGGATTTACTTTTGTTTCTGTGTTACTGCCATGTGTCGCACTTGCTTTAATTAATATAAAATTAGCCTCATATACAATGTATCTAACGTTACAAACATTTATACATATTGTGTCTGTTAACTAACGGCAATCTTGTTAAAATTTCGTGTTACTTAATTGTTTGATTAGAAGCTGAAGACAGATATCTTTGCTGCAATCCTTGGTTTTGTATTGCAATGTTTTATTCAGTTGATTCGTGTAAGAATTTCTTGTCATTATTGATATGAACAATTAAATGACCTGAACAAAGGCCACCTGTCGATAAAGGTCAGATTTAACTGTAATTGTATAAATTATAGATTTAATGTTTGGATATGTATGAAACGACACCAGTTCGCTTATAATCTAAGATATTATACGTGTCCAGTGTTCTGATCACACTGCTATATAATTAGAATCGAGGGACATTTTTATAACTACAGTGTAATATGACCATCTTAATATAAGAATCATAACAAAACAATAGACACTCCTTGTTGTTCTCAACCCTGTTCATGACGAGTACTAAACTAGGTCATCTAGGGGCTAAAACTCATTCATCCTGGTTTTATTGACCTCATGTGTGTACATTATACATTGTGTTTAACAATATAAATAGTAGTCGAGTGGTTATGATATCTGACTAGTAATAAAGATTTCCCTCACTGCTGTGATTTTCGAATCTTACCCGGGTCCAGACTTTACATATCGAGTAGCTGTCCAGCTAGCCACATATGAAAGGTCAGTGATTCTACACAGGAGCATGCACGGGATCTTCATCCACCCATAAAACAGGGAAGTCTCCATATGACCCCGGGCGGTTTATGTGACATTAAACTCCAGTACGTCTGTTCTTTGAACCAAGAACCGATCATGCATGGAAACAAATAAAAGTTAACCTTGGCCTCACCCGAATTTTCCTCATAGCAAAAACATTCCGTATACATATTGTAGATTTTAAGTGGATTCACTCAACATTAAGAGTTATTCTTGTTGTATAAGTTATGGGGAACTGTAGAAACCAACTTATTTGCTGATAAGCCACGGAGTTATCCGGATGCTGTTCTGTGGCATTAATTCTTAGATTAGTTAGTTAATCCGATGTTATGATCGGAGTCAATTTTAGCCCATTTTAATGTGCTGGCAGAATATAAATTCCTCTTACGAATGGGTGAGAAATTATTCTAGAATCATTATGATTTATTATGTTAATGTTATAAAAAATAATGGTTCACACTTTTTTGTACGGAGAGAATTTGTAGCTAGGAAATGAGATTTACTTTTGATGAGATTTAATGATATACTTCTAGTGAATGCAACAATTTATAAATATAAGTGTGTCGATTTTATCTTGCTATAGATTGGGCGGATATTTGAGAATAACACTGATTTTATCATTATTACGGGCTAAACTTTCAAATACAGTCAAACCTGTTAACAATGTCCACCTTTAGGAAAGACATTATGTGGCCATTATTGACTGGTGACCTTTATTCGGAGGTCATTTTGTTCTAAATAAACAATGACCGTTTTTAAAAGAATGGCCTTTACTCACAGTGTGGTCTTCATTCTCAGGTGGCCGCTAACGCAGGTTATGTTGTAAGTTAATACATTCTAGGTGTTACGGCTGTTATTAGCGGAGATAAAAAATCTAGCACGTTTCCTGGAATCTTGTTTTCTGTGAGTAATTGCCAGCATCTTCTGGTGTTAGACCCTCCATGACCTGGAGACAGACAGACAGATGGACGGACGAACGGATGGATAACGGTCGCTAAACAAGGCGCCATTCAATAATTCCCCATTCATCTTTTCTACCTGATAAGTTATACAATCGACTTGTTTATCTATTTACATTATACATCACTCATAATATCAACCTGCTGGAACCACTTATGATTCTTCTATTTTAGTTATCGATGAAATTTTTCAACACTGCTGAAAGGTAAATAGATGTCGGCGTACTCTATTTTCATAGATTAAACGTTGAAAATTGTTTACTCGCAACAACAACAACAAAAAACACACACAAACAAACATAATTTTTTGAATCGTTAAAGGATGTTTCTTACAGTTTCTAATTGACTGTCGCTGTGTTGCCCAGAAGATACCAAGTTTAGTTTAGTTTTAACATCAATACGATTTCAGTTACTTCACTTTGCTATAAATGTCATTGGTAATATGAACTGGTTCCCGTTGAATCTGTACTCCATGGAACGGTAACCATTAATATGCCAATCTTATCGAACCGTTCTGACATGCACGCTATAAATATAGCAGTGACACGCCCAGATTTTAACTATACTTGTCTTAGCTGTTACATTGACGTGTATTTTACGTGACTAAAGATATTATGGTGTTAATGATAATATCCTCTTATAACAGCACAATCAGTTGTACATCCGATTAGATTGTATCTAGGCCGAGGTCGTAGTCTATTGGTTAGTGCACTGCATTTGTGACCCGGCTATTCCGGTTGCGGTTATATACCCTTCTGTGAAAATTTGACAACAGTGTTGAATTTCCTCCACATGTTGATGAGTTACCGGTCCCTGTGGAAGAATAAGAACATAGTCCAAGAAAACTAGTTTAAAGGTGAACTGACCGCCGTATATAACTGAAAATTGTTGAAAAATGGCATTAAAAAAAGAAAAAAGAAACAAACATTGTACATATACCTTTTTGTAATTAATTAAATCGTGTCATGTCCATGTGTATTGTTCGGTTTTAGTCCAATATACGAGTAGCTTGCTTGTATTCAAAGACCTATACTCCATATATTTTTGATGGATTCGATGCTGGGGGTTGTCAAGGGAGATAATCTTTATCAAACTTACCTGAGGAGTTATTCCCAATTGTACATGTGATCTAAATGATACAGTATCATACGCTCTTATTCTTTTTGTTACTAAAATCAGTTTAAACCAACTACCCCTAAATTCTCTATTAATATACTATCCTGATCACATGAATTACATGTATTCTTGTTACTTACCTTTTTGGAAACTAAACGATAGTTCCGCTTTCCATAGCTGTCACTCACTTGTCGCGCATGAATTTTGATGCGGACCGAAGTACTACGTTTTTCTTCATCCGCCATGCAATTTGTTAAACTAGTTACCGTTCCATGTTGCAGTGCAAGTCAATGTCAGTTCAGTTTCAATACATTGATTATTTAAATCGTTACTTGACCATTAGTTGTCGATGCTCCACTAAATAAATCAACATTAAACAGACGGAAACCATTGTTACTTCTGATATACGGCGGAAATCTTCTGTTGAGCTGAAGACTTCTTGCTATGTCTCCTATCTACATGTTTATCTATAAATTCTGTTATGATTTGAACAAAGTATACAAGGTTCTCTTTGATAACCTTCGGTCTTCCTCTAACCTTGTAATCGATTTACCAGAACTACGAAAGAAATGATGAAAGTTCACTCAAAGTTTCATTGGGACTTTTATCGTGTTTCCTAGTCTAACAGCATCAATATGAACAACCATTTCAGTCAGTATGAATCCATTTAATATAGTGGTATTATTGCTTCCACGGCAACATTTTCATTTTACGTGACGTGCAGTCAAACCTGTGAAAATTTTGTTTATTTTTTTTGTTTGTTTATATCGGGTTTTACGCCCCTTTTCAACAGTCAGAGTTATATGAGGCGGACAGTTCACCTAAGCATCGTTCCTGGGAAGAACCAGTACTAGACTCCCATCCTCCGTAAGCAACTTCCTACTTTCTCACATAAAGAGTCATGGTCGGTAGCGGGGCTCGAACCCACGATCCTCTATCAGTGAGAGGTTACAGTGATTTGATGTCAGCGACCTTAACCACTCGACCACGGAGGCGCGGGTCTGGTTCATTAGACATATACAAATGTACATTGTAAACTATATTCTTTTGGGATTTGTTCTTTGCTTGTATGATCTACTTTTTCCTCCGTAACCGTTCCGTCCATTGCCGTTCCGTTCCGTTCTTTTCCAACTCTCACCTTCTGTTCTGAGATAGATATCTGACATTATGACCACCTGGATTATCTACATCATGATTGCTGTATGTACAACCTCCGAATCATGTTAATTATTGTGATCTGGTCAGGTCAGTGATTCAATTTCACAACTCTTCAGACATGATTGTATAAGACACATACCAATATAAGATATCGACTGATAAGCCAAGCCTACAAACTGATCTGTCGAAATCCTTGTTACTTGCACAATCATGTAGACGTGTAGCTGGTATCGCTCAGAAACAGACGGTGTCGATTTTACTGCATGATAATAGCACGTCATGATTATTATCAGTCTCTCCGGGAGTTATTGATGTTTATTTTTGGCTCGTGTGATAAAACTGCATGTTGTTTGTCAGTTGTTTTGTTTATAAAAGAATACCTCGACCTCGTCAATAAAGGTTTCACTATAGTCTGTACGGTCCATAACATAACTTAGGAATGAGAATGTAAGGATATACATGCCCGGTTCACCTGTATCTTGTCTCTCTCCCCCCCTCTCTCTCCCCCCCCCCTCTCTCTCTGTGGCGGCCTTGAAATGATCAAAGATGTCGAATGGACCGTTAACAACAGATAACCAGATAGCACTTATACCACCTCGGTATTAAAAAATATTGTTTTTATACTGAAGCTGGTCTTTTTATTGAGTTTTTAACGTATGTGCTCTACACATTATTCCACGTACAGCCTTCATTTTATTCCAATTTTTATCATATTAAGCTGGTTCCCATTGACCTTTGCTGTACAAATACTTTGGAGCACTGCAACATGGACCGAAAACCATTTTACTGTCAAAGTGGGTGAAATTTCAAATGCCAAGGAAGATAACTCATACAGCCTTAATCGCTTATAGCTAAAATTTTCTGATTATCTCCCTTGAATCGTTAGCTTGCAAGGCTATCAATGTTTGCCAGTCGAACAAATTACTACATGTATATAACGTTATTGTAGTGATGACAACAATGTTACATTGAACAAAATGCTAAAAATATAATTTCACGCAGGGACTATTTTTAGAACACTTGATAACACATTAAAGCACATCTCAAAATGGAGCCCGCGGTTGTGGTTCAGTGGTTAGTGTGCTGGATATGTCACCCGGCGATCCAAGTTCGATTCTCTGTCGCGGCAGGGACATAGACGTCGATTCCTCCACATATGGATAATTTGCCGGTTCCTAATGGAAGGGTAAGTTAGTACTGGTTAGAATATAGTCCAGGAAAACTGGTTAAGTGAACAGGTCGCCGTATATACTGTGGAATCATTAATTTTCGTTGGGTATTTAATTTCGTGGATTTCGTGGGTCTGCTTATCCACGAAATCAAAGCCCCACGAATTTGAATGCAGAGATAAGGCATCTCTTTTCAAAAAATCAAAATCTACGAATTTATATCCCCACGAAATAGCCATTTTAGTAAAATCCACGAAAATTGAGCCCAACGAAAATAAATGAAAGTACAGTAACTTAAAAATTACTGGAAAACGGCGTCAAACCCAAATGAATAAATCACAAAATGGGAAACTTCTCTTATTCATATCATTATACCTACGTCTTTACGACTTTCAATCATATATAGCTTCCTTCAATAGTTTATTTCAGTTAGCTATGATTAAATCACGCACAAAAACATCACCTCTGCTATAAACCATGTGATGCATTGATTTTCAATTATGTTAATTAGTTTATTGCATCAACTCAGACATAAATGAACTGATAAAATTGTGGCGGTGATACATTAGACAATATAACATCATATGGCTCGCAATCTGACGAGAATTAATTGCCTTAAATCGATCGTCTGTGACAATAGTGGACTGGTTCTATTATTGTTCACATAATATCCACTTCCTAACAGGTATTCTGAGAAACTATAAAACCCGTCACTTACGTTATCGACTTGGTTTGTGTTCTAAATTATAGGAGCACATGTGTTTTTTGTAATACAGATGTTGATTGGTGTTTCCAAGCCAGCTAGCTGTCAATAGTTTTAATGTGTACACTAGCATATTATAGACAAACACAGGCGTGATATTAATCATATCTGAACAGGTATCTACTTTGTCTGTTTATTTGGATATTGTCACTTATCGCACGATATGTCGTCTGTCATAACGTTCAATGCGTAATTTTAGCCATATCTGTAAAGTTATTCAAGTTTTATTACTAGAACTTTTTATCATCTTATGTAAAATGTTGTTGTTCTTTTTTTATGGCGATAGACAAGTTTATTGTACATTGTATTGAAATATTGCAAAGTTTTATGCTACCTGGAATCAGAAATACTGTCTTTATAAATACGTTGTGTGGTTGTTTTGTTTTGTTCACGTGCATGTAATGTGGTTTAGTTTCATCTTGTAAATATTAACCATCTGTGATTTCATGATTTTATTGTACAGGAATCGGTGTAAATGTCTGCATTATAATATTCTTTTATATACAGAGTGTTTTGATCTTTCGTTTAGAAGTCCAGCGTGTTACCACTCGACCATGAGATTTGAGCTGGGAGATCATTCTTAAGTTTTATAACCAGTGACCTAGATACGTACAATACGATGCTTGAACATCTCGTGCACGAGAAGTGGCTTCATTGTTTGATCAAAGGTCATTGGTTAAAATGATACTACATGTACCTTACTAAATGCCAGGCTAATAATATGATAATATTGTGATAAGTATGTGATTATAATGCTATAAGATAAAAGCTTAGAAATTGTTTGTAATATGAAATAATCATAGTCGGTAACATATGTTGATAAAAATGTACAAACTTTGTAGAGTATTTGCCTGTCAGTTAAAACGTTGATATCTTTCATTTTTATGTGCGATGTTTCAGAAAATAGCGATGTCATGTTGTGGCAATTGTTCAATAGCTTACTTAAAGTTGTTAAGAATATCTGAAATCTAGGATCGTTTTATGTGCTCAAATATGTTATAATTTTGTATAATTGTGTCATGTGTGAACTGTTCTGTGTCTTTGTGAATTATTCGACATTTTGTCTTGGTGTATTCTTTTACATGTTCATTGTATTATGTATTCTTCCATAAGACTTTTATTTTTTTCACCGGGGTTTAACGACGCCCCTACAGTCAGGGTCTTATGACGACTTGTCCAGTTTTGATGATTGGCGTAAAAACAGCCTTCATCTGAGTAGAACTATCGACCTCCCGTTAGTTAGTTGTCTGAGGACAGCTTCCTTACAATACAAAGTTAGTATCTTGTTGGGATTCGAACTAATCGCTAGTCAGTAACTGTAACCATTAGCGCATGGGGCCCCTTAAGATATGATTGTAAGAGAGATATACTAGGATTGTGTATTATGACAAATGAATGCAATGTTCATGTATTACACTTTCTCCAAACGTCGCTTTGTTCAGAGGTCATTAGTTTTATTGAGATAATATTATGTTAACATCAATCTATTCATTTTAATGACGTGAAACATTTTGTTAATTTATATGACATGTTTATAGTTCGTGGTATTCGTTGTTTAAGATGTTCACATCTTATGAATTATTGGAAAAATAACATCGACTGGTTAAATCGGACCCATTAAACTATCCAGCACGTGCTGAACATGTACTAGATATTAACGTACTGTACAAAAATAAAACGATCAGTAATAATGGTAGCGAAGCTTGGAGTGCTTTTCATTGTTCGTCAATCCATGATCACAGTACGACACTCTTGTTCTTTGTCGTACTCAGAGGGCTCTGATCGATTATTGATTTTTATTTTGCTTTTTGAGTGACGTCTCTTTTCATCTATCAATCAAGCTGCATAACATTTTTTTACCTTTCATTAAAGGGGCATACCCTACAACTGACAAACATTCTGTGAAAGTGTAAAAATGTGCTAGATGTATATGTAAAACAATATATAATGGATAATTGCAGGAAGAACATGGGTCATAAAATTTCTAGTTTAGGTACTAGCCGCAAAAAACATAGCTATGAATAATAAATCACTTCCACCCAAAAATTTCCATGACTAAATGAATGTGTCACAAATACATATTTTTATGATTTTATTTCTAATTGGATGAATTTTTGGCTGAAACTTTCTCAGTCTCGGCTTTTTTCTTTACAAGCTTCTAATTTATCATCATGTTGCCTTAATTCTATATGCACCAAGTTGTAGGGTATGCCACTTTAAAGCAGTCCGTGAGGCCATTTACATGTATGACATTGTGATAGTAATATCTATGGTTTATACTTTGTAATTAGTATGTATTCAAGTATATTCAAGCAGGGACATTGTGTTACAAATCCCCAAAAATGGTTATTAAAATAATTTTCAATGACATCGTGTTCCAAAAAAAGCTCTGAACGGATACACTACATACAAGCCTGTCTTTACAGCCTGCTGTTGATGAAAATAAAAGTCACAAAAAGCACTCATTTATTAATACACCGGGTCCAAAAAACAGTCGTGTATAAGTTTCACAACCGACCCGGTGCCGGTCCTGAAGTTTTAACAGCAAATTCAAAAGTACGAATAAATTTGTGGAAAAAGGAGAGAAGAAAATATAGAGAAGACAAGTTTCAAGACTTGTCTGTCAATTGTTTGGGTTAAAGTTTCGTAAATATGACTCTTTCTTCTAACCTCTCTGTATCAACGGTGAATCAAAGACAAGCTCAGCGTTTCTGCCGACACTAAGAAACTGTCAATGCTGACAACAGGTGATTAGACCATTCGGAACGTCTCGATCGATTCCGTACCGTCATCTACTCGGTCGATTCCGTACCGCCATCTACTCGGCCGATTCCGTCACAGCATCTACTCGGCCGATTCTGTTGCACCATCTACTTGGTCGATTCCGTAACATCATCTACTCGACCGATTCCGGACCTTCGTTAACTCGGCCGATTCCGTAACACCATGTAGTCGGTTAATTCCGGACCCCAATCAAGTCGGTCATCGTGTGCTGAATGTCAATTAGATTTAACAGATTTCACTGTTGATGGGATATTTAAACTGAATAAATACTACTAACTTTAAGTGGTAGTCATCTCCTTTAAGCCTTAGTTTTAATGTAATCTATCCATACACGATTGTAGGAGTGTTTGACCCTGATAAATGGTGGGCATTGTATAGCGATGTTACATAGTATATCTTAGCTTAACCGTTATATCAAAGTAATATTGCAATGTTTAAGAACTAAAACCTTCAATTAATCGTGTCTCACTAAACCTTTAATGAAAGCGTACCTATACACTTAAGTCAGACTTGGCGTTTGAATTAGATATATACTGCTGTATAGAAAAGTACATAATAATTTGGCGTAAAAAACGTTTGCTGCATACCATTTTTTTCACTTGGCCTGATGAACGGTTTATACAATTTCCACTGTTTTTTTACCTTTCAACACACTATCAAAACTAAGCCCCGACCTACCTAACCTATTTATGATCATCTTTTAACCAGAAACAAACATTTTTCTCAAAAATATCTCTTACCCAACAGTCTCAATAGATAGAGGGGGTAGGTAAGCCCATTGATTATCAATACATGTATTAACAATCATATAATGAGTCTAAATTAAGTTCTCTTTTCAGTTCAGCTCACTGAAATAAATAAGACACCTTTTTCTTGTCCCCCGTCTGGAGACAATAATTTACGTATTGAAGTATACATAAGTGTAATAAGAAATGGACAACATGTCTAATAATTATCAGTATGCATCAAAAGATTTCGCTATTAAGGTGTTATAATTTATGCAATCAAATCTATGTTAGCGGTCACCTCTGAATAAATGCCACCCGGAGAATAAATGCAATGCTTTTAAAAAACTGACATTCATTATTTAGCACACAATGACCTCATGATGAAAGCATCGTGTCTATAAAGGCCACATTTTGTCTTTCCCCAGGGCGGTCCTTGTTCACAGGTTTGACTGTGTACAATATTAATTCTTTTATGATAAACAATTTTGTAATAGTTTCCATATCAAAAGGAGAGAAAATCGAATGCCAGATCTAGATATCATATTCCTGTGGCTATATAATTTGTAATAATTATAGCGTAACCATTTTCTGTCTATTTTCAGGTTTTGTGGCATAATGAATTTGTTACCTAGGCGACTGATATAAAAAGAATTTAATAGCTTGCAGGTAAGTTTCATAAACAAATGTCTGTATTGATATCATGCGCAAATCCGTATTAATATTGTCCTCGTGTATATGAATTAACTATCGTGTTTATATTATAAACTATTATTAATCAACAAGTTCCACATACGCATGTATTGAAAAGTCGAAATCAACATCATTATCTATTTATCTTATTGATTATACCTAGCCTACTAAAATTCGAACTTAATCTGGCAAATGAATCATTCAAGCTGGCCCCGCATTCCTGTGCAGTACTTTTTACGACCAAAGCATGCCGTAGTTACCAGGGCCCGTATTCAATATACATCTTAAGATTGTTTTTAACTTAAGTCGAAATTTTTACTTAAGTATAATTTTTTTCATGGTAAAAGTTTGTAAACCAGTCATCAAAAGTGTGAAAATTTATTATCATTTTCATAATTGGAATCTTTAGAAGAAAGATAAAATCATATTGTTGTGATTTCTTCCTTTATATTTAGAACAAAAGAGTTAAGGAAAAAGTCTAATTTAAGGAAAAATATAACTTAAGTTTAAAAAATCACTTATTATAAGAAGTTTATTGAATAACGGTCCTGGGCTTAGAAGTCGCCCCAACAGCTAGAGTCATTCGGCAGCTTTTCTAGTTTTAACGGAGTAGAAAAAAGACAAGCGTATATCTGGCTTGAGCCAATGACCTTCAGTATACGTGCTTGACAACGATAGTTCGATAGTTCAGGGAGGGATTCTAACTCACAGCGATAAGGGGCTAGCGATTAACTGGCTAGAAACCATCACCGCTCGACCACGTAGAACCCTGTAATTATTGTTTTGGTCTTAATATTCTTCAGTTATATCAATAATATGAGCACGTGACTTTTAAATAGTCTAAAAATAAAGTCATTATTGGATAAAACAATAAAACAATAAATAATCTGTAATCTGTGACTAGATATAACTTAGTTGGAACATGTTCTCATCATTTAAGAAAAAAAACACATGACTACCACATTGATATGATCATGACGACTTCGTCGATTTCTCCCCATTCCAAAGTGGTTATTCCCCTTTATTTACGCCAGGAATCTGAACTAGACAATCGTCTGCTTTAACTCAATGTTTGTTATAAAGTTAAAACTTCTCTACTTTTGATTAAAGTAATTGTTACATCACGGTATTTAAGCGACGTTTTTTGTGTGTTTTTACACTTAAGGCCTCGGCCTTGGTCCAGTGGTCAGTGCGTTGGATTTGTAACCTAGTTATCTGGGTTCGATTCCCGGTCGTGGTGGGCCAAACCCTTCCATGAAAATTTGACAAAATTGTCGATTTTCCTCTACATTTGAAGAAGTTGTCTGTTCCTTGTGGACGAGTAATTTAGTATTCGAATACAATACATCGTCCAGGAAACTTGTTAGATTTATCGGCCGCTGTATAAAAATGTACTTAATATATTATACTAAAAAATGCAGGAAAAACGGCGCTAAACCCAAAATGAATACATAATCTAAATCATTACTCTAAACGACTTTCCGTTTACAAAGATTGTATTATAGTGTTTAGCTTGTTTTTCATTATTTTTTGGATATTGATTCGTTCTGTGAGTGGGATTTGTTTGCTCCAACAAAATGTTTCTGTCTGATAGATATAAATCATGTTATGTCTTCACTCGGTTCTTGGTGTAATGCTGAGAATTGATTAGAAAATCGGAACAAACAAACTTGGGGCAAGAAAAATTTATCACTCTGATGAATTTATATTTTAGTTTCTATATGAGAATTGCTGTCATGGTTTGATTGGATTGACTTCACTATTTTAATATAAAACGAGGGATATTTTGCGTCTCGTTGGTTGAACTGGTTCCTGGTACATGTTGCAATGCACCAAAGGTGTACAGCCAGAGTAAACTGGTTCCTCCATGGTACATGTTACAGTTCACCAAAGGTGTACAGCCAGAGTAAACTGGTTCCTGGTACATGTTGCAGTTCACCATAAGTGTACAGCCAGAGTAAACTGGTTCCTGGTACATGTTGCGATGCACTAAAGGTGTACAGCCAGAGTATACTGGTTCCTCGTACATGTTACAGTTCACCATAAGTGTACAGCCAGAGAAAACTGGTTCCTGGTACATGTTGCAATGCACTAAAGGTGTACAGCCAGAGAAAACTGGTTCCTGGTACATGTTGCAATGCACCAAAGGTGTACAGCCAGAGAAAACTGGTTCCTGGTACATGTTGCAATGCACCAAAGGTGTACAGCCAGAGAAAACTGGTTCCCGGTACATGTTGCAATGCACCAAAGGTGTACAGCCAGAGAAAACTGGTTCCCGGTACATGTTGCAATGCACCAAAGGTGTACAGCCAGAGAAAACTGGTTCCTGGTACATGTTGCAGTTCACCAAAGGTGTACAGCCAGAGTAAAATGGTTCCCGGTACATGTTGCAATTCACCAAAAGTGTACAGCCAGAGAAAACTGGTTCCTGGTACATGTTGCAATGCACCAAAGGTGTACAGCCAGAGTAAACTGGTTCCTCCATGGTACATGTTACAGTTCACCAAAGGTGTACAGCCAGAGTAAACTGGTTCCTGGTACATGTTGCAGTTCACCATAAGTGTACAGCCAGAGTAAACTGGTTCCTGGTACATGTTGCGATGCACTAAAGGTGTACAGCCAGAGTATACTGGTTCCTCGTACATGTTACAGTTCACCATAAGTGTACAGCCAGAGAAAACTGGTTCCTGGTACATGTTGCAATGCACTAAAGGTGTACAGCCAGAGAAAACTGGTTCCTGGTACATGTTGCAATGCACCAAAGGTGTACAGCCAGAGAAAACTGGTTCCTGGTACATGTTGCAATGCACCAAAGGTGTACAGCCAGAGAAAACTGGTTCCCGGTACATGTTGCAATGCACCAAAGGTGTACAGCCAGAGAAAACTGGTTCCTGGTACATGTTGCAGTTCACCAAAGGTGTACAGCCAGAGTAAAATGGTTCCCGGTACATGTTGCAATTCACCAAAAGTGTACAGCCAGAGAAAACTGGTTCCTGGTACATGTTGCAATTCACCAACGGTGTACAGCCAGAGTAAACTGGTTCCCGGTACATGTTGCAATGTACCAAAAGTGTACAGCCAGAGAAAACTGGTTCCTGGTACATGTTGCAATGCACCAAAGGTGTACAGCCAGAGTAAACTGGTTCCCGGTACATGTTGCAATTCACCAAAGGTGTACAGCCAGGGTAAACTGGTTCCTGGTACACGTTGCAGTGCACCAAAGGTGTACAGCCAGAGAAAACAGGTTCCTGGTACATGTTGCAGTGCACCAAAGGTGTACAGCCAGAGAAAAACTTGTTCCTGGTACATGTTGCAGTACATTGGAGGCTTTGTACAGACAGAGTCAACGGGAACCAGTTTACAGATATAGTCAACGGGAACACTCGATGGTGTGTTGTGTCTAATTCCCTACTTAAAACCATGTTTAAGAAGGGATAAAATTCAGTTTGCCAACAAACGTTCTTTACTTCGCGGGGTATAAAAGCAACGATATAATTATGTTTACTGTTACAATACATTTTACATGACTTGCTTGAAACTATGAACCAGATAATTATAGAATAACAATCAGACATTGTTTGGACATCGTTTATATCTATTCCACTATCTCACAATGTCATCTTTATGTTTCTTTGAAGATGCGATCTTTTTACATGTTAATTCTCAGCCTGAAGCGTTTTGTTGTATGTACCGTATTAGCTGATAAACATATTTGCTTTGTTGTAAAGCGCACAATGATTCACTGCCCTGTTTTAAAAGAATGTCCTTTTTGCTATTTTGCATTAAGTACAATACGCAGTATGCTTCACCGTAGAAGTATGTAGTTGTTAAAAATTGTACAGCTCTTCTTTTATCAAAATGTTGTTATATAGAAATGTGTGGTAAAGGGTTGCGGAATTATCTTGTTAATAAATCTAAAGATGTTTTAAATATTTCTTAATCTGTTTGTGTTAGACATTATGTGTGTTCTTTAAAGTAGAATTTAGTCATAAAATAATTGTTCCGGATATAAGGGTTTGATTTACTATAAATATTATTTTTAAGATGTTACTAGAAAGTCGTAATTTTCGCGACTCTCCTTCTGGTGATTAATGTCGTACAAACAGCTATAGGGTGATTAAAGGGGCATACTCTACAACTTGGTGCATCTAGAATCAAGGCAAAATGATGATAAATTAGAAGCTTGTAAAGAAAAAAGCTGACGAAGAAAATTTTAGCCAAAAATTCATCCAATTAGAAATAAAATCACAAAAAATATTAGTTTCCATAAAAGATCGGAAACTCTTTGGAATTTGTTATACACTTTTTGGGTGGAAGTGATTTATTATTCATAGCTATGATTTTTGCGGCTAGTACCTAAACTAGTCATTTTATGACCCAAGTTCTTCTTGCAATTATCCATTATATATTGTTTTACATATACATCTAACACATGTTTACACTTTCACAGACTGTTTGTCAGTTGTAGGGTATGCCCCTTTAAGTGACTTTCTCAACTTTAACGTGGAGTACAGAAGAACCCAGGTTTACATCTCTAGAGGTGGAAATATAAACCTTCCATCATCTAGCGGGACCAATTCCTCTTACGTGCAATTTGGTCCAAGTTGGGATTTAGATTCCCGGCGGTGAAGGTCTATTGATTCTAGAGTCCAGAGACCGTAACTACTTGACCATTTTTGGCTCATAACTTTGCATTTGCTAAATTGTGATATTTTGTGAATAACGTCAAACGTTTTTGCTGTGAGGAAGAGACTCACTTTTAGATTTATTTGGATGATTGATTTCTTTCTGTGCACCAAGAACTCTTACTCTGTAACCAACCAGCTATCTGACCTGGAAACTTTTAACGCTCTAAATAGTTTTCAAAGTGGTTTCATTATTATGTTGTGAAATACAGACATAATATTGAACAACCGATCCGGAAGTGAGCGGTCTTTATGATGCAGTGGTCGTACTATATATATAGAGACGGTTGTTATGTCAGGTTGTAATGTATGTACTTTAATATGTTAAACTGATGCAGTTTTACCTGATTATAAATGGACATGGCCACGAGGTTATAAAACTTTAGATTGGTCTCTGAGCTCAAATGTTTTTAAGTTAATTATAATCAGACAATATGATGATATTATTTTTTTAAAAAAATTTTTTTTATTATTATTATTATTATTCAACTTTCATTAGATTACAGCATATAGTTATATAAAAATATGTTACATATTTAAATAACGATATGATATTATGATATTATTGATACATTAGCCTGACAGCATAATTGATCTGAACATGTAGTTATAAATAAATTTAATCCGCTCTATCTTTTCGACCACAATACTTGGAGAAAGGATGAAGCTTGGAGGCTGTTCTTAAGGTTTATAACCGTGGGACCTGGAGTGTGAAGATTTTCAAGGCCATATATTTCCCTTATTCGGATATATTTAAACGCCTTTATGTCACATTCCTTGAGTGAAGTTTACCGTAAATAATTATACTTGATATCATATCGGTATAATCTATTGATATGATAAGTTACCTATATAAACTCACTTCAAACAAAATGACATTTTTGCCGCACTATGTTAATGTTAATATGCTGGTATTCTTATGGATTGAGGCTCGTACATTAAGAGAATGATATGATAACCATGTGATAAGTTAGTGATATTTGCATGACAAAGTTAAAATTGATAATGTAATAACTAGAAACAGAATTGAACCCCATCTCATGAAGGCTTACCTACCATTTTGATGACTTATTTACAATTAGGCCTTCCTTGAAAAATTGTTGGGTAGCAATCACTCGCCCAACTCGTTCAAAAAGCACCGATACACGCATTGCCCCCTTACCTGTGATTTTCTAGAAACAGTATCTCGTTCGGTAGTTAAGATGGGGAGACTGAAAAAAACGTCCCTTAAAATTTCGAATGGCGGACCCTAGAATCGAACTCATGATCTTTCTGACAGTAGTCCAGAGCTTTACCACTCGACAACCGATCATCCTAGAAACACAATTGGATCGGGAAGCGCATATGAATACTTTTTTAGGATGGCCTTAGATAAATGATACAAATGCATCGAATGATTCTGAGAATGATGTAACAGCACTTCGATTATCATAGACTTGTTTGTTACCTTGCTAGATATGCGCTGTATTCCCTGGCTAAGAATTAACCGATCTTTAGCTATTAGCGATAGTGTTATTTTCACGAAATGTTTTGCTGTTTTCGAAATGGGTTGAATTTGCACCTGTAAATTTCTACGTGCTGCGTGTATTTACAGCGTCAAGGTTACGTACAGTTGTTTGTTTACCTTTCTCAAAGTTGTACAGTACAACCTCTCCAGAGTGGCCCTCTCTTGTGCAACAACCTTCCTTCAACAACGGCATGTTCTTTTCCCACTGCGCGATTTAACTATTAATTCAACCTCTCTAGAGCAACAACCTCTGAATTACAACGTGGATCTTTCTACTCCAGACTGATGTTGGTTTGGAGAGGTTGAACTAATGTACCTAATGTTAATCTCAGTGTAGTCCGTTTTTTTTAAATACATGCCTGTGATAATTGATTTTCCTTTAATCGAGTTTCTGGTTATTTTCTCCTTTCCTTTTTATTGTTGACAGTAAAATACGCGCTTTGTTTGACTCGTATTCGTTTATTTTCGCAACCTTGATAATTTTTTGTTAGTTGTTTGGAGATTCGTGTCTGGTGAACTTAAACTTGAGCTTTTCTTGTAGTGTCTGACGATTTTATCTTTTGTGTATTTAAACATGCTGTTAGGTCGAATACGATACAATAATTACAATCCTTAATCTATTATTAATGCAATGGACGCGATTATTCGAACTACTTGTATATAAATTTGACGATGTCGGCGGCGATGGAAAGAACCCGAAGTAAAATTAGCAATAATTTAAAGACACCTATACTTACTTACATTAAAAAAACACGAAACATCAGCAGCATCGTTATACTAGTAGTAGTATAAACAGTTTTAACAATAGTGATCGATAATAGTTCGTGGTCAAGTGATTTTGGTATCTGACGAGTAGTCGCTAGCCACTCACCGCTATGTGTTCGAATCCCATCCGAGACAAAATTTCACATGACTGTGAGGATGCTGTCCAGGTACGGTAGGTCACTGATTCTATCCAGTTGTACGTCTGTGGTCTTCCTCAACCGTGATAGTTGGCGAATCGCCAAATGAATCATGTCTGTAGATGCGGCGATAAAGAAAAGTGAAAAAACTGACAATAAACAATTGCTCTTTTGTTTAATGGTATAAAGTTACGTCAGATTCAAGCCATGACACGAATGAAGTGAAAATGGATGTCACATGATACCGTGCAATACCATTAATTAGCCTGATTATTTTGGTACATTACGTGTCACGTGATTTTAGTTACATCCGTACATTACCTATCGATATTTAATTAGATAATGCCTGGCAACATCTGCCATCGCGCACGTTTGTTATTATTTCTACACTATGCAAATCATGCAATACATTCAGCCAATTGAATAGTATCGATTATCGTTAAGTCATATTTTGTATAAGCTAGGATCTGTTCTAAAAACTGTGCAAATATCAGAATGATAATACATGTATTATAACTATTAACTACACATTGTGGTGTCGATTTCAGTCAATACGAAATATAATATTGCCTTGTGACATTTTATAAACATTTCACGATATAGTTTATCTTACACGTCGTGTCCTGTGAAATATGATAGAAAGTTTTTCGCTGGTTCTCCGACCAAACAGTATGTTGACCGGACGTTATTTTAGCTCTACGTTGATTGGTGGTTGAGTCGAGTGGTAACGCGCTGGACTAATAAACGAAAGGTCATGGGTTCAATTCTCGTCTCCGCCTTCCGAATTTCTCTGGGACGCTTTTCAGTGTCACCATTCGAACTACCGAGCCAAGTACTGTGTCTAGAAAACCACAGGAAAGGGGACGAGGCATGTATCAGTGCCTTACACCAGGCATGATAAAGAACCGGGAAAAACTATTCGAAGGAAAGAGTAGGGATATAAATGTCTGGTTCTCTTGTATCTTATCACCCCTTTCGAAGATGACTCTAGCTGTCGACTGGACCGCTAAACAACAGATAAATGATAAATGCGCTTGTCTGATACGTTGTAGAATACAAAGTGAAATGAGACATTATGAGGGTAAAATATCTTTGTATAACAGTACATAATTTATCTATAATTACAATTTACTTATACACTGTTATCATGTTCACAAACTGCATGTTAGATAACCGCTCCTTATGTTAGATAGGGTATCATTCCTGACTCGGTGACTTTTGTGACAAGTTATTGCAAAATAAAGGGGATGGGTGAAAGAAGGGCGTATCTTGAATATTAACAAAACGTGAGATTGGGCATTATTGCGCTGACTACTTCGATTGCTGGACTGATATAATATTAAGGTGTGTGTATTTACTAAGTGCACAGAAAACTGAGTTAGTTCGACTGTGTACAGAATAGAAAATGTCATTTAGGAAATACAGTACAACCTCTCCAGAGTGGCCCTCTGTAGAGCAACAACCTCTCCATAACAACACCTTCAAAATTTCCCTAAGTTGATATTTACTATAAATTTAACCTCTGTAGAGCAACAACCTCTAAACAACGGTCAATATTTGCAGCTCCCACAAAATGTTGTTTTACAGAGGTTGTACTGTACAGACAAACCTGTGAACAAAAGTCACTCTTGGGAAAGACAAAATATGGCCTTTATTGACAGGTGGTCTTTTTTCGGAGGTCAATTTTGTTCATAGAAACAATGGCGTTTTTTATGAGAATTAGCTTTATTCACATGATGGCCTTTATTCGGGGGTGGTCGCTTACACATGTTTACTCTAAACGTAGACATATTGATACATCTTTCTTGTTGTGACTGATTAGGTGTTAATAGCTTTGTAGAAATGAAGACGGAAGTTCAGATTGTTTATATGAAGACGAGTTGTCGTGTCAAGACGAACTTACTAATCGTTAGATTTATTACTGTACCTAAATTACCGCTAAGTAATTACAGCACGTAATTATGTTAGTAATTTACAATCGATTCGTTCTGTTACGGTGCGCGTAATAATAACTAATTGTAAGGAAAGCATATGTTGTCAGGCATTTAGTTCATTCACAAGAGGTATGAGGGCAGTAAATGTATTCTACTCAACTTAATGGAATTGTTGCACTGCTGTATAAAGTAACACTACTTTCCCTGATATATGTTTGCTGGCTTATTGATCTGTTCTTGGTAATGTATTGTCAGATTTGTATACAATCTCTCACGGGATATCTCCTGCCAATCACCATACCATTCTTTCTGGGGGAAATTCGGAGCAAATTTCTTAAGAAAAACGTCTACTCAAGAGAGAAGTACGATTTAATCACAATGAATGACCTAATATATCAGGCCTGTTAGTTATCGTGAAAATTTCTCTGTTTCTTATACGTTCATTATATAAAAAACTAGATTTTATAAGTGTGATATGTAAGTCACCAAAACAATGACATGTATTTCACAATAACAATGTCATATATATCACCATAACAATGCCATGTACTTCACCATAATAATGTCACATATTTCACAATAACAATGTCATACACTTCACCATAACAATGTCATATACTTCACCATAACAATGTCATATACTTCACCATAACAATGTCATATACTTCACCATAACATTGTCGTGTTTGTCACCTTTGAAGCTATTACAATGAATAATGGTTTTGACTAGTATGTTCTTTCATTATGCTTCTATCTGAACAGAAAGTAATTACTTTTCAGTAGAAGAAAACTTCCTTATAAGCAATAAAACACGACATGATGAGTCTCTGTGAGTTGTGTGCGTAGACCTAATCAATGTTGAATACATCCTGAATGTTCAAAGGATCTAATCTCCTATTTGCATGATTTCATTGTTGAAGTCTATTTGCTGTTAGCCTCCATTCAGAAGGCGGCGTAGTACAGTACAACCTCCCCAGAGCAGCCCTCTGTAGAGCAACAACCCCTCTATAACAACCTCTCCAGAGCGGCCCTCTGTAAAGCAACAACCCCTCTATAACAACACCTTCATTTTTTTCCTTTAGATGATACTTACAATAGATATAACCTCTGAAGAGCAACCACCTCTAATCAAAGGCCAATATTTGCAGCTCCCACAGGGTGTTGCTCTACAGAGGTTGTACTGTTAATGTATTGTGTAACGCGATTATTTTTGTCTCATGTACAAATCGCAAATTCTTTGTAAAACAGAATAAGGGAATTTACAGAACAAATCCATCAGCATCTTGGACACAAAAAGTGCCGATAGTGTCCGAAATATCCGCTTGTACTAATATTTAATGGTGATGACTGTATCAGGGCCTCTTGAGTCTAGTATAAGATATCACATCAGATGACACGTACAGTGTAGTATCCCGTGTAACGTAATCAACCTTTGCATTATTCATAAGTCACGCTGTACAAGAAGTTTTGTCTCTGTTAAAACATTAGTTTCGCTGTGAGTTTATTTAACATCGTATGTGCTGGTATTAGTTCACTACAATCATATCAACCTCGTCTGTTTGTGAAAATATTGATTGATAACAAACTTCGCTGACGGCGTAATGTCGGTGTTCTATATAATATCAAGAAAAAATATTCCGTCTTCAAGATTATTTACTGAATAAATGAATAAACTTGGTTATCTGGAATAAATTGTAAGATAAACAGATTCGAGAGAATCTGATTACTCGCTGATTTGCAATTCTGACAATACTAAGTATATGTGAGCGGTCTCTCTGTAATCATTGAAGTAAAACAATACCTACTTGTAGTACATGCATGTATATAATTATCATTGATATGGCAATAATGTGCAACACCTTTGGGGGAAGAAAAATTGTGTTGTTGTTGAGAGGTAGTTGCTCTAGAGAGGTTAAATTATCAGTTAAATCGTGCTGTGGGAAAACTCATGCTGTTTTTGCAGGGTGGTTGTTGCTCAGGAGAGGGCCGCTCTGTAGAGGTTGCACTATAACTGTACATGTATGTATAGATTGGTAAAGCCGCGGTGGTCGTCCAGTGGTTAGTGTGCTACATTTGTTACCCGGAGATCTGGGTTTGATTCCCGATCGCGACAGGTCATACCCTTCTATGAATATTTGACAAATACATGTACATGTATGTCAAGTTCCCTCTTCATGTAGACAAATTGCTGATTCCTTGTAGAGGTGTGAATAAGAAAACAGTCCATGATTAATCGGCCTCCGTATATAACTGAAAATTGTCAGTGAAAAAAAAAACGGCGTAAATCACAACAAAATAGATAAATAAATATAATTGAGTGATAATAGGCTCATTTTGATTTAATGGCTTCAGTACATCCGAAATCAATGTGGGGGTTAAGCCCCCCCCCCCATAGCAACCCGTTTCCTACGCGGCCCCGTTCTGCATCAACGTAATACATAAAGTAACATTACTAATACGGTGATGTTGTATATGTACAGTTTATATAACATAGTCAGGTCATACATTGTTCCTTATACTTGAGTTCACACATACACTGAAGTTGGTAGACTTACTTAAGTAGTTGACATAGACTGAATCTTAATGAAATTTTGTGAAATATATCTGTACAATGGTGTGGGTTCTGATATTTTTGGATGATATGAGTTTAGTGTCGGATCATTTGACATTTGTGTGTATTCTAGGTTTCCATTCTACTTACTACATATTAAGTTGTCATTTATTGAACTAACTGATCTGGTATAGTAGAGTATACGTCCCCTCTGGGTGAATGATACATTTAACTTAGGCCTAGATGAATGGTTGTTTCTGGTAAAATTCTCATTAAAATAGGGTAGGTGGTCGGGGCGTTTTTCTGTTTTGCTCTTGTCTTGAAAGCTTATGGAAAGGTAAAAGGTGAGAAAATACATTTTCCGTTCCTCGGGTTATTAATAGTCCGGTGTCGCGGGGGATAGGGTATGCCGTGTAACCAGAAACAGCCATCTTTAAACCTTTGTTGACGTGATCATAGGTTGAGTCTCTGTAAAGATTATTTTAGAGATATATGAACTTAAATAACGATGTTGCTGTACTGATATGTATGGTGGCTGTAATTCTTGTTTACGTATTGATTAACATTCAGGCCCCGAGGTTAGTAAACTTGAGATCGGGTTCCAAGCTCAAATCTCATATCTTGTCTTTTAATGTTTCTAAGTTAATTATGGTCAGACAAAAGTGATATTATTGATACATATACATTAATACTTATGCCAGGATAATTGATATGAATATATATTAAAACGTTGACCAACTTTCTTTTCAACGATGCTACTTTGAGAATGGAATTGAGATTTGAGCTGAGAGACTGTACTCAAGTTTTATAACCTCGTGGCTCGAAATACATGTACATCCCGAGTAGGTGTTTGTTTCATCAAAGAATATTTTAGAAAATAAACCGAATTACTTTCCGATGCTGAGACTGTCCTTGGAGTATCGTACATTTAATGTGAAGTAAACCAAAACACGTCGTCGGTTTTTACTTGGCTTTGGTCCATGAAGGGTGTTATGTAAATACAGACATTTGTAATCAAACGATTCGTGATTTGTTTTCGTATTTCTACATTAACCTTAGAATATATAGAAGATATTTGTATGTATGTAAATTTATGTAAGGATTTTACGCTGTATAAATTTCAGCTATTTGTAAACATGTTTAGTTTACTTGTATTAAATGATAAAATGATACATCCGTATATAATGTTTATAAAAAAGTACACGCGTGGTTACATAGTTTGTATCATTGTTTAAAATATCAAATACCTTCTTCAGGGAAGACAAAGATAAATTGAATTCTAATTGCGATAGGGAAAAACTTACTAAAATAATTTATTATTTGATGCTTTCGTTATGCCCCTTTTCGAAGAAAAGTGGTATATTACATTGCACAGGTCGGCCGTTCGTTACCAAACCTTGTCCGGGTAATAACTCGAGAACTATTTGGCCTTAGCTACTCAGATTTGGTTGGGAGGTTGGTCATCACATAAAGATGACACCTATCGACTTTGAGGTCAGTAGGTCAAAATATCCAGTTAGCCTTTAGAGGACATCCGTGTTTTAAAAACACTTCTTGTTTTAACTTCGTTTATGAAATAAAGATATAATCCTCGACAACATATGAAAACGATGCACATAGAGTTATGTTCCAGGGTACTAGTATTGATGCACATAATTATTCGTAGATAGGATTATAAAAGTACAATCAACCCTGTGAACAGAGGTCACTGTCGGGAAAGTCATAATGTGACCTTAATTGACAAGGTCGTCTTTACTCTGAGGGGATTTTGTTCTAAACAATCAATGATGATATTTCAAAGAATGACCTTTAAATTCACAAGGTGGCCTCCTACACAAGTTTTACTGTATCTATGTACGAGTACATGTACATAGTAAGATACGTGGAGAATATATTGAGTAGCCTAGTCAAACTTGACAGGAATTAACTAGATAATTATAATGTTTGTGATCTTACATTCAGCAAATTGAACGGTATTTGTACGTACCATCTGGGTGAGGTTGTTTTCTTACGAAAGCATGGCTTATTTGATTTACTTACGGGTCGAGTCACCCCCCCCCCCCCCCCCCGTCCCCTGAGTACCCGGATACGTGTTCTGGTATTTTGTGATGTGACCTTGACCTTTGTACTGAGAGGTCAACACTATAATATCAGGTCAGAATAACTACCGACAATTTTTATCACCATCACTTATTTTTACGGACAGTTAAAAGAAAACTTTCTACGAGTTAGGACTAATAACTCACATCACATAATCAATACCAGTATCTGGTTCTAGATTTTGAAACATTCAAGATTATACGATACATGTATATCTAAGTCCTCCAGTTCGTGTCTGCGCCGGTACTTCACACTTCAATGAAAAAAAATAAGTATGGGCGAAGGTGAGTTGTATGTCTGTTTGTCATATAATGTTCACATCATTCTCAACACGTGTGGTGTAGTTTTGTGCATATCTACGTTTTAAGATACATACGTATATGTAATAAAACGTACTTTTTGCCGTCATGCGCTATGAACAGTGAAACAGTTACCAATTCAACAATGAGACGTCGGTTAAGGCTAAACAATTGTAAAATTATGTCCGTTCTTGTACAATATTTACACAATAGTCTATCTTTACTGAACCAATTGACAAAACTGTAAATATTTGGAATATCTTAATATTATATTACAAGCGACCGTTCGTATCTTTGTTGATTTATCTTTGTATTAACGACGACAAAAATGTTTATCTGTATTGTAAACACAAACAAAATAAACCTGAGAAGCAGCAGAATAGAACAGAACAGAATGTTTATTTGTCTTCCTGAGAAATCATATCTATGTATGTATATATGCATCCAATCGATTGGTCTCAATTAGCCAAAATAAGGTCAAACTTGTGTACAAAGGCCACCCTTGAGAAATACAAAATGTATTAACAGATGGACATAATTCGGAGGTCATTTTGTTATTAAGAAGTATGGCCTTCATTCGAAGGTGGTCGCTAACAATGGTTTGACTGTATCTTTGGTGAAAGTAAACATGGTTATCTTTACTTTAATCAAGAGTTCGCTTCCAAGAAATTCGACTTTGTTCTCTCAAGTGACAAATCGACCATGTTAACAAACGATATTTTAGTTATATATACGGCAGTAAGATAATGTAATACGTCCATTTATAACTTATGTAACTTATATTAACGATGGTATTAATTATGGAATTAAATCTTCCAATTGAATATAAACATGCTCAATGCATTGTTTATTTTTGCAATCTTTTTGGTTACAAGCTGTGACGAAGACAACATATATCTTTAAATTCATTATTATATGTTTATTTATATACATTTGTACGTGAATTATACGCCACAGACACATAAACTACCTTATGAGGTTATTGTAAATATAACAAACACGTCATAGATACGATTGCATGTATAAAAAATACACATTAAAAAAGATATTTAAGCTTGTGCATGTTGAGTGCTATGTTTTGATTGAGCTATGAGATTGTTCTCACCTGTCAAGATCTTAATAAAACTGTGAATTACGGTTTTCTTTCAACTTCTAGCGATTTATATTTATGTCCAATCTACCGTTCATGTGACATGTTGTGTGTGGTATAACAATAGCCCGCAAACATATGTATGCATTATTATCAAGCCGCCATCTGTTACCCGAGTGTAGATCATTCCTTTCATCACTGTATGACAATCGATTACCCATTAATGATTGTGATCTACAAGACGATAACGATGAAATTGCTGGGTAATGTATTTTACCAGACCGTCAATTATCAAGCAACCACGTATGAACCGGTTTCCTTTGACGCTATGGTGCACTGCAACATGAAACGGGAATCGGTTTAAAACAATTCTAGTCCTAAAGGAAATTGTGCCATTGTATTCTATTTAGACACCCATACACACCAGGAGTGTTGTATAACATGCTCTAACTATTTAATCGTTAATACATCTCTACCGACACCAAAACGCAAGATCTTACAAATCGTTGGATGTGCAGGCCATTTTGATACAAATTGAAAACCGCACAGCATCGCCTTCTTTCAGAGACTGATTAATAACGGGAAATGTTACGTAATGTTGATCAATGGCAGGAAATATTTGCTAACTTCGTATATTTTTTTTCGGTTTCCATCTGATCCTTGTCTTTACGCCTTGTCCACCCAGTAATGGTTCCCGTTCCATGTTGCGATGTACAGACACCGAGAACCAGCCTACCCAGTAAGGTCACAATGTCTATCCATACGTCCAAAATACAAGGCACTCTTTCATTTGAAGCAATGCATTTCCTAAAAAAAATGGGTAAAATATTTTGAAAGTGCGTCATTTTAAGTAACATACACATTAAGGTATTACATGGCTCTAAGTATAGATACAATCTGAATCAGATAGATTATTATCCATGTCTACATGCAATATTAATTTAAAGTTTAAACATGATTTAACTCATAGATAAATGATCTATGATGTTTTGGGAACAATAATGTTTGAGTAAATTTTAACGGGTACTATATTTTCCGTTTATATGATTATTTTTGTTGGGGCGCTTACCGTTGAAGCGAAACGGTTGGGTCGGAATGATTAAGGGCCCAAACTCGGACTTCCCATTGATAACATACGTCCACCCAGCCTGTCTAGTTGGTAACCTGGTATATTGTAGTAGCTATATCTAACCCAGATCCTAACATCTAGAATCGTTTTACTCATCTGCCTTACTACAATCATCATTATTATACCTAGATAGATACCGTCCATTCATTAAATGTAGGTATACTATAATTAGATAATGATGTTGATATTCATTAGTATATAATTACTATTTATTATTACATTTTCTTTATTCATTATCTATCTATCTGTATACATAAATCTGACACGCCTATGTTATCATTGTTTTCTCAATATGTTTGTAAGAACGTATGATATATAGACACAATATCGATTCAGATTTTCCTTAATACTTAACATATTCCTTGTATACATATTGTACTATGTACATGCACATCAACTGTATATATTACGTTCGTTTTATCTTTCATGTTTACGTTCTATGTATCTGTAGGTAATTTTCATTTGCATGTCTGTTAAACCAAATTGATGTACGTTTGTACCATTTTGTAATTTTATCAAACTGATTACTAATTTCCTTGAATTTATTAAGCAATTTATTTACAGTGATGAAACAGAAATCGGGTGTATGTCTGTATAATTAAATGTTCCAGTGATGCTATATAACATCATCCCTGGTTATTCATAGCCTATGTTACACTGTTACAGCATTATTGAACATAATTAACATTTTATGAATATGTATATATCATCATTAATATATTATGAAGTTTACTCCCAGTCAGGCTAATATCATACTTGTATACCAACTTCAGTTGCGAGAGAGAGAGGTTTTAGCAAAATTGATTTTTAAATTATCCGATAAAATCACTCGGTCGTGCTTCGTGAATACTTCGGGTATCCGTGTCATAAACCGACCACAGAGATACATTTAAATACAGTTTAACAGCAAGAATAACCTTAAATTATATACCTCATTCTCGTGTTTATTTTCTATAAATTGTCGTGTCTACACGCGTTAAGCGACGATTATAGAATTTATATTGTGTTTGAAAGATATTTTGACGATTAAACGACTGAAACTACAAATCTACGACTTTTACCCGAAGCGAATAAAACCGGCAAACATTTCTATTGTGTAACGTAAATTAATTTGTTTACCCTTCGGTGACAGTTTGCATTAATCTATATATAGTTATCTAGCCACGTGACTTTATCGGTATTTCTTATTGGGTCACTCGTTGGAGGCCATATTTGTTATACATGTCAGCTATTCACGGGAAAACATTTCGTATTTCGCGATATGGCAGGGCCGAGGCAAATTGTAAATAAACTCGAGGAATAAAATGTGAAGTATATGGATTAAAATAGTGTATATTTATTTAATGAAGTGTTTATTCAAAAGTGAAATATGGATTTATTGAATGCTCTTGGGATCGCGGTGACAAGTTATCAAATGTGATACACAGATTTACATAGTGTATAATTATATTATCAGGTGTAAATAGTTGTGTGTATATTTGTCGGATTATAATATATATTAGTCATGGATAAAATCCCTACGCCGGCGGGTGGTGCTCCGGATGGTGCTTTCGAGCGCTTCCTGACGGCTGCTTTAGCTACCATAATCACTATAATGTTCTCATGGAGACTCTTGGCTGAGGAGGAAGAGGCGAACGGGGCCACGGGGTCGGGATTTAGCTCACAGCATTCCTTTGAAATGCCAGTTAGTGCTATGAAATATAACACTACTCCATTGAAAAATAAAATGTCGTCTGCTAGTGTACATGACGTTGATATCGATTTGAAACTCACAGAGAATGGCAGTGCATTAAACCTTGGGCTAACAGACGACCAAATTGAATGCGAGGATGTGGTATATGATCGTTATGACCCTGTGAAGGAACAAGCGCTCGGGGCCATACCTTCAGCAGACGAAAGCATGTCGTCTGGTCAAGATGACAGTTTGACAGTTGATACACTGACCACATGGGACGAGTATAAATGGGAGGAAGAAATGGGCGAAGAAGATACTCACGTGATTAAAACTAGACGAAATGTCCGAGATTTTATGTCTAATTCAAACAAATCCTTAAACTTATCTTTAAATAATGAACATGTACACGCCGATATGATCGAACCTCAGTCTGTATCTTTAGAACAAAATGCTCTGAATTCATTAGATGACTCAAATAACCCGTCTGTGCCATTTTCTCAAAGGTTTGCTAATTTTGAATATAAGGATGCAGGAGGTGACAGTGGGTATATAGATTTATACCCAGATGTTGAGAGTGATGATACTGATTCGAGTGACGATGAACAGGTGTATGAAATCCAGGTATCAGATTCAGAGTCTGAAGACGAGAGGGGTGGGGCGTTTTTCGGTGTCACGGCTCTTGATACCATCATGGAGGAATTTGAGAGTGATATCAGTGATCAAGAAGATGCAAGTGAAGATAAACATTTTGGGGATGTAGGTCTGGGTGATGGGGGTCTTGTGGGGGAGGTAGTTAAAGCTGCAAGTTTAAATATAGAAGACGATGTTGAGATAAATGATAAGATGAATGCAAAACCTTGTGATACCGTTTGTGATAGAGATATTAATGAGGGTCATATGAACTACACAATTAGTTCAAATGTACACTCATCTATTGACGTAGAAAATATGTCAACCGTACTAAATGAGCCTAATTTCGAGGGCAGAGTATCTGATGACGATGAAAATGATCAAGTTTCAGAGTTAGGATTGTTACAAAACAAAATTGAAATAAATGCAAAACGTCAGACTCAGTTAAATGAAACTGTATTTACGAGCACTGAAGCGAACAATGTAGAATGTAATTTATCGCCTGACAAACTATGTACTGTAGATACACACCAAATGTCTCCTGATACGTGCTTTAATGAACAAACTCGCGATGAAGAATGTGACTTGCATTTAAATGTAGTACATACAGACAACAAAAGCGAAATAAATTACGAAACATTAGATATTGCGCAGTCAGAAATCGCTGAAACCACGAATATTGTTAGCAATGCTGATTCAGAATATCGGGATAAAACTATACCTGAAAGCAGTAGACCTTTAACTCTGAACTTGAATGATGATGAATATAAAATATCTGAACTATCAGACGACAGTTTGCCATCTTCACCTATCCGCACATGCGCATTAGACAATTTAACGGAAGAACCATTTTCGGATACTGAATCATGTAGCAGTGAATCTGTTATTACGGTACTAAGTGTTAAATCTAACGACAGTGAAAATTACTCTGATCGAAATAATGACAAAATTCGAAACCCAATTTCTTTTTCACCGGTCATAGCCGATGTTACAGCCGCGGGCAGACGTGATCTGTCAACACACATACACGATAATAGCTCTGATGGACTAAATAGTAAATACGACAACTATTCTTTAGTCAGTGGGTTTCTAAACGATAGTTTGAATAGTTTACTGAGCGCGAATACCGGAAGTAATGAAAATTTAAGCGAAACCGAAAGTAGTTCAGTTAACGAGAATATTGAGATGAAGAGCGATAGCCAATCTGATAACGATAAAATGAACGGCAAATTAACAAGCGATGACTCATGCGTATCGTCAGCGGAATCACTTCCGGCTGTTACGGACACTGTTCAATCCAATGCTGTGATATCGGAAAATGGCCATATTGATTCCAACGATTCTCTGAACATTCCAAACGAGCAAGTTGATACCGAACCTAATGAATTCAATGAATACCACTCTGATGGATCTTCAGACAGTTCAGATCCACCACTTCGAGAATATGATCCTGATGATGACGATCTGGCCGAGTTTCAGTTTGATATGGGCGATGAGGATGATAATGATTCTTTTTATCTTATAATTGGAGACCACCAACAAGACCGCAGTAATATATATGATGATGGTGCTCTGAGAAATTTTGACACATTCACGAACTTGAACTCAATTGGGCTGTCGCCCGAATATGGAGACGCAGTTACCTCCCATACATTGTCTGACGACGCGAGCGGGTTTAAATTTGCACATACCGAAGAAATCAGTACTCAGTTTAAGAAGCGATCGTACTTTACCGACAGGAGTAATTTATCAGATTCAGATGGTCGCAGTGACGGACCACTTTCACCTATATCATCAGAAGATGAAGAGATTAAAGCTGCTGAATGCAATGAAAGTCCAATAAATATGTCTGTTGATTCCGTGTCACATGCACAGTCCCTGAATACACCGAGTCTTTCTGCTTACCAGGATGCTGACTTATCGATTGCGCATTCTCCTAATGTTAATGAAGACAAAACCGAAAGTAGTCAAGAGACGAAGGCAATTGATTTTAAGAAATATATCATTCAAAACGACACAAGTACTATAACTGAGAGCGTGCCATTTCCGGTTAATAGTTCAAAACAAATGTCCGATGACCGGGTCGATGGAAGTTTAATACATGACAATAAAATGGAGTCTGTGATCGATAACCAAGGTGATAAAATAGTTAGTTTGGGTGATAATGAACTGAATAATTTACAAGGTAATATTGAATCTGAAGAGACATTTAGTAGTTTAACAGAAAGGATACAACTACTGAGTCACTCACCACAGCCAGTGAAAGAAGATCAATCGTCAGATATAGAGCAAGACACACAAAATGAGGCCAGATCGGGACCAATTGACAGAGATACTGATGAAGTAGCGTTTGACGAGCAAGCAGATGTCCGTTCTACTAAACTTATTACGGGAAATACGATACCAGAATATTTGGGCGAAGCTATTGAGACAGACATAGATGCTGATGATGAGAATGAAAGTGAGACAAATGTAGTGATAGGTTCACGGACTAATTCTAGAATTGAAACTAATATCGACGACATCTTTAACGATTTAACGAATAGTGGGCATGCAAATGACTCTTCGAGAGTGAATGTCGCTGATGTCATACCGACTAAATCAAGATTTGAAACAAATATAGATGATATCTTTGAACAAAACACACATTTTCTACATGCAGATAAAGCAGCTGAAACGGATATTGACGAAGTTCTAAATGAGACGGAAGTCAGACCTTCATATTCTACTCCTTTTAAAAATGATTTGACAAGCAAACGTGAAACAAACATTGATGACGTCATTGACATTGAATCTCACAATCAAGTTCGTGAACATGTAAAGGATACTCCTAAAACAAAACGTGAAACATCGGTTGATGATTTGTTTGAATCACCGCTGAATACGGAGAGTGCAAAGCATGAAGACACGAGTTTATCATATGATTCTTTTGTTTACGATTTACATGAAAGTGTTCCTACAAACTCTAGTCACTGGAATAGTACGGAATTTATTACTGAAAGTGCAATAGCTTTAGAAAAGTCAAATGAACCATTATTAGTATCGTCACCATCGTCTTCTCTATTTACTTCAGAAAATAAAGTAATCACACCGGGAGGTGTTCAGCCGGATAATGTACATGATGAATTAAAATTGAAACAAAATATCGACCGTGTATTGAACGTAAATGCTAACCTTCAGGAAGTCAATGAACCGTCTCAAGTGGACGGTATACATAACCAGATTGTTAATCAAGATTACACAGACGATAATGATGTAGATAAGATTGAATCAATTACAAATGACAATACACATACAGCTATACAAATTCTACCAAATATCGGGACCAATTATCGCAAAATCTCAAATGAACAAACTGAAATTCCAGTTATTTGTGATCAAAACAATGAAGATATTGACGATAATGAAATAACTTGTGAAACGAATGTAGCAATTTGTGACTTGAAGGATAGAGAAAATTTAAATGATATTTCAGAAAGTGTTACAACATTGTCCTCATTGAATAACTCTGAAACTAACAATAGAGAACAATTACTCAGCAATTTAAATGCTCGTCAGTCGATTCATACTGATTACAATGCTAATATCTCGTTGCCTAAAGTTGAAATTTTAAATAATAATACACACGTTGGCCGTTCTCCAGAAAAAGATAATAAGTATATCGAACACCAAGTTGACATTCCAGTTGTAACTGAACATCAAACCTTTACGCAGCTCAATACGACTGATATTGATAATACTACAGACAGAGATGGCGTAAAGTTGTTCGATGATTTGCTGAAACTCGAAGATGAGAGTGATGTTAAAGACATAGAATTGAAAATAATTGAAGAAGATACTTCAAGTGTGCAGTCTGATAGTATACATTACACTGATGAGAACATAGATTCTATTGGCTCATGTTCACTGGATTTTATATCTGATGATGAATCTTTGAATAGCTTAGAGGAAAGTTTTAATAGCTTACAGGATTCATACAATGCTGCTAGACGTCGTGGATTAAGTGATTCTGAATTGACAGCTAGAGTTGTGCGCACACCTGCTACAAAACCATCTGATCTTCTCGGAAAGTCTAAAGTGGCGAAAGGAGTGAAGAAGAAGATATTGAGGCACCAGTTGAAAAAGTATAGCTCTGTGCTTCAAAGTCCCGTAACTCCTGACAAGCTTCATGTAGTGATTGAATCGCCACACAATCAGCCTTCTTTATCACGAATTAAAGTCTTGAAGTCGCGTGAAAAGTTCTTAAGTGCTGAGAATATTTCTGAACGGAGTTTTGAGGATAGATTCTTGAAACATAGAACTTCATTCACGTCATCCACACCTAGGAAATATCTAAAACGCAACGAAAAGTCTTATCAGAAATCGACTGAAAGTTTACCCGCCGATATGGGTGACTGGAATGCTTGTTATGGAAGTAATGCTAGTGTTGAACATTTACATTCGCTTCCATCTCCGCGACAAATTGAAGAACTTTATCAGTCACGTTATAGCAGCGCTAACTCCTCTTTCGAACGAGGTCAATACGATAAGTTACATGCAAACTGTATATTTTCGGCGTCGAAACGCGAAGAAATTCGTCACACAACGCAATCACTTGAAAATATGTTCGATCAGCTATTAAGATATGGCTCTATTTCCTCTCTCGCAACTGAAACTGACTTAGATGCTGAAGTTGAATTAAACCAAAACTCCAATGACACTTATTATTTGTTTCAGTATCCGCTAGAAAGAGCTGCAAGTATGAGTGCTATTATGGAGTCATATGACACTCATCATCGGTTGCCTAGGAAACCAGGGAAAGGACGTTTTGCAAGTAGGAATGTTCCTAAATCTAAAAGTTTACAAACATTAGAAACTAACTTAGATGATGTTTTTACTGATGAATGTGAACCAGGGGAACTTAAGAAAGCCCCGTCTGAACATGAGCTTAGGGTTTCTAAATCTCTTTCGAAATTAAATGTCCCTGATTGGTTTAGAAAGTCCTCATTTTCGCGTAGTGATAGCACACAAAGTTTATTTACCTATGCCAGAACAGGTTCTACATCAACTATAGGTTCAGCAGCTTATCCTAGTCTAGCCTCCTCCCCATCCCCATCAGTAACCCCGGGTTGTAATGCAGTAATCATACAAAAACGTGTCACTCCAAACACGACCATTCCTCCATCAACTCGCCTTCTGCGTGCCCCGATGTTACCAACAACACCAGAAAGAGCCCCTATCCATAACACCCCACCCGCTAACGGATTGCCTAGTGATAAATTTAGAAAACAGGATAAAAAAGAACTTAAACCTATAGCAATTGTACCATTTGCAAAATTGCGCGAAATGTTTGAACGTAAAGCACAAAATGATGCAAAAACTAAAGAAGCTGCTACATCGCCTTCTAAGGAGAAACCGTCAGCGAAAGTAAGGTTTGAACCCCCGTCACCTACAAAAGAGACTCTTATCAACGATCGTTTAAATGGCCACAATCCTGTTCAGAATGATAATATTGAAAGGAATATATCCCCAACCCCGGCTATACCCGAACGTAAGCCTATATTGTCACATAGTGTTAAAAATAGTGAAAGTGCACCACAACCGCGAAGGACACAAGTTCATTTCTCGGATGAACCAAAAGTGAGTACCCGATCCCAAGAGCAAAATACGAACTCTATTCGTGCGAACGGTGCCGCCCCGAGCACTAGTTCGAGCAAACCTAAAAAGCCTCAAGGCCTCCGGGCCTCCCTGCCTATGCCCCAGTTTAGATTCAGAAGACCCGGTAGCTATGCTAAGCAAAATGCTGCCGCAGCGCAAAGCTCTAGTTCTGAGAGCAAAAAAGGTAAGGTTGTCGATTGCAATGCATGTGATAATGGCAATTATGAAACATTTAATAACAATAACAATGTGTCAACATGGTTGCATGCTTTAGAACAAAAGACAAAAAATGACGGTGAAATTTTGTTTGAATTTTTACAGAAACAACGGTATAGCAGCATGTTGGAGAATGGTTTTGCTGAACAGTTGAATGATTTACAAGATAAAGACGTGACATACAACTTTCCTGTCATGACTCTGAGTCGACATTCCAACCATCTTGGAGACGCCCCAGACGGGTCCCGTGATCTGCAGGTAATTCTTACAAACACATGCGCTAATGATGTTAATAATGATTACTTGAACAACAAGATGCGTAGTGAAGCATCAGTGGACGATATTCTGGACGGGTTACTGCTGTTAAATGGCCATAGAACCGGGAAAATGAGAATCGACGAAAACGGCCGAATAGTTCCGAAGCCGCAAGAAAATCTGAACGCAACTACCCCAGATACACCGCCCGGAATGGCGCTTAAACCAAATACTCATGACTTTGATCCTGTGGTATTAGGAAGTGCTCAGTTTGGTGAAAATTATGGAGATGATGAGTATTATATGGATTATGTGTTGGTAAAATGTGAATATAAGGAATGCAAGAGAGAAACCAATTTAAAAGAAGCGAACAAGTATTTTAAGACTTGTCATAACTGTTACACGTATTATTGCAGTCGCACGTGTCGTAAGAACGACTGGAAAGCTCATAAGAACGTGTGTATTTATAGCAGAATTAATAGTGCCTGTAAACACGTGATCGAGTTCTTGAACAAGCAACCTCATTTACAGTATCAGTGTTCAAGGATTGCCCGCCGTGGTTACCTGTCTGAAGGGCGTGGTTGTATTGTGTTCGCGTTTCCGGATATCGGTTCGTCTGAAGATTTCTTGATCAATGGTATGGAGAGTCTGTGGGTGCCACCAGTGTATGTAAGTTTGAAAGAGTTGCCAAACGCGTCTATTTTAGATTCCAATCTCGGAATTCTAACCCAAGCGTGTCAGAAATATAATCCAGAACTAAAATACGTAATTCACGTTGCCATAGTAATACCGCCAAAGTTGCCACCAAGGCCAGTACCGCGGAGAATGGACTCAATTATTCAAAAATGTTCCATACTAAGATTAAGCCCGGCTCACATGCATCCAAAACAGGAAAGTAACGATATTTCTTCTACATTGATTTTAACGGCAGTTCCTGGGAACCAGCATTTAGGTGATTCCGACGATCGAAAAACGCGGGAATTATGTTTTGTAAATATCCAAAGGAAATTACGAAATCGTGGTGTGAGCTTACGTCATCAGTTTCCGAATGTTTACAATAGACTCATAGATTTTGTTTCTGACGCCAAACACTTCAGTCCACTGATAATTTACCCATCAGACGGTAAAACAGGACGTCGATTTATGTGCGTGATCATGCCGGAAGCGGAACCAGAAATTGAGTGGATCAGGGACCCAGATTTGTTTCACGAACTGGACGTTTTTGACAATGACGTGACGGACGTGAACACCCCTAACCTATCCTTTAACCATCAACCAGAAATCATGTTGTAGTTCGTGCGGATATATATATTATCTGTTTCCCAGAATGCTTTGGTCGGAGTGTATCATGTGTGTTATTAACAGCCATTGGCTGAATAAACACCACGTGATGTGTCTCAGAACATTGCATTCTTGGTAGCAGATATTCTAGGATGTTTCCCTAGATTCTGCGCGCTAAATGAAAAGACTGTGTATGTTTTCTTGTTTACTTTTATTTCAGTTTATGATTGTTTTATTGTTTGGAAGCTTGAGTTAAATTTGTGAAAATTGTTGATATTTGTTTAGCTTGCAATTTCTGTTTTTGTTTTCATTATATTCATCGGAAGAGTCCATGTTTTCAACATAACATTAGAGATAAACTTGTTTGTCTGTTTACCCGTAAGGATGTTGTGTACATGTGGAATTTGATTGTCGTCTACACTTTGGCTATTTGCATAATTGTGGCAACTAACTATGTACGTTCCTAATTGAATTGTCCACATAGTTGAAACACTATTGTTGATAAGCTGAGATTGAATCTTGGGCTAACCTTATAAATGTATTGGTTAGTGTCGGTTTTTAGGATGGGTATTTCTTATGCTTGCACTAAAACTAACGAACGAGTCTTTTTGTGAAGATCGATGAAGAAAGATTTAGGGGGGGGGGGGGGTTAATGAGCCAGTCACGTGCATGCAAACTAACATATTTTTATAGACAGCCGTGTCCTCCATAACTAAAACGCTGAATTATGATTTCATACGACTTATATAATATGCTCCTTGTTCATTTGTGGTTTAAAACTTTCAGAAAAAAATCCCTAACTTATCTGCGTTTTTTGAATTTATTTAATGAGGGAAACTCGTCTGACGTGTTTGGTCTAAAATGAAACGATTCTGATATTAGCTGTGATGTGTTAAATTCAAAATTGAGAACAAGTTTAATGAATTTTGACATAATGATTTTATAACCTTAGTTTATTTTTTAAATTAAGTTTTTTTTAATTGAGAACAGATTTTGTTAATTTTAACATAATGATTCTATAACTGTAATTTTTTTTAAACAAGCGAGTTTTTTTTAATTCTCTAAGACTCGTCCTCGTGGTATTAAGACATGTCTAGTTTGTAGTAAGATTGTACCAATATCAACACTGTACTTAACATGGCAGATAAACTACTCCAGCTGTTAACTTTTGACACGAAAACATTTGTCGACATTTTTATTGTCAAATTAATTATACGGTTCAGTATACATATTATTGTCTAACAATTAAAATAATTCTGTAACTTGATTTGATCCTATAAATACGAATTATTTTAACGTGCATATATTTAATTGCTCGTATCTTATTTGCGTTGTAGAACGGATAAGCGGGGGGGGGGGGGTAAATTTAATTTACGATGTCATATTTAAATGAGCCATACCAATACAATTAGACCAGACTTTTTTTGTATTCTATGATAACCAAATATTCTATTTATGAATTAATAATAAATTAATTATGAACCTCATCTAAAACAAACATGATATTTTTATTAACTCGGCTGTGTTCGAAGACATGATCGAGCTAATGTGATTACGGCGGCGTCAGCGTCTGTGCAAAAACTTTAATGTAGCTCATAATTCAGAAACTAAAAGAAGTAGTAACAGCAAATAGAATAGAACAGAATAGAATATTTATTAATTGACAAATATTATGTTCTGTTCAAAAATGGATCTCACAGAGGCTGTGAACAGACGGGCGTTGGCACCGCTTGCAGCGTTCTTGTTAAGTGAAGAACATATGGAATTATTTTATCATCCGTACACATAATCTGAACCTTGTTATCCAAATAGGCGGATCATCATATTTTGGGTCAAGAAAATGAAATACTTTATTTCTTTATTACTTTATTAGGTATGTATTTGAAAGCTGGCTTGGTAGATGAGTAATATTCAAAATACGCTGTGACCAAATTTGAAATGACATTAATTGTTAGCTACCATTGTTTTATCAGGGTTTTCCCATCTATTCAAAATTTCGTTTTTATTTTTTTGGTTCGTGTGTGTACTTAACTTAATGAATGCCATTTATCTGTAACGACATTAGCACGTGGTGTAGTTTACATACGTTCTAAAACTTTAATTGTTTTTCGGTCTGAAAAATTCATGTTAATTTAGTCGAACAAAATGTTTAATGTTTAACTTCCGTTTGAGAAATATGGTTGTGTGAGTTTTGTTTATTTTTTTATTATGTTGGTTGTGATGTAATATTATCATGCTCCTATACCACGTGACGTGTTGTCTATTTTCATATTTTGTTCACTTACAATATTACATATGTAGTTTATTTTCTAGTAATCGAATTCGCCCATATTTTGTTCAGCTGGTGTTAAATCATTCATAGTTTATGTGTCATCTATTTCAATATGTAAGTGTACATGTACTCAATGTTGTATGTCAAAATGATTCATTTTGTGTCAATTTCATTACATCCCAAAAAATTGCAAAAACTGGAAGCTAGATATCGTACATGCATCTAGACTTGTGACGTCATAATGTTTTAGTTAAAAATAAAATTTTGGTATCTTTAGAAATCAATCAACATCCATGTATTTCTAATTTTGTCCAAAAAAAAGATAAAAAAAATAATTAAAAACTTTTTAGTTAGCCTTTTTGTCATTTCGAGAAATAGAACGAAATGGGCATTAAGCGAAATGGTAAAATGACAGAATGTGTAGGAGAAGTGACCAGTTGATTGTTCTTATAAGTAAGGACATTCTATCCTTCTAGAGTAGATCCAAGTTGTCTAGTCGCTTCAAGTCGAAGGCTGGTCTTATCATAAATACAACATGTGTTGCTGTATGTCTCAAGTTGTTTAGACGCGTGGGTGGGGTTTGTAGGAAATATCTCTTTTTTACGTACATTTCGGGGCATCAGAATCAATGTATTTTTCGTACTACATGTAGTGATTTGTCAGGGAGATATTCGCCTACTTACGCCCTGGTCACGTAATTCTGTTTGCCATTAGCCAGTCAGGCTTCAGTTAAAGAATTAACTCAACATTTGTGTCGTCTGTGGATCGTCAGTCTATGTTAGATTCCTATCTTAGTGTTTCAATATAATTATCTCTAACTTTGAACAAATTTGGCACTTTTTCGTAAACGTGTGCGTCTGTTTGCCAAGATTTTGACATGCTTTTTTATCGTAAACAAATGACTCGAAGGTATGGGGTAACTTAAATGTGTTTATTTATTGAATCAAATGTTTTATTGTTTTACTAGATATAGTTTTGTCATTTTGTATGAATATTTTAAATTAAGTTTAAGTACCCGTTATTGTTTAAAACTGAAGGAAACATAATTTGTTATTGAGTTGCATTTCGTGAAAAAAATGTTTAATTATTATTTTTTTGTACATATTGCCTTTTAAACTGACTGTATTACACAATAGGATATGGACAATGTAACCCGTTCTGTTTAATTACCCCGTGTGTATTTTAAGGCGAATATGATACTTTGGTATTTACTATTTTTTCTGATTGGTAAATGCACTGTCATGGTTATTAAATAAAAGTTGATTTTTATTGTTTTAGTTACCGTGGTAACGGTTTCATTTACGTAATGAGTTTATAATGATTGTGTTTTGTAAAAGGTCCTACTTTTATTGAAGCAGACATACATATTTTATTGTTGTTAGACATTTTTTATTTACATATTTTCATCGTTGCCATGGAAATTGTTACGAAAGTAAGTATTCATATTCAAATCAGTGTATAACACGCATGTCATGTCATGTCATGGAGATGTGGTTATATGCATTTCCGTTTATACTGTTAGAATCTGCTTACTGTTTTTGTTATTTGAATGTTTGAAAATGATAAAAACGAGGGAATTGTATCCATGTGTTGTACAAAATTAAAATATTGATTTATCTCTGTGATGTTAAATATTTAAACGATCAGCAAGATAATAGAATAGAATTGATCATACAAATAAACCTGTGTCACCGGACACCTCCTACTAAATGCCATCCTGCGAATAAAGGCCACTAATTTTTTAAAAAGTCATTGCTTATCTTGAATAAACTGACCTTTGATTAAAGGCCACCTGTCAATAAAGGTCACGATTTGTATTTGTAAAGTGACCTTTGTTCATATGCTTGACTGTACATCACTAGTTCTGATAGTTAATGTAAAACTCACATAAAGATATAGAACACTGACTAAGTGATACTCCAGTTTTACATCGTTCTGTTAAACTTTCTGTATTTTGTTTATAATTACGTGTACGTCTTATTTTCATTGTTTTGAAGTTGTATGTTATCATAAGTCATTATTTAACAAGCATTTTATTCGAGCACTAAGGCCGTAATATGAGGATCAAATTATACGATGTACAAGTTTTTATATCTACGTTTTATCTTTACACAAAGTTGACTGCTAGTTTTGTGTACTTTAAAAATATTTATTTAAGCCATGTTTTTGCAGCTTGTTTGCTAAGAATTTGTTGGGAAAGCATATTTTGAATTTATGGGTTGTAAAGATCTTTTAAATAAACATACTTCTCTCAAACATATACAGTAAATCCTGTCTTAGCGGCCACCTTTGAATAAAGGCCACCCTGTGTAGAAAAGTCATTTCTGTTAAAAATAGTCATTGATGATTTAGAAGAAAATGAGCTCCGAATAAATTGCACCCGTATATAAAGGTCACGTTATGTCTTTCCCAATGGGTGGCCTTTGTTCACAGGTTTGACTGCACATGTATATTATTTACAACCTTAATGCATTCTGGGTTCTATTTGCATTTTAATTATTTTCAAAAAATATAGGATAGTCTTTGTCTCATATTTCGTGATTTATTTTGGTCCTTGTGTTAAAATCACAAATTTATAGAAATTTCACTTTAAAAAAATGTCTACATGAATTAAATGTGTTTTATACAATTTTGACCAATTTCTGATTATGAGTGGCATCTTAACCCCTCCCAGACGTATCAAAAAAGGGTCATAGATCATACATGGCCGCTGGTGTAAATGTAAGGGGTTCGTTATGTTGGAGGTGTAAATTTTATGACACCTAAGAATTCGATAAAGGGGTACAGCGTTCATCGCGATAAAACACTATTTTTGTACGTTCGGCTAGATTTTGTTGTTGCTTGATATGAAAGTATGATATTTAATCTTTGTAAATAATAACTTAAGATATTTTTTTACGTTTTTAGCGTATTTAGGCTATCATGACCCTGTAATACGCATGTAACTTAATTCACTATTAATGAGTTTCAATTATTTTGCAAGAGAAATAATTATGTCAACCGTTCTGTAGCTGTTTACTTATTTCATTTTTTATTGAAATATTAACCGATGTGTACACATTCAATAATTGTTAATCTGGCCGAAGACAGCTGCATTTTTTCGATGTATACGAAGTTACTACACTGGTTCTCGTTGACTTGTCTGTCCAAAGCCTTTGGTGCACTACAACGTGGAACGAGGACCAGTTTACCAAGTTAGCCATACGTAGCAAGGGAGGTAATCCTGATTTACGCTCATTTATTTTAGGAAAGGTTGTGTCCCTTAATTTATATTTTTTGATCGATTGAAATTATTACTTATGTTGTTTTTTAGTACTTTGATGTTCATACGTTAATGGTAATATAGGAATATTATATCTTGTTATATTTTGTATAATAATCTTTGCTATGTAACAAAGTTCATTAAAATCAAATCCATATTATTCGCTTTAGAACATATCGCTAGATAAAGCCTATGCTGGAAATGTAGAGTCCCTGGCCTGTGGTAGAGAGTGAATATTTGGATCTGATTTTATAGAAAACGTTCATTATCTGTGTCTGTATGTACACACTATACATTTAAATATGATACTACATGTAGTTATTTATACAGAATCTGAGATTGTTTCATGCATTTAAATCATTCAAGAGTTGATCAATTACATTTTAAACAAAACTATATAATGTTGTTGTTGTATTTAACGATCATACATACTAGTAATGCATAAGATGATCGATGGTCAAGTTGTAACACACTGGACTTCTAAACAAAAGGTCATGAGTTCAAATTTCAGCTCTACATTTCAAAATTTCAGGGACGCTTTTTTAATGTCCAAGTACCGTGTTCAAGAAAATCGCAAGAAAAAATGCGAGGCTTGTGTCGGTGCTTTACACTAGGAACGATTAAGAACCAAGAAAAACTACATGTATTCGAAAAGAGAACGGATGTAAATACCCGATTAAAACTGGTTCCCGTTGACTTGTGTGTACAAAGCCTTTGGTGCACTCCATCATGGAACGGGAACCAGTTTATACCCGATTCTCCTGTATCTTATCTGTCCTCTCTATGGGGCGGCTCTGAAATCACCATAGCTACTATAGTAACGAATGGGCCGTTCAACAAGTTTTCCTGAGGTGTATTCTAACCAGTACAAACTGACCCTTCCAATAGGAACCGGCAACTTCTCCACATGTGGAGGAAAATTATACCTTTGCCAATTTTTCATGACAGGGTATGACCTGCCGCGACTGGGATTCGAACCTTGATTGCTGTGTTAGAAATCAAGCACACTAACCCCCGGACTTCGGCTGTTTATTTCTTTATTTGAGTTTCACGCCACTTTTCGACAGTCAGAGTTATTTATATGAGGCGGGCTGTTCATCTAACCATCGTTCCTGCATGTGACGAACCAGTACTAGACTCACCAGACTAAGCAACTCGTGCTTACTTTCTCACATAAAGAGACATGGTCGGTAGCTGGGCTCGAACCCATGACCCTCTAACAGTGAGAGGTTACAGTGATTTGAAGTCAGCTACCTTAACCACTCGATCACGGAGGCGGGTCGGATGGTGCATAATGGCGAATAGAGATTTTTTATGTACAAACTGAATAATAATGAATGCTTAAATTTACCATGAAACGTCACCATTACTACGTACTGGCCCCATATGGGGGTCTATGGTAACAAATCACGTGTTATATACCGTACTACTAGTATAACGATCGCACATACAAACATGTTATTATTTATCTTGATTTAGAAAAAAACTAGTCATTCACGAAGAAATGTTCTCTTCTTATGAGTTGGTTCATTGGCATGGCGTGGATGGAAATGCTACTAGTATATTAATCATATGTTCACCGTGAAGAAAGAAGTTTATTAGTTTATAAAAGTCTCGTCCAATACATGTTCTTTCTTTCTTCGGGTTTAACACCATTTTCAAAATTATATACATATAAGTCATGTTTTGCGGGCAGTTATCCTAACCAGCTTCCCTGGATTTCATTTAGGCATTAACCAGTACTAACCACATTCTTTTCGCAAGCTACTACCAAGCTATCCCACATAGTTCAGAGGTAAAGGACAATTTAACATAGTGATGTGATATCTTCAGTCGTCACGGACAGTGTGAGCCTCTCCCGAGGTTCGAACCCACAACCTCTTGAGTACTAGACCAACACTATATCCACTGAGCTAACCTGACAGTCTTCCAACACATGCTTGACTGTTTTCAATTAACACATAAAATCAGATAACAGAAAATACATTAAATCAGGCATTAACCAGTCTGTGTAAGACATAATGAAATAATAATAAAAAAAATAGTTTTAGCTACATCTAAATCAGCTAAATACTTCTTGTCTATACATTTGACCAAACACCAACCCACCTCAAAGCCATATTACCAATCCTTACTCATATTAAACAAGGGCTACAAATGTGCACGAGGTTGGAAATCGAGCGCTACACATTTGTCTCCCCTGTTAACATAGCACCACACTACTTCTAGAGTACCCCAAATACTCTTACATGCACCAGATACATAGATAACAGAGATAAGCAACTGCAGTTATGTAAATAGCGTGTGTGACTATTACTTTTCCCAAAAATTGCTGATTTTGTAGCAAGTAAAACTTCTTACCTACTGATATCACATGCCTAAATTTTACTTTTTCTGAAAGTTTATAATTTAAACTATAGCGGCCGAGTTTTTCAAATTTTGACTGATAGTTTTATTACAACCCATATTTATACTACCTACTTATACCATTTAAAGAAAATATCTATAGGTACCAACTTTTTTCAGGCCGATTTCATTCTAGTGGGTATAGCTAAAATTAACTTAGAAAATATAACAAAATATTATTTCCAGCAGTGGTCAAATGATTAAACTTTCAGAAAATGTATTTATATACATGTATGTATGCTATTTGTGTTTTTTTTTATAGTTTTATCTGCTGCTACTACAGAATTTACGAAACGATGTCAAGTTGCCAATCTCTGTTATCTATGGTGGCTGATTTATGCCATGTCGTGGCGAAAAAGCGAAAATACGACATGGCATAAATCAGCCACCATAGTTATCTATGTCTCTGCATGCACCAAAGAACCTGAAATCCCATTATTTCACATTCAATAAAGTGCCATAGCGAACGCTCCATATAGAATAATATGTTGGCAAGCGATTTCACTAATCCATGTTTAACCTAATGTAGTAAATGTACTGAACGTTTACTATTATAGAAAAAGTTGCCTCGTAATCCATTTGGTTGCTTACGATTAGGGAAAAACAAAATATTTGTACATTGAATTATATCTGAAGGTTTCATTTATTTTCGTATTAATTAGTCACTAAAATTATTCATGGAATGCTCCGGGACTTTTGTGCAGTAGTATACTCTAATCCCTGAAAACTTCACTAATCCTATCACAATAGGAATCATATAGAGCATGAATGGATAAATACAACTTTGGTCACTACTTCATCTAATTGGGTATATGGAATGATAGGTGGTAGGGTTGTAACGTAATGAACTACTAAACATAAGGCCGGTTCGATTGGTCAAACGGAAGAGCTGCCGGAAGAGGCAGAGCTCTTCCAAACTGTTCGATTGGTCGTCTTCTATTATTAGATGATCTTTATCTATTCCGCCTGATGGTTAGAAGAGGTGGAAGAGATATTTGTCACATGACCAAACAGCATTGTTTACTATGTCAGAGTGTGCATTAGTTTATCCACACGGTTTAAAGAATAATGGTTCGATGTTTAGTTGTAGTCATATCTAATATTCAGACGCAGACATTTCGGCTGCGATTGCGTTCGATTGGGTTTCTCTTCTGAGCTCTTCTAGCCGGCGTACTCTTTTCTATCGAGAGTCCAATCGAACCGGCCTTTTAAAAGTTGTGGGTTTGATTCTCGGCTCCGTGTTTCGAATTTCTCATGGACATTTTTTCATCAAGGTGTATGCGAGCTCTATTCGATATTACAGATGCTTTTTCTGTAAACCTCCAAAATTTAAATATTGTCCATTCGCCGAATAAAGTTATTCCGGGGAGCTACATTGGATGGGATCCCTTGAGGGTGCGACGATTCTCAAGGTACTAATAACACTGCGGGATTAGTGAATGCATGTCCCTTATCGGTTGTACTTTGTTCATTGAACAAATATACTATCATTCATGTACAATATCTATCAACACTGCATACACAGAATGTTACATTATAACACCGCGGCTTGTCATATAAATCACACATAACTCCACTTTTACTGAAATATTAATACACGTGAACGTAAATAAAAGGAATACATTAAACATAATGTGACAATTATAACCATGTAATGATATCAACGTTGTTCCTGGTATGGTAAAAGGAATCAATAATTCAATTTGCAATCATAGTATTCCACAAAAATAGATGAATCCTTAACATACACTCAACTTCACGGGACTTCCGGTGAATAAAAGGTATTCGGAACTCCTCAGTGTTGGTCCATACAAAAACGCCTCAGACATAACAAGTTCGTCATATTTAAAACAAGTAGAAACAGAGTTTCATTTTCTTCTTTGTTGTCCAAAATATTCACTCATTAGAAAAAAATATCTTGGTAATATTCCTTGGCCATCCTTAAATAAATTCTATAACATTTTAACTACAAACAACAAAAAAATGCTCTACAAGTTAGCTTTATTCCTAAAAGAGGCATTTTCAGAACGCAACAACTGTCTTACGTCATAATACTGACTGTATTGTACTAATGTTTTGTATTTTGTATTGTATTTATATGCATTTTCTATATTTCTGTCATGTTTGTATTGCTTTTGTACTGTTTTGTGTACCATAGGCAAGTATTTGCCGATCTGTAAATAAAGTATATATATTATTGTTGTTGTTGTTCACAATTGATGTTGTCACTATAATTGAAGGTACATCGAACAGCATCAACATGTTTGTCTTTCCAAGGGAATTCAAGTGGATGCCCATTTTATCATTTGCAAACGATAAACACGTTTGAAAGTTCTAATAATGATTCTCGAAAACGAATGCCTTGTGTTGAAAACGTAGTTATTGGTCGGTACCAGAATCCACTGAACCAAATTTGAAACCAGCTTCACTTATATATGAGGCGTACGACTACTCACAGTGCCGAGTATGCCCGGAAATACCCGAGTAGTTGCGTTTGAAAAACAAGGTATAAAACAACGATAGTATAGGTTAGAGTTCATATTTAAAATAAGAAAGCTAAAAAGAGCGGAAGTGAATGTAGTTTTAATATAAATAAATAAATAGATCAGATTTTGCACATGTACTAAAACATGAAAACATTGGTATTGGGCAGATACGTCAAAGACATACAGCATTGCCTTAAACAACTACACGGGTGGATTTATGTCATAATTAAACAGTAAAAAATCTAATTTAAAAAGCTGTTGTAGTTGCGATATTATATCAGCACTGACGTTTTTATAAGCTTGTGTCAAATATTCCCGTCTTTGTTGTTCTCTTCTGTCGCTAGGCAACGCTTGTATACCGTTTTCCTGGAGATTTTGAACTAACATTTTCGCTGCCTCAGTTCCTGTTTTCATACCTGATGACATATCGAAAAATGTAACATTGAATTCCAATTTTTTATCGATGTTTCCTAGCATTTTTAAGGCATCCCACAAGCGCTTGTTGATAGCATTCCATCCATCTACAGTTGAACTGCAATGATTTACGCGTTTAGTTAGTAATTTTAAGTTATAAAACGTATTGGCCGTACTTTGAACTCCGTCCATACCGGAATAATTTCTCACCGGGATGTCTTCATCTATCTCCCTAGCTCCATGATTCAAATATTTGGTCAACTGTGGGTATTGCTCGTTCAGTTTTTCCTGATTCAAAATAAATTTGAAATCGTGTTTACAAGGGTTGCATAAAGCTGTAATGGGGACAAAATGTTGATCCAAACGTTGACCGTAAGTCACAACGTAGTACAGGAAGTCTTCAAATGTCGCATTTATGACGTCACAACTCGGAAATTTGTCTTGTGTGTACCGTTTTGTTTCATTGTCCAACACACCATTGGACAGTTTGAGAAATTTGACGTGTTTCACGATGACTGGAAATTTTTCTAAAAATACCTTATCAATGTAGGCGGAAAACAGTCGCTCATATGGATTACGTGTCACAAAGAAAGACATTTCACTTCCGTCCGCGCATGCGCTAGAGTTACTTCTACTGTTGATAAGTTCCTTTTGCACATGTATGTTATTTCCAGCCATATTTTTGAACTTCATGGATTTCTCGGGATATTCCGCCATCAGCAAAGAGCGTAATAAAGACGTACTTGCAGCTTTTGGTACAATGCAATAACATACCTTGGAATTATTGAATAGTCGATAATTTGTGTTCATGCCTAACCTTTTTGCTAGATGTCTCACTTCCGGAAGTTGACACAATTCGGCAACTGACAAATTCCCTTTCCGGTGTGTCACGTTCTGTGCTTTGAAAATGTGTTTTTCTCCTTCAGCGACTGGTGCGATTAGCTTTGCACTTACTTGTCCTGAAACATAGAAGGAATTATCTCATTCTATATTACATGAACCATTTTACAATATTATGTACTACTTATTTGCGATTATCATGACAATACACCGTTCCCAAAGCTTACTGAGGCTTTACCTCAAATATCAAATCCCTACTTACTTTCAAACTTTGATAGCTTTAGGGCAAACATAGACAGTTTTAACTTAGGCTTAGGCGGCTAAACATGGATGTGTATTTACTCTCTAAAACATTAAAATGATAAATGCCATAAAACAATGTCATAGTTTTGACTCATTCATTTTGACATATATGTATATAACATATTTGCACTTTTCTTCTAATCCGCTATTTTGTACGCGTCGTATTTTGTATATATTTGTATCATGCTCTTTTAAGAGTCTAAATCCTTCCTAATTTTTTCTATCCACACCGGCATTTCTATGGTTATAAGTTCAGTTAAGTTCTGAAGTATTATAGGTCTTTCAGAGAGTAGGTTATCACCCATGCTGAAATCAGAGGCATTCGAAATATAAACTGGTTCCCGTTCCACGTTGCAGTGAACCAAATGCTTTGAACAGACAATGTCCCCTCAGCGTAAAAATGTTGCCAACAGTTAGGAAACCGGTCCGGGCTTCGTTTATTGATGTTGTTCTAATGTTTTGTCACACATGTAAATATATATTTTTCCTTTCTTCTTGTTTGTTCAAAGATCATTTTCATGGTCGTAACAAATAGTTTGTACATTTATAGATTGGTGTATTCTGAATTAACTTGAAAGTTGTGACTATTTAATAAGTCGATCTAGACGGTTTAAAATCGATGTAAATGTTTTACTTAAAACACCAATCAGTGAAATTGCACGGTAGTTATTCGGATCATCGATCGAACCTTTTCTATGAATTGGAAAAATGATGCTTTGCAACGAGCTTGTAGGAAAATCACCTAAATTATTTCATTATTTATTTCATTGTTCGCATTTTTATAATGACAGAAATTATGTTCTTTCTCAATATTTTACTAAAAATCCTAATATATTTGTTTTTCAAAATATTATGAATACAGAAAATATAAGAAAACTTGTAAGACCATGTAAATTATTGGCAAAAATATTATTTGTTGTAAAGAATCCACCTGACTTAACCGCGTCACATTGATTTTTTTGTTCTTTTTTCTTTACCACCACTTAATGCTTTTTATTTCAAACATACCGCCAACAGTATTTGTAGTTATGTACATGATTGTATTTTTTTTTTCATAATTGTATTATGCTGAGATGAAAACAATAAACTTGTAAGCTTGTATTTTTTTTAAACTTGATGGAATTAAATACGAATGTAAACATGTATTGATTGAATTTGAATCAATCTCGCGTCTTTGTTTATGTAAACAATCCGATATTCGAGGCATTGCAGTTACTATCCATCGAATGGATGTATTTCAGTCCCAGCAAAGATGAATTGACTTACTAGTAAATTTCATATTTTAAAAAGGTAATATACTCTGGAATTGTAAACGGTAAATTTGTGACATAGAACAGAGAGGAATATTATACATATACAAATGTACAGTACAACCTCTGCCTTCAGCAGCAAACTGCCTTCAACAACAGCATTTCAATTTAACCTCTCCAATGGAACAACCTCTCAACAACAACATAATTATGTTACTCCCTAAGGGTGTTGTTACAGAGAGGTCGCACTGTACGACATTTAGCCAAGGACCTTTATTTAACAAATACATGTAATTTTGTCCGTATGCAAGTATATATTTTCCATTTATTAATGGGCGTGTATCCGCCGACAGTTGGCATTCGTGATTCCTGACAATTAGCACATTAACGTCTCATTATGGTCATTAATTGTTTGATAATTACATTATTTGTAGCCTAGTCCTGTAGTATAACATTCTGTATTGATACATAAAAATGTGCCTATATATATATTTTTTTTAAATTATATACAATCTTCTAAAAGAATATTCTGATATTTTTCCAAACAAAGTTTCATGTGTTACATCTGTGTCAGAGCTAGGGGGGGGGGGGTTACGACGCTTGGTTAACACAAAATGTGATGCTATAAATAGATAGTATTTTATCAAATTACTATGTTTGAAGTGATTTTAAAAAAACAAAACATTATACACCTTCTCCGCCACTGTTCTGAATTATCATCTCAATAACTCAATAACACTCTTAATGATACACAATGTAAGACCGTCGTAAAATGTACTTTTTAAATACTTAGCTTACTCTCATCTATTGGCATTACAATTCAAAAAACAACTTTATATCTCATTTGTTAGTTCAAGCCATATTCTGCGTAAAGCATTATCTTTCATGTTAACCATTGTCTTTGTCACGTCATTTGTAATTTCATGTATGTAATTGTATGTTCACATGGGCTTTAGTGCCTACTGATTTCAAAATAAACTATATCTATCTATAATATATAATTATAAACATTTCCAAACAACGACATAGAAACACTATAAAATTCAAAACTGGCATAGTTGTTTAGAACACTTAAGTTGGGCAATCTTTTGTAGATCTGTTATTTATTTTGAACGTAAATTTTACCTAAAATGTATTAATAAAAATAAATTTCCGAAGGCAATGACAAGACTAATAGTTTTATTGAATAATTTAAAAATAGAAACAGGTAGATGACACAAACCAAGAAGTATACCGATAGAAAATAGGAAATATCTAATCTGTGATAAAATTGAAGATGAACATCACTTCATTTTGGAATAGTCTTCATACATGTATACTGATTTATGCAAGAAATATAAAAAATATTATTATATACGATCTAACATGTTAAAAATTAGACTATTATTTCGCAATAACAAATTAGCGTATAAATCTTCAAAGCTTATAAATCTATGTTGTAAACTATCACAATTTAACACACACCTAACAAATGTATATAATATTATATTATTCTTGATTAGTGTAGTTTGTTTTATTGTTGTATCACTAGCAAATTAAGTGATGGTGTCTTTGTTGTTTTATATAAGCATGTTGATGTTTCTTTGACCTAAAGTTTTTATGTTATGTTGTGTTTTATGTCATACTAAGTATAACAGTCAAATTAATGTAAAGCCAGAGCACACAAAGTGTACACCAAACTCGACTTCTCGCCTTTTTCTCTTCTTTTTTTTCTTTCATTTTCCAGATGTGTATCAATATATATTTAGTATTTATTGTTGTTTTCCTCCATTTTTAAGTTATGTTCATGTCACATGCGTAGACTATTTTCTTGTTAAACCAAATAACTAAAAACTCTTTCTCCATTTACATAATTCATGTTATATATTATTCATAATATTGTTGCTTAAAGGCTTCAATAATGATCTCTAGATAATACTGCCTTCGTCTACTTCTAATCCAATGTATGTCAATATATGTTGTATAAAGGCCCGCGGCCTAACGAACTTGAAATACAAATAAGCATATTCATATAATTAGTCAGTATCGTACTGTATTATTAATTGACTTCTGTATCTGTGAATATCAAAACCTTTACATACATACATACAAAATATTTCAATTATAAATACGCTTAAACTCGAATGACTCTTTTTTCACCAGCTGTCGTCACAAGTGCAATCTATTAAGGTCCAGATAATTACATATCTATCTAAGCCCAGACTATCACAGATCTACCTAAATCTAGACCATCACAGATCTACCTAAGTCCAGACCATCATAGATCTACCTAAGTCCAGACAATCATAGATCTACATAAGTCCGGATAATCATAGATCTACATAAGTCCAGATCATCATAGATCTACCTAAGTCCAGACCATCATAGATCTACCGAAGTCCGGACCAACATAGATCTACATAAGTCCAGATTATCACAGATCTACCTAAGTCCAGACCATCACAGATCTACCTAAGTCCAGACCATCATAGATCTACCTAAGTCCAGACCATCACAGATCTACCTAAGTCCAGACAATCACAGATCTACCTAAGTCCAGACCATCACAGATCTACCTAAGTCCAGACCATCACAGATCTACCTAAGTCCAGACCATCACAGATCTACCTAAGTCCAGACAATCACAGATCTACCTAAGTCCGGATCATCATAGATCTACCTAAGTCCAGACCATCACAGATCTACCTAAGTCCAGACCATCACAGATCTACCTAAGTCCAGACCATCACAGATCTACCTAAGTCCAGACAATCACAGATCTACCTAAGTCCAGACCATCAGAGATCAACCTAAGTCCAGACCATCAAAGATCTACCTAAGTCTAGACCATCACAGATCTACCTAAGTCCAGACCATCACAGATCTACCTAAATCTAGATCATCACAGATCTACCTAAGTCTAGACCATCATAGATCTACCTAAGTCTAGACCATCATGGATCTACCTAAATCTAGACCATCATAGATCTACCTAATTCCAGACCATCATAGACCTACCTAAGCCCAGACCATCACAGATCTACCTAAGTCCAGACCATCACAGATCTACTTAAGTCCAGACCATCATAGATCTACCTAAGTCCAGACCATCATAGATCTACCTAAGTCCAGATCATCACGGACATACCTAAATCTAGACCATCATATATCTATCTAATTCCAGACCATCATAGATCTACCTAAGTCCAGACCATCATAGATCTACCTAAGTCCGGATCATCATAGATCTACCTAAGTCCAGACCATCACAGATCTACCTAAGTCCAGACCATCACAGATCTACCTAAGTCCAGACCATCACAGATCTACCTAAGTCCAGACAATCACAGATCTACCTAAGTCCAGACCATCAGAGATCAACCTAAGTCCAGACCATCAAAGATCTACCTAAGTCTAGACCATCACAGATCTACCTAAGTCCAGACCATCACAGATCTACCTAAATCTAGATCATCACAGATCTACCTAAGTCTAGACCATCATAGATCTACCTAAGTCTAGACCATCATGGATCTACCTAAATCTAGACCATCATAGATCTACCTAATTCCAGACCATCATAGACCTACCTAAGCCCAGACCATCACAGATCTACCTAAGTCCAGACCATCACAGATCTACTTAAGTCCAGACCATCATAGATCTACCTAAGTCCAGACCATCATAGATCTACCATCATAGATCTACCTAAGTCAAGATCATCACGGACATACCTAAATCTAGACCATCATATATCTATCTAATTCCAGACCATCATAGATCTACCTAAGTCCAGACCATCATAGATCTACCTAAGTCCAGACCATCATAGATCTACCTAAGTCCAGACCATCATAGATCTACCTTAATCTAGACCATCACAGATCTACCCAAGTCTAGACCATCATAGATCTACCTTAATCTAGACCATCACAGATCTTCCTAAATCTAGACCATCATAGATCTACCTAAGTCCAGATCATCACGGACATACCTAAACCTAGACCATCATATATCTGCCTAAGTCCAGACCATCACGGATCTACCTAAGTCAAGACCATCACAGATTTATCTAAATCTAGACCATCATAGATCTACCTAAGTCTAGACCATCATAGATCTACCTAAGTCTAGACCATCACAGATCTACCTAAATCTAGACCATCATAGATCTACCTAAGTCCACATCATCACGGATCTATCTAATTCCAGATCATCATAGATCAACCTAAGTTCAGATCATCACAGATCTACCTAAGTTTTGACCATCACAGATCTCCCTAAATCTAGACCATCATTGATCTACCTAAGTCCAGATCATCACGGACATACCTAAACCTAGACCATCGTATATCTGCCTATTTCCAGACCATCATGGATCTACCTAAGTCCAGACAATCACAGATTTACCTAAGTCCAGACCATCACAGATCTACCTAAGTCCAGACCATCATAGATCTACCTAAGTCTAGACCACCATAGATCTACCTAAGTCTAGACCATCACAGATCTACCTAAGTCTAGACCATCACAGATCTACCTTAGTCCAGACCATCATAGATCTACCTAGGTCCAGACCATCACAGATCTACCAAAGTCCAGACCATTACAGATCTACCTAAGTCCAGATCATCACAGATCTACCTAAGTCCAGATCATCATAGATCTACCTAAGTCTAGACCATCACAGATCTACCTAAGTCCAGACCATCACAGATCTACCTAAGTCCAGACCATCATAGATCTACCTAGGTCAAGGTCATATCCATTTCGACATCTCTTGAGTCAACAAAAGACTTAATGTTTATTTTTTAAATATAAATAATTGTTCTCCAAAAATAATATTTTTGTATATATACTAAACAAAACTTCCAACGCACTGTTGTATATGATGATCAATATGTTATTCAATATTATTATTAAATAAATGATATTATGTATGCATGTCATATAACCATCTGTTAACAGTTTGCATCAGTAAAACTTAACGAAATCTTAACAAACAACGTATCGTAGGTTTCTTGGCTATATTCAAGCCTGGGGTAGACCAATCGCACATGCACGATTTTCGAGACTGATTCTTGGCATAATTACGACCTACTGGTCCCAAATTTAATTGCTAAAGTGATAAATAAACGTTAACGGGTGATTTTATATCGATTTTAATTTATTGAATTGCACGTGCAAATCGTGCACGCACTCGAGCGTTTAACAGCTTATTGGCGATTAGCCGCGTAATTATGTGACACATTTTGTCAATACACATTGTTTTGATTAGATTGCTTGCTGTGTAACATTTTCTGCAAATTTTATTTGAATTAAATGATAAATGAAGAAAATGTAAAGAAATATAGAAATGCGTTGGAAGATTTGTTTAGTATAAAATTATTTGTATTAATAAAACGTCCCGGGTAAATAGAAATAACAATCCATATGGCGTTTAAACTTTACCTTTATTGTTTTACCTATTTTAAAACTAGATGTAAAAAACGTAATATAATATAAAATGTAAAATACTCACCTGTATCTAAAAATCCAAAATTAAGATAAAAACCACAAAATAATAACACGCTTGTTAAAAATATAACCAAAGCAACACGTTTCGACCGAAACTTAGCCATCTGCCCGGATATAAACCTTGTTTAAATATGAATTGATCCTTTGTGAATATCGCCCAAACTATTCATAACAAAAGCGTAACCGTATATAGACTACACTACACGACTTTACTAACGGAGTTCGTCATTAAACAGCATAGTACATAGTACAAACACCATAGCCGCCTGGCAGTGTCGCTATGCATCTTGAAAAATGGCATTCTTCAATAATTACTAAAAGAACATATTAAATGAAATGAGTTTTTATCAATATAGCTTATGATTGAATGTACGTTTCTGATCAGCAAAGTAATCTAATTATGATGATTTAATAACAATGATCTGAACTTATGTTAATTTCATTCGTCCGAATAATGTATTTTTTGTACTATCAAAACTAATTTAAACTATTATGTCCAACAATAACTTCAATATGTCATTGAAGGTTCCATACTTTAAATTTTCAGTTTTAAATGTTTTTTTTTTCATATTCATTTTCAATTTTGAACACAGTCTACGACTTTCACAATTGTAAATTTTCTTGTGTGTCTGTGGTATAAACAGGTTGGTATATTATATTACGATCTTTTACACATCCCACATTTTTGTAACAATGAAACAAAATTACAGAAAAGTAAAGCAAAAAACACATTGGTAACTTGAAAAGTACATAAATTATTAGCCTGTATTACCTGCCCCTTACACTACGTACTATTAGGTAACATAGTACGACGGGAACCAGACTAATAAATTATAACCCTACGTCCGTGTCATTGTTAGAATTGTGTACTAAGTTAGAGAAATGTAGTATTTTTTTGTGAAATGATATTAATACATTTGAAAGCGGCTTCCGAAGGTAATTATGAAGCTTTTCTCTGTCATGAATACAGATTAAGAAACCCAACTATTCGAAAAGAGTAGGGATATAAATGATACCTCTGTATCTTATACACACCCCTCCTTCTCTCTCTCTCTCTCTCTCTCTCTCTCTCCCTCTCTCTCCCTCTCTCTCTCTCTCCCCCTCTCTCTCTCTCTCTCTCCCTCTCTCTCTCTCTCTCTCTCCCTCTCTCTCTCTCTCTCTCTCACACCTCTCTCTCTCTCTCTGTGTGTGTGTGTGTGTGAGGCTCTGAAATTACCATGGGTGTCGAATGGGCCGTTTAAGTAAAGATAAATACATTTATAAGTAAACAACAAAGTAACCTCGCACTTTAAAATATCAGTTTTCCAAGCAGTTATTTTTTTCAGAATACAAGAACACTTCACAATGTTTGACAAAGGTCTAATTGTAGGAAAGGTTCGTTATTATTGGAAAAAATAACTATTATGACGGTAGCTTTTCTATGTAGAACATTATATTTGAAGTCACAATGAACGCCCTTTCTGTTGTCTTCAGTTTAGAAAGTGACCTCATGCGTTTTATCCCACTTCAGTTCTTCTTTTTATTACAATGCATGAAATAATTGTAAAAAAACATCGTAATATCATTCAATGACACAGAACCTAAAAGAACATTAAATAAGGTATTCATGTTCATTGTATTTTTTTTTCATTAAAGCGTAATCGCCTATTGTCCATTTATTTGCTTTGGTATTTGAATCGGCAAACAGATATAAAATACAATACAATACGAGTACAATAGATTTATTTGCATAAACTTTTACAAGTTTATCGTCATTTACAAAATGATACAAACATGATGGCGATAACAAAATACAAGTACAAATGAGAAAAGCATTATAATGCAATACAAATACGTATGAATAACAATATTAATTATGCTCTTAATATATTTGCTAAATAAATGAATTTCGATAATTTATTTAATAAATTAATGTTTGATGCGTTTAACAATTTTTTTATATAAAACGAATATAAGGCCAAAAAATACGCTAGTTTGTGGTAATACGACTCAAACTGCTAACAGTGGATATAAGGCAAGCGAACGTTTTTGTTGTTCGGTACGAACAATAAAGTTAGTACCGTATTTCAGAAATCGCTCAGTTTTCATTGAAAACCTGCATACCGAACAGCTTCCATTAATTTAACCTTCCGCCTACGAACATAGTTCCATTTTTTTCAGTTCAATGGCATAAATACAAATTCAAATATTACGTACGTGCATATAAGTCAAAATCAGATGGCTATGCAATATCGTAAACGAGCAATACTAGACAGTCGTAAAAAATCTAAACAATCCTGTCCCTCGAAAAATCATCATAATTATGGCATAATTATCATAGCATAATTATGATGATTTTAAACATTTTAGGCGAAACAAAATTGGGTGTTGACGAACACGTTTTTGAGTTATCTGCCCTTGAATTTGAATGTTGGGCTAATTTTAGGTCACTTTAAGTGCAGATAACTTATAAATAAATCTGAAATAACATATTTTTACTTTTGGTTTACGTTTTTATTTTATTTCATTGTTAGTCAAATTCCAAAATTTCGTGCAATTCCATTAAATATTGTATAACCCTTTTTTTCAGTTGAAGTAAAGAGAATAAATATTCGATAAAAATAAGTCATTTTTTAAGAAAATTGGCTAAGGCAAAGATAAAAAGGTACAAAAACACCCATTACCAATTCTTGAAATTCTGGACAATGACATGAAAAGAAGTAGGCTACATAAAAAGGAAAATAAATAAGGCCTTGCTTATCTTCAATTCGATTTATCTGCCCTTAAAATGATCAAAAGACAGCCAAACATTCAAAGTCAAGGGCAGATAACTCATGAACGAGTTCGTCAATTCCAAGTTAAAATGTTTCTGTTAACATATGCTATGATTAGGTAAAGTTGTTTTTTTAAATCATGAAAGAGTTTTCATTTTCCCTATACTTATGTCTGTTTGCAAAACCGTGACTGGAAACTGTAGCAAATAACTTTATAACGAAAATCTAGAAGAAAGGAAAATCGCCAAAAAAACGAGGTCGGGGTACTGAGCTCACATGAGCTTTTACAGTGGTCAGTTGTGCGTAGCGCGCCGTCTACTTTTGCTTTGTGAACACGATTGAGGCTACATTTGTATTTATATCTTTACAAAAATAGGTCGGAATATTTGTATTATAACAAAATCTCAAAAAAGTTCGAAAATTGGTAGACCCGTCACCGTGGTCGCCTGATTAGCTTAATAAGGTTATTGACTTCAAATCACTGTAATCTCTCATTGATATAGGGTCGTGGGTTACCGTCAAATTAAAAAACAATTGAACACCCTAGAGGTCATAGATTCGATTGGATTTTCACCAAACCTTGTCATAATGTTTGTCTTGATAATATCCAGGACTAGATATAAAATGGATCATCTGGGGTCAAAAACTAGGTCACCGGGTCAAATCACAGGAAAACATTTATAACATTCTACCAGTCAATTTTGATTAGAGATTAGATATTCGCCATAACATGTCACAATGTTTGTATTAATGATATCTCAGACTAGTTTGAACATGTGTCATCCGGGGGGGGGGGGTCAGTTAAAACCTTTTTAACAGTCTAAAGGTCACAGTTCCGACAGGATCTTCACCACACCTTGTAAGTATGTTTGTTAGAAACTGTTATAACAATTTGTCATCTGGGGGTCAAAAACTAGGTCATTGGGTCAAATTCACAGAAAAACCTTGATGACACAATAGAGACAACACTTTTTATCAAGTTTTGAAGAAAGTAGCTCAGAATGTCTGTCTGGATGATTTATATGTCAGCGATAGGCTATCCTTGTAAATAATGATATCAAAGAAGTCGCAGTCCTTATTTAGGTGACCGGGTAAAGGGCCGTCTTGGCCCTCTTGTTTAAGGATGGCCTGCATCCTTCATTTCAGGTAGAACTATACAGGAGTAAGTATACATTATTTTGAGCGTTTTGAATTGAATAAAGTGTTCGTTTGAGTCCGGACCATTTAACCAATATTTACAATGTGTATGGTCTGTAGTTGATATATATATACGTCTTTCTTCCAGATGATGCTGACTTCAAATAGTTTCTTTCTTTCGTCTCCATTTTAAACCGTCGTTATTTTTTTCTAGTATTCTACATACATACTACTCGTATTTAATTAAACGTGTTGCCAGTTGAAGTGTATAAAGCTATATCTGATTGTCCTATTATTGGCAGAACAATTGATTGTACATGATATGAATCACACCCGAGTACTTAAATCTAAATAATGAATATTGAGAGCGACCTGGACATTTTGATAATCAACTATAAATAGAAATGAAAGGGTGATAACTCGACTATTAATGACCTATTCGTCAGCTGAGTATGGTCCTATCAGGGCCGCCCCGGAGAGAGGGGGAAACCCGGATATTTATATCCCTGCTCTTATATCGAATAATTTTCCTGGTTCTTGATCGTGCCTGGTGTAAAGCATCAATACACACCGGTCACTTTTCTGTGCTTTTCTAGACACCGTACTAGGCTCGGTTGCTGGGCAAGGGATACGGGAAAGGGCGGAACAGAAATACGAACACACGACCTTTCGTTCTGTAGTCCAGCGCGTTACCACTAGACCACCGATCATCCATATCTGTTAGATACTTTATATTGGAATAAATCATATTCTTAAAAAATGTACGTCATGTGAACTGTAAGATGCAGGGGTGTCAATAGAGTCAAATTAAAAATCCTGAAAATCGTATGCGGCCAAACATTTTTTGCCTTCCTTCTAACACATTATTTTCGCATTTAACTTTTAATTAGTACTAGCATTTTGCTCAGAAATATATAAATCCGGAATTCCGGAAGAAACCATAGAAATAGTCACCCCTGAAGATGAAGTATTTACTGAAAATAAACCCCGTACACCAAACCTTTTCAATACAGTATACACATAATATTCATTCCTAACAATGTAGAGTTTTTATATGCAGTATAGAATGAATACCCGTGATTATCTTCATGTAACTTTGTTGTGTTCTGGATTAGTGAATGTTATGTTTAAAACTGTATATAATATAGTATACCCCTGTGTCAACACGTATGATAAAGAACATATCGAGGGCTAAGCGCAACACTGTCGTAACTTGTTCTTATTTCCATATGAGTTACGACACTGTTGCGTTGAACCCTCGATATATTTATTCAACTAAGTCGAACATTAATTTTAACAGGCTGATTTTTCAATTCGTCTACGCCACATTTCACCTGAAGTCATTCAACTGAGAATGTTTATGTCTTACCATGAACTATGAAATTAAACGTGTAAATTGTTGTAAACAAAATACAATATAATACACAGCTTGAACAGAAAGGGGTTTGTCACAAAAAAATATAAAAAAATAAAAAATTCCATGCAACCCATATATATATATAGAAGGGAAAGAACTTCGACAATTCGAATTTTCCAACGCGTGTTATAAATTTCCATGTTATTGCAATGCAGTACAAAATATTTAACTCATATATAGTGCAACATGTGGGCAACTCAACACGCTAACAGAAAATGTTTACTTTTACTACCTTTAAAGATATTCTAAACTCGCTATTGAAGATTTTTCACTCGAAAAATGGTCAAATTTTACACAAAAAAGACACACCGTTTTTTGAAAAGTTTGGACGTCCGAATTTTTTGTACAAATTGTTCGGGTGTCCAAACTTTAAGCATTTTTTAATGTTTTTCGAACAGTTTGGACGTCCGAACTTTTCGTACAAATTATTCTGGCATCCAAACTTTTTTGTACAAATTGTTCGGGTGTCCAAACATTAAGCATTTGTCAATGTTTTTCGAAAGGTTTTGACGTCCAAACTTTTTGTACAAATTATTCTGGCATCCAAACTTAAAGCATTCATCAATGTTTTTTGAAAAGTTTGGACGTCCAAACTTTTTTGTACAAATTATTCTGGCATCCAAACTTTAAGTATTTGTCAATGTTTTTTTCGAAAAATTTGGACGTCGGAACTTTTTGTACAAATTATTCTGGCATCCAAACTTTAAGTATTTGTCAATGTTTTTTTCGAAAAGTTTGGACGTCGGAACTTTTTGTACAAATTATTCTGGCATCCAAACTTTAAGCATTCATCAATATTTTTTTCGAAAAGTTTGGACGTCCGAACTTTTTTTAACATATTGTTCGGGTGTCAAAACATTAAGCATTTGTCAATGTTTTTTTTCGAAAAGTTTGGACGTCCAAACTTTTTGTACAAATAATTTTGGCATCCAAACTTTAAGCATTTTTTAATGTTTTTCGAAAAGTTTGGACGTCCGAACTTTTTGTACACCGTTCGGGCATCGAAACTTTTCACATTCTTTATTCAGTATAGATCATTTTATTTCTTTTTGAAAAGCTTTGGACGACTGAAAAAAATTGAAGACATGTTGTACAAAATTGTTCGGACGTCCAAACTTTTTTAGTGTTCTGTTTGACTTTTTTAACAAATGAACATAAAAAATGTAAACTTCGTTTGTTGTTTTGTGCAATTTATCTCAACATTTGTACCCCTGACTTGCTCAAAACAGGCACTTTAATTGGGAATGAATACAATTTCCCTTTCTCAAATATATTCAATTTTTAGTATCTGTACTGTTTTTTCATGGGCTGGCTGATGATAAATATTACTTAGTGCCTTTGTATTTAGGTAACAACATACTGAACAATTTAATAGATATACATGTATACTAAAAATTCAAAACATGTATAAATTTCCGTCAGCACTGTAATTTTGTCGTGTTTTTGCATTGTTACATTGCCTTGAAAAAGCAAAGATATGACAGCTATAAGGCACTACACCTTTTGTTGTCGTATTATTGCCCTTCATCTGTCGTATTTTCGCCACGACAATGCGAAAATGCAACAATACAAAGATACGACAAAGTTGACTTTGTCGTATAATCGCTTTATTGTGGCGAAAAAGCGGAAATATGACATGGCATATTATTTTATTAATCAGCCACCATAGGGAAGCGAAAATGCGCTAATGCGAAAAAGTCGACGAAAAAGCAAAGATACGACAGAACATGACACATTTTTGGTGTCGTATTGTCGCCCTTCTGTCGTATTGTGGTCCTTCTGACGTATTGTCGTCCTTCTGTCGTATTGTCGCCCTTCTGTCGTATTGTCGTCCTTCTGTTGTAGTGTCGTCCTTCTGCCGTATTGTCGTCCTTCTGTCGTATTGTCGTCCTTCTGTCGCTTTGTCGCCCTTCTGTCGTTTTTTTCGCTTTTTCGCCACGACAATGCGAAAATGCACCAAAAAAACTTTGTCGTATTTTCGCTTTGTTGAGGCAAAAAAACGAAAATACGACATGGCATAAATCAGCCACCATATTTAATGCATATTTTATCCTCAGACACTATTGTGCGTATTCTATAGTAATAGTACTATGTATATATATATATATATTAACATGTATATAAAATACAAAATGTATCACTTTATATGTATACATACATTGTTTCATTTTAGCTGTTTCTGGTTGAATATGTGCGTCCGTACGATTCATACGACATCTTTTTATACATGTATCTGTAAAGATACTCCCACCCGTAGAATGGTAGATCTCTTACTACGATTTGAATCCTTACATATTCAAATATCACTAGATGCCGTCTACAAACAGTTGTGATGTATACAATAGATAAAAATGATAGACTTATTAATTAACAAAGTATAATGTCACAAACGTGCATAGATTTCTTTCATGAGCCTACAACAACTTCTATGAATGGCTTCCCGCGATTATCGGAATACCAATTCTAAAAAAAAACGCTGTAAAATTTCCCAAAGATGTGTTCAAATGTGTGATGTTTTTGTTTTTTTACAATGCTTTTTTTCATTTGATTTTTATGTTTATCTTACGTTGTTTTTTTTACTGTTTTTCGGTTTCAGATAACTCGTCATTTCACGCTCTTTTCCACTGCAAACTTTCTCGTATTGTGATGTTGTTTTACATTATTTTTAGTTGATTTGTTCATATATGCTGTACTTATCATCTGTTACAGTTTATATCATGTATATAAGTCATGTACTATATAGTAAAACCATTCAGTGTTCATTACACTTCGTTTGTCAGTGATATTAACAGATATATACCCGGATGTACACATTGTGCAAGAATTTGACGTCCATCTCTACCGTTCCATGTTGCAGTGCAAGTCTATGTAAGTCAAGTTTCCATGAGCACTTTCAGTGCTTTGATTACCTTTATCCATATGCTTTCAATACTTATAGGACCCCCCCCCCCCCCCTCCCTAATCCCTACCTGCCTATCCTATCTTTAATGTTCATATGTAACCAGAAACAATAATTGTTTGCGCCTTTCTGATTTGTGATTATAAACGCAATGATATCTGTGTCATATACTGAAGGGAAAAAAACAAAGGCAGTTCACAAGCGTGTACTACATATGCACCATAAATTGCTTTATCACTGATTACTTAACTGGGGGCCAACGACGTATCACGAGAGGCGGTTCGCATCGAAAACATGTGTATGTTATGCAACGAAATTTTATGTAAACAGTCTCTGGTTTTCTGACCTCCACATGCCATTTTGAAATGTTTGACAAGCAGGGGGACGAAATGTTAGTATTTTGGATTGTCTTGTTAGTTGTTTTTATTAAGTTTGTATTTGCCGTTGTAAAATGCGTTTTCTGTACAATGATTGCGTTGTCATTCATCAAATTATGCCAGATTAGTCCGTTATTCTGTGTAAAAAACAGTTTTCCTCAAAATTATTGTGACATGAAACCCATTTGTAAAATATTTAGCACTCATGATACAGGCATCATGTCTGTGAACATAACTTAGTATCTCCCCATCGCTTATCAGATTCAATAGAATGTATATACGTTAATATAACAAGGCCTTTCGCACTAGACAAGTGTGTATGGTGTCAACTGAAGTCTCTTTTTGATGTATATGTTACTAAAAGAGTGTGTGATGTTTCAGTCTGAAGTCAAATGTGTATATCAATTAATATTTTGCAGTTGACAGATATTTATTTAATTATGTGTGATGGTCTAAAGAGAACAGTTAAAATTGTTAGATGGTCTTATCATTTAATAACTGCATTATAATAGATTTAGGCACATACTTATATAATTTACGAGTTTGAACGATTTAGAAATCTGCTGTTATCTAAAAAGTTTGATTGCATTTCTTCGATTCGTTAACACCATTGTCCCATTCATTAGTATCTATAGCAATGTTGCACCGTGCTCGTCAATCCAAGCGTTATTTGCACCGAATTCGCCAATATCCACCATTTGAAAAAAAGTGACCCAGTCTTGAAGACGTCTACGGTCAGTTATAATGCCCCCATCACACCAGAACACGTCCGCACCACGCAAAGTTCCTAACACGTCCTGAAAATTTTGATGGCCGTGGCAGGGACGGGGTCAAACTCGAAAAGAAATGATGCACTCAGGCTCGCACTACGACCTTACAACGTCTTAGCCAGGTTCTCACTGCGTCTATCACGTTGCCAGTAAGTTCATTACACGTGCAGCTTCCCGTTGTCACCAGGTCTATTGCGTTAATACTACGCCCAAATTATGTGCTCACTACGTCCATGCAGACTGAACTGCGCTCTCCCTAGGTCCCAATAACGTCCTCATTGCATTCACTTGCTCCGTATGTATACTGTACCATATGTGTCCATTTATATTAACTGGTCATGATGGCCAAACAGAAGTCTTCTTTCTGCTTATAGCCATGCACTAACGCAACATAATCTAAGTTGCTTCATGTTTCTTTTTCTTCTATTTCTTATTTAGAAAACGGCAATTTCAGCATCCAAATGGCTTGTCAGGTGGTACAATAACAAAATGCATTCATTTGCTAACGTCCTGTCAGGACGCGGTGGGTGTAGTGCAATCGTTGCCTTAGTGTGATGAGGGTATAATTGGAGTAGATGTGATGGATTGAAGAAGCTTTTGTAATTGTACTACGGTCTCTTTTAATGTTTCATCGGTAACGTCAGATCTACTTTTTCAAAGTCCTCTGCGTCTGAGCATAGTATAGTTGTGTCCAATTGTTCCGTCAGTTCAGCACCATCTGGTTGAGAAACTTCTGTACATCCCGGATTCCGCTTGTTTCAGGAACAATTGGCAATGGACATACTTAGTCGGTGTGTTCACGTTAAGAAATTTCCATATTGGTCTGTCACTTGTTACATTATTTGTAGGTATTATTTTTCCAGTTTCCGTGATCGTTGTCATGTCGTCGATGTTGTAGATAACGTAATGGTCCTTCATTTTAAGTTGCATTGTGATATTTTGTTGTACCTCTATCATCTGCTTCCCTCATGAACGTAACGCTCTATATGCTGGAGTTTGCACAGTGTCATTGCGCTTCTAAAATGCTGGAATATGGTGACCGGCAGTACATACACACCTCGTGGTCTGTATACTGAAATTGATTTTGACTTCAGTGAGCAACGTACACATGAAGAGTGACCTTCGTTTAGCACCATACACACACTCTGTGAGAAACAAACACAATCGTAGTATGCAAAATAAAACCCGTCCATGTGTGCTTATTACACATACAGAACATTTCTAATGAAGACAAAAAGATTGAATAAGTAAACCTTATCCAGTAAGTACTAGTATAAGAAATGATACTCACGAAAAGTATTTTAATGAAAAATCCACCAAAACAAGACTGTCTACGAACATCCCTAACTTTTGAGCTTGATTCATACGTAATTGGTACTCAATTAACTGCATACAACTGTTTAATAGTATCAAACATTTCTACTTACCATGTTTCGTGCTTGGAATATGATATTCCAGCAAAATACAATGTCACTAACTACGAGAAATGTCGTCCTTAGCTTTTCAACCACGTTATGTGTACATAACATATGTCGTTTGTCGTTGCATAACATACACATGTTTTCGATGCGAACTGCCTCTCGTGACACGTCGTTGGCCCCCAGTGACTTGGTATGCAGTCATTGCACGCGCATCTTACCGAGATAATCGTGGTGTGAAAACTTGCGGGATTGTATCATTCACAGCTATAGGTTTGGACAAGAAAAGTAAAAAAGGAAGAGGGCCTTCAGTGACAAAATTCTGAACCGGAGGTAGCCCTTTATGTAAGGAGTTGCAACAGTTATGTGGCTTTATATAAAAAACAAAAATAAAGCACTTACATGATGTTTTTCTAGTTCGAATGCGCTTGTAACGATAACATTGTGACGTCACTAGGTCACGTGGATTCCCCACACTTTTTGGGGTCATGTAACTGAAAGTCACTGGTGAGGTAGTAGTGAACAGTGTTGGTGGTAGTGAATAGATTTGTGTAACAAAGTGATACAATGTAGACGCGAAATTGCTGAATTATAGACACGTAATGCCATCTCGTGTTATGAATTACATGCTATTGCTAAACTTTATGTACTGTTTTTACATTTAAGGATTTCAAACTCTAATGGAAATTCTAAATTTAGAATCATTTATTAGACTTTTGTCTTTTCCGGATGACGTCATTGATTGACAGTGGGTGCAGTGGTAAGATGCTCGATTATGAAATAAGAGGTTGTGGGTTCAATCCCCGGTCGGAGCCTATTACTTTTTTAGTATTTTTTCTTAATAGAACATTTTTTCTCAATTAATTAGCTAAGATATCAAAGCGGAAGCATGCTTGTGTTTAAAAAAGGAGTAAACATACAAGCTAGTTTAAAGCAATTTTAAAAACCTGATCATGTATCACATTTAAACTGTTATAGCCGAAAATCTATAAGGTGAAAGTGCTTTATATTTCCACATCTTGTTTATATATCTTTGAAGATATTTTTTATCTAAGTCTTATAGAAGGTCCACACACAGGGGCACTGGTTATAGTTGTTTGAACAAATGTGCAATTTTTGCTTCTGTGAAAACGGGAGTCTGTTTTATGCACATGCGTTCATTTTAGATGAAAAAAAATGTTAAAAGCAATGTTCATTTGTTGCTACAGGTCATTTTGTTAAATAAAACGACGTGTTATTCTCACGACACCGCTCGTAAATAAAACGACGTGTTATTCTCACGACACCGCTCGTAAATAAAACGACGTGTTATTCTCACACACCGCTCGTAAATAAAACGACGTGTTATTCTTACAACACCGTTTGCAATTAAAACGACGTGTTATTCTCACGACACCGCTTGTAAATAAAACGACGTGTTATTCTTACAACACCGTTTGCAATTAAAACGACGTGTTATTCTCACGACACCGCTCGTAAATAAAACGACGTGTTATTCTCACGACACCGCTTGTAAATAAAACGACGTGTTATTCTTACAACACCGTTTGCAATTAAAACGACGTGTTATTCTCACGACACCGCTCGTAAATAAAACGACGTGTTATTCTCACGACACCGCTCGTAAATAAAACGACGTGTTATTCTCACGACACCGCTCGTAAATAAAACGACGTGTTATTCTTACGACACCGCTCGTAAATAAAACGACGTGTTATTCTCACGACACGCTTATAAATACGACGACGTGTTATTCTCACGACACATATAACTTACTGACACCAATTTATCCTGCATACTGAATTATTGCTAAATATGTTAATCTATTTATTCAACATATTCCAAATACATATTTACTGGTCAGTCATGGACAGTGCATTCCAAATTATTCAGTACAACATGATCTTAAAACATTTGATTTTAGGTCAAACACACAAATAGTAAATGGCCAGTGTTTACTCATTTCAAAGACTAACACGCATTGTTTTGCGCGGTGCTTCCCAATTGCTGTCTCCGCAGCAACATTTGTACTTGTAGGTCCTTGATTTCTTATACATTAAGTCAACACACAGGATTTTACACTCGGATTATTTCTGGAAAAGTTGTGGGCCCTTAATTAATGGTCATTGTTGAGTAAAGTTTTTCCAGACTAGTTCTCGTTTTCAACTTTGATTCTATTCATACGGTAATGCTTTATGTGGAATAAAACTATATTGGTAATATTTAAGGTCAAAGTCATGTAGCTTTCTATTACATTCAATAGATTTGCCTTCTTATACAGAAAAATCTCAAGGAGAAAATTATAACTTAATGGTTTTGCTTCAGTTCACACTCTGTTTCAGTCTTTGCTCTTTGGCAAAGGCATATTCAATTACATATGTATGCCAAAATAATTTCAAAGCTCGTTTCGGAGACATACACTAGTGTCAATTTACAATGAAAAAAATCACAACAATTATGACCCAACTTCACAAATATATATATATGTATATATATTGTTCCTTGTGTGGACCTCTACAAATGTTATATATATATATAGCTGGTTCAAGTATGATGCATAAACAAGTCACAGAAGCTATGTAACGTGCTTAAATATGACATCTTCGAACAATCTTCGTAGACCAACTTGCATATATATTTAATACATAGCATCGCATCGCATAACGGTCCTATGCAAATAATATAATAATTATATTATAAATCATGTCCTCGCGATTAAAATTGTCCTCGCACAGAAGATACCCTTTCTTTTGCATAGACTTACGTAAGAAAACACTTCCTAATCTGTTTCGGAATTTCACTACTTCCGTTCGGCTTCGATTCCCTTTTTGGGCAATGCTATCTTTTTGCTGCTAACAGCAGCAACTTCTATACTTGTACATATTATAACAAGACTAATTTGGATGCAAAGCATCAAAGACGGCGCATCTGTTTTGTTCAAGCGTAATAGTTTTTGCACACAGATCAATCATGGGTTTATAACATGACCTGTACAGTGCGAACAAGCTTTTACTTTGTTTAATTTTGGCCTTCTGACCTTACATTAGCCAGTAATGAATGTAAACTAGATTTTATATAAATGAACAGTATGATAAAGTTTGCTAATGGTTTGATCAATACATACTATGACCTCTGGTATGTTCACAAGGTTGTTCTACTACTCAAACATGTGACTAACTTTTCCCTGTTGAAGATAAATATTCAGACCAAGATGATTGAACGGGTAGAATGCTATTCTACAGACGTAATAATTTGTGAATAGTTTCCATAAAGATTGTGTCAAATTGTAACCTGTTCAGGTCTTTTCTTTGATCTTATGACCAATTTCTTACGCCCACATGATCCATTATCAAACCTGACCTAGATTTTATAGATGATCATCATGACCAGATTTCTTCAAGGTTTAAAATTGTAACTGGAATACACATGTATGTACCAAAGGTGATCGCAATCACTCATGTTAATATGTGACAGATGGGCTAAAACCAAGAGGGCCATGATGGCCCTATATCGCTCACCTGAGCATTGTAACACTAACGAGTAATTAAATCAAGGAAAGTTATTTGACATGGTAAAGAGTTATCTACCCCGACTGTAACGTAGTTGTTGAAATCAACTGACCCCAATGACCGGGCCATTATTTACCATGGAGCCATGATTAAACAAACCTGGTAGAGATCCACAATGCCTCATCCAAAATAGCTAAGCCTAAGGCCTCATGGTTTTGGACAAGAAGATTTTTTACATTTTCCTATTTGGGCATATATAAATCAAGTGACCCTTGGGACAGGGCCAATTTTGACCGAAGGGAAATAATTTGAACAACCTTGGTAGAGATCCACTGCACCATGATGCACACAAATTATATAAACTTTTGCATTGTAGTTTCTGACAATTTCCCTTTTATAATTGTCTCTGCAAAATCAAGTTAACCCCCGGGGCGAAGCCAAGTTTGACCCCAGGTTGACTCAGTGGTTAAGGAGTAGATGTTTTTAAAGACATTCTTGACAACGGAGTACGGACATATAATTAGCTCGATCCTAAAAGCTCACCTTGGCACTCTGTGCCAGGTGAGCTAAAACCAAAAGCAAGTATGAAAACAGAAGTTTGCTAAACATGTATGATCCAATGGCAGCAAATTCATATTAAAGGTCACTTGACCTCATGACCCCAGATCAATACAAAATGTACATAGTTCCCACATCTACAATATATACCTCCCCTGGCAGTCATATTTGATGACAAATTTCTTATGTGCTTAATAGAAGAAAATCAGAAAGGTAGCTATTAAACAACTCAATATACAAATGTATAAGATAACTTAATCATGAAGTTGAAGAAAATCATTAGCACATCAGCTTTAAGGAAATAAAATTGTCACATATGAATATCCAGAATTATAAAAAAAAAATTCTTCTGCCAAAGCTTGCCAAATTTGCCAATGTTAATAGCCGCCCAGGGAGGTAGATATTGTAGATATTGGAACTATGTATACAGGTCAGATTGATGTAAAGCTTAAATTTGTATGGAAACTGTTGTGGTGTCTTGAGTTAACGAACGAACACTATTTGGTCAACCTACCGACAAACAGACATAAGACACACAAACCAACCGACACATGCAAATCAATATTATTCTCCCACATCTTCGATAGGGGCATAAAAAGTAGATAAAATAACAAGTATTAATAACAAGTTAACAGAAATTTATATTTAAAAATGTATTTCTATGCAACAAAAAAGGTGTAGTATATTTAAGAGATTATCTAAAATTGGTACAAAAATAGAAACTGCTTGCATCTTGTGGAGGGATGATGCCATGTTTACTTAAGTTTAAGTTTTAAGAAAAAATATGCAATAATTAAATCTAATTCAAAAATACACATGAAACAGTACAGATACAATGTTAATATATATTCATATAGAACACTGACACAGCCGGTATGTTATCCACATAAGCTTTCGCAATATAGCAAAATAGCATAATTAGCTGAATGTAGCCTGATTCCTGGCGTTGACTCACTAATAAGTGCTAGGCATACAACCCTATCCTTTTTATTGGCTAATTTTTCCCAAATACAACTTTGCTATGAAAACATATGGTTGAATAAAATTTAGACATCATTTATGTGAAGAATTATTCAAATTTAAGTTGGCATCACTCGCAAAAGACAATGAAAAGATGACCTTATGAAAACCAATTTTACAAAGAATTTTGTTCTATTTGCAATTATCATTTTTGCATCTTAAGTGTGTGATGTTAACTTTTTGTTCCATTATAAACAGGTTTTCAAGTATGTCACACCATTTGAAATTACTAGAACTGCTGAAATCTGACTTGCTAAGCACATTGCCTTTTAATATTACAACGTTCTGATGGTTCTGTATCACACAACAGTTCTGAATGAATCTTCCCTTAATGGTGATGTCATCATTTTACTGGCAGATTCACTGACACCGGAGGACACTGAAATAACAGAAAAACAACACATTAACATTGTCTCTTGACTCTTTAGTTAAAAATGTTTACAGTCGGCCTCACTTGGTGAGTCACTAACATTACAGTATGTCAGGTTTACTAAGTGTCAAAAATGACAATTAACAAAGGGATTTAAATTTGACATTCACAATAATATACCGTAAATTATTTTGCCAGTACATGCAAACTCCTTGTTTAGGTTATTAGTAAGTTAGTAACCAGCAACTGACACTATTGAAACAGAGCTGGGTGACAACAATTGTCAGTGTCTGGCCTGCCAGTGCTTGAACAACTAAAGATTGGTAAACAAGCATGTGGCTCTATGATCGAATGAGCTAGTTAGACAGGTCACTGGATGTCGAAAATTGTTTTCAATAATATTACTATACTTACAGCAAATCTAGCATGGCTGATCTTTGACCTTTTGGCTGTTGTGGTGTGGTTCAAGGAGATACTTTTCTTTTATGTATCTCTCTTTGCTGGTATTTCAACCAAGCGCTACTGTAGGAATGATTCCCATTATAATCACGAAACTGGCCATTCTTTCTACAGTCTTCCAGTGGTAATCTTTCTGAAATGTCTTCTAAACTGTTTTCGGGACTTTCGATGATTATGGGTAGTAAGATTTATAAACGAACCTATAAAAAGAGCGTAGCCTAACCTTTTGGGGACAATCTGTTAAATATACAATAAATATTTCCAAACCTTTGTATTTACGATGAAATTACATTTTAAATATTTTGACATTTTTTCTAGACGAATTACGCTTATGAGTATTAGTTTATTCTAGCTGTTTGCGAGTACATAGTGTAGTATCTATCACTAGTTTGGCTAATCCTGGCCATTTAATTGGCTAATGATGATGACTGAAGCTATTAATAGTTGACAGGTAAGTAAACCATCCACTTGGATGTGTGCCTATTTGAAGTTCAATGTGGTTGTATGATAGTGCTCAGATCTATGGTGAATTCATTAACATTTAGGGTTGATTTTATTTCATTGATGTATGATATAATATTACCATGTGCTTGTTGACGGCGTCGAGCACGGCGCCGTCAGTATTGAATACTGTTAAAAAATCGCACTGGTGTTGCGTAATCGATTTGGGAGAAGCTGGTATTATTAATCATTTTTTACTTTCTTTTTTAATCTTTTTTTTAACAATCTGATATGTATTGTATGCATCCATTAAGTGATAAAAAATGTCAAAATATTTCAAATGAAAGTTTTTTACCGTTACTACAAAGCTTTGAAAATGTTTTCTGTGTATATAACAGCTTCTCACAAAACGGTTAGGCTACGCTCTTTTTATACGTTCGTTTCTAAACCTTACTACCCCAACTTCGCAAAAGTACTGAAAACGTTTTCGAAGCTTGTTTATGCCTATCTGAAAATGAGTTGTTAAAAGAACAATAGGGTAAATTAAAAAGTCAACGACAATTGATCTTATTTACTTCGTACAAGCCTATATAATGGAAAAACTGTAGTTACAATGACCAAACTATGCAAATAAGTCTTGCCTTATGAAAACCATATTTTGTATTACGTTTGTATACAACGCATTGACGTTTTAACGGATTGCGAATAAAAACGCAATGGAGATAAAACATACTGACGGTTTAAATCGTAATTGATATAATTCTTTGAGCAGTTATTATTGAATTTTGTTTCGTGAATTCGGTTTCTTTCTAGCTGCGTAAAACAGTAGAAATGTTTGTTGTTTTTTATCTCCATTTTCTTTTTTTTATTTTGTCTCCGTTTCGCGAAAAACTCGCTCCGCCAGCATTTTCCAGCCAGACACTATCAATCGACCAATGAAAATGTTACAATTAACCACGTGTTAAAGCGCGTCACTTTCCGCCATATCGGTTGACTGAACACGAAAGACAACAACGATAACTGTCAACAAACATGGTAAGAAGTATTTGACTGTAGGTAGTTTCTATCCTCAAACTAATCATTTCCTTTTATTTGATTCCCACGAAAGAAATAGACATGGGTTACGCAGTGATGATGGTACTGCTGTGCTGATATCTTATGACACATTAGATGAGTTATTTGATTTTCTTTTTGTTCATTATACAGATCATTCTTATGAATTGACTCCAGGTTATTGGTCAAATATTTTCGAGCAGGGTAATACTCAAAGAACTGCCTTTTCTTATTCATAGTCATTGTTTTATGATGTACATGAAGTACATAGCCAATTATTGAATGATTATGAGTATGTTGCACGTCCGCTTCAGTCAAGTGATCGATTCTCTTTTGAAATTTGAATTGTCAGTTCCTAATAACATACAGTCCTATGATCAGGTTAATATACAAACTGCAACACCTGCATTTTTTGCCCAATCTTTGTTTCCAAACACAGAAATTACTGTCTAATTTGAGCTTAACACTTGCAACAATATTAAGATGTCAGCAGTTGATCAGCGTATCAGTAATCAGTTAATATTAAAAAAGTATGTGTTAAGATGAAAAGGTAGATGAAAAAAAGCATACTCATTTAAATTGAATATATATACAGTTACAACTCACCTTAAGACCTCACAATAATGTGACTCATTCAAAATTACAGTCTGCAAAATAAGCACTTGACTAGTTGTCTCAGACAAGTAATTATTGATTTGGACTGTTAACATTAATCAATAATTATGTTTATAGTATAAAGGAAAACTGTTCACTTTTGGTGATATCTTACAGAGCTTAAATTTATAATACTAATATTTTCAGTTCATTTCCAATGATGCTGTACCTGTGTCAATAGAAGATGAGGACGTTGACAACATTTTTAAAAAATGATGATTTGCTGTGCAAATGAAAGACGAGGAGTTGGTGTATTCGATTGATTCACTGTATGAAGTTGCTTCATATACTGCTTGTAGTACAAAAGGTATGGAATTTTTTGTCTATAGGCATACTACTCTTTGGATTAGACTTTATTTTCACTGTTTATTAGTTGTGGGTTTCATACAAACCCTGAAAAGTATTTGAATTTCTATATTTCAGATTTGAATGCAAACTGGCTTACATTAAATTTATAATAGTCCAAAAAAACTGTTTAAATTTGGAAATGTTATGCTTGATAAGTGGTCGAGTTCATGAATAGAATCAATAATTGTTAAAATGTCATGTATACGGATGTCTGTGTGGGAAACATATGTTTTGGTCATAAACCACATAATAGTTCTGACTGATTTTCATATGTTGTCAAAGGGAAAGACATTGTGTATAGAATACACAGTCATGTGTTGTTTTGTGTTCCCGTTTATATATAAATAAGTGTTTTATTTATACATTTACAGCTTGTCGCAAGAAGAAGTTAGTGGAAGGTGTATGTCCAACTTGCGAAGGAACAAAAGGATCAAGAACTTACAGATGCAAGTTGTCAGACAATTTCTCAAAGGATGTTACCTAAGATGATTTAGTTAAATTATTTGGGAAGTTACCACAAGAAGAAGATGATGATCTATTGTTAGCATGGTGGAGTCATTGCCAGTAAATTTTACAGCAAAATTTTCTGGAACAAACTTCTATAATATTGTGAAAAAATAAATCAATAAATATATACTCTTCAGAACATGCAAATTTACCATGTCGATATTTTTCTAATTTAACATTTTTACATTTTAGATGTTTGTTGCTTTAAAGGTATAATTACATTTTGGAAAGAAGCCTAAAACCAGAAATTAGCACTTTAGACAATAGTATGACTAAAGAATATATAAATTTTTGTGTGTTCACAGTACAATTTTTGCCTGTTAGAAAAAATTGTTTTTGACAGTGCATGCAATTTTTAGTTATTTTTGAGTAAAAAAATACTCATGATTGTTTTTATTAAATGAAAATTAAATTTACCAAGAAATCAGGTAATACAACATGATGTTTTTTTTATATATGTTTGTTATGCAAGTGATCAGTAAACTTAATAAGAAACATAGAACAATTAAGGATTATTGCTTTAATAGTCAATTTCTTCAATTCATATTTATGAAACTTCTTACCAACAAATGATTATAGGAACACTGATCATGGCTATTTATTTCTAACCAAATGCCATATTGTGCTACAATATTTATTGTATGGTAAAAAACAACACTTTGGTTTATTATACTGTAGGACTTTCATTGCTCTTGTTCATCTATTACAAAATGAAATATAAACTTTTCTGATACTTTTTCCTTCTGTATATTAACAGTCTTTCTGTCATTAAATTATGTTAAAGTTAGGTACTGGGCCATCTGGGGTAAAGATTCATTTGGAAAGTAATAGAAAACTTACCAGAGATCAGACTTTGAGCTTTATCTTGTCCATTGTTGCTGTTTACATATCTTAGTAAATATGTCTATGTATATATTTATTGCTTGCTGTGTTTTGTGTAGACCAGGCTACAGGACTTTCTTGGTAGAGATGTTGTTAATCATGTTTGCATTACGACTTGTATGATCTCATAAAAAAATCAATTTTTCAACTTTGACATGTTTCTTTTTATTCCCATTTAAACTCATAAAAATCAATTTTAATAATCCATGTGCCATTGATTATTTCCTCAAATGTATTCTGTATAAAGCTTTAAGGAAAGTGCAAAAAAGTTCTCTTATATTTGAGTTCTCCTGTCACTATTGTTATCTTTACATTTCTTTGTAAATATGTATATATTTATTGCTTAATATTTTTTGTGTGTGCTTGTTTTTTTTTGTGTGTACCAGACTACAGGACTGTCTTGGTATAAATGTTGCTAATTTATTTTTTGTAACTCTTATAATATCATAAGCAATTCAGTCTTTCCTATTGCATTTTTCCATTTAAACTGTAAAAGCTTAATTTTTATTAAACTATTGACCATTGATTATTTTCCCAAGTAGAGCTTGCAATCTTCACCAGATATTAGTGGCTGAATTAGGTCAGTATTTAATTTGGTCACCTGATAAAACATAGAAACTTTGTATAGGCAATTGAGATTTTTCCATTTTGATTGTTAGAATAAATACTCATGACAGTGATATAGGGCCATCTTAAATCTTCCACTTTAGCTTGCTATGTACTTTGTGATAACCAATCTAAGAACATTATTATTATTAACACTATATTTTCATTACACATACTTCATAATAATGTTTTGTTTTGTCAAAACTAATTTTTAGTTTTTTACTTGTGCCAGTTGTAAGTGTCGAAGGAATGCTGAACTAATGATACAAATTAGATATAACATAATTTTTGCAAATTCTATTATGTCTCTATTTCAATGTATTAAAAAATATTCATAGCAACTTCTTCTCTTGTGAACATCAATATTGTAAAATAAAACATTATATTAAGTATTGTGATGTATAAGTTTGTATTTTCACTATCATAAAAAGCAACATTCAGGTATGCTATTTGCTCAAGCTTAAGTGCACATTTGCTCAACTGTGTTTAATATGAATTTATAGTATTGTTGTGACTGTACTGTTTCGTGTACATGTTTCTTTTTTAAATCTTATTTAATGCACATTTCGTCTTAAAACTTTCAACTTTCGTGAATGTGCTGTTATACCTCCACAAAGTGCAATTAGTAACTATTTTTGTATCAGTTTAACTAATCTCCTTAATAAACTTAACATTTGTTGTTGCATAAGAATGCATTTTTGATAGTAAATTTATTTTAACTGGTTATACATACTTTTCTTTTTTTCTTATATATGCCCAGGTCGAACATGTGGGAATGTATTGCTTTGTACAAGTCAGTTGTTGTTGTGTAGGTTGAACAAATGGTTTACCTTCAGACAACAAAACAGTCTCCTTACAATAAGTAACGTGTGCACGGTTGGGCATAAGATCTTCAAACTTTACATGAAAATTGGTTTTCATTTGTGTATGACCTGTATTGATTGAGACCTTTAACATGAATGACTACTTGGCTGGCATTTTAGAAACATCTCTTTCATGAGAGGTTTTGTTTTTACTCATTTGTCACATAGTAACATGATGCATGTTTGAAACAACTTTCGTCATACTTGGGTAATCTAGTTACAAATATGACAAAATTTTGCTGATGCTCATCAATAAAATCTAGGTCAGATTTATAATGGGTCAGATAAGGCTAGAAGGCTAAATCAAAGTAAAAACTTGTTCACACTATACATCCACATTCTCAAAATTTATTATTTATTCTTACGTAAAACACCTTGTACTTAAAACAACATGTGCGCCGTCTTTGATGCTTTGCATCAAAATTAGTCTTGTATACATTAATGTATTCATTTGTCAAATACTCATGATTGTCATTATAATGCGTATTACTGATATCATACAAATACTTCATACTCTCCTTAATAGAGGATTGAATAAAATATAAAGTCAATATCCTTTATGAAAAAAGCAACTTCATACATAAAACATAAACCAATATGCTTCTTGTAATTCGTCTACCTACAACGTTTTGTTATAGTTGTTCTTGTTATCACTTAATATAAATATTTAGGTCAAATCAAGTTGTTTGAGAAAGATGAAAAGAAAGTAAATACTTTTTTAATAATACCAGCTTCTCCCAAATCGATTACGTAACTACATGACGCTTTTTCAACAGTATTCAATACTGACGGCGCCGTGTATCTCGTTACAAACAAATGCAAAATTAGATTTTTTTTGTCACGTGACAACAGACATCACACACTCATACACTTTCACACCTGCACGCATTGTGCATAGATGTCATACATACGTATACAAACAAGTATGTCGAAAAAATCGAATGATATACATGTACATGTATATGTAATTACATACGATGATGAACTATATTAAGTAATTTACATCAGAAAAAACAAAGTACGGTATACATGTAGAAAGAAATACTTAAGGTCGTGTTAGCAAAATCAAAATCAACAACATAATATTTTACGCGGAACTAAAACAATAATATTCAATATTAAAATAATATTTCATTATGGAAAATTCCTGAGTGTAAGATGATTGATTGCTTACGTAATGAAAACGCAAGATTTAATATTTCCGACTTATTACTAGACTGCACAAGTTGTGTGAACTTAAAAACACTTGATCGAATAAAATCACTGGGGGCCAACGACGTATCACGAGAGGCGGTTCGCATTGAAAACATGTGTATGTTATGCAACGAAATTTTATGTAAACAGTCTCTGGTTTTTTGACCTCCACATGCCATTTTGAAATGTTTGACCTGCAGGGGGACGAAATGTTAGTTTTTTGGATTGTCTTGTTAGTTGTTTTTATTAAGTTTGTATTTGCCGTTGTAAAATGCGTTTTCTGTACAATGATTGCGTTGTCATTCATCAAATTATGCCAGATTAGTCCGTTATTCTGTGTAAAAAATAGTTTTCCTCAAAATTATTCTGACATGAAACCCATTTGTAAACTATTTAGCACTCATAATACAGGCATCATGTCTGTGAACATAACTTAGCATCTCCCCACCGCTTATCAGATTCAATAGAATGTATACACGTTAATATAACAAGGCCTTTCGCACTAGACAAGTGTGTATGGTGTCAACTGAAGTCTCTTTTTGATTTATATGTTACTAACAGAGTGTGTGTTGTTGTGTGAACAGTCTGAAGTCAAATGTGTATATCAATTAATATTTTGCAGTTGACAGTTACCTATTTAATTATGTGTGATGGTCTTAAGAGAACAGTTAAAATTCTCAGATGGTCTTATCATTTAATAACTGCATTATAATAGATTTAGGCACATACTTAAATAATTTACTAGTTTGAACAATTTAGAAATATGCTGTTATCTAAAATGTTTTATTGCATTTCTTCGATTCATTAGCACCATTGTCCCATTCATTAGTATCTATAGCAATGTTGCACCGTGCTCGTCAATCCAAGCGTGATTTGCACCTAATTCGCCAATATCCACCATTTGAAAAAAGGTGACCCAGTATTGAAGACGTCTACGGTCAGTTATAATGCCCCCATCACACCAGAACACGTCCGCACCACGCTCGCAAAGTTCCTAACACGTCCTGAAAATTTTGATGGCCGTGGCAGGGACGGGGTCAAACTCGAAAAGAAACGATGCACTCAGGCTCGCACTACGCCCTTACAACGTCTTTGCCAGGTTCTCACTGTGTCTATCACGTTGCCAGTAAGTTCATTACTTCCCGTTGTCACCAGGTCTATTGCGTTAATACTACGTCCAAATTATGTGCTCACTACGTCCATGCAGACTGAACTGCGCTCTCCCTAGGTCCTAATAACGTCCTCATTGCATTACCTAGCTCCGTATGTATACTGTACCATATGTGTCCATTTATATTAACTGGTCATGATGGCCAAACAGAAGTCTTCTCTCTGTTTATAGTCATGCACTAACGCAACATAATCTAAGTTGCTTCATGTTTCTTTTTCTTCTATTTCTTATTTAGAAAACGGCAATTTCAGCATCCAAATGGCTTGTCAGGTGGTACAATAACAAAATGCATTCATTTGCTAACGTCCTGTCAGGACGCGGTGGGTGTAGTGCAATCGTTGCCAAGTGTGATGGGGGTATAATTAGAGTAGATGTGATGGATTGAAGAAGCTTTTGTAATTGTACTACGGTCTCTTTTATTGTTTCATCGGTAACGTTAGATCTACTTTTTCAAAGTCCTCTGCGTCTGAGCATAGTATAGTTGTGTCCAATTGTTCCGTCAGTTCAGCACCATCTGGTTGAGAAACTTCTGTACATCCCGGATTCCGGTTGTTTCAGGAACAATTGGCAATGGACAGACTTAGTCGGTGTGTTCACTTTAAGAAATTTCCATATTGGTCTGTCACTTGTTACATTATTTGTAGGTATTAATTTTTCCAGTTTCCGTGATCGTTGTCATGTCGTCGATGTTGTAGATAACGTAATGGTCCTTCATTTTAAGTTGCATTGTGATATTTAGTTGTACCTCTATCATCTGCTTCCCTCATGAACGTAACGCTCTATATGCTGGAGTTTGCATAGTGTCATTGCGCTTCTAAAATGCTTGAAAATGGTGACCGGCAGTACATACACACCGCGTGGTCTGTATCCTGAAATTGATTTTGACTTCAGTGAACAACGTACACATGAAGAGTGACCTTCGTTTAGCACCATACACATACTCTGTGAGAAACAAACACAGTCGTAGTATGCAAAAAACCGTTCATATGTGCTTATTACACCTACAGAACATTTCTAATGAAGACAAAAAGATTGAATAAGTAAACCTTACCGAGTAAGTATAAGAAATGATACTCACGAAAAATATTTTGATGAAAAATCTACCAAAACAAGACTGTCTACGAACATCCCTAACTTTTGAGCTTAATTCATACGTAATTGGTACTCAATTAACTGCGTACAACTGTTTCATAGTATTAAACGTTTCTACTCACCATGTTTCGAGCTTGGAATATGATATTCCAGCAAAATACAATGTCACTAACTACGAGAAATGTCGTCCTTAGCTTTTCGACTACGTTATGTGTACATAACATGTGTTGTTTGTCGTTGCATAACATACACATGTTTTCGATGCGAACCGCCTCTCGTGATACGTCGTTGGCCCCCAGTGAAAATAGTAACGTTTTATAAATTGTTTCCAAATATTGATACAAAGAGGACAAATAATAACAATGTAATAATCATCTTCAATGCCATTGGAGTTACACAATAGACAGGTACGAAGTCGTGTGCTTCACCCGTGATAAAATAACGTAACGCGCTAGATATTAAACCACAACGAAATGAGTATTTTTAAGAGAAATCGGTAATAATTGTTTTGAAATATTAGCAATCGCAGCTTTTGTCGAAAGCAATAATATAAGCTAATGGGACTTAAATGTTTTACCATCAATATAAATTGCACTTTAAGGTTCTGACTCAATTATGCAAACATTATGTGTCACCGACATATTGAATAACATGCGTACATTTGAATATAAACCGTGATTTGTTGTATCTATCTTGTAAAGAACGTCAGTACTATGAACACTCTTCTTGTATTCGTGCACAGTTCATGTTGTCGCGTCAAGGACACTAAAAAGCTACAAACATTGACACACTACCCGAATAATACAGATTTTGGTATCATTGAGTAGACCCTTTGATTATTTGTACACTTGAATGATTATTTTATTCTAATTTTATTTCACACGTACTAAAAACGTAAAAACAGTAGCGTAAGCATAAGGCAGTTTTACACGACAAAGATGTGCAATATTAATATGAATGTAAACAACTATACCGGTGGATTTATATCATATTTAAACAGTATAAAATCTAATTTAAAAAGCTGTTGTAGTCGCGATATTGTATCAGCACTGACGTTTTTATAAGCTTGTGTCAAATACTTCCGTCTTTGTTGTTCTCTTCTGTCGCTAGGCAACGCTTGTATACCGTTTTCTTGGAGATTTTGAACTAACATTTTCGCTGCCTCAGTTCCAGTTTTTACATCTGATGACACATTGAAAAATGATACATTGAATTCCAAACGTTCATCGATGTTTCCAAGCATTTTTAAAGCATCCCACAAGCGCTTATTGACAATATCCCGCCTACAATGATTCACGCGTATACTTCGTAAGTTTAAGTTATAAAACGTATTGGCCGTACTTTGAAGTCCGTCCATACCGGAATAATTTCTCACCGGGACGCCCATATTTATCTGTCCAGCTCCGTGATTCAAATATTTGGTCAACTGAGGGTATTGCTCGTTCAGTTTTTCCTGATTCAAAATAAATTTGAAATCATGTTTACAAGGGTTGCATGAAACTGTCACGGGGGCAAAATGAGGATCTAGACGTTGACCGTTAGTTACAATGTAATACAGGAAGTCTACAAATGTTGTATTTATGACGTCACAAGTCGGTGGTTTGTTTCGTTTGTACCTTTTTGTTTGTTTGTCTGCCACACCTTTGGAGCGTTTGAGAAAATTGATGCGTTTCACGGCGGCTGGAAATTTTTCTAGAAATATCTTATCAATGTAGGCGGAAAACAGTCGCTCATATGGATTACGTGTCACGAAGAAAGACATTTCACTTCCGTCCGCGCATGCGCTAGAGTTACTTCTACTGTTGATAAGTTCTTTTTGCCCATGTATGTGGTTTCCCGCCATATTTTTAAACTTCATGGTTTTCTCGGGATATTCTGCCATCAGCAAAGAGCGTAATAAAGACGTACTTGCAGCTTTTGGTACATTACAATAACATACCTTGGAATTTTTGAATAGACGAAAATGTTTGTTCCTGCCTATTCTGTTTGCTAGATGTCTCACTTCCGGAAGTTGACACAATTCGGCAACTGACAAATCCTCTTTTCGGTGTGTCACGTTCTGTGCTTTGAAAATGTGTTTTTCCACTTCAGCGACAGGAGCGATTAGCTTTGCACTTACTCGTCCTGGAACATAGAAGGAATTGTGTCATTCTGTTTTACATGAACCATTTTACAATTCTGTACCACAGATTTACGATCACGTCAAATGATGACAATACACCGTTCCCGAAGCTTATTGGGGCTTTAACTCAAAAGCAATAAAAATCCCTACCTACCTACTTTCAAACTTGGATAGCGTTAGGGCAAACATAGACAGTTTATCTTAGGCCTAGGCGGCTAAACATGGATACGTTTTTACTCTCTAAAACATGAAAATAAATAAATGCCATAACACAATGTCGTAGTTTTGACTCATTCAATTTAATATGCATATACATGTATAAGATATTTGCACATTTATTCTAATCTAATCCAATATTTTGTGCGCGTCGTTCTTTGTATAACATATGTACACATGGAAAGCTGAAACGGATAGTGAACAACTGAATGAGGTTATCATGTAGGGGTTTTCTCAAGAAATAATGTTTCGATTTCTTTCTTTATCCAAGCAAAAAATAAGCCAATGTTTTTATCACAAATACAGTACGCAAGCACAAGTTACCAATACTGTACGTAACACTTCCTAAGTTAAGTGGAGGATATAGACCCTACACGTACGTTGTATTGTGATGCCATTATGTAATATTGACCTAATATAATGACACTGTGTCGCACAAACAGAAAGCCTTACATATAAGCAGATAAAGACTCAGGTGAGAATATAAACCAACACAAAAATGAAGTCGACGATTTGTATAGCTTATTCACACTACTTGATTACAACTCGAGCATGACCGCAACTTGATAATGGTTGTCTAATGCTATACCAAAAAAGATATGTTTCAGGTAATCTTCTAGCACAAACAGTATACTATGAAATTCACATTTAAGATCACATTTAGCTTATCCACATTTATGGATTGACATCAGAATGACATTGGGGCGTCCACCCATAACTATGCAATAGCTGTACGCCCCGGCTTCTAATAACTACGGGATAGATATTCGAAGGTGAATACGTTAATGAAAAGACCCTCGCAAAATTTGAAAATCAAGAAATAAGGTATTTTTGTCATTTCAAGGGAAGATCTCTCATATATAAATCTCAAATACCACATTTTTACTTTTGGTTTACGTTATTCATTCTATTCTTGGTCAAAATAAAAATGTTATTCAATTCCATTGAACATTTTTATAACCTTTTTCAGTTGAAGTTTAGAGACTGAAAATTCTTCAAAATTAGGCCATTTTTAAGGAAATTGACATGCATTGTTAGTGCACTGAATTTGTAACCCGGCGGTCCGGGTTCGATTCCCGGTCGCTGCAGGTCATACCTTTCAATGAATACATAGTTATCAATTCTTAACCAGTATGTATTACATATACCTTGTTACTACTGTAATTTTCATATGAACCTTTAAAACAGGCCCGATATTTATACGATGCACCTGTGTATTTTTTCTGAGTAGAACCTATTCATATGAAATTATGTTTCAATAAAGCTACATGTATTTATTCTCATATCGTTTTAATAATTTGGATACTACTAGTTTGAACACCTTATTAAGCATGTTGGCCCGATGTCGGTCCGATGTTGTTGTACAAAACACACGAACCCACGCAGCAGCTGCCACGTAATTATGATACCGGCCCGACATAGGTCCGATATCGTATTTATCACTGAAAATAATAGTAATTTATTTACATGTTTTAGGCAGTTTGTTAATTATTGATATTATTTTTATCAATTTTTCATGAAAACTGCATATTGTAATTATGATTTATACTTTTCATGTAGATTTTATTGAAATACATTTTTTAACACAACTATATATCTTAGCTAATTATTTGAGAAAAAAATGTTCATTTAAAAAAAGTGACGACCGGGTAACGATCCTAGGACCTCTCTCTCTCTCTTTCTCTCTCTCTCTCTCTCTCTCTCTCTGTGTGTGTGTGTGTTCGTTTTATAATATGTACATAAACCGACTGTCAATAGTATACTACAATTTTTGATAACTTATTTAATGCATTTCATTTCATTCCATTCATTAAGCAACATGTTTTACGTATAATCTTAACACCAAAGTCGTTTTTATATGAACAGTGTGAACCAGATATGACCGAATACCGTCTTCTCCTTAGAACTATTTTTTGGCGTTTGGTGAAGAACTTCTTTTTTGGTTGTGATAGAGGTAGCCATTATTTGCTATTTTCAGAATTTGAATCGGTGAGCATCGAAAACTGGTAGTAACCAAGAACAAGGTTGCAAGCAACCCTGTTCATAAATCACATTCAAGAACAGATAACGAACACAGTAACCCACATTATTTGCGCTTAAAATATTTTTTTATCATATGCTATGATAAATGTTTTGACACCTCGTAGTTGAACCCTTGGTTGATCGAGGGGCACATTCGGTGGCGATTACCGGACCAGCTAACCCAGGAATTGTACAAAGGACTGACTCTGGATCAATTATGGCACAGTCGCTTTATGTAGCGCAAGTTACCAATGAACCTAAGAGAACTAGGTATTTCGGCTTCTTCGAGCAAGAGTGACACTTACCTAATTGCAAAAAGACATGCGTTTGAGACATAGATTGATCAATTACAAGTTATTATATATAGCCTCCGGAATGGTAGAGTGAACAATCGTGTTTGCATACAGTAATAATAAAGAAAAACGCCTACATTATCTCCGCTTTCAGTTGTTCACCATCCGTTTCAACTTTCCGCGTGTACATCTCTTATAATATACATGCATCGTGCACTTTTAAAAGCGTACTAAATCGCCCTAATTCCTTCTAACCACACCGGTATTTCTATTGTTATAAGTTCAGTTCTGAAGTATTATAGGCCTTTTCAGAGAGAAGGTTACCCCCCTTGCAGAAATCAGAGGCATTCGGAATATAAACTTGTTCCCGTTCCTCGTTGCAGTGCACCAAAGGCTTTAAACAGACAGAGTCAAGGGGAACCAGTATATTCAGAATACTTCGGACACTGGGTAGTTTTATGTCATATCAAAAGTACTAACTGTACTCTGTTAATACGTCATTAATGTCCCCTCAGCGCTTCGGTAACGAATAGACAATAGAATTGTGCAAGTGATTGTAGCGTAAAAATGTTGCCAACAGTTGGGAAACCGGTCTGGGCTTCATTTATTGATGTTGTTCTCATGTTTTTGTCATACATGTATTTTTCTTTCTTCTTGTTTGTCCAAAGATCATTTTTATGCTCGTAACAAATGTTTTGTACATGTATAGACTGATGCATTCTGAATAAACCTGAAACTTGCGACCATGTAGTAAGTCGATCTAGACGGTTTAAAATAGGTGTAAATTAATAAGTGAAATTGCACAGTAGTTATTCGGAGCATCGATAGAACCTTTCCTCTGATTAAATAATACTTTGTAACCAGCATGTAGGAAAATTTCCTGAGTGATTTCATTATTTATTTCATTGTTCGCATTTTTATAATGACAGAAATTCTGTTCTTTCTCAATATTGTACTAAAAATCCTAATATATTTGTTTTTCAAAATATTTTGAATACAGAAAATAGAAAGAAACTTGTAAAACTATGTAAATTCTTGTCAAAAATAGTATTAGTTGTAAAATATCAACCTGACTAAACCGCGTCACGTTGTATTTTTGTTCTTTTTTCTTTACCACAACTGAAACAGTACTTTGTATTTATGCATTTATTTTGTTGTAACCCTCTTTTTCATAATTGTATTATGCTGTGATGAAAACAATAAACTTGATGTATGTATTGATTGAATTTGAATCAATCTTGCGTCTTTGTTTCTTGTGTTTATATACAACAATGTTAACAATCCGATATTCGAGGCATTACAGATAATATCCATCGAGAGAATGTACTTCAGACCCAGCAAAGAAGAATTGACCTACTAGTAAATTTAATGTTTTAAAAAGGTAATACTCTTGAATTCTAAACGGTAAATTTGTGACATAGAACAGACAGGAGCATAAATACATGTACAAATGTATAGTACAACCTCTCTCTTGAGCAACAAACTCCCTTTTACAACAGCATGGTTTCTCAACTGCAAGATTTAACTATTAATTTAATTTAGCAACAACCTCTCAACGACAACATAATTTTGCTAGTCCATAAGCGCCTTGCTTTTGAGAGATTGCACTGTACGACATTTAACCAATGACCTTGATTTAACAATTAATACATGTAATGATGTACTTATGCAGGAATACATTTTCATAAACGTCATATTTTCCCATTTATCAATGGACACGTATCCGCTGACACTTGGCATTCCTGATTCCTGGCAATTAGCACATTAACGTCTCATAAATGTCATTAATTGTTTGATGATTACATTGTTTTTACCTAGTAATGTACAATCTCTACATAGAGTTGTCGTTCCCGCTACGCTCACACTAACCTCTGTCAACGTCTAAAAAGTAGTCCGGCTTCACAATGAAAGACTTGTGATTTAAAAATGGTGACAACACCTAAAAAATAAACTTACATATATTGTGTTGTTTTGTTTATCTGAAGAGAATCGCATACTTAAACTAAATGATAGGAAACAAACTGACATCCGAGCCTGGTATCCCTTCGGTATATTATCAGAGTTTTGAATTGTTTACTTCGCAATTATTCCGCCAAATTAGTTTTAGAGTTACAAGGTTAAATAATCCCTTATGACACAGCTTATAACGGAGCAACCTGAAGCGTTTTTCTAAAACAATATGACACATTTCATGGTGACATTTAACAAATAATTATAAAATATACACAAAAGCATGTTTATTGATCAGAGTGTAGTTTGCCAAGAATCTTGGCATTGAGACGTTGACAGAGGTATGTGTGGATTGGAAAGGAACGACGTACAACTCTGGGTAGAGATTGAGTAATGTACTATAACATTCTGCGTCTGAGTTGATACATAAAAATGTGCTTATAAATATATAATAAATAAAATTTTGTAAAATTACATACAATCAGCAAAAAGAATATTCTGACAAAGTTTCATGGTTTATCATGATCAGCCCGTAACCTTTTGTCAGAGCTAGGGTTTTTCAACGCTTGGTTAACACAAAATGTAGATGATGCTAAAATACTTATAAACATTTTCAGACACTAAAATTCAAAACTGGCATAGTCGTTTAGAAAACTCAAGTAGGGCATTCTTTTGTGGATCTGTTCTTTATTCTTCACGTTATTTTTTAACTAAAATATATTAATATAAAAACGTTCCCGAAGACTATGTCAATACTAATAGTTTCATCGAATAATTTAAAAACAGAGTTAGGTAGATGGAAAATAGGAAATATCTAATCTGTAATAAAATTGAAGATGAACATCATTTCATTTTGGAATGTTCTTTATACAATTTGTCATGTATACTGATTTACGCAAGAAATACAAAACAAATATCATTGGATACGATCTAGCATGTTAAAAATTAGGCAATTATTTCGCAGTAAAAATGAATAAAAAAATAGCGTATAAATTTTCAAAGCTTATCGAATTGAGATTTACTTCTTGATTATAAATCTATGTTGTAAACTATCACAATTTAACACACACCTAGCAAATGTATATACATGCATCTGTTCTTGATTTGTATAGTTTGTTCTTATCGTTGTATTATAGCAAATTTAGTGATGGTGTCTTTGTTGTTTTATATAAGCATGTTGATGTTTCTTTGATCTTAAGTTTCATGTTATGTTGTGTTTTATGTCATACCCAAAGTCAATGCTAAAAGTATACATACTAGTTTTCATTAAATTAAATATAATATATTTATATTATTTACTGTATATGAATTCCACAAAGTGTAATTTTTCATGGTTTAAACGTTTTGATATTTAATGTGTGGTTGTATTGGTGTTTTTTTTTTGTCTTTTATTATTGCTTTATTTTCAGAGGCAGTAAACCAAATAATAATGGTTTCTGCCCTAAAGATTTGTAACAAAATAGCCTTTAACCAATGAGAAAACTCCTATTGCACCTGAAGATTTTGTATCTAACAATATCATTGGTTACAAATGTAGGTCAAAATCAATTTTAATACATCTGCGCCGAAAAATGGATGTAACAAATGAAATACACACCTGTGAGTAACAATCCAAAATAAAGATATAAACCACAAGATAATAACACGCCTGTTGAAAATATAAGCAAAGCAAAACGTTTCGTCCGAAACGTAGCCATCTGCCCGTACATAAACTTTTTTTAATATGAATTGAGTATCGCCCAAATTATTCATCAAAAAAGCGTAACCGTATATAGATTAATATACTACACCACTTTACTAACGGAGCTCTATGAACTTCAAGATAAAAAAAACAATATAAAACTTGGCCAGGCTCATCGCATTGGAAGATTCACATCCTACAGAATTCGACCCATATAGTAGTCAAGTTCAACTACTTCCAGGAAAAAATGGTAGTTAAACAGCGAGCTCATGAAATATTCAAGAGAGGATCCAACCAAAGGGTATCAGATCAATATCCACAAGATATTAAAGATCGTAGGAAAAAACTCATTACAGCTCTGATTGAGGCCAAACAGCAGGGCAAAACTGCTTCACTAGTACATGTATATGACAAACTCTATGTGAACAATCAGATGTTTACTTGTGATACTGATCATTTACTACATGGTTCAAGTTCAAACCCCAAATGGGACTCCTGCACAGATCAGTTATCTTTCTTGCTATGGAACGTTTAAGGGTTGAAATCGAAAATTGATAACTGTGATTTTCTTAATTTTGTAAGTGACTTTGACTACCTATTTTTTACCGAGACTTAGAGTTCCAAAATTACCCATGAGACTATTCCGGGCTATGCTCACTTTACCTGTCCACGTCCTAAATCAAATCGTTCAGCCAAGCCAAGCGATATAGTGGTAATTTGTCTACTTTAAAGATAAATACAATGGAAATGTTGAACTGGTTGGTCATAACAGTAAGGGTATTCTGTGGCTTAAATTAAAGAAAAAGAAAAGAGTTATGACAAAGATGCTTACTTTTTACTGAGCTATATTCCTCCAGAAACTTCGTCTGTATATAGTAATCAGAATTCTTATATGACTTTGACTTTTTTTAAACATTAGAACATGATTTACGTCTAGATATTCTGATTTATGTTGTATTTTCGTATCAGGTGATCTCAATGCACGCACGAGTATTTTACCTGATCATGTGACCAATGCTAATCTGGACCGTTTTCTCGATATGCCATGCACTGACATTCCTTCCCGTAAAAATCATGATAAAACTGTAAATACCTTCGGACTCTATAGATGAAATCTGTAAAACTCTGATGCGGTCTTGGTTTCTTCGATTTTTCCGGTGGCCTAGTCTATGAGCCCGATCAAATTCAATGTTTATACTTTCGATTTTCAGCGTATCTTTGATAAATCGTTTTACGAGCATGTCGCATGTTTCCGGCCCTGAATCCGTATTGGCGTCTACGACTGAGCTTGCGGGACCTTCCGGTATACCGTAAAATATCAGATTTTCTCTCATATTTCGGAATTCAGCATCCATAACCTTTTCTTGCATAGCTTCTTGGCTTTCAGACATAGCTTTCATAGTGTTATTGAGTGTTTGGCAGTATTTATGACGATTTTTAACATTTTCTTGTGCCGAGTTTAGTTCTTCTGGCTGCTGTTCGTATTATTCGCAAACGATTCGATAACCTTCACTTTTAAGTCTAAATCATTCAGCTTTAAGTTCATAGAGTTCACAGCTTTTTCAATTTTGTCGATCTTTTCTACACGTGCTTTTATAAATTTAATATATTCCGTTAAGCTAACGGCCCAAGGTGGTAGTTGTCCAATACCTTGACCGATCAACGGGATACCTTGTTGCTTCGATGGCATAAACTGTGGATTGTACTGATAATGTGGCGATTGTATTTATTGAACAGGTTGTTGTTGAGAAAAATTCGTATTCGTATATTCATGATGTGACCTACGGATACTGTAGGACTGTCAAAAACAAAGTATTCCGATTGGTCTTTGTAACGTTTATTTACATAACTCACTTCTCGGTCACTGCTGGTTAACACGTGTTGACCGACCGAACCGGTTTGTCCACTGGCCACACCGTCCAGAAATATGCTTACGTTTATTTTACTTCGGTTCCTTCATATTTTGCTGTTTTTGTTTCGGTGGCATAAAGTCTGCACTATCTTATCACTTTTAATCCAAGATTTATTTATTAAAATAATGATAGAGCAAAAAAAAAATGCCCTCAATACAAAGGACATTACTCTATAATTAAGTTTGTTTGTTTTAATGTTTACACAGTTAGGTTAAATCATTATAATTAAGCTTGAAAACAAATACATTTTTGTATTAAAATAAACGTAAAAAGAACTGTGTAATCAGTAGTTTTTACTCTCAAACTTTTAAATCAAGTAGTTGCCAAGTGCTGATAAATATTTTAAACTTCAAAGTTATAAACCTTTTCAACAGTTTTTACTTTGGTAAACAACAACACATTACAAGTCACATCCCTGTTCTCGTACATCAAGTTCGAACATTAAGATTTTTTTCCTCAATCATAATCATTAGTAACAATATTTGACAAAATGTTGTCATTATTCAAAATATTTGTAACTTTATATCTCATGACTTAAGAATAGTTGAGAATGAAACAGAGGTCTGAGTAAGGAGTCTGAATCGACAATTTAGTACTTTCAGAACAGGATCCTTGAGAGACCAGGGCCGGTCATAGCTTTCAGAATGATAGACACAAAATTATATAAAGATTATCATAATTCTTATAAATAATACATCTTTTTTACTTTTACCTGGGCTTTGAAATACAAGTCTCTTCTAGAAAGTGGTACTCGTCTTACATGTATGTTCTGGTTGAGGGGTGTAAAATTTCAGCAAGAAGTTGGTCTGAATATTAATTCTTTGGTAGACCCACTCAGATCACTCATGTGCTAGAAAAACAATCTGGAACATGTTGAAATGTTCATCACTGACTTTTATGCATGAATCATGTACAAAATCTTCTACTCTTGATACTTTACCTTCATTTGAATATTCTTCGTCATCACACATTCCGCAATCTTCATCATCTTCCTCATTCACAACTGTTTGTTCGGGGGCGTGTTGATAATCATCAAAATTCACACCAAATTCACCAAAAAGTTCAAGTTACTTAAATTTCAAAACGAAAATGGGAAAATACCACAAAGTTGACTTTGTCGTATCTTCGTGTTTTCGCATTGCCGCGGCGAAAAAGCGAAAATACTACATATGATGGGCGACAATACGATACCAAAAATGTGTCGTGTTTTCCCTTACATCTGTCGTATCTTTGTTGTTTTTTCGTGGCGAAAATGTAACAATGCGAAAGAACGACAAATTCGACTTTTTCGCATTGTTGCATTTTCGCTTTTTCGAATTTTCGTCTTCAAAGTTTGCTTTTTCGCATCTTTGCGTTCCAGTTACGCATGCTCAGGAAGAGAAGACTTATTTAGATATGCATTACACCTTATACAATTTGATGCGCATGCGCTTGTACAACAGAACGCGAAAATGCGACAATGCGAAAATGCAACAATGTAACAATGCGAAATTGCAAAGATACGACAGATGTAATGCAAAAAAACATTTTTGGTGTCGTATTGTCGCCTTTCTGTCGTTTTTTCGCCACGACAATGCAACAATGCAAAAATGCAACAATGCGGACAAGAAATGTCTTTAAAAAGACAGTCGCGAAGTGTCTTTAATGTTATGATGTACGATTTTTATATGTCCGTGAAGTTGGCAGCCCAGCAGCCTAGCAGCCCAGCAGCGTGAAGTTGGCAGCCCAGCAAGCCTAGCAGCCCAGCAGCGTGAAGTTAGCAGCCCAGCAGCCTAGCAGCCCAGCAGTGTGAAGTTAGCAGCCAAGCAGCCTAGCAGCCCAGCAGCGTGAAGTTAGCAGCCCAGCAGCCTAGCAGCCCAGCAGCCTAGCAGCCTAGCAGCTTAATATATTTCTACAGTTAAACCGCACCACAAATCATGCAAAAACTTAAAAACGCTTGAAGTAATAACATTATGTTGCTGTCATATTTATTAGAAGAAAAAAATACGATTTTTATCGATTTTGTGAATCTGGCAGTGTAGCGGCCGCATAGCGGACTATTATAGTCAAACATATAAAATGCACAAGAAATCCGGCTGAACACTTACGAATCGATGATATAATTCGATTTTATTCCTTCAACGTTCATTAGATGAGAACTTTTTTTCATTTTTTTCATGTTTTGTTTCTTTTTGTGAAGTTGGCAGCCTAGCAGCGTAACAGCGTAATCTATATTTCTACAGATAAACTTCACAACAAATCGAGCTAAATACTTAAGAAGGCATAAAATAATGTCAGTCTGTTGTTTAAATATTAATTAACTGAAAATATATGATTTTCTTTTTTTTTTTCAATGTGGAATTAGCCGCTGCTAGCAGCGTGAAGTTGGTAGCCCAGCAGCGTAACAGCGTAATCTATATTTCTACGGATAAACTTCACAACAAATCAAGAAAAATACTTCAGAATGCATAAAATAATGTCAGTCTGTTGTTTGGACATTCATTAACTGAAAATATATGATTTTCATTTTTTTTTTCAATTTGAAATTAGCCGCTGCTAGCAGCGTGAAGTTTGCAGCTAGCAGCGTCTTATTAAACGCACAAAAATATATTTTGGAAAAATCATATATTTTCATTTAATTAACGTTCAAACAACAGACTAGACTGGAGTATTGTTCTTGATTTGTTGTGAAGTTTATCTTGTCACCCGTACAGGAGATGTCAAGAAGGAAGCAGTTTAGACGGAAACCTGTTAATGCCTCCATACCAGTTTGAATAGACTGTAGGGGGGAACTAAACATACATTCCTATAGATAGAGTGTTAATGTGATATTATTATTATATAGTTTTCTTGCTTGTATCTAATGTCAGTAACAAGTAAACATAATGTATATAGTGACTGTTACAAGGCGGAACAAAAAGTTCTTTTTGATAATCCAGACATTCGAAATGCTTTATAATCACAGAACAGGGAGAGTGCCATAGTAATATAACTTCCCTTTTATGATATATTAAAGTCAAATATAACTGACCAAGGTCCAACATTTCAAAATGTTGCATGGTTCAAAGTTAATCAATCTATTATGTTTGAATATCACTATTTATAAAGATCAGGTACCTCAATGGTCATTCAAAATTTAGAGCAGGACTATGAACTACATGTGCTGGGCGCGTAGCCACACCGCCCACTAAGCCCCATCTGACTTTCTCAGAATTTCGATCAATATATTCTATGGCTACGCGCCCGGCACATGTGCTTTAAACTAAACAACAAACTGAACCAAGCGACTAGTTGATCAATCGAAGACAACAAAATGATCAATGTTAATTAAACTGTTACTAACCCCAGATATCGAGTGCTCCTCTAGTTAAAGCATCAGGTCCATCATTTAACGTCTCCAGAGTTAGAGTCTGTGTAGATAAACAATGAAGACGTAATTTCACTCATAGATCGAAATAAGTGTACAATAACCCCCTGGAAACCGGATTCTCAGAAATCCGGAATTTTCAGAAAATCAGACTTTTTGTCCAGTGCAGATGGGGTCCGGATGGCAGGATTTTTACTATACATGTATATGATAGGATTTAAGCGTTTATGTTGAAAATTCGTAATGTTATATATATGCATTAACTATGGCTGTAAAATTTTCGTATTATTTAAATGCACACTACGGTATGATGTGTCACGTTTTAAAGAATGTAGCCCGCTCTGTAAGCTAAGTGAATAGAGCGTTGTATGAAGTATAAAATGACAACAATTAAGTGTAGGAACATTTTAGGTGTCACAGGATATTTACGTCGCACCAACAGACAGGGTCGTTAGGTGACCTAGTTTGCAGCATTTTACCAGGGCAGAGCTTACACTGACCTTCCGTGAACTAAATAGACATATTTCTCACTCATAATGTGTTCGTCAGTTTCCATAAAACGTCATTGATTATATACAGCAAAGACTACCTGTGAATAAAGGCCACATTTTGTCTTTCTCAAGGTTGGCCTTTGTTCACAGGTTTGACTGAAGCAATAATATCTGCATGTATACAACCTACCGGCTTGATGAAAAGTTTGCCATCACGAACATAGCTATTATACTCAAATTCCCAGTTCTGAAACAAAAACAAAGTCTTATTAATCTTTTAGTTTCATATTTACACTAAGCGAAATGATACTCATTGCCTCATTTGATATATTCGTTTATATCAAAATAATATAATATATGAGAGACTACAGATTATACAATACATTACACTTCCAATGATATGTCATGACCCTAATTCCGGAATCGTGTTCGTGGAGCAGTTATTTAGTTTCTTCCTTTTTGAGTTACATTAATGTAAGTTAGTGCATGTTGTGCAGTGTTCAGAGATGAATCCAAAGATACCAAACACTCCATTTTTGTCCAAATAAATGAAGGAATTAGAGTGTTATCAAATCTTAAAAACATATACATTGTGTACGTAATCCTAGCTCATATGAAATACTAGTATATCAGTGTTTCTCGACATCGGTTTAATTATTCCCAATAAATTTCTAAATTATGCAATTGACTTGCCATTGATCCTGCTGATAATGCTATGATAATTAAGGTTATCTGTCAATTTTCAAATGATGGCCTTTGTTCACAGATGTGACTGTACATGTAGGATAGGACTTACCCCACCACTGCTAGCAGTAATTTCATGTTCCCATACGTCTAGGTTTAATGTATCAAAGTTATCTTCAAATATCAAACATGGAAATGTCGAACATGTTAATGGGCGGATAGAACTTCCGGTACAACCACAAGAACCACTGGAAGCTGTCGCTGTTGCGCTCAATGTGCCAGAGGCGACTGGTTGTGTCTGAGAAGAATCTGTACCTGCGTTAGGACCGGAATTTGTCGCGTCTGTGTCTTTGTTGACTGCACTAGAATCGATGGGATCTGTGGGGTTCGAACTTGGCATAGCATCGGTGACTAATGGTCTAGAAGTCTGGGCATGCGTAGTAGGCTTCGATGTTGTTGTTGTAGTTGTTGTTGTAGGACCTATGCGTGTATGTATGTATGTATGTATGTATGTATGTATGCTTTATAGATATGGTATATAACGTACAGGAGTGAGAAGATATTGGTTCTTCTGTACAAACTAATGCTTGTTTTGTCCAAAAAGCTACAGAAAGCAAAAACAATTACTCTGACTGAAGGACACTTTAACAATGAAAATGATAGACAGTCATCAACAGACACTATATTTCAAGAACTTGTAACTAGTAGTTCAGTGAAATAAAATATTTTGTTTTGTTTTTGCTGTGTTTCCATGATTTAGATTTTTGGTATTGTTCAGAAGAAAATAAACAATGAGAATGGTGCGTGTCAAATTGGATCCTTGTATTCTTCAAACCATATACGAGTATATAGAGTATATAAAATAAACCAAACTGATTTGTCCACAGGTAAGTAAAAATCGACATTTTCTTGATTGCAAGTGCTTCAATAATTGAATACTATAAATTGTTATTTAAATTATGCCCAATAATGCTTTAAAAAATGCAACAAAAACTAATTGTGACTTAAACAGAAAAAAATGTGTAACATGAAACATTTAGACATATGGTTATTATCATTAAGTCCAAATTGTATTAACATTAAATAAAGCTTTTAAGTTTAAGAGCGTTTTTTGTTATGTTAGTTGTATGAAGGTGTGACACAGTTATACGGTATACGGTTATATGGTATTGTATAGATTGCGTTAACCCCCGGGGCACAAATATTACAATGTGGACGTAAATTAAAGCATGTTTTTAGTTTTTAGTGTATATCTATTAAATTATTCCGCATTTTGTTACTCAAACAAAAAAAGGTATTAAGTATTATTTAACATCAACCAGCCCATGAAAATACATTACAATAAACACCAAAATAGATTTATTAGACATACATTTAGTATAAATTTACATATTCTAACCATGTTTTAAGCATTAGCACAGTGGTATATATGGTGTTAAAATTACGACATTGTTATCAATTCATGATCAGGTGTATAGCGATTCTCTTGTTAGGGTTGCACATACGCCTTTGTTTTTTAGTCTGTGTCGTGCTATTCTTACGACACCGTTTGTAATTCTAACGACGTGCTTTTTTTATAACACCGGTTGTAAATCAAACGACGCGCTTTTATTACGACGCCGTTATGCGAATAATACGAAGTAATGTTCTTACGACGACACCGTTAGTAAATAAAACGACGTGCTATTTTCACGACAACACCGTTAGTAAATAAAACCAAGTGTTATTCTTACGACGACACCGTTAGTAAATAAAACGAAGTGCTATTTTCACGACGACACCGTTTGTAAATAAAACGAAGTGTTATTCTTACGACGACACCGTTAGTAAATAAAACGACATGTTACTCTTACGATGACGCCGTTAGTAAATAAAACCAAGTGTTGTTCTTACGACAACACCGTTAGTAAATAAAACCAAGTGTTATTCATACGATGACACCGTTAGTAAATAAAACGACGTGCTATTTTCACGACGACACCGTTAGTAAATAAAACGATGTGCTATTTTCACGACGACACCGTTAGTAAATAAAACGACGTGTTATTCTTACGACGACACCGTTAGTAAATAAAACGACGTGTTACAATTACGACCACACCGTTTGTAAATAAAACGAAGTGTTGTTCATACGACAACACCGTTAGTAAATAAAACGACGTGTTATTATTACGATGACACCGTTAGTAAATAAAACGAGGTGCTTTTTTCACGACGACACCGTTAGTAAATAAAACGACGTGTTATTCTTACGACGACACCGTTAGTAAATATAACGACGTGTTACTCTTACGATGACACCGTTAGTAAATAAAACGAAGTGCTATTTTCACGACGACACCGTCAGTAAATAAAACGACGTGTTATTCTTACGACGACACCGTTAGTAAATAAAACCAAGTGTTATTCATACGATGACACCGTTAGTAAATAAAACGACGTGCTATTTTCACGACGACACCGTTAGTAAATAAAACGATGTGCTATTTTCACGACGACACCGTTAGTAAATAAAACGACGTGTTATTCTTACGACGACACCGTTAGTAAATAAAACGACGTGTTACTATTACGACCACACCGTTTGTAAATAAAACGAAGTGTTGTTCATACGACAACACCGTTAGTAAATAAAACGACGTGTTATTATTACGATGACACCGTTAGTAAATAAAACGACGTGCTTTTTTCACGACGACACCGTTAGTAAATAAAACGACGTGTTATTCTTACGACGACACCGTTAGTAAATAAAACGACGTGTTACTATTACGACCACACCGTTTGTAAATAAAACGAAGTGTTATTCTTACGACGACACCGTTAGTAAATATAACGACGTGTTACTCTTACGATGACACCGTTAGTAAATAAAACGAAGTGCTATTTTCACGACGACACCGTCAGTAAATAAAACGACGTGTTATTCTTACGACGACACCGTTAGTAAATAAAACGACGTGTTACTATTACGATGACACCGTTAGTAAATAAAACGAAGTGCTATTTTCACGACGACACCGTTAGTAAATAAAACCAAGTGTTATTCTTACGACAACACCGTTAGTAAATAAAACGACGTGTTACTATTACGATGACACCGTTAGTAAATAAAACGAAGTGCTATTTTCACGACGACACCGTTAGTAAATAAAACCAAGTGTTATTCATACGATGACACCGTTAGTAAATAAAACGACGTGCTATTTTCACGACGACACCGTTAGTAAATAAAACGACGTGCTATTTTCACGACGACACCGTTAGTAAATAAAACGACGTGCTATTTTCACGACAACACCGTTAGTAAATAAAACCAAGTGTTATTCTTACGACGACACCGTTAGTAAATAAAACGACGTGTTACTATTACGACGACACCGTTAGTAAAGCACGTCGTTTTATTTACTAACGGTGTCATCGTTATAATAACACTTCGTTTTATTTAATAACGGTGTCGTCGTAAGAATAACACTTCGTTTTATTTACAAACGGTGTGGTCGTAAGAATAACACTTCGTTTTATTTACAAACGGTGTGGTCGTAATAGTAACACGTCGTTTTATTTACTAACGGTGTCGTCGTAAGAATAACACTTCGTTTTATTTACTAACGGTGTTGTCGTGAAAATAGCACGTCGTTTTATTTACTAACGGTGTCGTCGTGAAAATAGCACGTCGTTTTATTTACTAACGGTGTCGTCGTGAAAATAGCACGTCGTTTTATTTACTAACGGTGTCGTCGTAAGAATAACACTTCGTTTTATTTACTAACGGTGTCGTCGTAAGAATAACACTTCGTTTTATTTACTAACGGTGTCATCGTAAGAGTAACACGTCGTTTTATTTACTAACGGTGTCGTCGTGAAAATAGCACGTCGTTTTATTTACTAACGGTGTCGTCGTGAAAATAGCACCTCGTTTTATTTACTAACGGTGTCATCGTAAGAATAACACGTCGTTTTATTTACTAACGGTGTTGTCGTAAGAACAACACTTCGTTTTATTTACTAACGGCGTCATCGTAAGAGTAACACGTCGTTTTATTTACTAACGGTGTGGTCGTAATAGTAACACGTCGTTTTATTTACTAACGGTGTCGTCGTAAGAATAACACGTCGTTTTATTTACTTACGGTGTCGTCGTGAAAAAAGCACGACGTTTTATTAACTAACGGTGTCATCGTAATAATAACACTTCGTTTTATTTACTAACGGTGTCGTCGTAAGAATAACACGTCGTTTTATTTACTTACGGTGTCGTCGTGAAAAAAGCACGACGTTTTATTAACTAACGGTGTCATCGTAATAATAACACTTCGTTTTATTTACTGACGGTGTCGTCGTTAGAATAACACTTCGTTTTATTTACAAACGGTGTGGTCGTAATAGTAACACGTCGTTTTATTTACTAACGGTGTCATCGTAAGAGTAACACGTCGTTTTATTTACTAACGGTGTCGTCGTAAGAATAACACTTCGTTTTATTTACTAACGGTGTCGTCGTGAAAATAGCACGTCGTTTTATTTACTAACGGGGTCATCGTAAGAATAACACGTCGTTTTATTTACTAACGATGTTGTCGTAAGAACAACACTTCGTTTTATTTACTAACGGTGTCATCGTAAGAGTAACACGTCGTTTTATTTACTAACGGTGTGGTCGTAATAGTAACACGTCGTTTTATTTACTAACGGTGTCGTCGTAAGAATAACACTTCGTTTTATTTACTAACGGTGTCGTCGTAAGAATAACACTTCGTTTTATTAACTAACGGTGTCGTCGTGAAAATAGCACGTCGTTTTATTTACTAACGGTGTCAGCGTAAGAATAACACGTCGTTTTATTTACTAACGGTGTTGTCGTAAGAACAACACTTCGTTTTATTTACTAACGGCGTCATCGTAAGAGTAACACGTCGTTTTATTTACTAACGGTGTTGTCGTAAGAATAACACTTCGTTTTATTTACTAACGGTGTCGTCGTGAAAATAGCACGTCATTTTATTTACAAACGGTGTCGTCGTGAAAGTAGCACTTCGTTTTATTTACTAACGGTGTCATCGTAAGAGTAACACGTCGTTTTATTTACTAACGGTGTCGTCGTGAAAATAGCACGTCGTTTTATTTACAAACGGTGTCGTCGTGAAAATAGCACTTCGTTTTATTTACTAACGTTGTCATCGTAAGAGTAACACGTCGTTTTATTTACTAACGGTGTCGTCGTTAGAATAACACTTCGTTTTATTTACAAACGGTGTGGTTGTAATAGTAACACGTCGTTTTATTTACTAACGGTGTCATCGTAAGAGTAACAGGTCGTTTTATTTACTAACGGTGTCGTCGTGAAAATAGCACGTCGTTTTATTTAATAACGGTGTCATCGTAAGAATAACACGTCGTTTTATTTACTAACGGTGTTGTCGTAAGAACAACACTTCGTTTTATTTACTAACGGCGTCATCGTAAGAGTAACACGTCGTTTTATTTACTAACGGTGTGGTCGTAATAGTAACACGTCGTTTTATTTACTAACGGTGTCGTCGTAAGAATAACACGTCGTTTTATTTACTTACGGTGTCGTCGTGAAAAAAGCACGACGTTTTATTAACTAACGGTGTCATCGTAATAATAACACTTCGTTTTATTTACTAACGGTGTCGTCGTAAGAATAACACGTCGTTTTATTTACTTACGGTGTCGTCGTGAAAAAAGCACGACGTTTTATTAACTAACGGTGTCATCGTAATAATAACACTTCGTTTTATTTACTAACGGTGTCGTCGTTAGAATAACACTTCGTTTTATTTACAAACGGTGTGGTCGTAATAGTAACACGTCGTTTTATTTACTAACGGTGTCATCGTAAGAGTAACACGTCGTTTTATTTACTAACGGTGTCGTCGTAAGAATAACACTTCGTTTTATTTACTAACGGTGTCGTCGTGAAAATAGCACGTCGTTTTATTTACTAACGGGGTCATCGTAAGAATAGCACGTCGTTTTATTTACTAACGATGTTGTCGTAAGAACAACACTTCGTTTTATTTACTAACGGTGTCATCGTAAGAGTAACACGTCGTTTTATTTACTAACGGTGTGGTCGTAATAGTAACACGTCGTTTTATTTACTAACGGTGTCGTCGTAAGAATAACACGTCGTTTTATTTACTTACGGTGTCGTCGTAAGAATAACACTTCGTTTTATTAACTAACGGTGTCATCGTAATAATAACACGTCGTTTTATTTACAAACGGTGTGGTCGTAATAGTAACACGTCGTTTTATTTACACCGTTAATAGATAAAACGACTTGTAAATAAAACGACGTGCTATTCTTACGACAATTATATTCCTAAGAGTTATTTCCCTTTACATTAGCATCGAAGTCTATGGAATATGAAATGAAACTAAAATAGTAAAATGATCACCGTTTTAATGGTTTAATCATCAGTACGTAAAAGTTTCTAAAATATTCTAAAACGCGAATCGATGATATAATTCGCTTTTATTCCTTCAACGTTCATTAGATGAGAACTTACACATCTTTCTTTTTTTTCTTTTTGTGAAGTTGGCAGTCCAGCAGCGTAACAGAGTAAACAACAGACTGACATTATTTTATGCATTCTGAAGTATTTTTCTTGATTTGTTATGAAGTTTATTTGTAGAAATATAGATTACGCTGTTACGCTGCTGGGCTGCCAACTTCACGCAGCTAGCAGTGGCTAATTTCACATTGAAAAAAAAATGATAATCAAATATTTTCAGTTAATTAATGTTTAAACAACAGACTGACATTATTTCATGCATTCTTAAAGGGGCATGCCCAGGAACTGCTGTGTCTTTTTTTTCGTACACCAAAAATGCGTTTGTCACTTGTAAAACCAATTATTACCGAAAAGTCAAAGAAGAATGTCCGCTCAAAATTGACCCTATAACGCGCGCGTCGGTATTTGTATGTCGGTTTGAATAAAATGCTTACAGCCTTTTATTGACGACAACGATATTTCCGATACGTCTGAGAGTTTAACGGAGCATGTGCGCTGCCTTTCAAGTGAACATTACATGAGAAATACTTACCATTTCAGTTTGTTGACATTTTTTCCGCGATATTTTCGGTTTTGACAGATACCGAAAGGGTCGAGTTGTGAAAATGACTAATAATTTCTGAGGCCGAAATCGGCAGGTTTGGTAAATCTTGAAATGTGTATTTTGAGTAAACTAATGGGATGTTTTGTAAATATTTTACAGGGCTTTCATTAATTGATTTAGGCATTAAAATGATACCAATTTGATTGTTATTTGAGACGCTTCAGTTCCAGGGCATGCCCCTTTAAGTATTTTTCTTGATTTGTTGTTTATCTGTAGAAATATAGATTACGCTGCTGAGCTGCTAACTTCTCGCTTCTGCGGCTAATTTCACATTGAAAAAAAAAAATGAAAATCAAATATTTTCAGTTAATTAATGTTTAAACTACAGACTGACATCATTGCATGCATTCTCAAGTATTTAGCCCGATTTGTTGTGAAGTTTATCTGTAAAAAAAAATATTACGCTGTTACGCTGCTGGGCTGCTAACTTCACGCTGCTAGCAGCGTCTAATTTCACGCAAAATTTTTTTTTTGAAAAATTATATATTTTCATTTAATTAACGTTCAAACAACTGACTGACATTATTTTATGCATTCTTAAGTATTTATCTTGATTTGTTTGGAAGTTTATCTGTAGAAATATATAATACGCTGTTACGCTGCTGGGCTGCCAACTTCACGCTGCTAGCAGCGGCTAATTTCACATTGAAAAAAAAATGAAAATCATATTTTTTCAGTTAATTAATGTTTAAACAACAGGCTGACATTAGTTTATGCCTTCTTAAGTATTTAGCTCAATTTGTTGTTAAGTTTATCTGTAGAAATAGATATTCCGCTGTTACGCTGCTGGGCTGCCAACTTCACAAAAAGAAACAAAAAATGAAAAATTGGGAAGTTCTCATCTAATGAACGTTGAAGGAATAAAATCGAATTATATCATCGATTCGTAAGTGTTTAGCCGGATTTCGTGTGTATTTTATATGTTTGACTGTAATAGTCCGCTATGCGGCCGCTACACTGCCAGATTCACAAAATCGATAAAAATCGTATTTTTTTCTTCTAATAAACATGACAGCAACATAATGTTAATATTTCATGCGTTTTTAGGTTTTTGCATAATTTGTTGTGCAGTTTAACTGTAGAAAAATATTAGGCTGCTAAGCTGCTGGGCTGCTAACTTCACGCTGCTGGGCTGCTAGGCTGCTGGGCTGCTAACTTCACGCTGCTGGGCTGCTAGATTGCTGGGCTGCTAACTTCACGCTGCTGGGCTGCTAGGCTGCTGGGCTGCCAACTTCACGCTGCTGGGCTGCTAGGCTGCTGGGCTGCCAACTTCACGCTGCTGGGCTGCTAGGCTGCTGGGCTGCCAACTTCACGGACATGATTTTTATTTAACTCCTAAATTGCCGTTATAGTACCGTGTTAACACCACTTACATGTATCACCTAGCAGTCCAATTAGGTCACGTATTAAAATGTTGATATTAGGTCAGCTAATTAAATTACGCATTTAGTCATATCTACAGTATATTAATTCAAACAAAAGTAAAATGCTTGTTGAGAACGGTTTATAACTTTATTTCGACCGCGTAAGAATATATTTTCATACATTTCTACTTTACAAAACTGCAGACTCGCTATAAGTTGGATTGGTCTTAATTTTTCTACGCTTAATTGTAGATTTCACGCATTGGAAGGAAACGTTTCCTCTGAATCATCCAATATAATGAGAAATTTCTTCTGAATAATTAATACGTCCTGCCAAGAAATATAGGTCAAAAGTGAGCTTAGACACATTCGCGAAAAAGTCTACTTTGTCGCATGTATTTTGCTTTTTCGCATTTTCGGTTTGTTGGGGCGAAAAAGCGAAAATACGACATGGCATAAATCAGCCACCATATTAATAATTTAATGCATATTTTATCCTCAGACACTATTGTGCGTATTATATGATAACAGTAATATGTATATATATATATATATATCAACATGTATATAAAATACAAAATGTATCACTTTATATGCATACACAGTAAAACCCCGAAAACGGGACTGTCTGAAAACCGGAATTCCCTGAATATCGGACTATTTTTCAAAGTTTTTTTCGTGTTTATTCCATCAAAAACTCGGTGAAAACCGAAATTCTCAGAAAACCGGACTTTTTGTCCATCCCGGATGGCGTCCGGGTTTTTAGATTAATGGTGCATGTATATTTTTATACAGTTTATCAAACCAGCCAATGCTATTATCACGCATAAATTTACCATTTATTCATAATCCCGTGCATTTTCATTAATTTCAATATAAACAAATATTAAGCAAAATCGTGTTCATTATTTTTGAAACTTGCTTCGGAGAATAAAAAAAGTATTAAACAAATAATTTCAACTTACGTTATCACTATATATAATCTTATCTTATGGCGAGTTTTAAAATGACATCAGAATGTTTTTGTATAAATACATCAAGGCACATGAACGATGACGTATCATAAGATAATGAGTACACAGTAAATAACTTATTTGTTGTTTACACCGTAATACAATCTGCATGTAATCACATCTACTTAAACAACGTAAAAATACACCTGGGTTCCCATATTAAATTGAGCTATAAAGAAACGAACTAGAAGGTTACCCAGATCATACATTAATAGGATTTAATGTCAATTAAACAGGATCGCAAATTTGATTTTTTTTTTCATTTTTAGCAGTTTCTGGTTGAATATGTGCGTCCTTACGATTCAGACGACATCTTTTTCTAGACGAATTATACTTTCGAGTATTTGTTTATTATAGCTGTTTGCGAGTACTTACTGTAGTGTCTATAACTAGTTTGGCTAATTCTGGCCATTTGATTGGCTAATGGTGATTTCGGTCATTTTTGATTGGTCAATCATTGGATTGGCTATTCGTCGCGTTGCCTGTCATGTTTGACCGAATCTGTTCGTCTGCTCTGTTGTTGAAACGTAAGTAAGTAATGTAGGCATCGTAAACATGTAAGTTTAATGTGGTTGTACCTTATCAGACTATGGTGGATTTGGCAGTATTTAGGATGTACTGTATTCCCTTGATGTATGGTATGGTAATAACATCTACATGTGAACTATATACATGAATGTATTCATTTGTCAAATACTCACGATTGTCAAAATATGTGTATTATCTATAACTTGTAAATAATTACTCTCCATTCTTTATGAAAAAAGCAACTTCACACAAAAAACTTAAACTAATGCTTCTTGTAATTCGTTTTGTTATAAGTGTTCTTGTTATATCTGTAAAGATACTCCCACCTGTAGAATGTTAGATCACTTACTACGATTTGAATCCTTACATATTCAAATATCACTAGATGCCGTCTACAAACAGTTGTGATGTATACAATAGATAAAAATTATAGACTTATTAACTAACAAAGTATAATGTCACAAACTTGCACGGATTTTTTCCTTATGAATGGATGAATGGCTTCCCGCGACTATCGGAATACCAATATTCTAAAAATAAAAACAGACACTGTAAAATTTCCCAAAGGCTATTTATAGCACAACCTCAAGTATTATAAATACATGGAACATTACTGGAACAACAACAGTCGCGATAGGATTTTGATATTGAAAAGTTGCAACTATGGAGTTACAAAATCCTGCGGATATGGTGCAATATTTTAAGAGACAAAATAGAAGGAACGTGCAGCAGCAAAACACGCATACGAACACAAATTCAAATGTTTCTGAACGCAGTAGTTATCACTCGTCTTCCGATTCAAGACGGGATGCGTTCTGTGATGATTTAAACATAATAACGGGAGCTGTGCGACATTCGCAGTTTGCAACCATAGATACAAGAACTAGGACTTTTACGAAGTGGCGGAAGAAAAATGTTTCTGCGAAAAAACTGGTTGATGCTGGCTTTGTTTACACGCTGAAAGACGATATTGTTGAATGTTACCATTGTGGTGGAGTGCTTCGTGATTGGCCTGACTTTAGTGATCCTTGACGCAACATGCACTTGCTTTCCCAAAATGTCCCCATATTCGCCGGTGCAAGGGGGATCAATATATCAATGCCATTCGCTCAAAATCGATTAAAAGCAACGCAAACATAGTGAATAATTTTGGATTTTCTGTGGTTGATGTCATAAAACGTTCCCCGAGAAGTACTGAAAATGTGACTGATGCGATACAAGAAGCATTCAATATTGAAACATCACTTGATACATTAACGGTAGATAGCCTCTCAATGGCATTAACAGAGATAAATAATGAAACAAGGAATGACTATGATGACACAGATAGTTGTGAGAATGACCCGGATTTGGATGAAGGAGAGTTTGAACATATTAAAAAAATCGAAGAAGAAAATAGACGTTTAAAAGACCCAGTTACTTGTAAAATATGTTTTGATGCAATAGCAAGTATTGTTACACTCCCATGTGGACACATGGTGAGTTGTGTCCAGTGTATTCCAGCTCTGAAGTCTTGTGCTGTTTGTAGGACTCCAATTAAAGGAACAGTTCGTGCTGTAATGGCAGTTAATCATTTTACCGAATAACATGTTAGTCGCGGTTGAATGTTGCACTTTAAGTACATTGTACATGTAGTATATGTGTTTAAGTGTGTTGTGTTTTTGGTTTTTACAATGCTTAATTTTTTTCAGTTAACTTTTATGTTTATCTAACGTTTTTTGGTTCTTTTTACTGTTTTTCGGTTTCATATAAGTCGTCATTTCACGCTCTATTCCACTGCAAACTTTCTCGTATTGTGATGTTGTTTTTCATTTTTTTTAGTTGATTTATTCACATATGGTGTACACTAATGATCTGTTACAGTTTATAACAAGTATATAATTCATGTACATTCGTTACACGTATATAATTCATGTACTACATTGTACATATTAAAACCATTCAGTGTTCATCCACTTCCTTTGTCATTGATATTAACAGATAGATACCAGGATGTACACATTCTGTAAGAATTTAACGTCCGTCTCTACCGTTTCATGTTGCAGTGCAAGTCTATTGCTGTAAGTCAAGTTTCCATGAGTACTTTCAGTGCTTTGATTACCTTTCTCCACATACTTTCCCCAAATCCTTACCTGCCTATCCTATATTTAATGTTCATGTAACCAGAAACAATATGGTTTACGCCTTTCTGAACTTATCTGTGTTTTAGGAACAAAGTTCCTATAGAACTTCATTTTGTTTTAACAAAACAGTGACGCCTCTCATCCGCCTTGAAAAATAGTACCATTTGTTGTACAAGTATACATTGCAGACTTTACAGTTTTGATAAAAGTTGGAGATATATTGCAGAATTCTGTTGATTTTGAAAGCACGTGAAATATTTCGGCGATTTAAACTGTAAAACTAACAAGTATGATAATTAAGTATTCATCCACACCAAAGTCCATTCATAATCTGTCCAGTTAATAAGATTTACTACACACTGGAAATAGTTTCATTCACAAAAGTAGTGCCACAATCTCAGTGTAGAGAGATTACATAATGACACAGGGTCAGAGGTTGAGTACAGACGGTTTATATACCGTTCAATGTATGTATGCAAATCAAAGCGCTGAAGGTACTGAATTTGTTTGGGTTTTCAGCTAGTAATTTCTCACTGTATGTCATGACTTTTAGAGTGTAGCTTTTCCTTGATAAGTGTGGTTAATTGGCTTAAAGATGTACATTTTTTCTAGACGAATTATACTTACGAGTATTTGTTTATTATAGTTGTTTGCGAGTACTTACTGTAGTGTCCATTACTAGTTTGGCTAATTCTGGCCATTTGATTGGCTAATTGTGATGACTGAATCTATTAATAGTTGACAGGTAAGTAAATCATGAAGACATTGCCTAGATAAGTTGTTGTGTGGCTATTTGAAGTTCAATGTGGTTGTATGATAGTGCTCACATTGATGGTGAATTCGTTAACATTTAGGGTTGATTCTATTTGATTGATGTAGGGTATGATATAACTATGTACTTGTGAACTATATACATGAATTTATTCATTTGTCAAATACTCATGATTTTCATTATAATGTGTATTACTCATATCATGAAAAAAGCAACTTCATACAAAAAACATAAACCAATATGCTTGAAATTCGTCTACTATAACGTTTTGTTATAGTTTTTCTTGTCAAGACTATATACTTGACCCTCAAATTCTAATTCATAATGATGATAACACCCCTGTTGAGAATTTGTTCATGAACTGATCATGTTCATGAACGGTTCGTGAAGTTTCATGAATTGTTCATGAAGTTTCATGAATTGTTCATCAAAGTTCATGAAATGTTCATCAGTGTAATTAATCAATAGTTCATGAACCTAAATCTCACAAACTATTGATCATCTGAAGTCCGTGAACAATTCATGAAATTTCACAAACTGTTCATGAGCTTATTCATGAATTGTTCGTCAAAGGTTCTTAAAATAATTCATGAATAGTTCATGAACCTTATGAAAAACACCTTTAGATAAAGACTGCCTATGGTTCCTGAATTAGTTCATGAACCTTTTTTTCATGAACTTCATCAGACAAAGTTCATGAACCAAATGTACAATTTGTAAGTCGTGAGTAAATTTTATGAACTATTCATGAATAAGCTCATGAGCATTTTGTGAACTGTTCATCAAATTGTCGACAGGGACAGGAAGGATGGTTTTATCTAACACATTTAAACTTTGTTCCTGGCAGTACTCAGTGCTTTGAATTCTGTAAAGCAATGAGCTTCAAATTTGTGATTATAAACGCAATGATATCTTTGTCATAAACTGAAGAAAAAACAAGGACAGTTCACAAGCGTGTGCTATATGTGCACCATAAAGTGTATTATCAAAGATTACTTAGTATACAGCCATTGTGCGCGCATCTTACAGAGATGAAAACTTGCGGGGTTGTATCATTCACAGCTAGTTTTATAGAAGAGACTTCGTTCACCATGTATCATATATTTCTTGCTATCTTTGTTGCTATGACAGTATGGTGCTTTAGGGGTATTCTGTATAGCAGAGTGTATCTGAAGTTTTTTGCTTGGTTAAGTAAACTAGAAACAAGTGACGACGAAGGCATTAGGAATGAGAAGAAACGTATTTTTCAATTCGTGAATGATCATGGAACGAAAGTCAAAAGAGATCTAAACATTCTAGAGATCGGATCAGGTGTAGCACCTAACTTGCAGTACCTACCCGCTGACTCACATGTAGTGTGTTTAGGTACGAATTGGTTTCTCGACAAATATGCTGATAAAAATATAAGAGGAGATCAAAAAATGGCCTCAGTAGAAATGTATAAGTTATCGTTCATATTTTGAATTCTATGGGATATATTACAAGCGATGCGAAGAAGATGTAATTTGACTCCGCCCACAAAGTACCCCAGTTCAGAGGGAAATTAAAAAGAAAGCGGGGCATTCAGTGTGCTTTATATGCGTTAATAAGAGCCAACATTTACCTGTAACAATGGATTATTACTTTGGTTTCGACGAAATCTAGATCTATATATGGTTGTTTTATTCTTGAAGAACTGGTATTGTCTTAGTTATTATATAAACAATCAATACCCAGAAATGCATGATTTCAATGTTTCTTACTGTTTGACCATTCTTTCAATTTGGACCATTAGGCCTATGCACTGTTATTTACAGTTTTCGACCGTTCTGTTTCGAGAAATACTTGTTAACAATTACAGCATAGCAGAGGAATACAGTGTTACCGTATTTCAGGAACACTTCACTCAGGAAGTGAAAAACCTGATAGCATTCGCTTCCTGTCCAACCACTACAAAAATAGTTCGACTACTACACATACTCATCCGATAATTTACACAAGTTTACACATTTATTTACAGGTACATTTATAACAAGAAAATCTATAACGAAATGTTATAGGTAGACGAATTACAAGAAGCATTGTTTTTTTTGTTTTTTTTATGAAGTTTACATGAATCTGCTATGATACAACCAAATTGAACTTCAAATAGCATTTCCGATATTATGCCACACTACAACTTATCTAAGTCAACTTCACAGAGCAATGCCTGCATGATTTACTTATCTCTCAACAAAGAGCAGACGAACATATTCAGTCAAACACGAAATGTTACGCGGCGAATAGCCAGTCCAAAGATTGACCAATCAAAAAGACCGACATCACCATTAGCCACAAATGGCCAGGATTACCCAAACTAGTAATAGACACTATACCATATACCTGCAAACAACTAGAATAAACTTGTACCAATGACTAAAATTCGTCTATAAAATTACTCAGCTAGCAAATACTTACGACAATGCTGCTTGAATGTCATTTTACAGACATGGATTATCGGTAATTGGAATTTTCACTTCTGTAATGGCGGACGGTCAAGTAATTTATAAAACAGTGGCGCTGGTCTAATTAATAGAAATAGAATCATATATAGCAAAACTTGTTTATATGTAATATATGTAATATTGATAATCCTACAAACTACTGGCCTGACTGGCTTTATTCTGCACAATTTCTAGAAGTTACAAGCGCATAAAAAATCAATCAGCATTGATTACATCGGTGCTTTCAGCGCTTTGATTTTAAAACAAATACTATTTATAGAGCAGCTGTGTTTTCCCGCATTCTATATTTATATTCCTGCGCATGCTCACGTCACGTTCTTAAACTTCTACTTCGCCACGTAAATATGACGAAAGACTATTCGTGCATTCATTTATGAAGTGTCATTATACATATAATATTAATGGATGCAGAAGCTAGATAATAAACTCACAGACGACGACGTAGTACTTGCTGAGTCAGCCTTGTTGTTTATTGTTTACAGTCAGTCAGAATAAGAACAAAACAGAACATATTTTTATTAAGTAACTTATACATATATATATATATCTCGTTACAAACAAATGCAAAATTATATTTTATTTTGTCACGTGACAACAAACAACCCCTCACTCACACTCATACACTTTCACACCTGCACACACCCCTCGAATACACAATCATACTCCCACTTTCGTAATAAAAATAAAGCCCTTTCTCAATTCAATTCTGTGTCGTTTTTCATGTTACATACAAGCTTCACCAGTCACCAACACCATGAGGATTATAAATAAGCATAAACATGTACAGTGTCTGTGCATACATATAGAAAATAGGAAATGTTCAATCTGTGATAAAATTGAAGATGAATATCTCTTTATTTTGGAATGCTCTTTATATACCGATCTACGCAAAAAAATATATAAAAAGATATTACTGGACAAGACCTAGCATGTTTAAAATTAAACAACTATTTAGCAGTAAAAATGAATTAGAAATTAAAAGTCTCAGCGTCTATATTTTTTAAAGCTTTTCAAAATCGAGATTCACTTCTTGAATAAATCTTTGTTGCTACATTTCGTAACTATCATCATTACTCACATAGGTAACACATGTTTATACATCATCTTGTTTTGTGTAGTTTGTTTTTATTGTTGTATTACTTGCACATTAGAATATGATGCCTTTGGTATTTCATGTTGATACTTTTTGCATTATAGTTTCATGTTATGTTATGTTTTATGTCATGTAAATTACGTATAGTCATATTAACGTAAAGTCAAAGAACAAAAGTGTACACCTTCTCCGTCGAATAAACTTGTTATCTCGTCTTTTCCTCTTTCTTTTACTGTCATTTGTTTTCTCAGATGCGTATCATGATATACTTAGTATATATTGTTGTTTACCTTTATCTTTATGTTGTGTTATTGTTTTCTCTTATCAAAGAACTAGAAAATGTGCATCACTTTCGACCCCACCCCTCTCTCTCTCTCTCTCTCTCTCTCTCTCTCTCTCTCACTGTACCATTAAAATTTAAATATGTATATTGTCTTTAATAATGTTATTAACGGCTACAACAATGTTCTCATGTTAACATTGACCAGTGGCCTTCTATTACCTCTATTGTAATGTATGTCAATGTTGTATATATGTTCACATACTAGGCCTCCGGCCTAATGAATTTGAAATAAAGTATCTATCTACATGTAATACATATAATACAAACAAGTATGTAGAAAAATCAAATGATATACGAGGATAAACTATATTAAGTAATTTACATCAGAAAAACAAAGTACGACATACATGTAGAAAGAAATACTTAAGGTCATGTTAGCAAAATCAACAACATAATATTACACGCGGAACTAAAGCAAAAATGTTCAATATTAATAATATTGCATTACTGAAAATTCATGATTCTAAGATGATTGATTGCTTACGTAATGAAAACGCATGGTAAGTATACTTAGCAAGATTTAATATTTCCGACTTATTACTAGACTGCACAAGTTGTGTGAACTTAAAAACATTTGATCGAATAAAATAGTAACGTTTTATAAATTGTTTCCGAATATTGATATAAAGAGGACATAATAACAATGTGATAATCATCTTCAATATCATTGGAGTTACACAATAGACAGGTACAAAGTCGTGTGCTTCACCCGTGATAAAATAACGTAACGCGCTAGATATTAAACCACAACGAAATGAGTATTTTTAAGAGAAATCGGTAATAATTCGTCGCCCTAATTCCAGAATGTTGTAACTCCATTTTTTGAAAAAATGAGTTTTTGGTATCAAAATGCTCGTCTTTTCAAGCTCTATCTGGTGGTATGAGCAGCAACACTCTGGAACCTACCTATATTGAGATATTGCCAGGGTCAGATTGTTCTATGTCCATAAATTGCAACAAAATTCTAGTCCAGAGTGTTGTAACTTTTGAGCCAATAGCTTTCCAGGATATTGGTCACGTGATACCATCTTTTCAATATGGCGGAGTATTGAGAATGTGCTGAACAATTTTTGGAGGTTGATTTTGGCTTCTAGCGTGTAAGTGTTTTATTTAAAATGGTATATAATTATAGAAATATGAATAATTTGTTGTACTGTTCCAAACGTTGAGTAGAAAAAACTGCTACACCTAATCGTTAAATAAATTCAGAGCAACAAAGTTAGTGATATAATTCGGATACGACAATGTTCGGATAAGCTGGTTGTCTAGTCCATCAATTAATGCCATCTTTCAGTGTATATGCAGTGCTAACTAAGTGATCGGTTGTCCTGATCGTTACCTACTGAATGCGATTATTCTGTATGCAATATTACAACAGAATATAGCATAAACCAGTGATTGCGGGCATGCGTGCTGTTGCACTTTTAGTTTTGAGGAGACCAAGTCAGATCCGATCACATCTTTCGACATAGTTGTACTATGTGCTTCCAAAGGAACTCTTTTCAGACTATATTAGACAATAAGTAAAATTTTCTGGCATAGTTACAAAGTCGGTGCTAGGGGGCGTGAGTGTTGACAATTCATGAACAGACCCAATCAGACTGGGTATGGATTTAGTGTTGTTATACTGTCTGGTCCTTTGGGCTCATGGAGTATACTCAATACTGGTATAATAGAGTTCAACTTAATCCGGGGCCAGGGGGCATGGGTGGTGTTGCACATTCCATTAACACTCACAGACCTTATCTTACTGGGTCTGCTATTATATTTCTTTGTAGTATTCAGAGCTTCCTAAGGATCTCCTTTTATATTATATAAACTATCGCAACAATTATCTTTATGTGCTCGTGTAGCGGCCGTAAAAAGTCGCCCTGTACTTCAGTGTAGCCGGTGCTAGAGGCGTGAGTGGTGTTGAACTTTTCACTAACACTCATGAACAGACCCAAACAAACTGGGTCTGCTATTATATTTTCTTGGTTACATTCTGTGCTTCTAAAGGATCTCCTTTCATATTATATCGTTACATGTTCTGGTCCTTTTGGATCATGGAGTATACTCAATTGGTATACTCAAGTTCCGCATATGCCGGTGCTAGGGTCGTGAAAGGTGTAACACATTCCATTACCACTCATGGACAGACCCTATCAAACTGGGTATGTGCTTCCAAAGGATCTCATTTCAGATTATTTGCCATCATAGTGTCTTGTTAGCATCCAGTGCTTGCATAAGACCTCTTCAGATTATACTGATATCCTGCATTTATCATTAGGCCATGGAACTAATAGTGGCAAAACACAACACGTCTAGTGAACGTCTTCATCCTCCAAAAAAGAGAATGCATGTAAATCATTTCTACTTGTTGTTCGAGACACTTTTGGCAGACAATGTTTGCCATGAAGTGCTCCACATGTATATCATAGAATAAAAATTTGTCACGAGATAATATCGACACTAATACGAAAGGACCGATGGTAAAACGTACGTCTATTGATTCCTATGCGAGCCTGAATCGAGCGCCTTATGAAATTCAAATTCGTTGCATTCGGCAATATTTTGCGCATTTTGAATTAAAGCATTTATGCTAATGTGCATATTTTTGTGTGGTTTGTAAGTATCAAAAAACGTTCATTTGTGTGAAATGTTATCTGCGTTCTTAAATTGAGAATCACTGAGCTTACTGTAGAATATACCTTCTCATGAATGAATCTAACAAAAATTTCAGAGGGTTCAACATTTCATTTAATTCAAATTTTAGGAGACAATACAGATAATTAGAATTACAAAAGTTAATTTACTTTAAAAAATAAGTGCAATTTCAATGTAGTTACGATATTTCCAAATTTTGTTTGTTGTTGTATATCAAAATGTTACAATTCCAACATGTTGAATATATTATTTTATGGCTTATCCTCCATTTTGACCGGCACGGTTCACTGTGTCAAAGACAGTGTATGGTCATTATACATAATAAAATAAAGCCTCAGATTTTGTCATAATCCTGCAATGAATGTACAAGAAACTATAAAAATAAATTTAAAACAATAAAACAGCTTCCTTTTTTATTGCTGTAACTAAAAATATCCTGACATATTAATGGTCAGATTGTTGTAACTCTTAAGAACAATCTGGTTCTTCCATTATTTCGTAAAACTGTGAATTTTCTGTGAATTATAATATTTTTATTGTTACTTTATTTTAAAAGTATCCATAGCAACATCTTCATATCCTATATTGTAAAAATAGAAATCAATCTGTAAAAGCAGATATATTTTATTTTAAATTCTGTTGAGTAGGTAAACAGTTATAGCCTTTCAAAACTTTGAACTCGATTTTCTCGAAATGTACAAAATACGACTTACAACATTATGGAATTAGGGCGACGAATTGTTTTGAAATATTAGCAATCGCAGCTTTTGTCGAAAGCAATAATATAAGCTAATGGGACTTAAATGTTTTACCATCAATATAAAAAGCACTTTAAGGTTCTGACTCAATTATGCAAACATTATGTGTCACCGACATATTGAATAACATGCGTACATTTGAATATAAACCACGATTTGTTGTATCTACCTTGTAAAGAACGTCAGTACTATGAACACTCTTCTTGTATTCGTGCACAGTTCATATAGTCGCGTCATGGACACTAAAAAGCTACAAACACTGACACACTGCCCGAATAATACAGCTTTTGATATCATGAGTAGACCCTTTGATTATTTGTACAATTGAATGATTATTTTATTCTAATTTTAATTCACACGTACTAAAAAGGTAAAAAACAGTAACGTTAACGTTAGTATAGGGCAGATACGATAAAGATGTACGATATACATATGAATGTAAAAACTTAAACAACTATACCGGTGGATTTATATCATATTTAAACAGTATAAAATCTAACTTAAAAAGCTGTTGTAGTCGCGATATTATATCAGCACTGACGTTTTTATAAGCTTGTGTCAAATACTTCCGTCTTTGTTGTTCTCTTCTGTCGCTAGGCAACGCTTGTATACCGTTTTCTTGGAGATTTTGAACTAACATATTTGCAGCCTCAGTTCCTGTTTTCACATCTGATAACATCTTGAAAAATGATACATTGAATTCCAAACTTTCATCGATGTTTCCAAGCATTTTTAAAGCATCCCACAAGCGCTTATTGACAATATCCCGCCTACACTGATTCTCGCGTATACTTCGTAATTTTAAGTTATAAAACGTATTGGCCATACTGTAAAGTCCGTCCATACCGGAATAATTTCTCACCGGGACGCCCATATTTATCTGTCCAGCTCCGTGATTCAAGTATTTGGTCATCTGAGGGTATTGCTCGTTCAGTTTTTCCTGATTCAAAATAAATTTGAAATCATGTTTACAAGGGTTGCATGAAACTGTCACGGGGGCAAAATGAGGATCTAGACGTTGACCGTTAGTCACAATGTAATACAGGAAGTCTACAAATGTGGTATTTATGACGTCACAACTCGGTGATTTGCTTTGTATGTACCGGCGTTTTTTTCTGTTGTCTACCACACCTCCGGACAGTTTGAGAGACTTGATGTGTTTCACGATGCCTGGAAATTTTTCTAGAAATATCTTATCAATGTAGGCGGAAAACAGTCGCTCATATGGATTACGTGTCACGAAGAAAGACATTTCACTTCCGTCCGCGCATGCGCTAGAGTTACTTCTACTGTTGATAAGTTCTTTCTGTCCATGTATTTGACTTCCCGCCATATTTTTAAACTTCATGGTTTTCTCGGGATATTCTGCCATCAGCAAATAGCGTAATAAAGACGTACTTGCAGCTTTTGGTACATTACAATAACATACCTTGGAATTTTTGAATAGACGAAAATGTTTGTTCCTGCCTATTCTGTTTGCTAGATGTCTCACTTCCGGAAGTTGACACAATTCGGCAACTGACAAATCCTCTTTCCGGTGTGTTACGGTCTGTGCTTTGAAAATGTGTTTGTCCACTTCAGTGACCGGAGCGATTAGCTTTGCACTTACTCGTCCTGGAACATAGAAAGAAGTATGTCATTCTGTTTTATATGAACCATTTTACAATTCTGTAACACAGAATGGCGATTATCAAAGGATGACAAAACACTGTTCCCAAAGCTTATTGTGGATTTAACTCAAAATGAAAAACACATCCCTACCTACCTACCTGCACCTATACATACCAAATTTCAAGCATGGGTAGCTTTAGGGCAAACAAAAACATTTTTAACGTAGGCCTAGGTGGCTTAACACGGATGTGTACGTTTACTCTAAAACAGGCAAATAAACAAATGACATAAAACAATGTCGTAGTTTTGGACTCGTTCATTTTAATATACATGTACTTGTATAACGTATTTTTGCACTTTTCTTCTACTATACGCGTCTTTCTAGGTATAATCATGTTTAATGCACTTGTATAAAAACGTACTCATTGTCCTTAATTCCTTCTAACTACACCGTTTATCCGCTGTTAGGACATCGGCTTTTCTAGTATTATAAGTTCAGTTCTGAAGCAGAATAGGCCTTTTCAAAAAGGTAGTTTATCTCACTTGCAGAAATCTGAGGCTTTCGGAATATATACTGGTTCTCGTTCCACGTTCAGTGCACCGAGGGCTTTGAACAGACAGAGTCAAGGGGAACCAGTATATTCAGAATACTTCGGACACTGGGTAGTATAATACCATATCATAATTCAAGTCTATTAACTGTACACACTCCGAATGTCCCCTAAACGCTTCCGTAACGAATAGACAATAGAATCTTCCATGGTATTGTTCAAGGTGCAGGTGATTGTAGCGTAAAAAATGTTGTCAACCGTATACAATGTAATAACCAGTTCGGAAACCGGTCTGGTTGTTATTTATAATGTTACTCTCATGTTTTGTCGTATTATATATTTTTTTCTATCTTCTTGTTTGTTCAAAGATCATTTTATGATCGTAACAAACGTTTTGTACATGTATAGATTGATGCATTCTGAATAAACTTGAAACTTATAAATGACTATTCAATCATGAAGTCGATCTAGACGATTTAAAATCGATGTAAATGTTTTACCTAAAACATTAATTAGTGAAATTGCACGGTAGTTATTTGGATCATCGATCGTATCTTTCCTATGATTTAGACAAATGATACTGGTAGGAATATCTCCTGAGTTGCATAATTATGTATACATGTTGTATATGGCATTAAATACAAATGTATGTATTGATATAATTTGAATCAATCTTACGGCTTTGTTTATTGTATTTATAATTGTATATGAAACATTTGACAATGTAAACAATTCGATAATTATATTAGAGGCATTAGAGACAATCGGAACTACTCGGCGTTTGTCTAAAGAAAGTGCCTCGGACCATAGGCACTCGATTCCGTGATTTTTATACGTTTACAGACGTTATTTTTCAATTTCTCCCATCAAACAACGCAAATCTGTCGAAAGAAAAATCTTCAATTTTTTTCCTTATTGAGTGTATAAAAAACACCAAGGTAGTGAACTCGCCATTTTTTCGATTGACGGAAGTGACAAAATAAGCGTAGGTCCCGGCTTTCCTTCTAAAAGCTGTCAAAACGTTTAGAGTTGGGGCACACTACAACGAAAGCAAGGTTCCCGGAAAGCACGTGCAGATTAGAATCTTGCATAAAAAAGAACTGAACATTTGACTATCATTTTAGGCCCACAACTATAAAGAACGCCAAAGGGGTTTGTCACGAAAAATAAATCGAAATTTTTTTTTTTCCATGTAACCCATATATATATAGAAGGGAAACAACTTCGACAATTAGAATTTTCCAACGCGTGTTTTAAACTTCCGTGTTATTGCAATGCAGTACAAAATATTTAACTCATATATAGTGCAACGTATGGGCAACTCAGCACGCTAACAGAAAATGTATACTTTTACTACCTTTAAAGATATTTTAAACTCGCTATTGAAGATTTTTCACTCGAAAAATGGTCAAATTTTACAAAACGACACACTGTCGTAAAATCGCAGCGTGTACAAATCTATAGCGAAACTGATAAATTACAGGTAAAACTTCATGGAATGAGTCATAATTCATAACCAGACATTATGTTTATATCAATTATGGTATAATCTACTAACTGCTAATGATTTCACATCTCGGGATGCACTTTTAATGAAGAATTTACGTTTTTGTTCACTTTGTCGTTTTCTGCTTTTTTGCTTCCTTGATAGGTCACGTGACAAATCCCTTACTCGCGATGAAAGCTTAATTCTGATAGGATGAGCGATACTGTGTGGTATTTTTTAGGTATGGTTCCCGATAGCGTAGTGAAAAGGATACAGTGCACAGGGTACAAGTAAATTGTAAACAAATACCATAGAGTATCGCTCATGCAATCAGATTTAAGCTTTCATCACGAGTTAGGCGATTGTCATGTGACCCGTCATGGAAATAAACTTCGAGAAGCCAGCTAATTGAACAAAAAAATACGCAAATTCTTCGCTAAAAGAGCTTTCCGAGATGCGAAATCATTGGCAGTTAGTATATTATAGTGTTTTATAATGAATTAAAGCCCATTCTAAGAAGTTGTGTCAGTAATTTAACATTTCCACTCTGTACATGTATACCGGTATACACGCTGCGATTTTACGACAGTGTGTCGTTTTGTAAAATTTGACCATTTTTCGAGTGAAAAATCTTCAATTGCGAGTTTAAAATATCTTTAAAGGTAGTAAAAGTATACATTTTCTGTTAGCGTGTTGAGTTGCCCATACGTTGCACTATATATGAATTAAATATTTTGTACTGCATTGCAATAACATGGAAGTTTATAACACGCGTTGGACAATTCTAATTTTCGAAGTTGTTTCCCTTCTATATATATATGGGTTACATGGAAAAAAAAAAAATTCGATTTTTTTTTCGTGACAAACCCCTTTGTAGAACGCAGGTTACCCGACATGAACTCGATGTTTAATTACGTCGCCATTTTATGCACAAGAATTCGCCATGTAATATCAAGATAATGTCAAAAAGGCACAAAACATCGATGGTAGTTTATTGCAAATGCATACATGTATATATGTAGAGAAATTACTGACCCATCGAACGAAAACCAAAAGTATGACTATTTTTACGGAAACAAGATATGCAAAACAGTAAGACTTAGGCGCGATATTTCATTGGCTAACAGCGGATACGCCGTTCTATACATAGCGTGACGTCACTACGTTTGTCAGTGCATAGCGCTACCGTAGTGTACACATTGCGGATACGCGGGTTTAATTCTACGCATTTGAATATTTCATGTATTTACCGACATGTACTTATTTAGATATATGACTCTTTCCATGTGGTTACAATAAAATAATTTGAAATATATTTAGATCCAACACACTTAATTGAAGAAATATACCAAGTACGTCTGTACATTCACGCTATAGAGTTGAGACCTATTTTCTTGTGCGACTTTCCTTTAACCAAGCTGTTATGGAGTCGAACAACAGTTCCCAATTAGAGGATTGTATAGGAATTAACGTACACGTTCCAATAATTCAATACTAATTCGCTTAAACTCAAATGATATTCTTGTTTATCATCAGATGAACATTGTCACATGTGCACCTAAGTCAAGATAATACACATTTATCCAGTCACTGAATTTGCTTAAATAAGGGGGAAAATTCGGGATTATTAAGTTACTTTTTCATTACTCTGCGCGTAACGTCACGTTCGTTCACTGACGTCACGATAAACAACGACGTCGGACATATTGATAACGTTATGTAGACGCAGGTAAGTCGTAGAACATTAAATTGTATCGATCAACCTCATTTCGGCTAGGAAAACCGCGCCCCCGAGCACTCCATTTCAACCGGCCACTCTTATAAAAAATAGTCCGTTAGGTGACGGTTTATCACAAGTCACACGGTCAGGTGACCTAATAAATCAAAGTTTATTCGGCACCCTGTTATCTGGTCGATTTTGCCGGAAGTGACTGGATAAGTACTATTTAATATCATGCATAGACGAATCACAGACATCCAACCATACAAATTAACCCTGGCTCAAGGAATAGAAAAACAGACGAACAGACTTCTACATGTATTTCATTCAATGATTTAATTGTATATTTTCTTGTTAAAATAAATATTGTATCATCTTTAACTTTCAGTTTTGTTGTCATGTGTAATTCTCCTTAGTAATGTAATTACTCGTGTGTTCTTTAAGTGCTCACGTGCTAAATATTGAGGCGACTGCGGGAGCAGACCCCGTTGCCGTATCAATACAGATCCACCTATGTCCAGATAACATACAGATCTACCTTAATCCAGATAACATACAGATCTACCTAAGTCCAGATAATATATAGATCTACCTAAGTCCAGATAATATACAGATCTACCTAAATCCAGATAACATACAGATCTACCTAAATCCAGATAATATACAGATGTACCTAAGTCCAGATAATATACAGATCTACCTACGTCCAGATAATATACAGATGTACCTATGTCCAGATAACATACAGATCTACCTAAATCCAGATAATATACAGATCTACCTAAGTCCAGATAATATATAGATCTACCTAAGTCCAGATAATATACAGATCTACCTAAATCCAGATAACATACAGATCTACCTAAATCCAGATAATATACAGATGTACCTATGTCCAGATAACATACAGATCTACCTAAATCCAGATAATATACAGATGTACCTAAGTCCAGATAATATACAGATCTACCTACGTCCAGATAATATACAGATCTACCTAAGTCCAGATAATATACAGATCTACCTACGTCCAGATAATATACAGATCTACCTAAGTCCAGATAATATACAGATCTACCTAATTCCAGATAATATACAGATCTACCTAAGTCCAGATAATATACAGATCTACCTTAATCCAGATAACATACAGATCTACCTAAATCCAGATAATATACAGATGTACCTAAGTCCAGATAATATACAGATCTACCTACGTCCAGATAATATACAGATCTACCTAAGTCCAGATAATATACAGATCTACCTAAGTCCAGATAATATACAGATCTACCTAAGTCCAGATAATATACAGATCTACCTAATTCCAGATAATATACAGATCTACCTAAGTCCAGATAATATACAGATCTACCTAAATCCAGATCATATACAGATCTACCTAAGTCCAGATAATATACAGATCTACCTAAGTCCCGATAATATACAGATCTACCTAAGTCCAGATAACATACAGATCTACCTATGTCCAGATAACATACAGATCTACCTAAGTCCAGATAATATACAGATCTACCTAAGTCCAGATAATATACAGATCTACCTAAGTCCAGATAATATACAGATCTACCTAAGTCCAGATAACATACAGATCTACCTAAGTCCAGATAATATACAGATCTACCTAAATCCAGATCATTACAGATCTACCTAAATCCAGATGACACATATCTACCTAAGTCCAGATCATATACAGATCTACCTTAATCCAGATCATTACAGATCTACCTTAGTCCAGATATCATACAGCTCTATTTAAATCCAGATGACACATATCTACCTAAGTCCAGATCATATACAGATCTACCTAAGTCCAGATAACATACAGATCTACCTAAGTCCAGATAATATACAGATCTACCTAAGTCCAGATAACATACAGATCTACCTAAGTCCAGATAACATACATATCTACCTAAGTCCAGATAATATACAGATTTACCTAAGTCCAGATAACATATAGATCTACCTAAGTCCAGATAATATACAGATATACCTAAGTCCAGATAATATACAGATCTACCTAAGTCCAGATAATATACAGATCTACCTAAGTCCAGATAACATACAGATCTACCTAAGTCCAGATAATGTACAGATCTACCTAAATCCAGATCATTACAGATCTACCTAAATCCAGATGACACATATCTACCTAAGTCCAGATCATATACAGATCTACCTTAATCCAGATCATTACAGATCTACCTTAGTCCAGATATCATACAGCTCTATTTAAATCCAGATGACACATATCTACCTAAGTCCAGATCATATACAGATCTACCTAAGTCCAGATAACATACAGATCTACCTAAGTCCAGATAATATACAGATCTACCTAAGTCCAGATAACATACAGATCTACCTAAGTCCAGATAACATACATATCTACCTAAGTCCAGATAATATACAGATTTACCTAAGTCCAGATAATATATAGATCTACCTAAGTCCAGATAATATACAGATCTACCTAAGTCCAGATAACATACAGATCTACCTAAGTCCAGATAATGTACAGATCTACCTAAATCCAGATCATTACAGATCTACCTAAATCCAGATGACACATATCTACCTAAGTCCAGATCATATACAGATCTACCTTAATCCAGATCATTACAGATCTACCTTAGTCCAGATATCATACAGCTCTATTTAAATCCAGATGACACATATCTACCTAAGTCCAGATCATATACAGATCTACCTAAGTCCAGATAACATACAGATCTACCTAAGTCCAGATAATATACAGATCTATCTATATATCTATCTATCTACGACAATAAACGTTATTGACAAACCCCTTAATTACAGCGCCCCATGTATATACCGCGATATTACGGGAAGCGGAAAGTTTGAAAGTAGGATAAACATGGCCGCCTACAACATCTTCGATAAACAAACAGACGCAGACAAAAATTATTTTATTTATGTAGAAAAAAATTAACATTGTCAGTTGCAGAAAATTAACAGATAATGCGTTCTTTCATTACGGCATTTAATTTATTTGTTAGTACCGCGATACTAGGGAACTCCATCCTATCATACAGCTCTATTTAAATCCAGATGACACATATCTACCTAAGTCCAGATAGTATACAGATCTACCTAAGTCCAGATCATTACAGATCTACCCAGGTCACGATCATTTTCATTTCGACATCTCTTGAGTCAACAAATGTCTTAATTTCTGAGTCTGGGTTTAATTTTTAACTACAAAGAATTGATCTTTCAAAATCATACTTTTGTATAAATATTAAGTGTATTAACAAACAAAAGGTCCCGGGTGAAGATAAAACGACCCATATGGAATTTAAATCTATTATTTTACCTATTTTAAAAATTGATGTAAAAAATGAAATACTCACCTGATTGTAAAAATCCAAAATTAAGATATAAACCACAAAATAATAACACGCTTGTTAAAAATATAACCAAAGCAACACGTTTCGACCGAAACTTAGCCATTCTGTTCGTATATAAACCTTGGTTTTTGAATATGAATTTATCTTTTGTGAATATAACCGTATATAGATTATACTACACGACTTTACTAACATATACGAGGGATGTTCGGAAAGTATTGTGTATTGTGGTCTGAAACATTAAAAACTGATGGAAACATGATTCTTTTCATTACATTCCCTCAAAATACTCCCCTTGGTGAGAAATGCATAATTTTAGCCTATGGATCCATTTCATGAAAGCGTCACGGTACGCTGAGTTTGGTATACTACGGAGGTACTGATGAACAGCAGAACCAACAGCTTGTCGCGATCGATATCTACGGCCAGAAAGGAAGTTTTTCAGTTTTGGAAATAGGTAGAAGTCGCATGGCGCAAGATCTGGGGAATAAGGTGGATGTGGTAGAACAGTAACTCTCTCTGACTTCAAGAACTGTGTTACTGAAGCAGAGGTGTGCGCAGGAGCATTGTCATGCAACAGGCGAACATGTTTGAAACCTGTGACAGGGCGACGTTTCTTATAGTACTTCTTTAGTTTCTTCAAGATAACATCGCGGTAGTACCTACCAGTCACACTTCTACCCTTTTTTACTGGAATCTGTATAGCTATACCGTCGCTAGAGAAGAAAATAGCATACAAAACTTTCTTTACATTCAAAGAGCGTTTTGCAATTATTGGCCTATGGCCATGTTTGGTAGCCCATTTTTGTTCCCAACCTTTCTCACAGGCTCAAAATAATGCACCCATGTTTCATCACCAGTTACAACATTTGCAAAAACCTTTTTGTCGTATTTTGGGAACATTTTTAGCAATGTTTTGGCAGTTTCAACACGCCGTCTTTTTTGGTCGTCAGTCAATAGATGGGGTACCCACCTAGCAGAAATCTTCCTAACCTTTAAGATCTTCTTTAAAATAAAATGAACTCTTGATAGTGAAATGCCAACAATGCGTGCAATATCGCGTACAGTATATCGAGCATCATTTTGAAGAATTTCTTTGATTTTCAAAACATTTTTGTCACACGTTGATGTGTTTGGTCGACCTGATTTTGAGGCATTTTCAACAGACTCTACACCACAATCAAATTTCTTTTTCCATCTGCGAACCGTCTCATAAGACACCTTATACTAGACCCATAAACACGGGTTATTTCGGAAAAAAGCTCTTTCGAAGAACAACCGAGTTTACTGCGAACCTTTATATACGACCGAATTTCTTCAGTATTTGGTATATGTTTTCCAACCATTTTTACTACAGTGGTCAACGACTGTCCAAACTGAAATAGCGAGAACTTTATAAAACGGTTATTGATTGGGTTTCTGTATATACCATTGTGTAGATATTGAATAGAGGTAACCAGCTGTATAAACATTGATGTGAAATTCCTCGTGAAAATGGCGTGTAACCACAATACACAATTCTTTTCGAACATCCCTCGTAGCTCTGCTGTACAAAATCTTTAACTTTAAAGGAAAATATAAATTAAAGACCGTGTATGCCTTCAGCAGAGTACGACACCCGTGTTTCAATAAGAAACAGCAAATGCGATTTGAGCGTTTCATAAAAAATTTCGTTTTGTTATATGATAAGTCAAACTGTTAACTTAGGGCGGAGTATTCAATTTGACCTTTCTGGCGATTTTGATTGACAGGTTCCGATAATCCTTATCGGCCAATCAAATTACTGCATTATAACACACCTCCAGCATCTGTATATGTCCGCCATAACCTTAACAAACTTAAACAAGAAACAGATTTCTGGACCATATTGATGTTTTGTCAGTTATTTGTCAGTTATCTCGATAATTTTACTATTATTTGAATCTAAATGGTATAGTGCAAAAGCTACAATCTTTGTCTAAATCGGTTAGGAGGGATAAGTTTCTTTTTGACAAAAAAATGTGCGGAAGACCTCATGACCAATGAAATACATCTAAAATCAACCCTAACAATGTGCGGACTAAGGTGAGTTCATTTTCATTTTTCCTCATTTGTATCGAATGAACGGTATGTTCGTATCTGAGGGCTGTAATACCCCCTCCTCACGTGTCCAGCGTCCCTTTTATTTTTTTCCACTGAGTCCCGTGTCCCTCCATATTTTAAGGAACGAGTCCCGTGTCCCATTAAGAACAAATGTGAGTCCCGCGCAAAAGCCTGTCAGTATATATACCACGTATAGCTTTGTGGGTAACAGCAAAAATGTCAGTCTGAGAAAAGTACAAATGTACTGTTTTATACCCAAGGACCTAAAAAAGTCCAACTTTCAGAAACTTCCGGTTTTCAATGATTTTATTGTATCGAGCACAGAACTGAGAACAAGTTGTTCTACAATCTGTTAGATATATTGAAATAAATCATATCTAAAAAACGCGTGTCACGTGAACTGTAAGGTAAATTATTCACTGTTCCCAGTCGAAAATAAACTCCGTGCACCAAACTTTTTCAATGCAGTATACAAATAATATTCATTCGTAATTTGATCTTTCCAGAGATCTAAATCTTTGATATTTCCATAACAATGCAGATTTTTACAATTATGTAGAATAGAATCAGTGAATACCCGTCTTCATGTATCTGGATTAATGAATTTTAAGTGCAGTACACCCCTATGTCAGCAACTACATAAATTAAATAAACTTGGCTGAATATTCAATTAAGCTGCAAGTGAATTTTAACAGTCTTCTACGTCTCAGTCATTTCACCTGAAGTCAGTCAACTGATAATATTTTATGTCTAACCATGAAATATGAAACCAAACGTGTGATGTGGTTGTACAAAAAATACAATATAATAAACAATTTTACTGAACTCGGTTAGTTTCAATAGTCGGAAAACAAACTCGCAGTGTTTGTCAACATGTTGGAATTCCATGTCACGGTACAATACATGATATAATTATTATTACCCTATTAATGATGTGTTTGTGTAAACATGTAAATACGTAGAATATCAAGCAATCATTTTTGCGTTTTTCTTGCAAAAACAATACTACAGTGAAATGCCCACTTACACCGCCCCGCTATCAAGGCCGATGTTTAAAAGAACTGAACATTTTGTTCTAAAGGTCCGGAAATACGACCCTCCCGCTATTTTTTGTATTTTAAAGCCGATAATACCCTTCATGATGTATCATTTATGTTTTATTCTCCAATTATGTACAGTCAAAATTGTGTTAGCGGCCATGCACCTACGAATAAAGGCCATCCTGTGAAACAGGTAATTCTTTTAAAAACCATCATTGATTATTTGGAACAAAATGACCTCAGAATAAAAGCCATCTGTAAACGAAGACCATATCATGTCTTTCCCAGGGCTGGCCTTTGCTCACAGGTTAATGTGAAGAGATAATACTGGTTGAGACTGTATGATCGCTGAGATTTTAAACAGTAGCAGAAAACTAAAGCCAGACTATATTTAATAGAGAAGAGACCATCAAAAACAAAGGGATTAGGCAAAAAATCACCTTACACCATCATTTTATACATTGTATACTCTATTTTTTGTTTTTATATTGTCGCACTTCGTTGCGCTTACTTGAACATCAATGGTATTTGTAGTAAAATAACTTATAAACTAAAATCAGACTTTGTGAGAAATATCTTTGATAAAAATGTCATTGTACTTTTTACTGAAACTTGAACTGATAAACATGTATATTCTAATCTAAATGTTGATAGATTTGAACAGTATGTATTACACAGAAATATATAAAAATCCAGTGCTAAGCGTAATTCTAGTGGTATAATCATTTATGTAAGAAATAAATTTGTATCTGAAAATACATTGGTATACACATCGCATGATGATATACATTATGGTTAAAACTTGCAGCTAATAATAATATGTCAATTAATAAAGACTTTTATATAGGTCTGTGTTACATAATACCTGATGATAGTAGCAAACAATCAATGATTGATAATTATGTTTTTGACAGATTACTTGATTCTATTTTACATATTGACAATATTGCAGAAAGTGAGTATTACTGTTCCTAAAATTGGTGATTTTAATTCCCGTACATTACCAGATTTTGTCGAATTTGATTGAATAAATGATGACATATTACCTGAAGATTATCTACCTGGGCCCGTATTCACAAACCAACTAAGACGAAAAATCATCTAAGAATACCGAAATTATCTTAGTTTTCACCAAGTTTTGCTAACATTGTAAGATTTGTCTTAACTTTTGTCTAAGAGTGAAAAAAATCTTAGAAAAATTCTTAGATCGACGATTTTTATCTTAAAAGTTTAGTCAAGGTACGAGGCGTCTTAACTTTAAGAAATTTTCTTAGATAAAAGATAAAACGAAAATGGGTGCTACGTCGAACTCATTATTTGTCCATATCTATGAAGAATAAAGTTAATTTCTTGGCTTATGAACATTTAAACACTTTTCTGTCGTTATTTTGACTTGATCTTGGGCGGAGCAGTTGTCAAAATAACGTGTCAATTTCACTTACAAATATTGTGAAAAGATACATTAAATTTTGCCATCACAAGATAAGCAAAGATCCAGCAGAATGTAGACATTTGGCAATGTGTACACTACGGTAGCGCTATGCACTGACCTGTGTTATTCTGCTCGGGGCATTATGGGTATTTGCAGGAACTACTTACAAAATGGAAATTATAAACAATAACATACCGTGACGTCACCGTATGGTACACATTGGAGCCAAGCGTATTTCAACATTGCGTTTCATTGAATAATGAGTCTTATTGACGAAAGCATAAGAATAGAAATGGTACTACGTATTCATTTTACATAACTAAACACATTTTTTAATAACATACAACCGATATGGTTGTTTTGACATTTTTAATCCTTCCGCGGAACTATACTTTTAGCGTATGTATAACTATCTAAATGTAGATAGTAATCAGTTTTCTGTATAGAGGTTAGACCAACGCAGTGACGTCACGCTATGTATAGAACGGACATTTGGTGCTTAACTTAAAATTCATTGCCAATGATCCAAGATGCTTTTCACTGGACTTTATGATAGAACAATTAACAAGTACGTGTTATGTGACTATTTGCGCATATGTGGGATATTGTACGATTTTCGGATAGACATTGGTTCAAGTTAATTGTCATACAAGGACAGTGCAATGTGAACTAAAATATCATTAAACCATATACCATTTAATATATTTCGTTATTTATGTCGTTTTTGCTTCTTCATGAATAATTCAGCATCAGTTTCTGAGTTTATCGACTATGAAGACTTGCTATGAATTGAAATGATGTACATTGTATTCACAGATTCTTTTGAGGACTTCATGAAACAATTTTGGTGACATTTGTAAAGACAGATACCAGTGCCTAATGTGATTTTGATGTGATAAACATTTAGATAGATAAAGATTGCTTTCCATGAATTTGGGGTGCAAATATATTCAGCCACTGTTTTGCTGTATTAATGTTTGATATGAACGTGAAATCCAAACACAGCAGTATAATCTTAAATCTTTATTACCTTGTTTACATATTCTTGTTAATGCACATATTGCGATAAAGTTTGTTCCAACTGAAAGAACATGCATGCAAGAATTTCATTGTGACTTTAGTATATCATCAATTACAATTTATTTATTATGTTGTGCAGTTTGTTGAATAGAATATGATACAGGTATAAGCAATTTTGAAACTACCAGTAAACATGTAATTGTATCCTTGACAATATGAATTAAGTGAAGCAAATGATATCAGTAAACTTTATAAAATGCGTTTGTATGAATTTGAAATTACTGCTGCACAACTGACACTGTTTGTAAGGAACCTGTTTGTATTCTTGCAAACATGACCAACAATTATATTTGTGTCATCTGTGGCTGAAAAAATACCAATCGTATCCGTAAAATTGAGAAAGTGTATATAACAGGTTAAACTAATCGCCAATCGTAAGTTATGACGTATAGGAATTCCGTGGAAAAAACCCTGACAACGGTAAATTTTCAAAACTAAGATTTCTTTTCAAACTAAGAATAATTCCGTCTTAGTTTACGCTTAGAATAAATCTAAGATGAAGGCTAAGAAATTACTTATGTCTTAGTCAAAATTTAAGATAAAGAAAATTCTCAACTCGGAAAACTAAGAACGTTTGTGAATACGGGCCCAGGTTTATATTTACATAGAACCTCCCAAGATAAGCCTCATGATAACAGTAATGGACGGTCTTTACTAGATTTTTGCAAACAGACCGGGGGGGGGTGTTTTATAATCGCAAATCTGAATCCGGATTACAGATCATGATTGCGATTCGTTCGTTTTATTTAATTGAATCACAACCATGTTCTCAAATCAAACTTATATAATCAAGCTCTGACCTCGATTAAAATCTAATCAAAATGGCGTAACTGTTATACACAGCAGAGGCGACAAATGTTCAAACCTTTCTAGGAATTAAGGGTTACGGAAGGATGAGATGAAGTAACAGTTACAGTTTCTACTTGTTCTCGAATTAAATATTTGTTCAACATATTTCTTATCAGTCAATATATCTACCTTGACAAGAGCCCAAGAAAATAAAAAGAATTTTTTTTTACTCTAAGACGAAAGTTAAGAAAAATCTTACAAAGTTAGCAAAACTTGGCGAAAACTAAGATAATTTCGGGATTCTTAGATAATTTTTCATTTTAGTTGGTTTGTGAATACGGGCCCTAGTGTATATAAACAGTACAATCAATTTCTGCAATTTGATTGAAATGATATCTAACAAATATAACTCGACGTGCCCAATTGTTTGTGAGTCAATGTGAGATGCGTATAAAAAATCAATAATCAGGTAAAGTTAGCAACCATATAAAGGGATCTCAAAAATATGATTTTATTATCCGTCCTTTGTTTACACATCATTGAAAAAATAGATATACAAAGTAGGTAATCTATATTATTCCATGACATGTTTTTATAAGTGACATGTGGACGTATGCTAAAATGATATATTTAGCATATAATTATATTATCAAAAATGAATTAATAATAAATTTCATTTAATGCAATGTCATCGTCTATTTAAGGTCAATTCGAACAATAGATGAAAACATTAAAACAATCGTAAAATATAAGAAATATATATTACTTGATCTGTAAAAATATTTACATTATGCCTTCCATTAGGCATATCTCATAAAATAGTTGTCAGATGCCTTTTCTTATTTTTTGCAACATGATTAAAAAATACTGTGCTGTATTTCTATATATACTTTTTGATAAAAAAATTGGAACGTTTTTATTGCTAGTAAAAGTCAGTTTCACATCTGTCTAGGTAAAATAAGACCTACTTCAATTTTAACATAAAAAAAGTTAATGGGGCTTTAACAATAGTGAAAACCATTTTTTTTTTATGTTATTTTTTTATAATATCAACAAATTTTGTTATAAATATCGATTTTGCTTTTATACGGAAGTAAAGTAAAATATTTCACAGATACTAATATTTTCATCCATGTTGTAATATGTTTTAGTCTTTAACCTCAATTATCCTAAAACTTGATTCAACGCGTCCAATGTTTATTACCCTGTATAATACATCATGCTGTGGCTGTATATACATAGATACCTAATCAGCAGATATGATCTTCGCCAAATGATCGTTGTTTCCGTAAACGTACGTGAATGTCCGAGATTTGCCGATCGATTGACGAATTGAACTTAAAAAAATCTAAGGGGTAGTTTTAAAAATCATCAAAAGGGTCGAAGAAGATATTATTTGATTGTTTTCATATTTTACATGGTGAAAGAAATTAAATTTTCAAAACGAATGCAATGAGTACAAATTTGATCAAATTTCCCCCAAAAAAGTTATGATGCTGAAAACATCAAATTTTCATTTAAAAATCTATCATTGAATATAGAGGGAATCAATAGGTGTCTTTTTCAAACGCAAAAGGGTCGAAGAAAGAATTAATTCAAAATAATAAAAAATACACCATTAGAAAGATAAAAGATTAATTAAACTTTTTTGATGAGTACAAATTTCGTATTTTAAATAGAATAAAAGTTATGACGATTATAGTGAAAACCCCCCTTCTTTGTTTAATGTATTTTTTATCGATTTTCCAAATCAGCATGTCCGCGAAAGTTGGGAATGCTTCAGTTACAATGAAAGCAAATTGTGATCTTTTACGTCGTTTTATATCTTGCCAGAAACGTCAGTTTGAGTGATTTTCTTTTGAAGCACGAAGCCCATGCAAAACCTCCTTCGCTTTCAAACAATGGCATTTTGAATTATTCGAACTAACTCGCAACTCTTTCAAGTACTCGAACAAATTTGGTGCTGCGAAAATGTTTGATGGCTAAATTACTGTTGTTTTTTGTGTGTTATTCCTAGTTGCTGCATTCTAAGACACCCTCGGATAGAATGTTTTTTATCTTTATCTTCCTAATTTTAAAGCAATGACAAGAACGGCTCGTTGATTAGACAGTTGTTTGTAATGGATTCGAATAAATTTTCAAGCAACTGATATACCGTTTTAAAGGTGGATGAGTTCGGTTACTGATTAAAGCATCTGATGCTATATTGGAGACGAAAAACCAAAGTGAGATAAGCAGTACTGAGCACTACATAACTATACTGACCCAATGCACCCATGAAGAAGCTGACACTATGATATTTTGCGTATGAAACACGTTGTGGATAACAGGGCTTGATAAAAGCATGTGGTGAGGGGTTCTGACTCAGACATTATAATTCTTTCAGTGTCTATTTTCAAAGAAATCAATACTAAAACTATTTGGGTGGAGTTTGGTATTTAAAGCAAAATACTTCAGTTGGTTTCTGGTGCATGAAACTGTCGAAACAATTGGGCATAAGTTCTCCCATTTTTCAACGCATTTACCGGGTGTGACACCGCGTGTCTGCCCTCCATGAAAAGGACAAAATACTTGGAATGTAATGTCTATTTAGGTAAGCAGCCCCGGGCCCCCTCCCAATAAATCCGGATGACTTCTATCCGGAAACAATTAACGATTAACTAATGTATGCCTAAAACTGCACTAAGGCAAGTAAGTCACGTTCTATATACAACTTCTATTAGAGGGGGGGGGGGGGTATTTCACAAACTTCGTTTGAATTTACTTATATACATGTATAAACATACTGAACATGTTATGATGATGAGCTAAGGTAGCAAAATTCATTGGTATTGAGAGTTTTGATAAAAAGTTCTTTGACTGGAAAAATATTTGGCGGCCATTTTGAAAATTTGGCGGCCATCTTGAATTGAGGCACTTGAACTTTGGCACACACCCTAAATCGTTTCTACATATCATTCCCAACATGTGTGGACAATTTGGTGCTTGTATGACAATTTGCACTATTTTTTCGTTATTTACACCGCTATCAGTACTATGAACACTCTTCTTGTATTCGTGCACAGTTAGTGCATATAGTCGCGTCATGGACACTTAAAAGCTAAATGCAAACACTGACACACTGCCCGAATAATACATATTTTGATTTCATTAAGTAGACCCTTTGATTATTTGTACAATTGAATGTATGTTTTATTCTAATTTTAATTCACATGTACTAAAAAGGTAAAAAACAGTAACGTTAACGTTAGCATAGGCAGATACGATAAAGATGTACGATATATATATATGAATGTAAAAACTTAAACAACTATACCGGTGGATTTATATCATATTTAAACAGTATAAAATCTAATTTAAAAAGCTGTTTTAGTCGCGATATTATATCAGCACTGACGTTTTTATAAGCTTGTGTCAAATACTTCCGTCTTTGTTGTTCTCTTCTGTCGCTAGGCAACGCTTGTATACCGTTTTCTTGGAGATTTTGAACTAACATTTTCGCAGCCTCAGTTCCTGTTTTCACATCTGATGACATCTTGAAAAATGATACATTGAATTCCAAACGTTCATCGATGTTTCCAAGCATTTTTAAAGCATCCCACAAGCGCTTATTGACAATATCCCGCCTACAATGATTCACGCGTATACTTCGTAATTTTAAGTTATAAAACGTATTGGCCATACTGTAAAGTCCGTCCATACCGGAATAATTTCTCACCGGGACGCCCATATTTATCTGTCCAGCTCCGTGATTCAAGTATTTGGTCATCTGTGGGTATTGCTCGTTCAGTTTTTCCTGATTCAAAATAAATTTGAAATCATGTTTACAAGGGTTGCATGAAACTGTCACGGGGGCAAAATGAGGATCTAGACGTTGACCGTTAGACACAATGTAATACAGGAAGTCTACAAATGTTGTATTTATGACGTCACAACTCGGCGATTTGCTTTGTATGTACCGGCGTTTTTTTCTGTTGTCTACCACACCTCCGGACAGTTTGAGAGAATTGATGTGTTTCACGATGCCTGGAAATTTTTCTAGAAATATCTTATCAATGTAGGCGGAAAACAGTCGCTCATATGGATTACGTGTCACGAAGAAAGACATTTCACTTCCGTCCGCGCATGCGCTAGAGTTACTTCTACTGTTGATAAGTTCTTTCTGCCCATGTATATGACTTCCCGCCATATTTTTAAACTTCATGGATTTCTCGGGATATTCTGCCATCAGCAAAGAGCGTAATAAAGACGTACTTGCAGCTTTTGGTACATTACAATAGCATACCTTGGCATTTTTGAATAGACGAAAATGTTTGTTCCTGCCTATTCTGTTTGCTAGATGTCTCACTTCCGGAAGTTGACACAATTCGGCAACTGACAAATCCTCTTTCCGGTGTGTTACGGTCTGTGCTTTGAACATGTGTTTTTCCACTTCAGTGACCGGAGCGATTAGCTTTGCAGTTACTCGTCCTGGAACATAGAAAGAAGTATGTCATTCTGTTTTATATTAACCATTTTACGATTCTGTAACACAGAATTGAGATTATCAAAGAATGACAAAACACTGTTCCCAAAGCTTATTGTGGATTTAACTCAAAATGAAATACACATCCCTACCTACCTACCTGCACCTATACATACCAAATTTCAAGCATGGGTAGCTTTAGGGCAAACAAAAACATTTTTAACGTAGGCCTAGGTGGCTTAACACGGATGTGTACGTTTTCTCTAAAACAGGCAAATAAACAAATGACATAAAACAATGTCGTAGTTTTGGACTCGTTCATTTTAATATACATGTACTTGTATAACGTATTTTTGCACTTTTCTTCTACTATACGCGTCTTTCTAGGTATAATCATGTTTAATGCACTTGTATAAAAACGTACTCATTGTCCTTAATTCCTTCTAACTACACCGTTTATCCGCTGTTAGGACACCGGCTTTTCTAGTATTATAAGTTCAGTTCAGTTCTGAAGCAGAATAGACCTTTTCAAAAAGGTAGTTTATCTCACTTGCAGAAATCTGAGGCTTTCGGAATATATACTGGTTCTCGTTCCACGTTCAGTGCACCGAGGCCTTTGAACAGACAGAGTCAAGGGGAACCAGTTTATTCAGAATACTTCGGACACGGGATAGTATAATATCATATCATGATTAACTGTTCACACTCCGAATGTCCCCTAAACGCTTCCATAACGAATAGACAATAGAATCTTCCATGGTATTGTTCAAGGTGTAGGTGATTGTAGCGTAAAAAATGTTGTCTACCGTATACAATGTAATAACCAGTTCGGAAACCGGTCTGGTTGTTATTCATAATGTTACTTTCATGTTTGTCGTATTATATATTTTTTCTATCTTCTTGTTTGTTCAAAGATCATTTTTATGAATCGTAACAAACGTTTTGTACATGTATAGATTGATGCATTCTGAATAACCTTGAAACTTATAAATGACTATTCAATCATGAAGTCGATCTAGACGGTTTAAAATCGATGTAAATGTTTTACCTAAAATATTATTTAGTGAAATTGCACGGTAGTTATTTGGATCATCGATCGTATCTTTCCTATGATTTAGACAAATGATACTGGTAGGAAAATCTCCTGAGTTGCATATTTATGTATATGTTGTATATGGCATTAAATACAAATGTATGTATTGATTGAATTTGAATCAATCTTACGGCTTTGTTTATTGTATTTATAATTTTATATGAAACATTTGACAATGTAAACAATTTGATAATTATATTAGAGGCGTTAGAGACAATCGGAAATCATCGGCGTTTGTCTAAAGAAAGTGCCTCGGACCATATAGGCACTCGATTCCGTGATTTTTATACGTTTACAGACGTTATTTTTCAATTTCACCCATCAAACAACGCAAATCTGTAGAAAGAAAAATCTTCTTCAATTTTTTCCCTTATTGAGTGTATAAAAAACACCAAGGTAGTGAACTCGCCATTTTTTCGATTGACGGAAGTGACAAAATAAGCGTAGGTCCCGGCTTTCCTTCTAAAAGCTGTCAAAACGTTTAGAGTTGGGGCACACTACAAAGAAAGCAAGGTTCCCGGAAAGCACGTGCAAATTAGAATCTTGCATAAAAAAGAACTGAACATTTGTTTATCATTTTAGGCCAACAACTATACAGAACGCAGGTTACCCGACATGAACTCGGTGTTTAATTACGTCGCCATTTTATGCAAATCAATACGATTAGACAAGAATTCGCCATGTAATATCAAGATAATGTCAAAAAGGCACAAAACATCGATGATAGTTTATTGCAAATGCATACATGTATATATGTAGAGAAATTACTGACCCATCGAACGAAAACCAAAAGTAGGACTATTTTTACGGAAACAAGATATGCAAAACAGTAAGACTTAGGCGCGATATTTCATTGGCTAACAGCGGATACGCCGTTCTATACATAGCGTGACGTCACTACTTTTGTCAGTGCATAGCCTACCGTAGTGTACACATTGCGGATACGCGGGTTTAATTCTACGCATTTGAATATGTCATGTATTTACCGACATGTACTTATTTAGATACATGACTCTTTCCATGTGGTTACAATAAAATAATTTGAAATATATTTAGATCCAACACACTTAATTGAAGAAATATACCAAGTACGTCTGTACATTCACGCTATAGAGTTGAGACCTATTTTCTTGTGCGACTTTCCTTTAACAAAGCTGTTATAGAGTCGAACAACAGTTCCCAATTAGAGGATTGTATAGGAATTAACGTACACGTTCCAATAATTCAATACTAATTCGCTTAATACATTTATGTTTAATATAATTGTGCAATTTTCAATAGTTCTTTAATCACATATAATGCCTCTCTATGTCATGCCAGCAACACTAAAGGACCACAATGGAAATAAGAGATACCTCTTTTTTGTGTAATCCTTAGTGTTGGTGTGTTTTATTATACATGTTGTTTTTATTTATCCATGTATGTACATTCAATACTGAATCCATCCATCCATCCATCCATCCATCCATCCATCCATCCATCCATCCATCCATCCATCCATCCATCCATCCATCCATCTATCTATCTATCTATCTATCTATCTACGACAATAAACGTTATTGACAAACCCCTTAATTACAGCGCCCCATGTATATACCGCGATATCCCCGCCACAAAAGAAGCAGAGACTTCAGTTAAAGCCTCTGCTTCTATTGTACTTCAGAAGTACTTCATCAGCGCTGCAAAATTTAAAGACCCGCTTCATCTGAAGTCCCGGGGACTTCTTTCATACTTCTTGATACGCTTCAGATGAAGTCCCCTGCTCCACCGAAGCGCACGGGGACTTCAGAAGTACTTCATAGACTTTAGGATGGATTGATTTAATCTATTTCTTATAAGGAGGGGCTTCATAAGCGCTTCAGTATATTTAAAGGAATGGTGATGTTTGATGACATCACAGGTCACATGGTGTAAATTCAAAAAATGGCTGACTGTTATAATAAGAAAAAGTGTGCCAATAATGAAAATGGAAAAACTGCTAAAACTATGATGTTAATACACTGGTAAGTGTACTGGTTTTTAAGTTCTTGTATAGATAAATGTTTTACACCTGCAGAAAACCTAACATGACAGTTTCATATATATTTAGAGACAATTATGATAAAACCAAGTGGATGGGGTGTGATGAAACACTTGAGAGGCTGCAATTTGACTGTGTTGTAGTTAGGTACATTATTAACAGAATTAATCCCTATCTTATAATGTGATCAAACTGCTATTATTGTTAAGTTAAGTTTTCCAAGTATATATAATTAAATTATTTAAGAAAAGACTGGCTCTGCATGTCTGAAAAACTTCTGAATATTTCTCTGAATATAGTCCGAGTGAACTCAATGTACAATATCTAAATATTATTTTTGAGTGTTGTCTCAGAAATGTCTGAATTATATCTGAATACTTTTTCTGATTACTGTCTGATGATGCAGACATGGCATATCAGACATTTCATGATTTAGCATGATGCATGGTCTGAACATAATTTCAAACAGGGACTTCAAATAAGTAGGCGCTTCAATGACGCTTCTTAGAGGTGCTTCAGACACGCTTCTGTTTGTGCTTCAAAGGCGCTTCTGACAAGGGACTTCAAATGCGCTTCAACCTAATTTGCATACTGAAGCACATCTGAAGCGCTAATTAACATAATTGGGACGGGACTTCAAATGCGCTTCTCCATTAATTTCATACATGTAATTTTATCTGTATCTGTGAAGTTCTCTTGAAGCAGGAGACTTTAAAAGTACTTCTTTGATACTCCAGGGGGAAGCTTCATTTGTACTTCAGATATGCTTCAGATGTGCTTCGTTTGTGGCGGGGATTACGGGAAGCGGAAAGTTTGAAAGTATGATAAACATGGCCGCCTACAACATCTTCGATAAACAAACCGACGCAGACAAAAATTATTTTATTTATGTAGAAAAAAATTAACATTGTCAGTTGCAGAAAATTAACAGATAAGGCGTTCTTTCATTACGGCATTTAATTTATTTGTTAGTACCGCGATACTAGGGAACTCCATCCTATCATACAGCTCTATTTAAATCCAGATGACACATATCTACCTAAGTCCAGATAGTATACAGATCTACCTAAGTCCAGATCATTACAGATCTACCCAGGTCACGATCATTTTCATTTCGACATCTCTTGAGTCAACAAATGTCTTAATTTCTGAGTCTGGGTACATCGATTTGATCTTTCAAAATCATACTTTTGTATAAATATTAAGTGTATTAACAAACAAAAGGTCCCGGGTGAAGATAAAACGACCCAAATGGAATTTAAATCTATTATTTTACCTATTTTAAAAATTGATGCAAAAAATGAAATACTCACCTGATGGTAAAAATCCGAAATTAAGATAAAAACCAAAAGATAATAACACGCTTGTTAAAAATATAAATAAAGCAAAACGTTTCGACCGAAACTTAGCCATTCTGTCCGTATATAAACCTTGGTTTTTATGTATGAATTTATCTTTTGTGAATATAACCGTATATAGATTATACTACACGACTTTACTAACATATAGCTCTGCTGTACAAAATCTTAAACTTTAAAGGAAAATATAAATTAAAGACCTTGTATGCCTACAGCAGAGTACGACACCCGTGTTTCAATAAGAAACAGCAAATGCGATTTGAGCGTTTCATAAAAATTTTCTTTTTTTTTATGATAAGTCAAACTGTTAACTTAGGGCGGAGTATTCAATTTGACCTTTCTGGCGATTTTGATTGACAGGTTCCGATAATCCTTATCGGCCAATCAAATTACTGCATTATAACACACCTCCAGCATCTGTATATGTCCGCCATAACCTTAACAAACTTAAACAAGAAACAGATTTCTGGACCATATTGATGTTTTGTCAGTTATTTGTCAGTTATCTCGATAATTTTACTATTATTTGAATCGAAATGGTATAGTGCAAAAGTTACAATCTTTGTCTAAATCGGTTAGGCGGGGTAAGTTTCTTTTTGACAAAAATTGTGCGGAAGACCTCATGACCAATGAAATACATCTAAAATCAACCCTAACAATGTGCGGACTAAGGTGAGTTCATTTTCATTTTTCCTCATTTGTATCGAATGATCGGTATGTTCTTATCTGAGGGCTGTAATACCCCCTCCTCACGTGTCCAGTGTACGTCCCTTTTATTTTTTTCCACTGAGTCGCGCGTCCCTCCATATTTTAAGGAGCGAGTCCCGTGTCCCATTAAGAACAAATGTGAGTCCCGCGCAAAAGCCTGTCAGTATATATACCACGTATAGCTTTGTGGGTACCAGCAAAAATGTCAGTCTGAGAAAAGTACAAATGTACCGTTTAATACCCAAGGACCTAAAAAAGTCCAACTTTCAGAAACTTCCGGTTTTCAATGATTTTATTGTATCGAGCATAGAACTGAGAACACGTTGTTCTACAATCTGTTAGATTTATTGAAATAAATCATACCTAAAAAACGCGTGTCACGTGAACTGTAAGGTAAATTAATCACTGTTTCCAGTCGAAAATAAACTCCGTGCACCAAACGTTTTCAATGCAGTATACAAATAATATTCATTCGTAATTTGATCTTTCCAGAGATCTAAATCTTTGATATTTCCATAACAATGCAGATTTTTACAATTATGTAGAACAGATTCAGTGAATACCCGTCTTCATGTATCTGGATTAATGAATTTTAAGTGCAGTACACCCCTATGTCAGCAACTACATGAATTAAATAAACTTGGCTGAATATTCAATTAAGCTGCAAGTTAATTTCAACAGTCTTCTACGCCTCAGTTATTTCACCTGAAGTCAGTCAACTGATAATATTTTATGTCTAACCATGAAATATGAAACCAAACGTGTGATGTGGTTGTACAAAAAATACAATATAATACACAATTTTACTGAACTCGGTTAGTTTCAATAGTCGGAAAACAAACTCGCAGTGCTTGTCAACATGTAGGAATTCCATGTCACGGTACAATACTTGATATAATTACCCTATTAATGATGTGTTTGTGTAAACATGTAAATACGTAGTTTTAATCCAAATATCTACACTTTCCAAAATATTATGAACACAGAAAAGAATAAAAATATTATAAATTGGGTAAATTTATTAGTAAAATTCTTGAGCATACAAAAAACCCACCTGACTAATTATTATTCAACATAACTTTTTTTTTATTTTATTATGTATTCCGATGTAAATATTATGTATTCTCACTGTATTTAATTCCTTACAGTTTTACATACATGTACAACCTGGTATACTATTATATATGTTAATTCCATACTGTACACTCATTTCATATGTATATATATATGCTGAGTGAATGAAATAAACTTGAAACTAGAATATCAAGCAATCCTTATTGCGTTTTTCTTGCAAAAAACAATACTACAGTTAAATGCCCACTTATACCGCCCCGCTATCCAGGCCGATGTTTAAAAGAACTGAATATTTTGTTCTAAAGGTCCGGAAATACGACCCTCCCGCTATTTTTTTGTATTTTAAAGCCGATAATACCCTTCATCATGTATAATTTATGTTTTAATCTCCAATTATTTACAGTCAAAATTGTGTTAGCGGCCACCTTCGAATAAAGGCCATCCTGTAAAACAGGTAATTCTTTTAAAAACCATCATTGATTATTTGGAACAAAATGACCTCCAAATAAAAGCCATCAGTAAACGAAGACCATATCATGTCTTTCCCAGGGGTGGCCTTTGCTCACAGGTTAATGTGAAGAGATAATACTGGTTGAGACTGTATGATCGCTGAGATTTTAAACAGTAGCAGAAAACTAAAGCCAGACTATATTTAATAGAGAAGAGACCATCAAAAACAAAGGGATTAGGCAAATAATCACCTTACACTATAATATTATACATTGTATATATTGTCCCACTTAGTTGCGCTTACTTGAACATCAATGGTCTTTGTAGTAAAAGAACTTATAAACTTGAGGTGAATCATCAAATCACAAATTTGTGAAAAAATAGCCAACTGACATTTTTGCTATGCGTCCTAAAAAGTGGCGTTGTTCAATAATTACTGAAAGTACATAACTAAAATGAGTTTTTATCAATAGCTAATGATTCAATGTACATTTCTGCACCAGTAAAATAATGTTTGACGATTAACAAGTATCTATAATTCTCACCTGAACTTATGTTAATTCCATTTGCCAAAATAATGTATCATAATATCAAAATTACTTTAAACTACAATGTCCAGCAATAACTTCAATATGTCATTGAGTGTTTCCATATTTCAATTTTTCACTTTTAAATGTTCTTCCATGTTTATTTTCAATTTTTAACACAGTCCTGTGTTACAAAATACCTGATGATAGTAGCAAACAATCAATGATAGATAATTATGTTTTTGACAGATTACTTGATTCTATTTTATATATTGACAATATTGCAGAAATTGATTATTACTGTTCCTAAATTTGGTGATTTTAATTCCCGTACATTACCAGATTTTGTCGAATGTGATTGAATAAATGATGACATATTACCTGAAGATTATCTACCTGGTTTATATTTACATAGAACCTCCCAAGATAAGTCTCATGCTAACAGTAATGGACGGTCTTTACTAGATTTTTGCAAACAGACCGGGGGCGGGGTTATAATCGCAAATCTGAATCAGGATTACAGATCATGATTGTGATTCGTTTGTTTTATTTAATTGAATCACAACCATGTTTTCAAATCAAACTTATATAATCAAGCTCTGACCTCGATTAAAATCTAATCAAAATGGCGTAACTGATATACACAGCAGAGGCGACAGGAATTAATGGTTACGGAAGGATGAGATGAAGTAACAGTTACAGTTTCTACTTGTTCTCGAATTAAATATATGCTCAACATATTTTTTATCAGTCAATGTATCTACCTTGACAAGAGCCTAAGAAAATAACCAGGTCCACTTTTCCACCATGCATTTGTTCAACAAGAGGGCCAAGATGGCCTATATCGCTCACATGACAATCACTGTTCACTCATTAAAACTTTGGTTTGAACCGGTGACCTAGTTTTTGACCCCAGATGACCCATGTTAGAACTTGTCCTACATATAAATAAGACAAACATCCTGACAAAATTTGGTGAAGATCCAAAGATTAGGTTTTCCTAAGACTTGACCTTGTGACCTAGTTTTTGACCCCCAGATGACATAATGTTCGAATTTGTCTTACATATCATCAAGACAAACATTCTGACAAGGTTTGGTGAAGATACAATCAAAATTTGACATCTACAGTATTAATAAGGTTTTCCTTAGATTTGACCTCGTGACCTAGTTTTTGACCCCAGATGACCCATATTTGCACTTAAAGGTTATATTATTAAAACAAACAATTTGACTAAGTTTACTGAGGATCCAATTATAACTGTGAAATCTACAGTGTTAACATGGTTTTTCATAAGATTTGACCTAGCGACCTAGTTTTTTACCAAAGATGACCCATGTTCGAACCCTTCCAAGATATTCTAAAGACAAACATTCTGACAAGGTTTCATGATCATCCAATCAAAACAGTGACTTCTAGAGTGTTCACAAGGTTTTCCAGCTATTTGCCATAGTGACCAACTTTTGGACTGGAAATGACCCATTATCAAACTTGACCTACATATTATTAAAATAAACATTCTGACAAAGTTTCATGAAGATCCAATCAAAACAGTGATTTCTAAAGTGTTCACAAGGTTTTCCCTTATTTGGCCCTGGTGACCTAGTTTTTCACCCAAAATGGCCCAATATCTAACTCGTCCGAGATTTTGTCAATATTAACATTCTGACCCAGTTTTGCTAAAATTTAGCTAAAAATGTGGCCCCTAGTGTGTTCACAAGGTAAAGTTTAATGATGAAAGATGCCAGACGGAAACTGATCCTAAAAGTTCACCCTGTCACTTTGTGACAAGTGAGCTAAAAATACAGTACAACCTCTCCAGAGCAACCCTCTCTTAAGCAACAACCTCCCTTCAATAACAGTATGAATTTTACCCACTGCACAATTCAACTATTAATTCAACCTCTCAACAACAACATAATTTTGCTACTCCATAAGGATGTTGCTTTGGAGAGGTTGCACTGTACAAGTATTAACACTTTACCATAACAAGGTAATATTTATTAACATAAAGTAATACTAATTAAAGGGTGAGTGCAAGAAGGGTCCATCTCTTTCTTTGTTTAACTTGAGATAGGACATTCTTGCATTCAATCCTTTAAATCAACCTAACAACATCATCATAACCAAAGGTCTATAAGTTAAGATTTTATTTTCCACGGAACTTTTATTATAATATGTCAATGTTATAAAATTAATACCTTATGAACATATATAACACTAACATGTAAAAATCCCAGGAATTCTGTTCAAATTAATAAATAGTTATCGCCAGCCAAATTTGGTATTCATAACAAAATTGAATAATTAACATTTCTGCCATAGCAAACTTCATAATTGCGTTGTTGTCGAAAATATGTTCCTAATAAATATAAATATCACTAGAAATTGCAGTCACAGAAAATGAGAGATAATTGTCAAGTCTCATAACTTCAATGAATCTCTCTTCTTGTGTTTCCTGTCCCTGTGAGCTACATAATCCTTCCTCACAGGACTTAGTCGTAATTCTAAAATATTGTTTATTTTATGAATAATTTCATTACAAATATCTGTGTCCGCCTCAAAATCGTGATGTTTGTAGTCATTTCCGCCGAAGTAGGTCAACCTGAACACTGACTTTCCTAAAGAAATATAGAATACATTTAGTGTTAATGCCTAATGGTGTATATATATTAAATGGTACAATTAACATCACGTATTGTTTTAAGTTATAACTAGAAATGTCACTAGTAAATGGACACAAATCTCTCAAGTACTGTATACGTCTTAATATTGGCACCCGTTTTATTTTGGCAATTTTGGCGGTCGGCATCAATACTGTCAAATCTAGACCACCCCAATAATAAACACAGCCAATTATTTTTTGTCAAAGAAATGTAACTCTTGTTTTCAAAAGGTGTTACCAACTCTTTTTTGTATAAATATATTTGTTTAGTATGTTTGTACATGATGTATCATTACTTGTGTACTTTCATCAGCTAAAATACAAGCATTACGTTTATTTGTCACACCCTACGCAACTTAATTTGTCATATAACAACATCATATTACGTTAAGTGTTTTATTTTTGGCAGTAAAGGAGGCAGGACATGGATTTATTTTGGTGTTTGGCAATGAAACCACCAAATAATGGACCTGCCAATTAAAAAAACATCTTAAAAACGATGAATTTTGCACGGCAGAAATAAAGATGTATACAGTAGTCTGTAAATATATAAAAAATCATCTATCAATGACAAATTTCCTAAACCGGACAGACAGACCCTGCAATCATTATAAATTTGTGTCACCCCTTATCCCGATGGTTGCGTGGGGCCGGGACATAAAAACATCAATGAATTTAAATAAATTATGATATTAATTGCACCAACATGCAAACAGATCTTCAGGTTCTAACATGTTTCTTACAATGCTAAAATTCCCACAAAGTTTTCAAGGGTAATTCTGGTTTAAATCTGAAGTTATTGTTCCGACTGCATCTAAGGAAACTTACTCTGAGTGATACATGAAAAGTTTTGGTAATATTATAACTTACTATGGTTTAGTTACACAAGTGAGTAAGTAATCACTGTATTTACAAATATCTTAAGATGGCTGCTATTTTGTAACGCTAATGAGAAATATACATGCCTATATTATAGTAAAACTTTGTTCAGACCACTTAAAATATAAACTGTAGGAGATATATTCAAGTGATGTATTACCAGTAGTCTAACATTGTACAAGTATACAATGTAGTTTGTTGCATTACGTAATTGTTGTTATTGTAATTAGTACGGTACTGTATACTGTTTTTGTTTGATTGTTTGTTTTTATCTTTTTGTAGGATTAATATCTTTGCAATCACTATTGATAACATACTTTGTGATGTACGTAATAATTGCCATCTCTGCTGCATATATGTATATGTTAATTGGATTTTGTTCTGCTTATAAATGTATATGTCTTAAAGGGGCATACCCTACAACTGACAAACATTCTGTGAAAGTGTAAAAATGTGCTAGATGTATATGTAAAACAATATATAATGGATAATTGCAGGAAGAACATGGGTCATAAAATGACTAGTTTAGGTACTAGCCACACAAAACATAGCTATCAATAATAAATCACTTCCACCCAAAAATTACCATGACTAAATGTATGTGTCACAGATTCATATTTTTATGATTTTATTTTTAATTTGGATGAATTTTTGGCTGAAACTCTTCGTCGGCTTATTTCTTTACAAGCTTCTAATTTATCATCATTTTGCTTTAATTCTAAATGCACCAAGTTGTAGGGTATGCCCCTTTAATGGGCCAGGACGCAATGCTTAATAGATACAGTAGACAATATATACGTTTAGAAACAAATGTTATCATATTTACCGCCATCTTTTTCTTCCAACATATCACAGGAGCCTATAGTATCAGCATCGTACGTTACAGCTCTCTGTCTGAATAACCGTGATGAGCTTTTACTGGCCACTGGATCAATCTCAACTTTCTCTCCACTCACACCTGAGATATACCAGGAAAGTATTGTCAAAAAAAAAGTATTACTTAGGCCAGAAATATTTATACAGTGCAACCTCTCTAAAGCAACATCCTTTGGGTAGCAAAATTATGTTGTCACTCAGGAGAGGTTTAATTAATAGTTGAATTATGCAGTGGGAAAAATTCATGCTGTTGTTGTAGGGAGGCTGTTGCTTAAGAGAGGGGCGCTTCAGAGAGGTTGTACTGTAATAAAGTTTATTTTGTTAACCAATTACTTCTGTGCCCAGATTTGTTTGATTGTTTGAGTTTTACGCCCCTTTTCAACAATCAGTGTCATATGAGGTGGACAATTCACCTAATCATTGTTCCTGGGAAGAACCAGTACCAGACTCCCATGTTCGCATAAAGAGACAGAGTCTGTAGCTGGGCTCAAACCCACGACCCTTTATCAGTACATTTCAGTTGGTAAAAAAACTGTACTGACTGATATCACCTTGTCAATATTAAACTGAATGATGTCATCCCTAAGTCTTCCGTCTACACAACAGACAGGTCAGACTTCAGTTCTAAGGCATAAATTTTTATAAGGTAAAGTACAATTTAGATAATAACTGGCCCTGATGTTCAATACAATTTCTTTAATTATTAGAAATAGTGAACATTAAAGTTAATACATGTAAATACTATAAATAAGATTTTGTCTCGCACTAAGGTTCAGAAATTAACCAAAGTCTTACTGTGAAAATAAGTAAACTTGAGTTTATTTACATACAGTCAAACCTGTGAACAAAGGCCACCCTAGGGATGTGGCCTTTGTTGACAGGTGACCTTTATTCGGATGTTAAACTATCCTTAATAATCAATGAAGGTTTTTAGAATAACCTTTATCCACAGGAATTACCTTTATTTGTAGATGACAGCTAACACAGGATTGACTGTACACCAAACATGATATATTACAGGAAATGATTAATGGCAATGACTGTATGTAGCTGTAGAGAGTTCAGATAAGACCTACCTAGTTGTACCTCAGTATTTGTACGTATTTTGTGTACCATACTGACAATATAAGACTTGTATTGATGACTAGTTAGTGAATCTTCCATCAATGAGGATTTATTGTCATATATCTCCATAGAATCACCTCTCGAGCCTGTAATATACACCAAATACATGTTCAAACAGTTTAATGTCATTTTACGTATTTATCTGTTGCTTAATTGAATCCTGCAGGCCTTTGTAGTATCTATGACAGAATTGTATCTCTGATACAAAACAACCAACAGTTAATTTAAAACTTATTTATTTACATTTATTGTACAGCAACTTATATAAACTACCCCGTTACTCTAGATGACTGCTTCCTGTATTCTGACCAGTACTTGCGCCGAAAAATGGGATTGTGAAGGTTCCGGTCATAGTCTGCCACTGACGGGAATCAAACCCTAAACCTTCCAGTTAGGAGTCCGACATCTACCCCTACACCACTGCTCCTCCCGACCAACATTCCTTAATTATATGACCCACGTTTCATAGGTAAATAGAAATTTTCAAAATCATATAACCCATAAGCCATTTAATCTTTGGTAATATAACGATTCATCAGCCTAATTTAAGATGACTGAAACACACACAGTCAAAGTAACTCATACATTTGAAAATGCAGTTTCAGCTTTAAAATGTTTATGGAATGACATAAAGAATATTGTTGTTTAAAGTGAACAAACAACTGACAGTATATACTCACTGTGTTCTCTGACTAGACAAAACTCTAATGTATCCATACTGGCAAGGTTAGCTTCCAGATCTACAGGTACACCTGGTTCTATCTGCTTCTCCAAGTTGTACGACTGACCTGATCAAATATATAATATTATCATATAAATATACAACTCTTTTTTCAGAAACTTAAGTTTTCTTGTCCTCTCCAGGACACTGTATTTTGTTCTCCATATTTTGAAAGGCCCTATGTATTGGGTTGGTTTGGTGGATTATTTGGGGTCGAATGAAAGCCCTAATGATACTTATGAAAAAAATCAGATATTCACAGAGATCAACAACATCTAAAACATAAAATACACCCTCACTTACCTGGTCTAACTTTTATTTTTCTTCTCTTTAATACTTTATCCAGAATATCTTTCATTGATATACCCATCCCATCAATCTGAAACTTGTTAAATCCTCGATGTGGAATGTTTCTGTAATAAAACATATACATATAAAGTCAAACATGTGATAGTGACCACCTCAGAATAAAGGTCACCTTGCAAACAAAGGTCACCTTGTGAATAAAGGTCACCTTGCAAACAAAGGCCATATTGTGAACAAAGGTCACCTTGTGAATAAAGGTCACCTTGCAAACAAAGGCCATATTGTGAACAAAGGTCACCTTGTGAATAAAGCCACTCTTTTAAAAACCTAAATTGATTATTTAGAACAAAATGACCTATGTCATCTGTCAATCAAGACCACAATATGTCATTCCAAAGGTTGGCCTTTGTTCACAGGTTTGAGTGTATATTAGTACACATCATAAAACAATACAAAGTTTTGTAAGTTTTTATAGTGCTGTCCGAAAAAATTATTCCCGCATTCGGCGGATATTTACGCGAGATGAAATACTAGCGAATTTTGGCCATTCACGAAAATTCGCTAACATTTCCAGCTTGCTAACTTAACCACTTATACAGTAAATGACCTCAGTTGAAAAAAGACATTATCAATATTCAAACTTGATAAGGTCTTTACAAAACAAGTAATCATGAATAGTCACATACCTGTGAATTAGAACAAGCAAGACATGAACATATATATGAAGATAGTAAGTACAGACAATTAATACTTATCATTATGTATGAGAATTGCATTCCAAGGTAAATTGAGGTGGTTTGAAATCAATTTTGGAAACTGAACTATTTTTCCTCTTTCGGTAGCCGTCACTCACTCGGCATGCACACATTTTGGTGAGGACCAAAAAACTACTGGGTGAGACATTAAGTACATTGGTGAGTGATTAAATTAATGGATGGAAGATCTATCAAGAGGACAATAATTATTGTGTATCCATATTACCCATATGAAGAACGGGAAAATGTACAATTTTGAATTAAGGGGTGACTTTTCTTTCCACGTTCAGTCAAAATGTTGAAACATTTCAGATTATATGTGTTTGGATCATATTCCCAAACAGGGGAGACAAACATTCATAAGTGATTATTTATACATACACTGTAACAATGATAGAAGTTTTGCTGGTGTTTGAAGGTACATCTTTCTCAACAAGAGCCAATTTTGTGAAACCAAATTTAGAGACCGGTTCTTTGCTATCCAAACTGGGAAAGTCTGTGTCCACCTCACCGTCATCCTCAGCTATATGCAGACAATACATGTCTGTGTTCTCTCTGAAATGCATTTAAATCAAGTTCAGCCAAAGCAAAAAACACCATTTTTCCATGCTAATAAAATTATGGGGTGGTTATATCAGCAAAAAACTTTTTTTTTCAAATATTTTTTTTAAGTTCAGAGATATAGTCCATTAGAAAATAAAAATATATCCTAGAAAAAAATTACCAAGACAAAAAAGTCTATGGTGGGCAGAAAAAATTTGGGTGAGTCAGGCGAGTAAAACAAGAACACAAGAAATACAAAAATAAAATAAGACGTATTAATAGTCTGTCACCTAGAACATAAGCCATATATGTAACAGTGAAGAGAATGAAGTAGCGTGGTTGGTAGTTGAGTGGTAACACGCTGGACAACTAAACGACAGGTCGTGGGCTTGATTCATGGCTCCGGCTTTCAATATGTCAGGGACACTTTTTCAGTCTCCCCATCCTTACTACCCAGCCAAGTACTATGACAAAAAAATCACAGGAAACAGGTGAGGCGTGTATTGGTGCATTACACCAGGCATGATCAAGAACCACGAAAAACAGAAGAGTAGGGACTTAAATGCCCACTTCTCCTGTATCTTATCTCCCCTCTCACTCTGGAGCGGCTCAGAAATCACCATAGCTGCCGAATGGGCCGTTAAACAACAGTCAAATAAATAAGGAAGTGAAGTATATGACGACACTATTAGCTTACTGTAATGATGGTTCTCTTAGTTCTATGGTATATTGCCAACATATGAGGCCAATCAAATCTTGTATCTTAGCTGAAGCAATCACAACCACATTCATAGGGTAGGGCCGATCTTCTGGCAAAGCCATTGTCAGAAATATATCAATCTTCTTGGTTGGAACTCCAACACTTGCCTGTAACAAATACCATCATAACCACATGATACATTAACTTTAAGCAAGTACAGACAAACCTCTGAATAAAAGCCAGCCTTGGGACAGACAAAATGTGGCCTTTAATGGCAGGTAATGACCATAATTTGAAGATCATTCTGTTCAAAAATAAATTAATCAAGGATGGTTTTTAAAATAATGGCCTTTAATCACAGGGTGACTTTTAAACTGAGGTGGCTGCAGACACAAGTCTGACTGTACATGAAAGCATGCATGTTTTACATAAGTGACACAGGGAAATATGAATCCTTTCATAACATGAGCACAATTTTTGTCACAACTTCCATTTCGATTCAAGTTAAGTCCAGTCAATCCACACATTTTGTCACACATCTAAGTATACAAAATGGATTATATGCCTCCACATCTAACACACCAAAATATGTCCTATATTCGGCCAGGAACTTATCATAACTTATCATTATAATATTTAAAGTTGTCAGAAAATATAAGATAAAATAATCATCATTCATAAACAAGAGTGCAGCGTGCAGTGCCAACGCTCGTCTGTTCACAACCTCAGTGAGATTGATCCACCTATGAAGTTTCATGTTGCTACCTCTTATAGTATCTGAGTTATGAGCTACATAAAAGACTTTGCAAGACGCAGATGTTGACAATGTAGTGTTCACAAAAGCTCGACTTTATCTTTGAAAACAGACAAGCTTAAAATGATAATTTACCTTTCCATCAAATTTGGCGTATTCTAAGAAGGGATTCTCTCCCATGTTAGCACTGCTATGTAACTGTTCAGATAATCTGGATATTGGTGAATACTGTGGGGTATGCACAGGTGACAACACTTTCTTCCCAAACAAGTGACCTTTCTCATCAACTAGGAATTAAAACAAAGAGATAAACATTGTTACACATGAATAAACAATAAAATCACTATGTTACTTTTGTTGGTCCATGATAATCCACAGTTAGTCTGTCTATTTATATATTTATAATGGGAGGCACCCTTTGATAAAAAATTGTTATGTTTACTTTTTTTTAATTCATTTCCTTTTTTATTACCTGATGCCTGTTCAAATTCGTATTAACCTGTGTTTAGTATTTAATTATGTTTTAGCTAATCTTATACGCCAAAATTATCCTATCATTGTCTTATATTTGTTTTTACTATGTATTACATTGATCGTGCATTTAATAGTACAGCACTTTTGAATTTATACTGTATTTTCATTTATTTTTGTTGGGCTCAATTTTCGTGTTTTTTACTAAAATGACTATTTCGTGGGGACATGAATTTGTGCATTTTGTTTTTTGAAAAAAGCCTTTTCTTTGCATTTTAATTCAGGGGATTTGATTTCGTGGATGAGCCTACCCAATGGAATTAAATCCCCAACTAAATTAATGATTCCACAGTATTCTTTTATGAAAAGAGTACTCTATTTTTTTCTAAGTGGAAGATATTATCAGTGTCACTTTCTTACTTTAAAAAAAACTGCAATGTGATGATAAAATTACCATTATAATCCATAGAATCTTTCCAGGAGATGTTTTTTACTTTACTCTGACTTCTTTTTTCTTTCTTCATTCGTTCCAATCGTTGTGCAGTGTTGGATCTTCGTCTGTGTGCCCCTAAAATATAAACTTGCAACATATTCATTAAGTTTATTCATTTCTCGACATACTTAAATAAGTGTGCAACATAGACATTTGAAAATGACAGTTCCTGTAAAAAATCATCAAAAATGTGTTGTTTTACATTATATATAAAGTGTAAATGCCTAGTGCAATTTTAGATGTCCAAGATTTTGGTCAAGTGGCTTGTATATAGAAGACATATAAGTAGATGACTGGGCCATCCTTAAAAAAATGTTTGTGGTAAGTAACCCTACCCAGGGAATTTTCAGTGGGTAGGTAGGTAAGAATTTGTTTTGGTTACAATCTAATTTTTATACTGAACCCAAAATATATGTCAGCATGCTATTTATCTATTTATAAAGACATTTTTTACCAAAGAGGCCAAAGAATAGTTGGGTAGAGGCCTTTTTGGTGAGTAGGTAGAGTTACAGCAAACAAAATATTTTTTAAGAATTGCCCTGTCAAATGAAATATATTACTTACCATAATCCATATCAGGCAAAATGTCATAGGAATGAGATAAATCATGGTCTGACTCCATACCGCTGTCACTGGCATATGTTCCACTACAAATAAGATAAAAACTATCAACAACTCTTAACTAGAAATCTAGACTAAGGTCCAAATTTTATTGTAAAAACTAAGAATTAATTTCTGTTCTCATGAAGACAGTCTTAGCCAAGATATGCCCTTCCAATTGTATTAAGTTCGGTCCTTTCAATGTCCTAAAGGCAAGCTCAGAACTAGTTATCAATGAAATTCATAGGTATTATTGTGGGGCATAAATTGACATCAGCTGTGTAGCAGTATTGAATTTGTGTGTAGTATTTGTATAAATGGACTGGCTGTGATATTAACTGCTCAATAAGTTTAAATAGTAGAGCATCTAACCAAATGCAAGCAGGAGGTCACGGATCTGAGCCCAGCATCGGATACATTGTTTCCCTTCTCCTATTACAGCTGATTTTCGAGTGCAAAAATGGCTACAAACCATTAAACTTGTTCTTCACTTAATCAAAATTATTTTGACAATACTATAAATATAATATCGAGGGTTCAGCGCAACACTGTCGTAACTTGTTCTTATTCCAGTATGAGTTACGATGCTGTTGCGTTGAACCCTCGATATATACATCAGAGTAAATGAATGAATCAGAATCTAACAAGTTGGACATCTCTACAATATACATATTCCTTGCGTCTGACAGAATCCTCAGGTGTGCGGTCAGAGTGTTAACTAGATATCAAAGTTGAAGGTCAAAAATCAACGCTTAACAAAAAATAATTTGAAAAGTCAACAAAATTTCCTGCCAATAATAGACCCTTTGGGACAAATTCTCAAGAGTCAGAAGCTATATTTTGCTAATTTAAAAAGTCAAAGTGCCATTTTTTGGGTCTATTGTAAGCCCTGTGTGCAGTACTGTGCACCAACCTTTGTTTTTCCAGGTCATCAACATCTATGATCATTTCACACATTCCTGTATCATCGCTGGTGATGAAGGAATTTCTGATGTGAGAAATCAGGAACTCCTTGTTATCCATCATAGCCATCTTCAAAGTTAATCAATTTTACTCTGCTCCAGTAACTTCTGGTCACCAATATCTCCTAGAGTCTGTATTGATAGCTGTATAATATTATCTTTAAGTGACCAAGCAGACAAAGCATACCACTAAGGCTAAAAATAAACATTTTTTTAAATATTGTTGAGTGAAAAAAAATCCCTACCTATATCTATAATCTACCCAGTGCTAAAATTCTGGGTCGGAGCACTCCAAACAAACTTATTTTTATTTTTAGCCTAACATACAAAAATTTTATGAAAATCATTTATTTCTTACAAGCATTTTACCATTTCAATTAATGCACAAAATTCCTGCAGACAATATGAAAATACACAATATTGGAAACTTTTACATGTATCATAGCAAGTCTAATTTATGACACGTTTGGGCAATCTGTTCATGATCTTACTATTTGCTATTTCATATAAATTATAATGACCATTCGGAGGATAGATATCACAAAGAGCCTATTATTCTGGTCATACATGTACACTGGTCATACACTACGCGTGACACATTAAAATGTTTCGGTATTCATCTGTAGAGTACAATTATTTGGACTAGAAAAAGGAGTGCTTCATAATCATTTAGTTTAACCATTTATTATACAGGTAGCTTTATTTCTTGTTTGACAAGAATTTTGTAAAAGCTAAGACCAGCCCTACCAATTCTACTTTTGCGTAAGCCTATTCCGTGAACAAATTCGGACGGCCATCCCTCAGCCTTACGAAGATCTGATATTTCCGTGTGTTAATTCAAATTATGTCAAAATTCTTCAATAACTGGTATAACTCGACTCTGTATACAACTACTGTCAGACAGTTCAATTCGAAATCGATCTTTATAAATATAATGGGTACCTAGAGTTAACAAAAGGTGATTTAAGTTTAACTTGCCACCATTTCGTTGACATGCCAGCTTATTTAAACTAGAACTTAAAAATTATTTGCACAGCAAATTTTGAGAATAGGAGATTTTTACCATGACACCGGCAGTTATCCGCCATTACACAGGTTCCATTTTCAGTTGGGAAATAGTGGAGAGAAACAAAACATTAAATGCACCTTTCAGAAAAGCTTTATATATTATGTTCAAATAATTTATACTCATATGAGTATAGACCTGCCTATGTGGTGGAGTGGTAAAGGTCACTGATTTCAAATCACTGTAACATCTCACTGATAGAGGGTTGTGGGTTCGAGCCTCGCTACCGACCATACATCTCTTTATGTGATAAAGTAGGCATTGCTTACAGAGGAACTCAGGAAGGGAGTCTAGTACTGGTTCTTCTCAGGAACGATACTTAGGTGAACTGTCCGCCTCATATGACTCTGACTGTTGAAAAGGGGTGTAAAATTGGATGAAGCAAACATGTATAAAGTGAAGATGTGAAATAACAGTGTAATATATATGACTTATGAGTATACAGAATGAGAAACATGTTTTCTACCTAACAAACAGTTCACTTTGGTTACAGATATTGTATTATGCCCAATGGGTTTTAATTAGGGATTATCCATGCACAAACTATGCAGGTCTTTGTTGGACTGTGTGGGATGGGGCCTAGTCGAAAAGTATCTAGCCGTCACAGTTGGACTAAGCTAAGAATGAGAAATGGAAGTGAAAGATATTGAAGAAATCTCTGGATAGTGATTGCTGTAGTGTGGTGTAGACTTTCAGTTCTAAAACATGTTGTCAGGGTTAGCTCAACAACAAGGAATGAAGGATACTTGGCTGCAATCCGAAAATTTCAGGGCGAAACCTTTTTGGACGAATATTTATGAAGTGTTTCAGTAACTATCAGAGATTGAAATAAATATTTTTTGTAGAATATGAATAAATGGTGTCAATTAATGTAAGTCTTATGATCCAAACAAACAAAATTGGAATTCGTTTTTGCAATAAATCTTAGATTGACAAACTTACCTTCCTCTATTATTTGCAAACTCTTCAATGTTGAAGTAAATAAAAACCGGTGTAAGGTTAAACTACTTCCCGTGCCGTTTTGCCGTAAAACACGCTAGCCTGGATTACCTGCCCCTTACACTACGTGATTGGGAATTTCTGTTTGATTGTAATTATTTTGATGAAGATAGAGTTAAATATCTTGAGGAATATTTTTATACATTCCCATCAGTCATGAAATTCTCATGTCTAATCGAGTACGTAGTTGTCTAAATAAAACTACCTGGTCTAATGAATAACAAGGATTTATATTCATACATATATATAAGTCCTTGTGAATAATAAAAGTAGGGATACATTGTTAAAACTAGCTGTATTTTGCAAAAGAATTTTGTCATGTTTTAGATTAATTATTGTAGTGAATATTAGCAAAAAGATAGCAAAATAATTATTAGTCATAACAGAGACGTATAATAATAGCGTAATATATTAATTATAATTGGTTAAAGTTTCTTTTAGCAGAGACATAGATAACATGTTAAAATATTTGTCTATGTCTCTGCTTTTAGTTAATTTCTCATAATTTCTCCTTATTATATATTTTTCGGATTTATACTGGTAAAATTGAATTTGTTTATTCATATTATTCTCTCATGTGTTTTGCTATGTTTGTTTATATATTGTATTTTAAATTACTTTGTTACATGCCCATATGGGCCTTATAACTTGTTAATAAACTTCTTAGTCTGGATTACCTGCTCCTTTTTAAGAATACGGGGGGGGGGGAGCCCCCTATAATAATTTTGGCTATGATAGTCCATTATCGTAAATGGTAAGAAATATTTGCGTGGGTACGAATACTATGGGAACAGTTCTCTCTTTTTTATTTGTATGGAAATATCACTTTCCGATAGTAGTTTCAGTACTTTAATTTTTACAATGGCGTAGCCAGAAAAAAATAAGCCTATATATATAGGCACCCTATATCGAGGTCCAGGGGTCACTCAATGGGGTCCTAGAACATCTCTGATGTGTTTTTATGGTAACACAAACCATGATTTAACGCAAATTTATCGTATATACTGGCCGTCCCTATTACCGCCTACTTAATTCTTTACCAGTGTTAAAATGCATGACAGTACAAGTCTGTAATCATACCACCATTTAATCTTCATAAGCAATTCTTCTTGTTGTCGAAAAACATAAAAATACTCTCAATAACAATAAAATAATACATCATCTGATCGCATTTCATGACACACAGACGTCCATATTGATTTTTTGTTTGATGACCTTATTACCGCCTTTCGACCAATCAAATGCGAGATACGTAGTAACGCGGGAAATTCCTGCGTCAGTACTAAATTCCAATCAATGTGCGGACCATCTATCATTTGCAGAAATATCAAAATTATGTTTTAAGAGATCTAATGCATTAAAATGCGTCACATTCATATAGCGGTGTTAATTTGGATTGAATGCAAATGGCAGTATGAACGATAAATTGACTTGACTGTAGAAATTATATATTTCATTAATGTAAAATGTTTTAAAGTCGCGGCATGCATTGTAAACAATAGTCTGGTTCCCTGCCAACAAATGCCACACGGAAACGGAAGTGGAGGAGACACGCATGCGCAAGTATTGTTATCGGCGGTAATAGCATCACCGCGGTAATAGGCGTACAAGGGATATATATATATATAGGGTTTTAATAACACTCGTATTAATAATTGTTCTAATTATAATTACAGTAGAAAACTATTTTACACGAATGTTTAATGTTTATTGTCAGTTCATCGATCATAGGGACCCAGGACCTCTTGAGTAAGGGAGGAAACTATACCAGATGGGTACAAAAATTGTTCAACACTAGGTTGAATTTGCATTCATAAGGCCAATATTGTGTCATTTCTGGGTTTAAATTTGGAGATGGTTCACACAACAATGACCCAACAATGAAAACAATTTTCCTTTACTGGGTCAACGATGCGTCAACATATAGCGCCAGCCACGGTTGGGTTTTAGTAATGGCACAACATTGTGCCGGTGTAACGTTTTCAAGCTCCCCCTTTTTCAGGTTACCCCCCGGTAACTTAAAAACGTTTTCAAAGTACCGGCCCCGGTAACATTAAAACGTTTTCAAACTCCCTCCCCCGTTTTAATAATCCCCCCTCCCTATGTTGATTATTTGTGGCGAAAACGTTTATATTTCTGGTTATAATTCATACTAAATGATTCACAGTTAACGTGGTTTATTGACATACACATTCCTGTATTTCTAAACTGAATATACGCAATGATTATATGAAGCTATGGAATCCTATTAGGGTCATGGAGAGTACGCGCCTTTATTCAAATATATTAACGAAAAGTACTTGACATGACCTGGCGATCCCACACTTATTTGTGTTCAGAAAACCAACAATTTTTTTGTCAAAATGATTCAAGATTGCATTGGTATTTGCGCAATAACGCTCATGTATTCCATAATGAAGGAATGGACTTGTCAGTATATAACATCATTTGATTTCGTCGTATGATTTCATCATTTGGACCGCGTGTATAGTCTCATATATAACTGTAGTACATGTATGCATTTATGTGTTTGAAATTGTAATCTCCTTATTCGTGTGGAAGCTCACTTTTATTATGAATTTTCAAATTATTACCCGGGGGTAATCTGAAAACGTTTTCAAAGCGCCACAGGGGTAATCTGAAAACGTTTTCAAAGCGCCCCCCGGGTAACCTGAAAACGTTTTCAGATTACCGGGTAGGGCATTTGAAAACGGAGGGGGTAATCTGAAAAAGGGGGAGCTTGAAAACGTTACACCGGTGTTGGGTCTTAGTGGTCCAATAATCGTCAACACTCCATACTCGATCCCATTAGCTGTACCATGATTGTAGGATGTGTATTCATAAAAAGACTTCTAACAATAATAATTAAGTTAACTTCTTTGTTTTTCTTTTAACGCTGACATTACATAAATTACATAATACGTTAAATGATTCAGCAATTTTAATAACTGTTGAGTTCACACCCACCCAGATCATCATCTGAGAAATTTTAAAGAAAGTAGTTAACACATTATACCGTATTTTGTTGCTTTGCGTTGCTTCCACGAATATAATTATACAGTTCTATTTACTTCATAATTAATTAATTTACAATATGTTGCATTTCCATCTTCCATGCACCCCCTCGCATAACATAGTTGATTTTTTATTTGAGTAATTAATAACCAAATAACTAGAAGCCGACGAACCTTATAATTTTAAGTTCATGAATTGTAGTGTTTTTGACAGGCTTTGGAATCGAATACACATGATCCGGTCTGGAACATAGAAGCAAAAATCATCATGATGAACGCCTATCTTCCTGAGCTGACGAGGGTATTCTTATGTACTAGTAAATATATACTATCATCAAAATTATTTTTATAATTGACATTGTTATCCATTCACAATGTCTTTCTGTATCTAAATGTCACGATATTCTGGTCTGTAAGTCGACATGTAATACTTGTATTACAAAAGTAAAGAGACCTGCTACACAAATATTTAGCTGATATGCCAAAGAAAATGACGTACAGTTAATCAACAATATCAATAATCTATTGCTGCCATTGGAACGCGATTATGAATGAAATTGGTGGTCAGTGCTGTACTTTTTCACTTGAGTTGACAAGTTGTTCACTTTATAAAGTTTATATGATTTTTATACGTACAATTATCATGTATTCCCTATGGTCAAACAGAACAACTGTTCGTTATTTTTATTGATTCATCAATCCATTAAGACCATTCTTTCCATGGATTAAGGTAAATAACCCATCTCAAATTTTACATAAAAGTGTTCATAAATGAAATAAGTTGAAATTAAATTAAGAAGAGTACATCAGAGGATCATGCATGATCTCTTCAGTGCAAAACAAATGTGCTGAGAGCCATTTCTAACCCGACACTTTCAATTCCGTTTTTTAATACAGTTTACTGAAATTAGCATGAGGCTACATTAGCTGCACAGAAATTAGCTGCACAGAAATTAGCTGCACACAACATAAGTTGATAGGATTTTATCTAGATAACGATAATTTCACTGCAAAAACAAATTGAAGCCATATTTAATTACAGGTATAACTTCAGGTATAATTTGTCTATTTCTTTGTTTGTTTATATCGAGGTTTACGCCCCTTTTCAACAATTAGAGTCACATGAGGCGGACAGTTCACCTAAGCATCGTTCCTGGGAAGAACCAGTAGTAGACTCTCATCCTCCGTAAGTAAATGCCTAGTGTAAAATGAACTACATTAAGTTTGTACATGCCGGGTCAGTCAAAGGACAGAGCAGACAATTACATGTATATTTCTGTAATAGTTCTCATATATGTAAAACAGCGACTTAATGTCACTATGAAAATATATTCAAATCTGGATGCGCGTCAGACATCGAAAAAAAAATCACTTTTGCAAGTATTCGGATAAGGGTGAACAGAGAAAATGAATAAAAAATAATATGTATGACCCCGACGTGATTCGAACACGCAACCTTCTGATCTGGAGTCAGACGCGCTACCGTTGCGCCACGGAGTCTTTTTATAACGTAGATAAACAACTTGAATTCTAGTTGATCCGTCCATGTGCATTTGGTTTTAATAAAAAAAGAAATACGAAATAAAAAATATGACCCCGACGTGATTCGAACACGCAACCTTCTGATCTGGAGTCAGACGCGCTACCGTTGCGCCACGGAGTCATTTTCAAACTTAGATAAACAACCTGAGTTTTACTTGATCCGTCCATGTGCATTGGTTTTAATAAAAAAGAAATACAAAATAAAAAATATGACCCCGACGTGATTCGAACACGCAACCTTCTGATCTGGAGTCAGACGCGCTACCGTTGCGCCACGGAGTCGTATATATCATTCTTCCCTATCAAGTTACAGTTTTCAAAATGACGACACAATAATGTATATAGTGCTACATTAATTTATATTACATGTAATTTACTGTGAACCACTTGACACTCTGATAAGGAATCGCAGTGCTGTCATGAATATCGTTGTTCTCACTGGAAAGTCACGATTTAATTCGTTCTACCATCAGGGCTAAGGTAAATATTGTGTTAGAGTAATATTTGTACGTTTTATATATTTTGAAACTAGAATCTAAATGCATGTACATGTTTTCATACTTTAGCGTAGGTGTTACTTATCAATTAGAATTCTTGAACTTGACAAGTTAAATAAAAAGAAACTTGGAGGTAAATCAGAACTACTGAAGGTTAAATTAAAAACTTGGAGGTTAAATCAGAACTCTTGAAGGTCAAATGAAAAAGCTTAGTGGTTAAATCAGAACCCCTGATGGTTAAATCAGAACACTTTAAGGTTAAATCAGAAATCCTGAAGGTTAAATCAGAACTCTTGAAGGTTAAATCAGAAATCCTGAAGGTTAAATCAGAACTATTGAAGGTTAAATCAGAACTATTGAAGGTTATATCAGAACTATTGAAGGTTATATCAGAACTATTGAAGGTTAAATCAGAACTATTGACGGTAAAATCAGAAATCCTGAAGGTTAAATCAGAACTATCGAAGGTTATATCAGAACTATTGAAGGTTATATCAGAACTATTGACGGTAAAATCAGAAATCCTGAAGGTTAAATCAGAACTATCGAAGGTTATATCAGAACTATTGAAGGTTATATCAGAACTATTAAAGGTTATATCAGAACTATTGAAGGTTATATCAGAACTATTGAAGGTTATATCAGAACTATTGAAGGTTATATCAGAACTATTGACGGTAAAATCAGAAATCCTGAAGGTTAAATCAGAACTATTGAAGGTTATATCAGAACTATTGAAGGTTATATCAGAACTATTGACGGTAAAATCAGAAATCCTGAAGGTTAAATCAGAACTATCGAAGGTTATATCAGAACTATTGAAGGTTATATCAGAACTATTAAAGGTTATATCAGAACTATTGAAGGTTAAATCAGAACTATTGAAGGTTATATCAGAACTATTGAAGGTTAAATCAGAACTATTGAAGGTTAAATCAGAACTATTGAAGGTTAAATCAGAACTATCGAAGGTTATATCAGAACTATTGAAGGTTATATCAGAACTATTAAAGGTTATATCAGAACTATTGAAGGTTAAATCAGAACTATTGAAGGTTATATCAGAACTATTGAAGGTTATATCAGAACTATTGAAGGTTATATCAGAACTATTGAAGGTTATATCAGAACTATTAAAGGTTATATCAGAACTATTGAAGGTTAAATCAGAAATCCTGAAGGTTAAATCAGAACTATTGAAGGTTATATCAGAACTATTAAAGGTTATATCAGAACTATTAAAGGTTATATCAGAACTATTGAAGGTTAAATCAGAACTATTGAAGGTTATATCAGAACTATTAAAGGTTATATCAGAACTATTGAAGGTTATATCAGAACCATTAAAGGTTATATCAGAACTATTGAAGGTCAATTCAGAAACCTTGAATATTAAATCAGAACTGCTGAATGGAAAAAAATGTAAAAAAGGTTTAAACAGAACACAGAACAACGGAATTCTTTTTTTACATAGAATTTCATGAAGTTTGTGATTTTTTCAGTCGTGTCAACTATTCGTGCAAACTTGAAATTCAACGCACTATAGTAAATTTGTGTAGTATTAATTATTTTCTGAAAAGGATCTCCCATCATTTTTATCACTTGCTCAAACCAGTTTAGAAACTACAGTTATTTTTAAAAACTCAAATACTATGCGAACAAAAGATTGGTGTTTCATAAGCCAACTTGACTGGTCCTTTCAATAGGGGCGACATTATGATAAATAAAACCTTTGCCATTTATATTATGGTTGAAAATCTTACCTAATCTACAACGAAACAACCAGAAAGAAATAACGTTACCATGACAACAGACCTGTAAACTGACCACTTCTGGAAAAAATCTCCCAATTTCATTCATTAACGAGTTTGAAAAGATATATCTTAAAATACAATTCCTTTATTTGTAGGTCATTTTGTTCTATATAATCAATGACGGTTTTTCAAAGAATTGGCCTTTACTCACAGGGTGGGTGGCCTTTATTCGAATGTGGCCGCTAACACAGGTTTGACTGTGTACATAAGCATTTATACTTGTCGGCTTGCTTTAGTTCAGTCTTGTGGGTCTCTCACAATTGGATAACTTAAAACACTACATAGCCTCAATCGGAACTCCTCGGCGTTTATCCAAAGAAAACGCCTCGGATATAATTAGTCTGGTACCCGTCTCCAATCTTACAGTATTGGGGACCCCAATACTGTAAGATTGGAGACGGGTACCAGACTACGGACATAATAAGCAGGTCGCCATATTGTTGTTGTTGTTGTTGTTGTTTACGGACTACTTTTCATCATGACTGACACGGCTATTCTTTCACTGGGAACTTGGTGCCTATTTTATCAATCGCGAACGATTAACACATTTGAAAGTCTGTCAATCTAAGGCTGGTTCTTGAAAACGAGTTTCTAGTATTGAAAGAGAAGTGATTGGCAGTTACCGGAAACCATATTGCCAAAACACGGTAGTAAACCGGCTCGGACTTTTTAGGATAAAATCAGCGTCCACAGGCTATTTTTGATTGAGCAAAGGGCTTTTAATGAGTATCAAGTTAAAAGTAGACAGGTGTGCAAAATATTTGATATTTTATATGTTTTACTTATTTCATTTTAACTATTTATGTGCGTTAGAACAGCACAAAATGTATATTAACAAGTCTATGCACAATTGTAATCAAATTGCATTTTCCCTCGCAAGATTGGGCGATACTGTCAAGTGAAGGAATAAAATGTCAATTCCTACAAAGTTTTTATGTTTTTCAATCGATATCGTTACTGAACTGAATAATAACAATTTATCAAAGGTTATTCATCGGATATTCATCCAGTCAAAATTCGGTTCATTTTTGTTAAAGAGAAAAAACAACAAACTTGGCAGCGAAGGACTTCTAGTGATCATGGAAACGGACTAGTTATGATCAGTTCCTTTGGATCGTCAAAAAACTGATAATTTGATATCTGAAAGACCTTCGTTTGATTAAAACACCTTTGGCAATGTACTATACATATATTTTAGAGCAATAAACATGCATGAAGACTGAAAAATCGGTGTACTTTCTTAGTCAGTTCCGATAAATGTTGATTCACTTTCACTTTACTTGAGAAACTTCAGACTTTTTCTTGATGTTAAGAATAAATTTACAAGAAATTGTTAATTAATTTGAATGTATGGAAAGAACAGACATGTTAAAGATCCGTGGTACAGAAATTGTAAATTTCTTACGTATTTTTGCGCCTGAATCAGGATGTTTGTCTATTGTCCTTTGCCCGATCAAAAATAGTCTGGGGACTATGATTTGATCCAAAAAAGTCGGTTATACTGAACCACCGTGCAAAATGTGTAACCCTACACTTATATCCGAGGCGTATTCTCTGTGACGGGACTGACCGGAAATACCCGAATAGTTACGATTGCATACAACCTGTAACCCAAACTCCCCGCAGCGGTTACCTCCCTTGATCAGTACATTAATAGTTATATTAGCAAAGCGTGACGTAACCGGTGTGAGGAGTTCGCCTGTAACCTAATCCTTACAGTGCTCTGATTTTCTCATCAATTCTTTCCACACTTACAGTAACAATGATCAACGTTGTGTGGTTGTTGGTCACAGTTTTGTCTTGGCACAATAGTAAGTTCTTATAACCCCTCTTAGAGATTTTTAGACAATATTAGATTGGAATCTTGTGTTAGGTTCCAAGAGCCGATAGAAGTTTTGATATATATTTGCAAAGATCTATCTAGAACTGGGGGCGGGGCGAGAAATTTAAGAATGTTTAATTCAAATTTATTGAGGATCGTAGGGTCGTAAACGCAGTTTAAGCTTACTGCCAAATGAGACAGAAAGACAACAAAACGTTATAAAATTAACCTAATGAGAAATCATCGCAGATATTAATTTTATCGTGTCTATTATGCGGAAATTGTTTTGAAAAAGGATGAAACGTACATAATGTGAAATAAAAGAGCGTGATGGGAATGTGGCCTTATGAATGACGTACTAGTAGAACATTGTTGGTGAAACTGATACTTGTGATATAAAATCAAACTATTAACAATAAAAAAAGAGTTGATTTATGAAATTAATACAAATATTGATCCGTCACAGGTCTTGCAGATTGGATAGATTGGACGGACTGGTCCTCGTGTTCTGTGACATGTGGTACAGGATATCACGTAAGATCGCGCGCATGCGCAGATGAGCTTAGTGGTAATTGTTCTGGAATGAATCACGAAACGAAACACTGCTCCGTTGATCCATGCTCAGGTAAAATTAATCTACAATCAGTATTTCATATCATAATAACGTTAACTTAACCAGGGGTTTTCTATATGTTCGGGGAAGGCGCCCTTGTATACTGTTCATATGGGGATGAAAAGGTGGACTGGAGCCTCTTTTGGGGAATGAATTTCCAAGGAGTAAACTGGAAATTTGGGGAATTTTGCATGATTTCAAAGAAAATTTCAGAAGGGAAGGCGCCCTATACACAGGCTACACATACATTGTACATGATAATGAAAACCACTGTTAACTAAAATTATATTGGACAAACTCATATCAAACTGTAACAGAAATTGCTTGTTTCTTACTTACAGCAAACGTAAATATGTGTAGAGAGGATTAAAAGACAATGCAACCAATAAGCTGCGCAGGAATACTTAAGTTAACATTGTTGCGCAATGATTACGTCATTAATTAATGGTGCATTGAAGACGATATGTTTACGGATGCAGAGAAATGACTTTTTTCACATGGCTGATGCCCATTTTAAAATGACAATGCTTTTAATTGTAAAGGCTGCCCGGTTATATAGTTCAGTGGTTAGAGCATTGGTCTATTAATCAAGAGGTCGTGAGTTTGAACGCCGGGCGAGGCTCACACTGTCCGTGACAAATTTGGTTGAAGATATTACATCCTATGTTGAATTGTGCTCCACCTCTGAATTATGTGGGGTAGCTTGACAAGTTGACAGTAGCTTGCAGACGTAATGTGGTTAGTACTGGTTAAGGCCTAAATGAAGTCTAGGAAAGCTGGTTAGGGTAACTGCCCGCCACGATATGACTGAAATAATGTTGAAAATGGCGCTAAATCTGATGAAATAATTCAATATATTTAATTGTATATGTATAATCGTTTGTAAAACACTATGTATACATTGAAAATAACGACATTGGCTTCAGTGATTGAGGTCATGTTTTGGTTGTGTTTGTAGTGAATGGTGGGTGGGGAACCTGGGAAACATGGAATCAGTGTTCGGTCACGTGTGGATCAGGATATATATACAGGAAGCGACATTGTGACAATCCAGCACCACAACATGGAGGTCTTACATGTAGTGGATCAAGTACAGATCTTGATGGGTGTGTGAACAGTCTTTGTCCAGGTAACTTGTTAACTTGGTATCGCGTCATACATATTTACCGGGCATTGAAAACGTCGCACCTATATACAGCCATGTATTGCAAAGTCATTTTCCAACTTTTTTATGTTAGAATTATATTGTAATTATGATCTTCTGAAAAGAAGAAAAACATTGTTTAGGAAACTTATTACTCGATACAAACGTATATAGACAAAGGAATCGAATAGCATGTTGAAAATTCTCTGTCGGAAATGTATTTGTTGGTCCTTCAAAATATTCAGTGAAAGCATAATTTGAATAAAAAAGAACCAACTAATGATTCAGTTGAAAATATGTATAATTTATTATGTGAATTGAAACATTTATCATAGGCCATTCAAAAATATTGTAGATTTGCAGTTATACGCAAACGACTCACACGAATTCCCCCTACACCTAATTTTCTCAATTACATGTTATTCGTTATATTTCTAGCCGATTATCGTTTTCAATGCCACTTTTAATGTTATCAAGAATGCCTACCTACCCAAAAACTGCTAACTAGCATTTTTAAGGAAAGCCCTAGCGTTATTGATAAATAAACTCCATTTTCAGTGGACGGAGCTTGGTCAGACTGGAACAACTTCAGTGCTTGTAATCCGTCATGTGGTCATAATGCTGTCAGGCAAAGGTACAAAGATTCATGGCAGAAAATAGATCCCTTGTCACTTTTTAGCTTATATTTAAAGAACTATGCACCTGATTGTATATTATGGTACAGGCGTAAAAGTATTGTGTGTTGACCATGTCAGCATTACCACTGATCCATTTGTACACCCAAATTATCGCAGGCATTGCAATGGTACAATTATTAGCTTCCGCGATCTTTCGACCCATCCATATAAAGTGTTTCTAGACGATATATACAAACTATGTCGTTGCCTACGTGAGCCAGTAATTATGATCTCTGACTAGTAATCACTATCCCCTGTGAGTTCGAATCCCAACCGGGTCAAATCAAGATGGCCTACTGAAGGTAAGTGGGTCTTCCCGTACATCGTTAAAGCTGGTATAACCGCCCAATGGCTCGACGAAAAAAAGATAATAATTATACTAGTAAGTGATACTTTTTGTGATACTGGCCGCTGTGAACCGATATCTAATCGTCTGCGTTCACAAATCTGACATATCGGACCGGAATGAAAACATCTTGTATTACAATTTTTGTGTTTATTTCTATTTTAGTTATGTTAAAGTTTGTCTTCAAGGCTTTTTTCAAATGTTGTTATATTAATTGTTACAGGGTAAGAAGTTGTAATCATCCGATACCCGCCAACGGTGGGGCTGATTGTCAGGGATCTGGGTCTGAGTATGTTAACTGTGCATACAAAGATTGTCTAGGTTCGTAGAGCTCTATATATAGTCAATAGTTGAATATCGATACATGCATAGTTGATAGTCAAATATATTGCGAATGTCGTATTGATGTTATAAATTATATTGGTTGGAATTTATTTAGGAAAATTTTAGGATTGACGTAACTTTGCGATTTCCAACCTCGTCTGATAATAACATCATTCCGTAAAATGACTTAACCCCAAACAAGTTGAAAATTGCTCACCATCACTGAAATAAATTCTAACTGACTTAGAGTTAGTTCGACCATCGCTCTTGGAAGTTTAATTGTAATCACAGATGACCAACAGTGGATGTATAAAGAGGAGTACTAGTATTAATAAATATCCGTTGGGTTATGGATATTTCACATTTGGCCTGAGATGCGCCTACAGTGCCCGTAGACTGCCCACAGCCTCCTTTCCGTGCAGGCGTGTGAATGATATTGTCATAATTTCAGGATATACATAAATATTAAATGATACAACCTCTCCAGAGCGGCCCTCTCTTGAGCAACAACCTACCTCCAACTACAGCATTATTTTTCCCAACTTCACAATTTAACTATTAATTTAACCTCTCTAGAGCAACAACCTCTCAACAACAACATGGTTTTGCTACTCCAAAGGGTGTCACTTTAGAGAGGTTGCACTGTAGTTTCGTTAAGATTTTTGCATTTTCTTTTAGGCCCATCTGTCCAAACCGCTTATTAAATAATCAAGATTTACTTGTATTTACATGTCCATGAATATACATGTATATGATTACATGTACGTATTTCTATGCCAGACGGTACCTGGTCGCCTTGGTTGCAGTGGTCAGAATGTAGCGCTAGTTGTGGAAAGTCTGTGAGATTCAGACTTCGAAAATGTAATATTTCACAAAAGAACGGAACTTGTACGGGTAATTCTTATGAAAGTGGACTTTGTTCCGAGCCGTGTCCAGGTAAATTATATCAATCCCATTCAGTTCTATGTACAGCATCTTATTCAGTTGGGTTAAACGCCAATTTTCAACAATTTTTCAGTTATATTCTGCGGCCGATTTATCTAACCATTTTCCTGGACGGTATTCTAACCAGTGCTAACTTACCCTACTACTTTTCCACATGGGAAGTAAAATCGACATTTTTGTCAAATTTCCAAGGAAAGGTATGACTTGCCACGACCGGGAATCGAACTCGGATCGCCGGGTTACAAATCCAGCACACTAACTAATGAACCACGGCTGCGTCCCTACAGAATATACCGCCAACTTAACGATCAAACGCTATAAATACGTTTTACGAGTCGATAAACCAATATAATAAGTCAACCTGTGTTAGCGGCCGTCTCCGAATAAAAAGGCCACCTGTGAGTAAATGCTATACTTGTAAATATATTATTTGGAACAGAATGACATTTGAATAAAGGTCATCTGTCAATAAAGGCGGAATTTTGTCTTTCCGAAGGGTGGCCTTTATTCACAGGTTTGACTGTACATAGATACGCCTTTCATTTACTTTTGATTATGCATGTTGTATATACATAAACTGTACATATACTGTCAAACGAAGAATAAATTCATCATTCTTGATTCTCACCGTTTTTTACTAATTTCATTATTTCTTCCAAAATATTTACCAAGTGGATGGTGGCTGGGGAAACTGGGGAAGTTGGTCATCATGTAAAACATCTCACGGTTGTGGTACTGGTTCCCAGGAACGGCATCGTCTGTGCGCCAACCCTACCCCAGCACATGGCGGGAAACCATGTCCGGGCCACAGCGATGAGATGAAACAATGCTCCGTTCCTTGCGCAGGTAAACGAGTTCTAAAAATGCCCCCGCTACTAAATAGGATTTAGCATTTAGGGCTAAACATTTGTTTGTTTGTTGTTTTATTCGTTTGTTCATTACGGTCTGTAAACATGTCTAAGAATACAAGTGCTCGGATATTAGTCCACCGTCCAGTACCATCCGGTATTGGAATAAGGTAAATCCATTGTATTTGGGGTATTATTGAAATAAGGTAAAGCCGTTGTATTTGGGGTATTATTGAAATAAGGTAAAGCCGTTGTATTTGGTGTATTATTGAAATAAGGTAAATCTGTTGTATTTGGGGTATTATTGAAATAAGGTAAAGCCGTTGTATTTGGGGTATTATTGAAATAAGGTAAATCTGTTGTATTTGGGGTATTATTGAAATAAGGTAAAGCCGTTGTATTTGGGGTATTATTGAAATCAGGTAAAGCCGTTGTATTTGGGATATTATTGAAATAAGGTAAAGCCATTGTATTAGGGGTATTATTGAAATCAGGTAAAGCCGTTGTATTAGGGGTATTATTGAAATAAGGTAAAACCATTGTATTTGGGGTATTATTGAAAAAAGAAAAGCCTTTGTATTAGGGGTATTATTGAAATAAGGTAAAACCGTTGTATTTGGGGTATTATTGAAAACAGAAAAGCCGTTGTATTTGGGGTATTATTGAAATAAGGTAAAGCCGTTGTATTTGGGGTATTATTGAAATAAGATAAAACCATTGTATTTGGGGTATTATTGAAAAAAGAAAAGCCGTTGTATTTGGGGTATTATTGAAAACAGAAAAGCCGTTGTACTTGGGGTATTATTGAAATAAGGTAAAGCCGTTGTATTTGGGGTATTATTGAAATAAGAAAAGCCTTTGTATTAGGGGTATTATTGAAATAAGGTAAAACCATTGTATTTGGGGTATTATTGAAAAAAGAAAAGCCGTTGTACTTGGGGTATTATTGAAATAAGGTAAAGCCTTTGTATTTGGGGTATTATTGAAATAAGGTAAAGCCTTTGTATTTGGGGTATTATTGAAATAAGATAAAACCATTGTATTTGGGGTATTATTGAAAAAAGTAAAGCCTTTGTATTTGGGGTATTATTGAAAACAGAAAAGCCGTTGTACTTGGGGTATTATTGAAATAAGGTAAAGCCGTTGTATTTGGGGTATTATTGAAATAAGGTAAAACCGTTGTATTTGGGGTATTATTGAAAACAGAAAAGCCGTTGTACTTGGGGTATTATTGAAATAAGGTAAAGCCTTTGTATTTGGGGTATTATTGAAATAAGGTAAAGCCTTTGTATTTGGGGTATTATTGAAATAAGATAAAACCATTGTATTTGGGGTATTATTGAAAAAAGTAAAGCCTTTGTATTTGGGGTATTATTGAAAACAGAAAAGCCGTTGTACTTGGGGTATTATTGAAATAAGGTAAAGCCGTTGTATTTGGGGTATTATTGAAATAAGGTAAAACCGTTGTATTTGGGGTATTATTGAAAACAGAAAAGCCGTTGTACTTGGGGTATTATTGAAATAAGGTAAAGCCTTTGTATTTGGGACATTATTGAAATAAGGTAAAGCCTTTGTATTTGGGGTATTATTGAAAAAAGAAAAGCCGTTGTATTTGGGGTATTATTGAAAACAGAAAAGCCGTTGTACTTGGGGTATTATTGAAATAAGGTAAAGCCGTTGTATTTGGGGTATTATTGAAATAAGGTAAAGCCTTTGTATTTGGGGAATTATTGAAATAAGATAAAACCATTGTATTTGGGGTATTATTGAAAAAAGAAAAGCCTTTGTATTAGGGGTATTATTGAAATAAGGTAAAACCGTTGTATTTGGGGTATTATTGAAATAAGATAAAACCATTGTATTTTGGGTATTATTGAAAAAAGTAAAGCCTTTGTATTTGGGGTATTATTGAAATAAGGTAAAACCGTTGTATTTGGGGTATTATTGAAAAAAGAAAAGCCGTTGTATTTGGGGTATTATTGAAATAAGGTAAAGCGTTTGTATTAGGGGTATTATTGAAATAAGGTAAAACCGTTGTATTTGGGGTATTATTGAAAAAAAAGAAAAGCCGTTGTATTTGGGGTATTATTGAAAAAAGAAAAGCCGTTGTATTTGGGGTATTATTGAAATAAGGTAAAACCGTTGTATTTGGGGTATTATTGAAAAAAAAGAAAAGCCGTTGTATTTGGGGTATTATTGAAACAAGAAAAGCCGTTGTATTTGGGGTATTATTGAAATAAGGTAAAACCGTTGTATTTGGGGTATTATTGAAAAAATGGTAAAGCCGTTGTATTTGGGGTATTATTGAAATAAGGGAAAGCCTATTTCGGGTATTATTGAAATAAGGTAAAAGCCGTTGTATTTGGGACATTATTGAAATCAGGTAAAGCCTTTGTATTTGGGACATTATTGAAATAAGGTAAAGCTGTTGTATTTGGGGTATTATTGAAAAAAGAAAAGCCGTTGTATTTGGGGTATTATTGAAATAAGGTAAAGCCGTTGTATTTGGGGTATTATTGAAAAAAATGGTAAAGCCGTTGTATTAGGGGTATTATTGAAATAAGGTAAAACCTTTGTATTTGGGGTATTATTGAAAAAAGAATAGCCGTTGTATTAGGGGTATTATTGAAATAAGATAAAACCATTGTATTTGGGGTATTATTGAAAACAGAAAAGCCGTTGTACTTGGGGTATTATTGAAATAAGGTAAAACCATTGTATTTGGGGTATTATTGAAAACAGAAAAGCCGTTGTACTTGGGGTATTATTGAAATAAGGTAAAACCATTGTATTTGGGGTATTATTGAAAAAAGAAAAGCCTTTGTATTTGGGGTATTATTGAAATAAGATAAAACCATTGTATTTGGGGTATTATTGAAAAAAGAAAAGCTTTTGTATTAGGGGTATTATTGAAATAAGATAAAACCATTGTATTTGGGGTATTATTGAAAAAAGTAAAGCCTTTGTATTAGGGGTATTATTGAAATAAGGTAAAACCATTGTATTTGGGGTATTATTGAAAAAAGAAAAGCCTTTGTATTAGGGGTATTATTGAAATAAGGTAAAACCGTTGTATTTGGGGTATTATTGAAAAAAGAAAAGCCTTTGTATTAGGGGTATTATTGAAATAAGGTAAAACCATTGTATTTGGGGTATTATTGAAAAAAGAAAAGCCTTTGTATTAGGGGTATTATTGAAATAAGATAAAACCATTGTATTTGGGGTATTATTGAAAAAAGTAAAGCCTTTGTATTAGGGGTATTATTGAAATAAGGTAAAACCATTGTATTTGGGGTATTATTGAAAAAAGAAAAGCCTTTGTATTAGGGGTATTATTGAAATAAGGTAAAACCGTTGTATTTGGGGTATTATTGAAAAAAGAAAAGCCTTTGTATTAGGGGTATTATTGAAATAAGGTAAAACCATTGTATTTGGGGTATTATTGAAAAAAGAAAAGCCTTTGTATTAGGGGTATTATTGAAATAAGGTAAAACCGTTGTATTTGGGGTATTATTGAAAAAAGAAAAGCCGTTGTATTTGGGGTATTATTGAAATAAGGTAAAGCGTTTGTATTAGGGGTATTATTGAAATAAGGTAAAACCGTCGTATTTGGGGTATTAATGAAATAAGGTAAAACCGTTGTATTTGGGGTATTATTGAAAAAATGGTAAAGCCGTTGTTTTGGGGTATTATTGAAATAAGGGAAAGCCTGTTTCGGGTATTATTGAAATAAGGTAAAAGCCGTTGTATTTGGGACATTATTGAAATCAGATAAAGCCTTTGTATTTGGGACATTATTGAAATAAGGTAAAGCTGTTGTATTTGGGGTATTATTGAAAAAAGAAAAGCCGTTGTATTTTGGGGTATTATTGAAAAAAGAAAAGCCGTTGTATTTGGGGTATTATTGAAATAAGGTAAAGCCTTTGTATTTGGGGTATTATTGAAAAAAAAGAAAAGCCGTTGTATTTGGGGTATTATTGAAAAAAATGGTAAAGCCGTTGTATTTGGGGTATTATTGAATTAAGGGAAAGCCTATTTCGGGTATTATTGAAATAAGGTAAAAGCCGTTGTATTTGGAGTATTATTTCTGGTTAACCGACCTACACTTCTATTTGCCCTGCGATCCTAGACTTTTATTAGGCCTGACGAAAAATACTTAAACTTTCACACTTTTTACCCTTTCGCACGATTTCAGGGGCAAAATCCAATTATACTAACCTACCTATCCCATTGTTAACTGGCATACCACCAAACATAACACTTGCTTGTATTAAACGCAATGATAATTATTCTAAAAGTTAACCACTGTATCGTTCGCTTCATTAAACCATTGGTGTAAAAGTAATTGTATTTTTCTCTGTATGCAAAGTTCATGATTCATACTGACGCAATAGTGGGTGATAAAAACAGTATTGTCGTCATGGAATAAATTGACTACTTTGAGTCAAAGGGGTTTGTCACGAAAAAAAAATCCAAAAAAAATTTTTTCCGTGTAACCCATATATATGTAGAAGGGAAACAACTTCGACAATTCGAATTTTCCAACGCGTGTTATAAACTTCATGTTATTGCAATGCAGTACAAAATATTTAACTCATATATAGTGCAACGTATGGGCAACTCAACACGCTAACAGAAAATGTATACTTTTACTACCTTTAAAGATATTCTAAACTCGCTATTGAAGATTTTTCATTCGAAAAATGGTCAAATTTTACAAAACGACACACTGTCGTAAAATCGCAGCGTGTATACCGGTATACATGTACAGAGTGGAAATGTTAAATTACTGACACAACTTCTTAGAATGGGCCTTAATTCATAATAAAACACTATAATATACTAACTGCCAATGATTTCGCATCTCGGAAAGCTCTTTTAGCGAAGAATTTGCGTATTTTTTTGTTCAATTAGCTGGCTTCTCGAAGTTTATTTCCATGACGGGTCACATGACAATCGCCTAACTCGTAATGAAAGCTAAAATCTGATTGCATGAACGATACTCTGTGGTATTTGTTTACAATTTACTTGTAACCTGTGCACTCTATCCTTTTCACTACGCTATCGGGAACCATACCTACAAAATACCACACAGTATCGCTCATCCTATCAGAATTAAGCTTTCATCACGAGTAAGACGATTGTCACGTGACCTATCAAGGAAGCAAAATAAAGAAAACGACAAAGTGAACAAAAACGTAAATTCTTCATTAAAAGTCCATCCCGAGATGTGAAATCATTAGCAGTTAGTAAATTATACCATATATGATATAAACATAATGTTTGGTTATGAATAATGACTCATTCCATGAAGTTTTACCTGTAATTTATCAGTTTCGCTATAGATTTGTACACGCTGCTATTTTACGACAGTGTGTCGTTTTGTAAAATTTGACCATTTTTCGAGTGAAAAATCTTCAATTGCGAGTTTAAAATATCTTAAAAGGTAGTAAAAGTATACATTTTCTGTTAGCGTGTTGAGTTGCCCATACGTTGCACTATATATGAGTTAAATATTTTGTACTGCATTGCAATAACATGGAAGTTTATAACACGCGTTGGAAAATTCGAATTGTCGAAGTTGTTTCCCTTCTATATATATATGGGTTACATGGAAAAACTTTTTTTTTTTTTTTTCGTGACAAACCCCTTTGCTTTGAGTCGTGTTTCTAAACGTCCACCATATAATACTCGATTGTCAGAAGACCCCTAATATAACACTGCAGCTTACCATCGATCAACTCCAAGAAATCGAGTAATTAATGTGAATGTTGAACTGAATATATGCGATTTTGTAAGATGTGCAACAGTTATAATTCAATCGAGGATGAAGTACACTTCTTGATAAACTGTCCGTTTCATAATGACACCAGATATATGAACATGTACTTCTCGGATGTTCTAACTTCGGCCACATACTCACAACTAGATGACACTAGTAAACTTGTATTTCCTAGATATATCCTAGAAAAGTTGCTTTAAGTATTTAGCATCAACTTTCATGGAACGACGAAAACGTACGAAAATCGTATATATAATCAATGATAATTTAAGTAGCCTATCTCTAGCCAGTGCACAAAATTAAACATAGCACATTCTTGACATTCCTAATACACTTGTATCTACATGTATATAGAATTAATATATCAATCTATGTTATATTATTTCAAACCATCGTTTCAACTTAAAATGTTTAACTTCGATAATTAGGTGACATATAGGCCTAACAGGTCAGGTGTTTGTATTTACACGAATTGTTATATTTTTTGTATCTGTATAATTTTACACAAGTCACTATAATAAAGCACTTACTATTTTTGACAGAAAATGGACACTGGTCAAGCTGGGTAAATGTCGGAACATGTTCTAAAACATGTGGTCACGGAGCGCAACAACAACAACGAGCCTGTGATAACCCGCCACCAACTCACGGAGGCCTCCCTTGTTCAGGGTCCAAAATAAGGACTGTCACTTGTACGCTAGTAGCTGTATGTCCAGGTAATTTTACTCATTGTGTCTTCAAATTAGGCTCAAGTTAAAAATGTAGATGTTTGCCCTAACGCACCCAAGTTTGAAATTTTGGGTTTATAGGTAGGGAATTCTTTTATTGTTTGATGATCTTTTTTCAATTTAAACAATGACTGGGTGTTGACTAAAATAATCTTGAAAAAACGCGGATACTGAAAAGGATAATGAAAAACAAAAATGCCTATTTGTGGTCCTCGTACAGAAAACAGATATTCTTGACCTAATATAATACTAGTATACATGTACATACTATTGTTCCGGGTCGGTCACGTTAGGGCAAATATTCATATTTTTATGATTGGGCCATCCTGAGCTAAAGTCTTCATCATTGAAATGAAATCATTAACTAGTGTAAGCAGGATTCGAACTCAAAATATGTTGATTGACTGACCGGCATCGCTTACAAAATAGAACCACTTTCAGATAATTGTGATGATTTTTCTCAATATACGTTGTTGTTATTTTTTGGGGGAGAGGTGTAAAAATTTCGCTACTAGTATAAAACATAATATATTACTCAAACTTCATAAGATTATGATGCATACTCAATATTGTTTTTAAGTGGATGGTCATTGGGGCACATGGGGATCATACGGTAAATGTTCTGTAACCTGTGGTAGCGGACATCATACAAGGACACGTCATTGTGACAACCCAGCACCGGCAGGAGGGGGACATACATGTACCGGTCATTCAACGCAAACATCGACATGTCATGAGGCAGCGTGTCGTAAGTAATTCATCCGATTCATTGTATATAGCATGATACTTAAAATCGTTAGCAATTACATTGCAAACTTAACACTATTCCAAAATTAAGTTACCAACTATATTTTTTTCAGTATTGTATCGTTGGATATCTACATGTCGTACAACCGAACGCGCTAAATATTATTTGATCATGCAATATTGAACAGTCTACGCTGTTGTTTTTTTTTAAATAAAGAATACAAAATACATGTTGTCAAACGCGACACTTTTCGATCTTGTTGAACGGTTCTGTGAAAGTTACCATTTCGTCAATTCTTTAGTGTTATTTTCACACATGTAGTCTGGATTATTTGCGAACAAATTTATCGTGTAATAACGACCTGCAGTCTTGCATGAAAACGTGTATATTTTATACCGGTCATTCTTTGTCTGTTTGAAACACTTATTTAATCACTAATGGAGACAATACCAATAATAAAATCAAAGTACTGAAAGTACTCATGGAAACTGAACTTACATAGACTTGCACTGCAACATGAAACAGGAACGAGTTTAACAATTGCATGGCGGATGTATATAAAGGTAGTACAACAAAATGTACTAAGGTCCGCATACAATTCCATGCGCGCCGAGTAAGTGACGGCTATGGAAAGATGAACTATCGTTCAGTTTCCAAAAACGGAAACGCAAATAACATGACTTATATCGTAACAAATTAAATCTGCAATGCTTGCAACGTGTATTTCTTGTGGATGAAGGTGGCTATTCGCGCCAGTAAGATAACGCCATGAGATATATAGAAACTGTATTCAAAATTGACAACACTATCCGAATTTGCTTGTAGGATTTAGAGATTTTCTTGTATACATATATATATAGTAAGTTATAAATCTAACTCTTAATACTTTATACTACAGCACTTATTTCTCACTGCCCATCAAACACATGGATCCACCACGGTCAGTCTTGTTATTATATTTCAACGAGCAGACATACTTGGTCTTACAGTGGGGTCAGTAAATTGTACATTATTTTATAAAGTACATGTATACGTAACGAGCAGCACTTATTTCCTTTGGTGAATAGGTGATCGAATGGTAACGCACTAGACTACTAAAGTAAAGGTCGTAGGTCGTCGAATTCACCTTTCAGTATTTCAAGGATGCTTCCTTATTCTAATTAATTACCTAGCCAAGTACTGTATTAAGAAAATCACAGGGAAAAGGACGTGTATCGGTGCTTTACACTCGCCACGATAAAAAACAGGAAACATATTCGAAAAGAGTAGGGATATAAATACCTGGTTCTCCTGTATCTTATCTCACCTCTCTCTGGGCCAGGTTACCTGTATCTTATCTCTCCTCTCTCTGGGCCAGGTTCTCCTGTATCTTATCTCCCCTCTCTCTGGGCCAGGTTCTCCTGTATCTTATCTCTCCTCTCTCTGGGCCAGGTTCTCCTGTATCTTATCTCCCCTCTCTCTGGGGCGGCTCTGAAATAACTATGTAGCTGTCCAATTGTCCGTTTAACAACAAATGAATAGTAAATAGTACTTACTTCTAATTTAGTCTTCACAGTATACTACATGTACCTAGTACGTATCTTCCCAGTGATATGCACAGTACTAATATCATCACCCCACCCCCGTTGGTCTGATCTCTTACGTGGTCTGCGCAAAACAAAATATACCTTACTGGTGCCTGTCCCTAATTATCTATGACAGAAGTTGATTCTTTTTTTAATGCAATACACGTAACTATAGATATACTTTGTGTTTAATAGAACTGGTGCAGTCACTACCATGCCACACTGGTTCAGGTCGAAAGTTCTTCAGAGCAAACATTCTTAGCTAATACGATTAAACATGGAAATGGAAGTAAGTTTTACAATATTATATGTTCACATTGTTACACGTTGTTTCTCATTGTTACTTACATGTAGTTTCAAATGCGAACAGATCGAGAGTTCCTCTCGTATACCACGTGACCAAGACATTGGCATACCGGTGTAACGTTTTCAAGCTCCCCTTTTTCAGTAACTGACGTGTAATAATTTGAACATTCATTATAAGAGAGAGCTTGCACACGAATAAGGAGATTACAATTTCAAACACATAAATGCATACATGTACTACAGTTATATGAAACTATACACGCGTCCTAATGATGAAATCATACGACGAAATCAAATGACGTAATATACTGGTCACAAGTCCATTCCCGTATGAGCGTTATTGCGCAAATACCAACGCAATACATCTTGAATTATTTTGACAAAAAATAAATAAAAAACAATTAACTATTGTTGGTTTTCAGAACACAAGTAAGAGTGGGATTGAACAGGTCATGTCTTGCATTTGTTAATTATTTGAATAAAGGCGCGTACTCTCCATGACCCTAATAGGATTCCATAGCTTCATATGATTATTGCGTATATACAGTTTAGAAATACAGGAATTATATGTCAATAAACCATGTTGACTGTGAATCATTTAGTATGAATTATAACCTGAAATATAAACGTTTTCGCCATGAAGAATCAACATAGGGAGGGGGGATCATTAAAACGGGGGAGGGAGTTTGAAAACGTTTTAATGTTACCGGGGCCGGTACTTTGAAAACGTTTTTAAGTTACCGGGGGGTAACATGAAAAGGGAGGAGCTTGAAAACGTGACACCGGTCGTGATTAATGTAGTAGACTCTAAATTTAAAACCGTGCTACCCCTTGTTAATAAGAATTACAGTCCAATCTGTGTTAGTGGCCATCCCCGAATAAATGCCACCATATGAATAAAGGTCGATCTGTTTAAAAAAATATCATTGACTTCATGTATATAGAACACAATGACCTCCGATAAATGGCCTTCTGTTAATATAGGCTGTAATATGTCTTTCCCGAGGATGGCATTTGTTCAGTGGTTTCCATGTACATTTTACAACGTTTTATCAATATGATTTTTTAATGTCTGTCGCAAGCTGATAAAGGTCAAAATCTGAAATATATTTTGTACATACAATTATTAGTAGCAAATTGAAATGTATTTTGTTATATAAATGAAGACATTGCATTTGGTCGTAATCCCATTTTGGTGATACAATGTTTATACATGTACACTCAAACCAACATAATTATAAACATCCACTTGATATTATTGAACACAAGTATATATTGATTGTTAAAAGTATAAATGAAAAAGATAGTGAAGTACACGTTTCGCATGTGTAGATATGCAAGAGAATATGCAATTAAATAGTGTATAATTACGGGTAATTGAATGAAATTATTGTATTCAAAATCTCATAAATTTTGCCGCATAATTTCTGAGAAAGTTCAGTTTACGAACTGAAGGTTTAAAAGTTGGTTTGACTGTACATTATAATACATAAGAATGCGGAAATCTTTTTTACAATTGAACGTGTTTCAGCCTCTGGTCACATATTTTGGCTGGATGGTCATGGCAAACAAGGCGTTTGGATTTGGCAAGGACTTCACACAAAGTGAGATTAGTATACTATCTTATTCTTATTTTATCCGCCTCCGTGGTCGAGTGGCTATGGTCGCTCACTTCAAATCGCTGTGACCTCTTATTAACAGAGGGTCGTGTGTTCGAGCCTGTCTCTCCATGAAATAAAGTAGGCAGTTGCTTACTGAAGACGGGAGTCTTGTACTGGTTCTTCTCAGGAACGATGCTTAGTTGAATTGTCCGCCTCATATGACCCTGACTGTTAAAAAGGGGCGTAAAACTCAAGCCAACTAACAAACATTATTTTACGGCTTTGTAAATGTGCTCTGGTTATAAGTGTATCCGAGGTTAGATACAAGTATACGGAACATGCCGGGGTGAGTCGAATCCATTCTGTAATATTTCTATCGAAATATCTTACTTCGGCCTTTTATTAGATATAAAGTCATACCTATTTCTGTTAACCAGTGTTGGACCATATACAAACTGGCACCATGGAGAACCTGACGGTTCAACCGCTGTAAATTGTATGGTAATGGTGAGTGCTGATAATTACGAATGGCATGACAAGTCGTGTACTTCAAGCCACCACTTCATATGTGAAAAGCAGTAAGTTGTAACATAACTACGGAATCCTGTTAGTAGTAATGTCGTATCGCGTTGTCATGCGTTGCGTTGGAGGGGGCGACAGGCGACCTTTCAAATGACATGGTTTCAGGATTCCGTACAAAACAGATACCCTGTCGTAAAACATGACTTAGTTGCATTTCTAAGCATACACTTGATATATTCTTTGAAGAATCCAAATGAATAATAATAATAATAAAGGCTTTATTTTAAGAGGTTACACATTTGAATGTAATTTCTTTTTTTATGTTTTACATTACATACAATTGATCGAAACAAAGAAATCGAATACAAAAAGCAGAATGCAGTATATTTTAGTTCGTCTGGTAAATTCTTGTATAAAATATTGTTTGTTCTTAAAAATCTACATGACTAAACCGCTTTATATCGTATTTTCTTTACTTCCACTGTGAATGTTTTTCTTTTCAACCATACAGTTTAGTACTTATGTATTAATTTTGTTGTAACCTTCATTTCATTATTTTATTATGCTGGGGTGAAAACAATAAACTTGTAAATTTGGTAATCTACCAAAATACAATGTGGACGTTTAGAATTAGAAAAACTATATGGATAGGACCCAAAATTCGAATTTTCGGCCAATTATTCGCATACGAATATTCGTTTGAAAAGAAGCGAATTTTAAGACAGAAATTCAAAATCGCCTTTGCTCAGCAAATCATATGCGAACCCTGCAAAAGGGTAACTGCGGTCAGAACGAGACCCATGCGATTCCCTATTCTTAAGAAATTCTATCAAATCTCGCATGTCCTCAGTTCGGTTTAATAAGTCCCTAAATATTGTACACATAATGAACTCACAATATTTTTATATTTTCTAATTTCAGCGATTCTGCGTCCTCTACATTGATTGGTTGAAAGCAATCTGTTTGAAGCACGTACATGTATTTGTTGTGATACTTATTAAAGAGTATATGTATACACACTTTTACCATAAACTTCATATTTTCACTGAATTCTAACCTCGAACCAACAGTCAAGGTCATTGCCAACTTTTCCAGCTTTAACGCAAACTCTGCGCAGCGGTTACGTCCCCTGATCAGTGAAGAAAAGCAAAAAGCACCGGTTACCTATAGGTAGACACATTTTTCAGGCAACAAGCCTCTCTAGGTGGCAGGCAGCAGGGTAATTGCCTGCCCTAATCAACCATTTTGTTGCCAGAAAAAAGGGCTAACCTTACGTTTATGTACTTATCAAGGGAAGTAACCGATGCAGGGAGTTTGAAGAAAAGCGTGACGTAACCGGTGCTATGAGTTTGGCTTAACATGAGGAAGACATCAGGCGTACACACGAGAAGAACCACAGAATCATGATTATACAGGCACACTATTTGTAATCTTGAGTCCTTGTTTGACCCAAACAGATGTAGGCCTACTGAATGATCGCAAATTTTTTTTTTCCGTAACATACTCTTCGTATTTTGGAGGTATGCGAATCGTACCCAAATATATTTGTACTAAGGACTTTATTTTTCAAACTTTAGAATTGAAACCAAAAGATATGGTTTAACGGGCAACTAGAAACACAGCTGTTTTATCTGGCGTAATACTAAATCCTGTTACAATATGATATACACTGCAACCGCTCCAAAACAACACCCTTTGGGAGTAGAAAATTATAGTGTTGTTGTTGAGATGTTGTTGCTCTAGAGAGGCCAAGTTGGAAAGATAGTTAAATTGAGCAGTGGGAAAATGGGAAACTGCTGTTGAAGGGAGATTGTTGCTCAAGACAGGGTCGCTCATGAGAGTTTATGCTGTAGTTTAAAATACATATGGTATTAAAGTCCCATAAGCATATAAATGTATCGGTCGTTATAGTTTCTGTTTGTCCTATAACAGAGGAATCCGGTGTGTTTTCCTCCCGTGCATACTTTATAGCAAGAAAAAAATCATTGCCAGCATTTACAAAGTAGCCCCCCCCCCCTTGATTTTCGGTCGAAGGGAAGCTTGGGATCAAATTTCGATTATGTCCCTTAGATAAGGTCCCTAGATAAACCAGTTTAGATCCTAGATGGATAGCACTGAAATCAGTAGAATCACGGTTCATTTAGCATGACACGCATTGCACCCTCAAGGAATGGTCTTTTATTCGTTTTACATCAGTGGTTCATTAAGTACGAGTAAAACAATGACAGAAAGTGATATCATGAAGAACTTGACCTATACTTGTATTATTTAACGTTAGTTGTTGGGTAACAACAGCCAAGCTAAACATGTTTTATAATAAAATATAAACCATTAATGTACGCAGTCAATGCGTTGCGCCTCAGCGCAACGCATGTTTGGGGTCATGTAACTGAAAGTCACTGGTGAGGTAGTAGTGAAGAGTGTTGGTGGTAGTGAATGGATTTGTGTAACAAAGTGATACAATGTAGACGTGAAATTGCTGAATTATAGACACGTAATGCCATCTCGTGTTATGAATTTAATGCTATTGCTAAACTTTATGTACTGTTTTTACATTTAAAGACATATATCACAATTGTTAGTGCGCGTCGCTACTGCGCAGGTGTACACTATACTGATTAGTTAATCTCACGAAAAATGTGTATTCGACAGCCCTAGATTAAGCAACTTTGTAGTCGGTGCTAGTTTAAATAAATTTATGAAAAATATGCCTTTTATGTATTTATTGATTTTATTCACATCTTTTAACTATGTATTAGATAGTATGATGTGAAGTAACAGTTGAATATTCAAGAAAACTGTGTTTGATTTATATTTTATAAGGGTTGTTTGTTGAAATGCCTGATTTTATGTGTGTACTTTTTACTCATGCGATCAACTTTAATCATGTGTATTAGAAAAAGTAGCATGGATACCCCTCTGTTTTCCTTTTTATGTTGTTTAGTATTATCAAAGACCTATACATGTATTTGGTATTATGTATTGTGTTACACTGTGAAGTTTTATAAAAATCTGTCCGTTGAAAAGAAAATATGAATGTTTTTTTCTTCAATCTTATGTTAAATCGTCTTCCTTTTTAGAGGGATATTGAGAAATAAATACATTTTTTTCCAAATTTGGTTAAAATTAGACAGATTTTGTCCTTTAATCAATATTTGCACTATATTCCAATCAAAACGATGTATATAAATTGGTTGTTGATGAAGAAATACAGTTGTACAAGCCCATTTTTCAAAAATACATGTTTTTTTTTTATAATCCGTTCAAAATGGTCTTATAGGGGGTCATACCATCGGGCATATCTCACAAACGAACATGGAGACCTATATTTTTCTTTTTGTTTTTGTGGTAGGAAAGGATTAATCTTCATATATGCGAAGTTTAAGAAAAATCTGTCCGTTAAAGTTTATTGTGATATACGTCCTTTAGAATCATTGATTAGACTTTTGTCTTTTCCGATTGACGTTATTGACTGTCAGTGGGTGCAGTGGTAAGATGCTCGTTTATGAAATAAGAGGTCCTGGGTTCAATCCTCGGTTGGAGCCTATTACTTTTTTTCTTGATAGAACATTTTTTCTCAATTAATTAGCTAAGATATCAAAGCGGAAGCATGCTTGTGTTTAAAAAATGAGTAAACATAGTATTACAAGCTAGTTTAAAGCAATTCAGAAAATCTGATCATGTATCACATTCAAACTGTTATAGCCGAAAATATATCTGGTGAAAGTGTTTTATATTTTCACATCTTGTTTATATATCTTTGAAGATATTTTTTATCTAAGTCTTATAGAATGCCCCCACACAGGGGCACTGGTTATAGTTGTTTCAACAAATGTGCAATTTTTGCTTCTGTGAAAACGGGAGTCTGTTTTATGCACATGCGTTTATTTGAGATGAAAAAAATGTTAAAAAGCAATGTTCATTTGTTGCTAAAGGTCATTTAGTTAAATGAATGGGTCCAAAATATAAACCAACACAAAAAAACAATTCTACAAAAACTTATATCATGTGCATTTTTTCTAAATAATGCCATGTTTTTTTCAAATTTGGGCAAAAATTATAAGAGAGGGTGTGGCACTTCAAATATATAAAAAACATAATGGGACGGTGAAATTAGCTAAAATTTAAGATAAATGTCTTACAGTTTCTAAAAAAGAATAAAAGTAATGAAAGCTGTTACAGACCGAAATCCTTAATAGCTGCACTTCAGTCTCAATTTCGTTTTAAAAAATATTTCTTTCGTATATGCCCTTGTTCGCTCTGTTATATCATCAACCAAATTAATCAGCTTATCTACGCGTTATGAAGTAAAATTGATTTTTTTTCTAGGTATGTGTCTCCATCAATGTTATTTAAACTTTCCTAAAACCCTCAAAACTATTGATATGATACGGTGATATAATATGCAGGCCTATTAAAATCGCTGATGTGTACAGTTTTCAATGTAAACAAAGGTAACGATAAATAGATAGCACGTACAGAGGACAAAGTTATTTTCAGTAAAGTTCGGCTATACTGCTGATGGGATTCGTATGAAAATTTACAGGAATGATCTTTACTAAGGGAAGTTGCACACATATCAAAGGTTTTACTGTTGAGTGATTTTAATGAAGTTGTGGCCCTTTAATTTTTTATACATAAAGTCAACACACAGCCTTCATCTTTAAAGCTGCTGAGGAAATTTCAGTGAAAATTCACAGGAATGTTTGTCACAAAGCTTAGTTATGCAGTGTTATTCTTGTAACTATTAATACGATGTACTTACATTCCAAGAGTATATATAATGCGATACTGTATGTTTAAATTTACAAAAGTACTAAATGAAACGAATAAATGTAAACTGTATATTAACAGCTGTATGTATTTTCAATGTTTGTAAAATGTTGCTTATAGTTCACGCATGTAAGTGTATGTTTATGTTTATTTGATGATGGGCTGTAATGCTTAAGTCTTAATTAATAAAGTATATGTTCTGTTCTGTATACATGTATGTATGCCCAAAGTGTCTGTGTGATATATTATGATAGTTCAATGTCAGTTCATTTCTGCACAATAACAGTTGATATACTTGATTAATAGAATTAATATATTATTGAAAAATATATTATTTAGTTCAGATTCATTTTACTTAAAAAGTGTTGATCCTTTTTTTGTAAATTGTATATATATGAGATATGATTTTGTAAAATTAATCAGTTCGAATGTTGTTTGCCTGTTACTTTTACCTCATTGGCTATGTTTCCCCTAAAAAAATGTCTTCAGATGTAAATAAACCATACATTGTTGGCCACCTTTTCCCCTACAACCCTGAATTTCTGAAATAAAACTAACCATTATATTATTTTGTTACATTCATTGTCACTTTGCCCCCTCTGAGCGACTCAGAAATATGAAGGTAAAGACGTATTGACTCAGAAATATGAAGATAAAGATTTAACTCAGAAATGTGAACAGTATATTAAAACTAAAGAATATGAACACAAAGACATAAGTATTAACTAAGAAATATGAACACACAGAAATGTAAACGCACAGACGTGAGTATAAGCTCAGTAATATGAACATACAGACGTTACTTTGAACTCTTTGAAGTATGAATGTTATTTTATAAATGACTTTCATTGATAATACATGTTTATGCATATTGTGTAGTGTTTGTTATGTATTATCTTATAATACAGATTTCATTATGTTGTCTTTGACTGTTGTAAAATACTTGATCCAGATAAATATTTTATAAGTTTCATGTCTGCGTAGATGTTATCATCTACATGCTCTGTTTTTATAAGATTAGCAATGCATTGACATTGCTTATAGTTGTGTTGATATATATCACTGTGTGTGCTGAAATCATTATGTTAAGTCTTTATTGAATCTTTTAACACTTTCCTTTTTTCTGATGTTTAAGAAATTTAACTCACCATTGAAGATATTATATCAATGATTATTACTTCAAACTATTATGTTTTATGATACTGACTGCATGAATGCTGGTATCCTTCCATCCACATTGCAGAATATCTTAATGTCTTGAATATACTTTAAATTCTTTTAACTTGAAATGTGTATAAAATAAGTATATCTGTACACTGAATACATTTTTGTTGATGTATACAATGAATATAGAGAATAAACCAGACTGATTTGTCCACAGATAAGTAAATATCGACATACTCTTGATTGCAAGTGCTGAATACGTATTGTTGAAAGTAATAATTCAACAAATAATAATACAATGCAGCAAAAACAGCGTTTTTGTTACGTTAGTTATGGTGTGAAGGTGTGAAACAGTTATACCTTATAAGGTTTTCTATAGTTTGCGTTAATCCCCGGGGCACAAATATTACAATATGGACGTAAATTAAGCGTGTTTTTAATTTTAGGTATATATCTATTAAATTGTTCAGTATTTTCTTACTAAAATAAAAAGACACTAAGTATAGTTTACCATCAACCAGCCCATGAAAATACAGTACTGTAAATACTAAAATAGATTTATTAGACATACCTTTAGTATAAAATATACATATTCAAAAGTTGTTTACAAGTATTAGCACAGTGGTATAAAAGGTGTTAAAATTATGTTACTATTTATCATTTCATGATCTGGTGTATAGCGATTCTCTTGTTAGAGTCGCACATACGCCTTTGTTTTCTAGTTTGTGTCGTGCTATTCTCACGACACCGTTTGTAAATCCAACGACGTGCTATACTTACGAAGCCGCTTGTAAATAAAACGACGTGTTATTTTTACGACACCGTTTGCAAATAAAACGACGTGTTATTCTCACGACACCGCTTGTAAATAAAACGACGTGTTATTCTTACGACACCGTTTGCAAATAAAACGACGTGTTATTCTCACGACACCGCTTGTAAATAAAACGACGTGTTATTCTCACGACACCGTTTGCAAATAAAACGACGTGTTATTCTTACGACACCGTTTGCAAATAAAACGACGTGTTATTCTCACGACACCGCTTGTAAATAAAACGACGTGTTATTCTCACGACACCGCTTGTAAATAAAACGACGTGTTATTCTCACGACACCGCTTGTAAATAAAACGACGTGTTATTCTTACGACACCGCTTGTAAATAAAACGACGTGTTATTCTCACGACACCGCTTGTAAATAAAACGACGTGTTATTCTTACGACACCGTTTGTAAATAAAACGACGTGTTATTCTTACGACACCGTTTGCAAATAAAACGACGTGTTATTCTCACGACACCGCTTGTAAATAAAACGACGTGTTATTCTTACGACACCGTTTGCAAATAAAACGACGTGTTATTCTCACGACACCGCTTGTAAATAAAACGACGTGTTATTCTCACGACACCGCTTGTAAATAAAACGACGTGTTATTCTTACGACACCGTTTGCAAATAAAACGACGTGTTATTCTTACGACACCGCTTGTAAATAAAACGACTTGTTCTTCTTGGAAAACACTCTTTTCGATAGTTCTTGAGGCTCTAGTCCAGGCCTATACCACTAAATTTGTTTTAGTTTGAGAGTGATTTCATGGTTAGTGTTAGGGTTTAGTGGTGTATGCCTTTGACTATAGCCACAGTGTTACACTTGTTTATATTGCTAATATTTAAGGTCAAAGTCATGTAGCTTTCTATTACATTCAATAATTTGCCCTCTTATACAGAAAAATCTCAAGGAGAAAATTATAACTTTATGATTTTGCTTCAAATCACACTCTGTTTTGGTCTTAGCTCTTTAGCAAAGGCATATTCAATTACATGTGTATGCCAAATATGTGTATGCCAAATAAATTTCAAAGCTACATTTCGGAGACATACACTAGTGTCAATTTACAATGAAAAAAACTCCCAACTAGTGTGCGAATTATGACACAACATCACAAATATATATAATAAATTATATTGTTCCTTGTGTGGACCTCTACAAATGTTATACATATATATAGCTGTTTCAAGTATGATGCATAAACAAGTCACAGGAGCTATGTAACATGCTTAAAAATGACATCTTCGAAAAGTCTTCGTGGCAGGTACTACAAGACCAACTTGCATACATATTTGATTAATACATAGCATCGCATAACGGTCCTATGCATATATTATAAATCATGTCCTTGCGATTAAAATTGTCCTCGAACTCAGAAGATACCTTTTCCTTTTGCACAGACTTACATAAGAAAACACATCCTAATCTGTTTCGGAATTTCACTACTTCCGTTCGGCTTCGATTCCCTTTTTGGGCAACGCTATATTTTTGCTGCGAATAGCAGCAACTTCTATACTTGTGTTATGCACACGTCATGCGCTCTTTATGTTTCCAGTTTACAAAAGCAAAACTCACAGCGAAATGAGTGGGTTTTTTTTCGAAGAAAAGGGCTCGTTTCGTCGGTAATTATTATTTTGGGATAATATTAGCAATTGCTTGTTTTTTTTGCATACATGTATTTCTTTTATAACAGAAAGCTAATGGGAATTTAAACACGCAGAGATAAGATATATATTCAGTTATAGGATAAGATTGAGCACCTGGCAGAAATTCGTTCTCCTAACATAAAATAGATCGTAGATAAGAATCGTCACGCGGTTTGTTATCAACTCGTTTTGTCTTTGCCTAAACTTTATAACTAACTACGGACAATTACATTTACTTGACAGAGATGTTACGTAACATATGTATTCTATCCAGCCTCTTCGGTGCAGGTAAATATACTTTCGTATGTTTTCTATTAATTTGCATGTATGTATGCACGATGGATAGATCTGTCATGGATTCGCTCTGAAATTATTGACGGTTGGGATACAAGTCAAATTAGTAACGAACTTTAGAAACTTAACATATCTACAAGACGTCCTATGCCAATGGAATATTAAAGAAGGCCCTATATCCAGTGCCGGTATACCCGCTGCTGTGCACCATCCAAAAAGTAAACAAAAAGCCGCCATCTTGGATAAAAAAGGTAATTTTTTGCTTTTTTCCTCGATTTCGCTTTTCTTTCAAATTTCTCCTACAGCAAAGAATATGCTACACAATTTTCTGGACACACTGATACCCATAGTATTTACAAGGTACCTCTGGTATAAAAGTTACCTTGGACAAGAAAATCGAAGCGAGAGAAAAATTCCGTGATGCACAGCAGCTCATTTAGTATTTTTCGATATTTTTGTCCAGAAAATTGACTTTTTCGAATAGCCATGCACATTTTTATCCATAAGTTGTAATGCAGGTGCTTAAAATTAGACTTTTGGTACATAAAACAACTTATTTTCTAGTATAACGAATTTCTGAGTTATTTGGTGGACAGCAGCGTAGGAATAAGAAGGGTGGACAGCAGCGAAAACGGGTGCACAGCAGTGGAGTTCTTTTGTGTACTTGAGACTGTTCCCGCATAACCAATTACAGTAAAACCCCGATTATCCGAAGTCGTCGGGACCGAAAAATTACTTCGGATAATCCGGGGTTTCGGATAATCCAGGGTAAGGGAAATCTAGACAAACGTATGAAAATAAAGGGAGATCACTCCCATATATATGGCGTACACGTATAGAACAAATTTAATGTGTTATGATTCATATTTTATTTACGAAAAAATACATTTTAAGATAAACATGTGTATGTTCATAATTCTGTGTAATGTTCTGTATCTTTCTCTTGGTCTCGTAAATGTGAACCCACGTCTCATCGCCAGGGTTGGTATTTGGGAAAGATCGATTGTTGTATTTGGGGAACTGTTTTAACAATTGTTTGGCGATTCTTACACGAGCAAGTGTTTGCTCTTTTGAAAAGAGATGGGGTATCCTTCTGGCACTCATCCTTCTCATTTTTAAATCATGTCTGAGAATCTTATGAGCAGCTTCTAATTAGATACTAATACATTTAATTATATAACTAGTTGTGAATCGTGCATCAGTAGCAAACAAATCCTTTATTTTTTCAACTATTTTTGGCGAAGCTGCCGTATTCGGACGGCATGCATTAGGCGCATATTTTACTGTAATTGGTTATGCGGGAACAGTCTCAAGTACACAAAAAAACTCCACTGCTGTGCACCCGTTTTCGCTGCTGTCCACCCTTCTTATTCCTACGCTGCTGTCCACCAAATAACAGAGAAATTCGTTATACTAGAAAATACGTTGTTATATGTACCAAAAGTCTAATTTTAAGCACCTGCATTACAACTTATGGACAAAAATGTGCATGGCTATGCGAACAAGTCAATTTTCTGGACAAAAATATCGAAAAATACTAAATGAGCTGCTGTGCACCACGGAATTTTTCTCTCGCTTCGATTTTCTTGTCCAAGGTAACTTTTATACCAGAGGTACCTTGTATATACTATGGGTATCAGTGTGTCCAGAAAATTGAGTAGCATGTTCTTTGCTGTAGCAGAAATTTGAAAGAAAAGCGAAATCGAAGAAATAAGTACAAATTACCTTTTTCATCCAAGATGGCGGTTTTTTGTTTACGTTTTGGATGGTGCACAGCAGCGGGTATACCGGCACTGATATCGCTCACATGACAATCATTGTTTACTCATTAAAACCTGTGACCTAGTTTTTGTCCTACACATGAATAAGACAAACATTCTGACAAGGTTTGGTGAAGATCCAAACGAAACCATGACAAGTACAGCATAATCAAGGTTTTCTTAAGATTTGACCTTGTGACCTAGTTTATGACCCCAGATGACCCATGCTCGAATTTGTCCTACGTATCATTAAGACAAATATTCTGACAAGGTTTGGTGAAGATCTATTAGAATTTGACATCTACAGTGTTAATAAGGTTTTCCTAAGATTTGACCTTGTGACATAGTTTTGACCCTAGGTGACCCATATTTGAACTTGTCCTTAATATCATTAAGATGAACAATCTGACGAGGTTTGGCGAAGATCCAATCAAAATCGTGACATCTAGAGCTTTACCTAAGATTTGACCTGGTGACCTAGTTTTTGATCCCGGCTAACCCATGTTCAACCTTGACCCTCGTATCACTGAGGCAAATATTCTGAGAAGGTTTGGTGAAGATCCAATCAAAATTGTGACATCTACAGTGTTAACAAAGTGTTCCTAAGATTTCACCTAGTGACCTAGTTATTGAACCCAAATAACCAATATTTGAACTCGACCGTTATATCATTATAACAAACATTTGGATAAAGTTTGGTGAAGATCCAATTATAACTCTGAAACCTACAGTGTTAACATGGTTTTCATAAGATTTGATTTAACGACCTATTTTTTGACTCCAGTTGACCCATGTTCGAACTCGTCCAAGAAATTATAAAGACAAACATCCTGGCAAGGTTTCGTGATAATTCAATTAAAATAGTGACTTCTATAGTGTTCACAAGGTTGCAACTTGCCCTATAGACCTAGTTTTTGACCGCAGATGACCCATTATCAAACTTGACCTAAATATTGAAATAAACATTCTGACAAAGTTTCAGAAGATCCAATCAAAACAGTGATTTTTAGAGTGTTCACAAGGTTTTCCCTTATTTGGCCCTGGTGACCTAGTTTTTGACCCCAAATGGCCAATCGAGATTTTGTCGATATACCAGTTTTGGGAAAATTGAGCTAAAAATGTGGCTCCTAGTGTGTTCACAAGGTAAAATTTGACGACGCACAACGCACAGACGCACGACGCCGGACGAAGACTGATCACAAAAACTCACCCTGAGCACAAGTGCTCATGTGAGCTCGAAATAAGGGAAGCAACTTCGCTACACTTACTATACATCTAGAATGCAAGCAGGATCCCGTGCTATGTTGTAGAGCACCAAATTCTTTCTACATAGTCAACGGCAACCATTTGAAGTCCATTGCTTTACGGCAAGTAATGTACGCACAGAACTTCTGAGTAGAAGAAATATATATAGAAATGATACTGTATGTGAATAGGAGAAAAATAACTACAGTCGAACCTGTGTTAGCAGACATTTCCAAATAAACGTCACCCTGTTAATGAATGCCATCAATGATTTTTTTTAACATGTGGAACATTTCTGTATTTGGGCCAGTTTTATTGGCAAAGTGGCCTCGATCAATTAAATGACCTGCGAATAAAAGTCGCCTGTCCATAAAGGCCTTATTTTGTCTTTCCAAAGGGTTGCTTTTGTTCACAGGTATGGTTGTAATTACAAACATGGAACATTTTCCTTGTTCACTTCAGTGGTCACTGTTTGTATGAATGACTGGGTTAGGAACGAAGGGTCGTGCTATTATTTCGCTCATCTACCGGCAGAAAGAGTTCCGTGGCAAAAAGCTGTGGTAATTACATTTTCTTTTTCTTAAAATCACATTACCACACAATGAATAGCCTTGTTAGATAATTCGAAATTACGTGTATAATAACTTTTATGTTTGAAGTTTACTCAGATTATTAAGGACTTTCTACAGTTTTAACTCAAAAGTCATGTAAAACGGAGAATATGTCTTTCTTCGCCTATCCATGTTCTATTGGCATCCAAGTGCTAACCATGTGCTACCTGCCTTTATCATACAGCATGCGTGTTCTTGGAACGAGTCACGTCTTGTCATTGTTGAAACTAAGGAGGAACATGAGTTTATAAAGAGACATCTCGCAGAACTTAACCCACGTAAGTAATTTCTATAAAATATTGTAATACATGTATACTGGGTTTTTAGCGTGACATGTTTCAAATCTTCTGTGCGTATTAAAATTTGTTTTGTTGTTTTATATATTCTTTTAGACTGATTTGAATGTTTGTTGACTGACGTAAGCGTTCATTAACCTGCATGTTTGAGTGTTTATAAACTGGTTTGATTGTCGTGAAGTGATGTAAGTGTCGTAAACTGGTTGGGTGTCGTGAACTGGTTTGAGTGTCGTAAACTAGCTGCTCATAGATGTTCAGTGAGCTCACGGTATTGTTGCAATCGACGAACTACTCGGGCATTCCCTAACTGAGAAACACGCAGTGTAGAGTTACAAATTTTGGTTAAGTGGTTTCCAGTCACTACTTTTTCAACACTAGGCACTCGATCGTATTCAAAACGTGTTTATCGTTCGCTATTTATAAAATGGGCGTCGAGTTCAAATTAAAAGGCTTGTTTCCGTCGTTGTATTCCCAGGGTCAGCCATGATGGAAAGTAACCGGTGAACAACAACAACAATATGACGGCCTGTCTATATTATGTCCGAGGCATTTTCTTAAGACAAACGACGAGGAGTTCTGATTGGGCATTGTTGATGAGATCACAGGCTCAATTTAAGTCAATTGAGTGTTTATGAAATGATCTGAGTTTGGCCACAGACCGGTTGGAGAAATCCAGCCAGTCTGCTGCTAGGTGTTGTGAATCTATCAGAATTATGACCAGAATGCTTGTATGATTAACCTGACCAATCAAATGCCTTGATTTGATTTTATATATTTAAAGAAATGGATGACCAATTTTGGACGTTCGGAAATGATATCGTGATTGAGAATACGTGGGTGTGGGGTGAAGTACCAGACAGGTAGTATATATGTATATAGATATTATATATCAAAGTACTGAAAGATAACGTATCATTTCAACAAGTAAATGGACGCAACACTGTATTTGTGAAGTATATTTTACCTCTATGTGATACTCTTTGTCATGTTGCATTACCAATCGTAATCCGGAATCTCCGGACATTCCCGTCACAGAGAATGCTGACTAACACCGAGGTGTTCCGATTGGTTGCACTGCGTATGATTATCAACAGTATAATTTTCGAATTCCGGATCTTCAACAATAACAATTACATATCGTACCTCAACGTTCTGGATTTCTAAAGTCCGAATTCTGGTCAGATTTTTTCCCTGTTTACATAAGTCATAATTTAAGAAATTTTGAAAATCGAACATGACCCTCAAAGTGGTTTACGAACCACCAATACAATGTGATACAAATATATTTAGTTCACTTAACAGAATAACAACAACATTTTGGCACCAAGGAGAGCCGAATCAGAATGCTGGTGAGGAAGACTGTTTAGCTTACTATACACGATATAACTTTGACTGGAACGACGAGCATTGTGAACGTAATGAGTACTACATTTGTGAAGTGGTGTAAGTTGTTACTTTCCAGTGTTTTTTGTATGATAGATTAGGTTGGAGTACAATCTCTAGCTTTATTGTCTAAAGATCTCAGTGATCCAATCTCATATGCGTATAGTTCCCACATCTACAATACTTACCTCCCTTGGCGGCCATTTTTGATGGTAAATTTCTTATGTGCTTGATTAATACAAAAAATAGAAATGTGTTTATTAAATAACTCAATCATGGAGTTGTAAAAAACATATGAATATCCTATATTTAGAATTATCCAAAAAAATATAAATATCTCTTACCTATGCCAATATTAATCACATATTACGTTGTCTTTCTGTATGAATATGTGCATCGTATGTTAAACATCAAATACTGATATATTTTAAACCAAAATTATTTGTGAATGAAATCGAAATTTGTGCATTGAGATTGTTCTCAAGATTTATAACCCTTTGACTTGATTTATTAACCTTTTACCAGAGACGTATAATACAATTGTATTATACGTCTCTGCTTTTACTTTCTTTCTTAAAATCTTGTAGACATGAGCTAGCTACTATCTATAGGCATGTTTGTTAGCTTGATATGAATGTGTCCCTTTATCATATCACGCGATTCTTGTTTCAGGGATGAAGAGATTTCAGGAATTATTGGTTGACATTCTGATAACTAGAGAGACAATTCCATTATACAATAAAAGCGAAAAAGGGATTCATTGTTATTATTTACTATAATATTTCCAACCAATCGTTTGAGATATGATATATGTTTGACCAATCAGGCAAGCACTCATTATAGTATTTTCACAATATATACTCCCCTTCTGAAAATATACTTTTTAAATTGTTTTGTTTAGTTCCTTTCCATCGCATTGTATGCAGAATATTCCATATATAGAGGGATACACAGTCCGGTTCTTCTGTCTCATCTCTAGCCTCTCTCTGGGGCGGACCTAGATGACCATAGCTGCCAAATGGGCATTTAAACAACAGATAAACAAAAACAATTGTTTTATTCCAATGCCATCATGACAGACAGATATCAATGACTAAATTAAATTCAAACGATATGTGAGCTAAGTAAACTAAATCTATAAAACAATACGTACAATTTAGTATGACCCGGTTAATTACTGGACCACGTGGGAGAAAACAAAACGTACTATCAACCGCACGATTGAACACACCTAACCGACATACATATCCTATATCACGTGATAGTATCCTTAAGGCCTGAAAAATGGCCATGTTTATGGTCACTTGATCAAACACTAGATATATAGCTACATGTATGTCGCAAAACTTTTTTATTCTTTTTTTTACTAGATTCTAATTATACGTTTTAAACCATGTAAGTGTGATTCGTCCACAATTATTTTCGAATTATTTCCGGTCAGCGTCTACAAGTAGGTTTGGCCGGGTGACCGTAAACACTGATATTTTTTGGCCTAATGAAATAAAAAGATTATATGCTGGTTATACAACTGTTGGTCAATATTATATTTGTGACATAAGTGTGTTGTTTTTTCTAAAGTGAATTTGCTTTTTTACAATTAAATCTTTCGAGTAATGGTTCGTGACTTTGTACTAAATATAAGGAAACATTGTATTCAGTGAAAGGAAGAAATGCTATCTATTACATGCGTTAAATTGTATCGCATAACGTCTGACATTAATTTGACATAATTCATCTATATACAAAGAAAAATGGAAAGTCTTCAGCATTAAGATACAAAATATGAACGTTAAAACATGCTTTACTAACAGATAAACGTGTTTAGATTTGCTTATAGATATATAATGAATGGCATGAACAATCTTCCATACTTTTCTAATAATCGTGTTTAAAACTATGGATGACAGTAAGGAACATTATCGATATGAAAATGTGACGGATCTAACAGACGATTTTCTAAGATTAAAATCAACCGAAACTGATGATGAATTCTGGGAAATCAATCATTGTCAAATATGTCTTGAAACCTTCTCTGATCCGTGCACGTTAGCTTGCATGCACACATTTTGTCGCGCATGTCTACAGACAGCTATCAATCAGACTTCTGGTGGTAAAAAATATGACAGAGGTTTCCGGTGTATACTTTGCGGATATTTCACGAAAGTAAGTCGATTGCATATACAGTTTTGCGGGGGTTTTTTTTCTTTAGAGGGATATTTAATTTTAAACGAGCATCTTGTGTGCTTTCGACGGCAGTAGATGATCTTTAAGCCAGGGAGAAAAAAAGGGAGAATCATCCAGATATAGACGAGTTGATGTGTGTGTCTTTAATTAGATAGACCTACGAGGGATGTTCAAATACGAATGCAACAAGGTCAATTTCCAGGAGTGCTTATTAAACAATGCCAAAATAAGTATACCAATCCTTCAAAATACTGACCACCATGTGATATACAAAGTTTTAGTATTTTAATTCAAATTTTAAAGGCGTTTTCATAATCTTTTCGATGTATACTGTTCAGACACTGGAAGATCGAGTTTTTGCGCTTTTGACATTTTCTTCCATCAATGTGCTTTTTAAGCCTATAAATAGGAAAAAGTCACCAGATCTGGTGAATAAGAAGGCTTAGGAAGCTACAAAGGCCGCTTTGTCTGACGAAGCAATGTCATGCAACAACCTGACATAACGGAGACCAGTTGCTGGTCGACGGTTAACGTAATATTTCTTCAATTTACGAAGGACCTGGTGATTGTAAAACTTGGAATTTACAGATTTACCCTTTGGTATGGCAATTTGAAAAGCAGGACCTCGGATTGTAAAGAACGTCACACACATGACCATTATGACGCACATGGTACGCTTTGCTACGCAAGAGATTTAGCTTCTGTATGTTCTGTATCTTTCTCTTGGTCTAGTAAATGTGAACCCACGTCTCATCGCCAGTGATGATATTTGGGAAAGATCGATTGTTGTATACTCCAAGGTAGTGAACTCGCCAGCTTTTCGATTGACGGTAGTGACGAAAAAAGCGTCTATCGATGCATGAACATATTTCGTGCAAATAGTGGTTAAAAACGAGATATTGGCCTAGTTGCATTAATATTTGAACATCCCTCGTACAGGGTTCTCATTAGACGTCATAAGTTTAGGGTCAAACTGCACCATCATGCACACATAGTAATGGAATTGCTGAATACAATGTACAGAAAGTTAAACAGTATAAACTGGTCAATTATATACAGAAAAACCTCGATAATGTGAACACCCTATGAACAAATGAAAATTGATATTTATAACGACAAGACCTATCTCACTATTAAGTAGAAAAGGATGAAATACATAATAAACTGTACAGAAAATCAAGTTCCTGGATGAATCAAGTCGACCCGAGTGTAGTTTACTGTACAATGCAATAAAATCCATAACATATATACAGTACAACCTCTCCAGAGCGGCCCTCACATGAGCAACAACCTCCCTTCAACAACAGCACGGTTGTTTTCCCACTGCGCGGCTTAACTATCTAGAATAACAACTTATCAACAACACATAATTTTGCTACTCTCAAAGGGTGCTATGGAGAGGTTCCACTGTATATACAGCATATTTTGCATTCAATGATTTATTGCAGTTAAACCCGTGTAAGTGGCCGTCTCGAATTAAAGGTAAACCTGTGAATAACGGCCATTCTTTATAAAACGGTAATTGACTATTTAGAACAAAATGACATCTGAATAAAGGTCATCTGTGAATAAAGACCACATCATGTCTCTTCAAAGGGTGGCCTTTTTCACAGGTCTGTAGCTTAATTATCATGATGAGCTTCTGGGTTAATTACTATCTAATCAAACAACAATTCTTAGTGTTTGTACTTCCTGGTATTTAGTTTTGCACACAATTGTATAAATATTGGTTAAATTTACTAAATGAGTTTAATTTGAGGTTAGATTATAATCTGGGTTAGCTTGGGGTAATGTGATTGTATAACATTTTGGTTAAAACAAGTTATAAATTTTAGTTCATGTGTCATCCGTATCCTCTGTTCGTCCACTTCCTCGTCCAGGGTCTGATTCTTCCTCCTTTCAGCTGATTTCCTCTTTTTCGAAAGGGTCCAGATTCAGTCTGACCTACTCAAAAATGATATTTTTGCAAGTATGAAGGGGTGGGGTTAGGGTATTTCTGCCTTTTTGCTCTTGGAGCAGTCACACCCCTGTCGTCTGAATTGCCGAGATTCACTAGGGTTTGGTATATGAATGGCAGTCATTTTATTTATGATTACCATTTTTGGTTAACCTCTTAACTTCAAGTTTAACCCAGTGGTTAAGTTTAACCAATGTTTATACAATTTGGCGCTGATATTTTATTCATTTAACATTCAGATGCTTAACTATTCGATACCACGTGATAAATGGGCAGATCACGTGCCATTTGATTATAGATTTCCAGAGCCAGTTGACCAAGAAGTTTCAAATAGCAATGAACAGCCATTGAATGATGCTAGAAAAGTTGCAAGTATGTAATCCCTTGTCAAAAAGTGTTTTCATCCTTAATGAACGATTCATGAATTATGTAAGAATAGTTCGAGAGTAATTCATAATTTATTATTTAACTTTTCCTGAACTGCATTCTAACCAGTACTAACCGACAACTTCACCACATATGGAGGAAAATCGACATGTTTGTCAAATTTTCATAGAAGGGTATGATCTGCTGTGACCAAGATTCGAACCTTGACCTCCACATGGGTCACAAACCCATGCGGTACATTACCTACAGGATCATGGTGGCGGTCCAATATTCGTTATACTATACTTATTTATTTGATATCAAGATAGAGGTTTATTGTTATATTTTATATTTGAGATGGGGTTTTATCGTGAACCTTGTATGGCATGGTTTCAGACTCGTCCCCTTTTATGTTTACAGGGACTGAAAATAACCCTAAATGGAGTCTAGACTGGAAAATATCAACCTTCTCTAAATCTTATCTCCTGGACAGAGGTTTAAATCCATTTAAACGACTTAAGAACTGCTATGTCTTTGTTATTACACCTGATACTTTGAGTAAAGATAAGTATCTTAATGATGACGATGATGATATTGACGATGGTGATGATGATGGTGGTGATAATGATAGTGCCGAGAGTGAAATAACTGCTGTTACTTTCTACATTGACACGGTTATCGTTTACGATAAAGGTAAGTTTTTTAAGGCCGTGAGGTACAATGTAACCTTTCCAATCATTAGTCTTTTGGAGTAGCAAAATTATGTTGCTGTTGAGAGGTTGTTGCTCTAGAGAGGTTTAATTTATAGTTAAATCGTGCATTGGGGAAAATCATGTTGTTGTTGAGGCGGGGTGTTGCTCAAGAGAGGGTCGCTCTGGAGAGGTTGTACTGTACATGTAATGTAATTTTGGATTAAAAGAAACCAAGTAAGTCGGTCTTAATACTAATAGTACTGAATAGTCGTCTCATTATCAAGTTGATTATACATGTATATTCTAAAAAGTGATCTTTGTGTGGTTCGAAATCCACGTGGAGTGGCCGAAGCTCTTCCAAATAAACTATCGCTCCAACCCTTTAGCAAAATGGCTTATCTAGCTTACCTAGCGACTTGTTTTGTTTATTTAATAGGTTTTCAAGAAATACAAATATATAGCACAGAAATGACACTGAAGTCAACTATCAAACAGAAGGGCGTGTATGACATTGCCGTTTTAAATTCGAAGTTATATATGACCGTACCGACAGACGCTTGCATGAAAGTTTTTGATCTTGTTCAGCAGACGTTTGATGATGATTTGAAATTTACTAAGAAATGCTACGGCATGGACATTTTAGACAACAGAATTGCGGTACTAATGCTTGGAGAAAAAGAAGTTATATGTCAATTATGTTATTTAAAAACGGAGGGGATAATCGGAGACATTGTCGAACTGAAAGGTGGCCGGTTAAAATTCCAATGTCCAAGTCGTGTTGCAATTTGTCCGTTGACAAGGCTCGCTTATGTCACGGACAGAGAAGCAGGACTCGTGAAATGTTACAGACTGGACGGAAAGCTTCACTGGGAGAGACTGGTGTACGACCCGGGAACGGTTGCCGTACATGGTGGAAAGTTACTTATGTCAAGAGAATTCACGTCTACCATAGATATCCTAGTAGGAAAGGGAGACTATCGTGGCAGACTTGAATCAATGAAGTATGCAATTTATCAGCCACAGTGTATGGCTGTTTCTAAATATAAATCGGACCTAGTAGTAATTGATGGGAATCAAATGATACATTTGTTTGCTATCGTTCCATACTCTGTCACAACACCAGGCACCGTCTATAGCCATAAAGAGTCCAAATCTTGTGTTGTTCTATGAGACGTTCAGCTGTAACATACGACGTTAAGTAAAAGCTCGTTCGCTCGATGTGTCATCGGAACAGACGAACTATTTGAGATAACCGGGTGCTCGTAATAACCGAGGTTTTGTTTAATGAGTGTGTTATACGTGCTCATTGGCGAGAATTTCATTTACTGGTTGTTTATATCAAAAAGTAAAGAAGAATGAAAATGACCTTATATTTGCTCCGTAGATGAACATTCTACTCAGCCAGCGTAAATAAACTTCAATTTCCACCTTATCTGTTCTCATGGTTGTTAACTAATGATCAAATATAATGCGTACTTGTCATTTTAAAGGCCCATTAGCTTTTTGAATTTAGTAATACAGAACTATAGATGGAATGAAAGTAAAGTGTAAGAATTATTTTTTATTTGCTCTAAAACTATATTTAGATTAAATATAAATGCCTTACTTTAGCAACATCTCGTAAAAATTTTGTCAGATGCCATTTCTTATTTTTTGCAATATCATTGAAATAATACTGTGCTACAATTCTATGTGTACTTTGTGATAAAAAAAGAAAATTTCGGAAATATCTTTATTTCAAGTAAAGTCAGTTTCAGTGATAAAACATATTTCTAAGTAAAATAAGACCTACTTTTACTTAAACATCCATAGAGCTAATGGGACTTTAAATACATGTACATGTAAAACTATTAAAAAAATATTTTTGTCCTATTTTTTTCAAATTTCCAGATCTTTTTCACACGGTATTGTGCAATAAAATATGAATAATAGGTATGTTATGTACATGTATTAGTTTTTTACTAACTTGTTTTATAGCATCGCTTGAGTGCTTATGAACCTCATGAAGTTAATGTCAAATGTTTACAAGATCAAAGAAATATTTATGTGAGAAAGTTTTTTGTTTTTTTTCATTTTTACTAGTTTACCGACAGTGTGTCATCACCTGGAGTAAGTAATCTATATTACTTTTTATGTTACATTAATAGCCATGTCATGTTAAGGTGTTCTTTAAATAAAGATATTATTTATAAAGTTGATACCTCATTTTCGAATTGTGTCTCTCAGCTCCAGAAAAGGCCTCAATGGCCGTGTGGTCCCTGGCTTATATTAACCAGCCCTTCACCGATGTGGCGGTTTGAATCCCGCTTGGGACCGGACACATCTCACAGCAATCGTAACTACTCGGGCATTTCCGTAACTGAGAAACTAATATTTTGTTAGACAAACGCCGAGGAGTTCCGAATGATCTCACGGTGAGCAAGCTGTCCATTTAGCTTACAGAAGGTCGGTGGACGTCCAGGGTCTTCATCCATCGTTAAAGTTAGATAAGTCACCAAATGTTTCATGTTTGTTGATAAGTTGTTCAGATTACCAGTGAAGACAATAAAAATGACTGTTCAGACAAATATATGACTGTGGCTGAGCTTGCATTTATAATTGATAAAGCATATACAGCCAATACTATGTTAGCAGCCATCTCTGATGAATGTCACCCTGCGAATATAGGCCATTCTGTTATGAAAACCGTCAACTATTATTTATAACAAAATGACACATGAATAAAGGCCACCGATCAATAAATGACATATTTTGTTTTTAACTGTATATACTAGTATGCTTATACTGAAAACTAAAAGTTGGATTAAGGAACGAAAGTTTTGCCTAAATCGCTGAAGAATTTTCGTTTTGGGAGAAATTATATGGAATTGGTCACGAACTGCAAATCAACATTTTTTTAGGATGGCCTGGCTCATTATATAAATTGGATAATTTGACTATTAAAAATATACGCTTCAATTTGTCAAGTGGGAAATAGAATATGTCGAGTCATTCGTGGTGAAATTATGCACAATACATACATGTAATTCTGTTAATGATCAGTGACTAATACTACTCAACGAAGGTCATGTCGAATCTCGACTCCGCCTTTCAAAATTTCAGGGACGCCTTTTCAGCGTCCCCATCATAACTACCGAGCCAAGTACTGTGTTAAGAAAACCACAGGAAAGGGGTGAGGCGAGTAACGGTGCTTTATACATGGCACGATTAAGAACCAGGAAAAACTAATCGAAATAATAGTTGGGATATAAATGTCCTGTTGTCCTGTTTCTTATCTCCTCTCTCTCTCTCTCTCTCTCTCTCTCTCTCTCTCTCTCTCTGGAGTGTCTCTGAAATGACCATAAATTCTATCACAACAAATAAATTCGTATATTTGTGTTCTTCCGAGAGTCGAATTATTTACGATGCTTGAAATACTATTCAGTACTCATATAATACAAAATCAAAGACAACAATTCTATCAGCTGATTGTTATAATAAAATAAACAGACAATACAACTAACTGTTTAGGTGACCCTATAAAATGTATACATTGTTCACATATATAAAAAAGAAGGGATATTTCCTTCCATAACATGTACTTGTAAATTTACAACGGTAACAACTTGAGAAAAAAAGATGATATGAGTCATACGTTGTATCTTTTTATTTTTGGCGATTTAAGTTTGATGGAAAATAAACGTAAATACGGGGACGGGGACGATACATCAAACATCGGTTGAAATATGTAAATTCACAGATGATATGCAATTAACAGGATGTTACGTAATATTTATTGATTTTATCGCCCTGTTAAAGGGATATTGCTCATTCATGCAGTATCGGCCGGGTGTTAAAATTGACATGCAATGTTTGATATACGCCATTTCAAATTAAATGCCAATTTATTATTATCAATATTATTATTGAACGTGCCGTTTTAACTTTTAAATGTCCCAAAAGTTTTACTTATACAGTTCTACTAGGACAGTAACCAATAAATATCTAAATTTAAAAACATTGAACAGCTCCTATTTAAGTGACCCCAAAAGCAACAGGAGGTATATTCTCTTAATTGTTTAATTGTCCCTTATCTGTTTAATCATGTCTGGTCACGGTCAGCTTAGTGTCTGGTTAAAAGATTTATAGTTATAATTAGTTTATGAAAAACGTTTGTTGTTTTCATAGCACATACAACAAATTATATTGAATACTGATGTAATTTAAAAAAAATATATTTTCAAGGTTTCCAATATCTTGTTTGCCTTACACAGTCATTAAAGATCGTGTCCCAACAACGACTTGGATCTGGTCGGGCAATAAGTCTCACAATGTCAGTTTGACTTGTCCCGAGCTGTGTTAAAACATGCATTTTTTAGAAATGTAAAAGTTGAAAAATTAAACGTGTCCGTGGAAAAACTCAACATATTTTTTTGCCGAACGATTGAATTTTTAATTATACGTTCATATAATTATTTCCTTTAGTAGTGTGAAACAGGGATGCTATAATATTATATCCCTGTGTGAAATGAATACATATACACGTATAGAACTGTGTTCTGTAAGGTGTTTGATTCCGAAAAATCAAAATATATTACTGCTGTAATATTTCATCTAATATGTACTTTCCTTGATCTTATATAAAGTCATTAAATTGGAATCAAACAACATCAGTTTACTGCTGGTTTGTCAATGTTATTCACATCAATATTCATTTAAAGATCAACATTAAAATATGGAATTATGTATTTCAAAAAACAAAAATATGACATTTTTCTTTTAATTATTGTGTTGAAGACCATGATCCTTCCTCCACGTGAGAAAAATAATACTCTCAAATTCCCTGAACTCGGATCGCACAAAAACGACCAGGAGATATAAATCTCGGTTTAACGCTAAATAATCCATATTCGATAAGAATCAATAATTGGCGTAAAGGGAAACAACTAGTTTATCACACAGGTAAAAAATCAATAACGACAGGAGTTGTCTTTTCATAGGAAAATAGCGTCAATGTTCCGCATGGTATCAATTATATATATATTATGTGTATCAAAATAACTTTAAGTATTGTCACTGCGGAAAGTCAAGGACACGTACATCGGACTAGCTTCTGTTTGTTTTCATTATTGTAACGAAACTTATTAAGGTAAGTCATTTATGTAGCGATATATTTTGTGTGAAACTCCGTGCATGCGTGCGGGGTGCGTGTGCGCGTAGAGTAAGTGTGCGTGCGCGTGTGTGTGCGTGCGTGCGTATGCGTTTGTTGTTATTTTTATCTGTGTTTAGAATTACGTATTTAATGTAAACTGATTGGCTAGAGGGGCATGCCCTACAACTGACAAACATTCTGTGAAAGTGTAAAAATGTGTTAGATGTATATGTAAAACAATATATAATGGATAATTGCAAGAAGAACTTAGGTACTAGCCGCAAAAATCATAGCTATGAATAATAAATCACTTCCACCCAAAAATTGTATAACAAAGTCCAAAGAGTTTATGATCTTTTATGGAAACTTATATTTTTTGTAATTTTATTTTTAATTGGGTGTATTTTTGGCTGAAACTTTCTTCGTCGGCTTTTTTCTTTACAAGCTTCTAATTTATCATCATTTTGCTTTGATTCTAGATGCACCAAGTTGTAGGGCACGCCCCTTTAACAGTTCTCCCTAAATTCTTGAATGTTGCATTTTTTTCAAGCGGATATTTTTTTGACGTTGTAACACTTGCCTATATATGAACGCTGTGTTCTTCGTTTTTCTGAGCATGACAAGAGAAATACCACTAGCCTGTATTAATATATGTACGGTAAAACCACTGTTGGGACAAGAAGGTTGTTGAATTGAGGTGGTCGCTATTTGAGGTTGCATCACCCTATGAATAGCGACTGCGTCATCAAGTTTGCACGTCAAACCTATCACTGTCCAATTTTGGATTTTTATTCATACGTAGCGGTAACAAGAACAATTATAACAAAACGTTATAAGTAGACGAATTACAAGAAGCATATTGGTTTAATTTTTTTTGTTTTTTTTTTCATACAGGATATTGACTGTATATTTTATTCAATCCTCCATTAAGGAGAGTATAAAATATTTATATGATATGAGTAATACACATTATAATGACAATCATGAGTATTTGACAAATGAATAAATTCATGTATATACAACATGTAGTTCACAAGCACATGGTGATATCATATACCCTACATCAATCAAATAGAATCAACCCAAACGTTAACGAATTCACCATACATCTGAGCACTATACAACCACATTGAACTTCAAATAGCCACACAACAACTTATTTAGCCAATGTCATGATGATTTACTTACCTATCAACTATTAATAGATCAGTCACCACCATTAACCAATCAAATGGCCAGGATTAGCCAAACTAGTAATAGACACTACACTATATACTCGCAAACAGCTATAATAAACTAAATAGTTCCGCTTGATTAAATTCTTTCTGAGACCAAACAAAGATAGACTAATTAAAAAGCATGACAAAGTTTATATTTAGCACTTAATTATGTGGTTATTTGTACATTTTTTATCATGTTGTTTCATAAATGATTAAGACTTCGGAACATTGTTAAACTTGAAACTATTTATCAGGAATATCACTGAAAAGTCTTTATAAACAAATACTTCGAAAATGTTCGGGGGTCAGAGACTTTTTGGACCCAAAACCATGGCATTGCCTTGGAAGCTGGACCCACCAAGAAATATGCACCCCTTGGCCCCTAGCCTTACAAAGTCACACGCCGAGAACTTTCCGTCCCTTGACAGCTATGTGATGTCGGTAGCACGTGACCTGGGTGTACACATTGAGGTTGCACTGTATTATGTGTGTACAGGTATTCTATTTGATATTATAGAAAGCATGGATGAGGTACGAGGGTTTCCGAAGAGATACTATATGGACGATCCTACCATTGTTTGGAGAAATGGTGTTCCAAATTATGATGTCGTCAATAAGTCTTTCATTGAGGGTAGAACAAAAATACATGAAGAAAATTCATTGGAGAACATCGTACAAACTTTAGTGAAGTCATGGGAGATGGAATTAACGCATAAGATTCGTGTACAGGTAAAGGGCATAGACTTTACTTGACATAAATACTGAGTTACATTCGATTCTACATTCGCTTTGTCGAACATGTTATATAGGAGTTTTACCCAGAGATGACTCTGAACTGACTCGTTCACTTCTCGATCTGACCTAAAGAATTCATTCTTCTTTTTGATACCACAACATCTTGACAAATAACGTATAGAATCTCGTCGAGTTGATTCCCGGTCGTGGCAGTAAATGAATACCCTTCCATGAAAATTTGACAGCAATGTTTTAATGTGCTGGTTCCTAGCGGAAGAATAAGTTAGTACTGGTTTTAATACAGTCCAGGAAAACTTGTTAGGTGAATCGGCATACGAAATTGCACATTGTATAATATAACTGAAAATAATATCAATTGTTGATGAACGGCGTTAAAACCAAATAAAGAAGATGCTTGTCGGTGAAAAAATCTCTTTGTGTTCATCATAGCATGTACTAGTAGTTAACAAATGCAAAAAATGTTACGAGTAATATATGTAGGTATAGTTATATTTTTTTCATTTTCCATTTTTATTGTGGTTTAGTATTACCAAAACATAATTCAACAATTGAGCAAAACCGATTAAGTGTGCTAGTAAATATGAATGTTGTTTAAAAACTATGCAAAATAACAAAATAAGAAATTCGTCTAGACAGAGTACTAAGCCATTCCACTAGTAACCGTCAACTTCTCCACATATTGAGGAAAATCGACGTTGTCCAATTTTCATGAAAGGGCATGACCTGCCGCGACCGGAAATCGAACCAGGATCGCCGGATTACAGATCCATCGCATTATATATATAACCACTGCCCCGCGGCTGCGGCCTCAAGACCTTTTACATGGAAAAGGAAGAACGCAAATTTTAGAGTTTAGAGTAGATGTTCATGTTGTGGTCAAATCCAGTTGCGTGATGTATTGTATCAATGAACTGAAATCATTGTGTTTACATATTGTGTGAAATTTACAGGACTGGCAGACTGTTGACCGGAAGTTGTTTACTATCAGTGCAAATGGCGGGAAACGACTCTCCCTGCAGGAATACATGGAGGCAGGGAACTACAATGCTATATTGAATGATTGCCCGTACTATGATTCTTCGACTGAAACACTGGAATCTTCTACAGAGAGCTTTCAGAATGCATTTAGAAGCGGGTTTCCATGGGAAGTACTGGAAGTATATTCAGGTATAGTGCTTGGCGTACCGGTTTAATGGAACAACCATGAAGGGAGATCGGTAGTCGAGTGGTGATGCCGCTGGACCATTAATCTCAGCTCCGCCTTTTAATACTTCTGAGACACTTTTTTAGCGGTCTTCATTTCAACTACCGAGCCAAGTACTGTATTTTGAAAATCACAGGAAGTGACTGAGGCTTGTATCCGAGTACTTTACATGGGGTACGATAAAAAACAGAAAAAATATCTAAAAAGTGTAAGGAAATAAATGCCCGGTTCGCCTGTTTCTAATCTCCCCTCTCTTTGGCTCGGTTTTAAAATGACCTTCGCTGTCGAATTGATTGTTTTAAACAACATGTAGATTAGGTTAGAATTGATCAATTTCCTCCACACGTGGAGAAGTTGCCGATTCCTTGCAGAACAGAACAGCACATGAATTTATTATCTCTCGTTGGTAAGTTATGATTAGTACTGGTTAAAATACCCTCCAGGAAATTTGTCAGGTGATTCGGCCGTCGCTTAAGACTAAATATTTTTTGAAAAATATGGCGTTAAACCCAAATAAGTAAATACTTCATAAACTGTGAAGTTAATGAGCTTATGGTCCGAATAAAACTGAAGTCATCGAATATGTTATCACTAACTGTACGAAAATTTCTTTTTAGGGCCACCCGTTGTAGCGTTTTCCTGGCGTCACTGGGGTAAATTTGAAGGTAGTTACAAGGATGAACCACCAACGGATGAAACAATAGAACTGTTTGGATGTTCTGTAGCTAGAGTTAACGATGAACTGAAGATTATATCTGTGGATATATTCCTTGATGCTAACCCAATGATGAAAAAGCTGACTGGAGGCAAAATGTGTCGATTTGCAAAATAATGCATTATTTTCATGCTCCTGTATCGAAAGATCGGGGCACATTCTGTTTGGCCTGTCTGTATCACAGTTGTTTTTGTACAAAACCTTTACCTAACGCATGAACCTACAATTTTCAAACTTCGTATATTAATTGGTTCCTCGTGACAACCTCTACTAGACCTGTGCATTTTCTGGTTATTAGGTCAAAGGTCATGGGAGCATATATTGTGTTTTAATCTTGTTATTTCTCTTTTCAGACTAGATCTAGTAGTGTGTATCATTTTTTATTGAATGGTCCATTAGCTTTTTGAATTTAGTAATTTAAGTTGTATATCCGGAGTTGGTTATCGTGATGCGCTCATGTCATGTATGCATCTACTTTTATCTTGTTAGACCAAAGGACGAAACGTGTACAAATATATTTTTCTCTATGTACCGTTATGTATGATTATATAATCTATAAAAGTCTTGCTCAAATGATTCAACAATGACCTGTAGTTAATAAAAACCGGTTGCTTAATTCCTTCTACGTCTTTTGTAATGTATGTCAATATATGTTGTGTATACGGTTCGCATCAAAATTGGCATCCGTCATAATGAATTTGAAATAAGATGCATGTATATATCTACCTATGATTTTATATTGAATGGATTCAACCTGTCCCTGTTCCTGAAATGACTTGTAGCCGGATTCTAAATAATGTAGAGACTTGAACACCTGATTTTCCGTCTCTATATAATATTATATAGTTTCTGTAGTGGTTGATACAGGTAACAGCTAGCATTTTAAAATTTCTGAAATATGTATCATGAATGGTTTCCCAGAAACAACAAATAATAAGAGACGTATAATACAATACATGATATGCATGTATAATCATATAAGGCATGTCCGCATTAATGATATTAATATTTGTATTGAAAGATAATTATATAACTGCATTCATATAAATTAATTAATTATGTCTAATGTATTTGTAATGTTATGAGCATAGGACGTACGATGTTAGAAATGTGTTTGACATAAAAAAATTTAAAAAAAAAATACAATACAGAGCACATCAAACAACAGTAAATGTACACATGTAGTCATTACGAAGTTGTTTATTTATTTATTTACAATCAATGGTTATTATAGATAAATTATAAAAATGGCGACATGTGATCAAAGATACTAATCGTGTATAATCCTAGTGCATTGTATTGATGGCTCGCTAAATCTTCCAGAACTACGTAGTTGACCGTTTGTGTTTACATTTTGGTCTGTCATTATTTAAATCGATCACGGATCAATCCGTAATGGGAACGATTAGACGTGGAATTTAGCCATGACTCAGTTTTACAACAGTTCCCTCCCCTTTTGAAGATAAATACACGTGAGAACTGAAACATGAAAGTGAGGGTAAGCAAAAATATTTATTATCAGACACTATTTCTTTATTTTTCCACTTTTTAAATTGTAACCTGATGTATTCCGGCACATAGCTGTATAGTCTATTGAAGATATTTCATCATCCAGTTTATTGTTTGTTATGCTTCCATTTTATGATTTATAAATGTTACAAATCTCTCTAATTCTATGGTTAAGAAATCACCTAAATAAACTAATGATACAATACCGCGGTATATGCCCACTTGTACTATGCTTGTAGATGTACTGTTGTATTAGTTTTCCTCTTCATTTTGTAAGTATGAATTATTATTAAGATCTAATAAAAATAATTGAAGAGAACTAAGTTGTTATTTTCTCCTTTCAACCAAGGATTGAGGACAATAAATTTATTAGATTTATAATATAAACAACAACACTAAAAGCAGTGACCATGTTTAATTGTAACTACTGTTAACCATCAAATCTGTACTTCGGAATTTTAACAATTGTTTACTAAGGTTAGAAAGAGACACTGATGTTCAGCGTCTTCCCCTTGTTATTTTATTCCAAAAAATAAAATTTTCTTTATTTGTAAATGTGAATTTCAGAAATTTCCCTAATTTTGTCTCTTTCATTTCGTTTCCCCATTTGTCCAGCCCCTTCCCCTTTACGTAAAAAAGCAACATAATTAATTACTATGTTCATACATATCTGAGTTGTGCCCCTTTGCATGTTACAGGATAATTATCAATATACAACATTGGTTTTCAGAAATCTAAGAGCTACAAGGTGATGAGAAAAATAAATAAGAAGAAAAAGGTTAAGGATGAGCATGCCAAGAATACTATTATTGAAGATACAGAGTTACTTAGTAAAGAACAGTTGAAGAAAGTAGCGTAAGTGATGGAATTATTGATTAATATATATTCATTAAGTGTCAAGAATAATATTTGTACTTGCTTACCAGTACTAGCTTGAAGCCAGTGTTTTTTTCTCATATATATGGGAAAGGTGGTGGGACCATAAGGAAGGAGAAAAATTGTATCTTGAATGGAAAAAGGGAAACAAGGGGTTTTCATAAAGGACCAATTGCTGATGAAAACCATCTGTTAAAACAGCAAAAAAATTGGTAAAAATCCCCAAGTTAGAAATACTTATAAACTATGCCACCCCCAGCCATATTGTTAACTTTCACAAGAAAATCTGTTGTACTGAATACTAATGAAAATACTGCAACAACATGACAATGTATGCTTTCAGTGGATGGTTGGTAAGAATAAAAGTAAGTTCGTTTGGAGTGCTTCTACCTGCTCACGAAAATCCTTGCAAATAAATAAAATCAAAAAAATTTTAATACCCAACACATATTTGAAAGACAGACAGCACATTGAAGTCTACAAAAAAATTATTTTCATTGGGTTATGCTAAATATACTAGTAATTTCAGAATTAATACCATTTAACTATCGGCTGATAGAACGTCTGTTGATGTCCAGAAGTCGATTGTTACCGGTACTTGTTCATTCTTTTCACTGAGCAGTGATGTGAAATTCTTGTATTGTCTAGTTCTCTATAGTAGAGTATTGAGCTGAACTGCTCAAAGCATTATCATATCTGAGACACCCTACCTTTAGTGCGCTCAGTACCTCACAAATTTTCTTTTCTTTATTATCATAAATTATGTATAAATATTTTGTATGAATTGTTTTACAGGAAGCAACCAACCAATAATATCCGGGTATCTGGCAAGAGGAAAAGGAGAATGTTGAAACGTTTGAAGCATGCAGAGAAGACAAAGAACCAAATGGATGGTATGAATATTACATTATGTGTAGTAAATCCCATGAAAATTGAACTTCCTGAAAACCATAATTTTAATGCTTTACTGTAGATAAATTTAGTTCCTAGTATCCATACAAATATCAATAGTTACATGTTTTAAGGTTGACTAAATGAAAGGCTATGCGATTTTGATATCAAACACAGGGAGTTTTATTATCAGGAAATTAAACTGTACCTCTGGAGGCTGGTCTCTCGTGTATCTTGTAGGGTAAATCTGGACACTTTTGATCTGTGGTCATCATTATTTTTTAGAATTCAGTGCAGTGAAGTTTTCATTTATATAGTCAAACCTCCAAATAAAAGGCCACCCTCTGAATAAATTCCATTATTTTTAGAATCGTAATTGTTTATATAGAACAAAATGACCTCCTGAATAAAGGCCACCTGTCAATATAGGCCACATTACAGTTATGTCTTTCACCAAGGGTGGCCATTGTCTCTAGTTTGACTGTATAATGCAGGTACAGTCTTCACGAAAAACTTTTTCAGCCTGACAGTTTCCACAATTTTACATGTAAGCATAAAGGTAAAATAAAAATGTATAGAGAGAATTCTGTCCAGTGAAATGTAAACTTGACTGGACCGAATGAACTTTTAGTAGACCATAATGAGTACAGACAAAATTTTAAGTAATTTGGCTTTAAGGCATACTTGTTGAGAGTGATTCAAGTATTTCATTTTTTGTTCCAAAAAAGTATAAATATCACTGAAAAATTTACTGGACTGTTGGACCACTGACCTTTTCAAATTTACTTGACCAATGGCAATTTTGTGGACTCAGTCCAAGGTCTGGGGCTAGTCCAAGTTCCCGGGCTAAATTCAAAGACTGCAAGTAAATTCTTCTTTTAAAGACATATCTGATAGTTGCTATTGCACATCTTTGTATGCATCCGTGATGTTAATTTTACTATTTAACATATTGGCAAAATGAAAATGTATAAAGTATATAGAGAGACTTCAAATAAGCATTCACATTCAAGGGCAGATAAGTCAATAAACGAGCACCGTGACCCTAACTTTGTTTCACTTAAATTGTTTCTATTATCATATGCTTTAATCAAGCAGTTTTAAAAAATTCTCTATACTTTTTTTTCGCCTATACGTTTACATTTCAATTTGTGGAAACTGTCAGGTATATCCTTAAGGTAATTTAAAACTTGAATAGTTTATCTTACTACATTTGTTGTGTATTTAGTTGAACCTGAAGCTACATCAAGTACTGTTGGAAAGAAAGGGAAGAAGAACAATGATGTTGCCATGGATAAAGATTCAGATGATGATGTAACTATGGATGATCAGGAAATGGCATGAAGAAACACTATCAAATATCAACAGGGGTGAAGCTTTTCCAGGATATCCACAAATTTCTGTTTTTCCGCAGGTCCGGACTGCACTCTTTTTTAATGTTTTTAGATTTCGGAATGTTCGAAATTTTCTACTTTCACCCTAGCATCAATGAGAACTTATATTTGTGATGTTGTAGTTTGTATTGGGAAAGCATGTAGGAACTTGGATAGAACAGCATCTACAACTGTTTGTCCACCTGTCTGATAAATATAATATGACAATCTCAACTGTTTGAACTTAAAAACTACATCACAGATGTTTATCAAGACATTCATATGCCTGGATTGAATAACAACAGTATCTGTCCAACTGTCTGTCTATTTGATAAATGTTTTTTTATGACAATTTCAGCTGTTCAAAACATAGGAATCTAAATTGTGTACGAATGTGTGAAGATATGGATGTGCTTGTAATTCATAGATATTTATCTGGTGGTTGTTTTTAGAAGTGACTGCATTGACTTGTTTCAGTTACTCTTGAGCCCTTGATTTTTAATGTTTTATGTTTGTAGTCATTTCATGGTACTTGTTAGGATCTGTATATAATTTATTACTGTCATCCTTCATTGATACTGTTTTCATTTTGTGAATGTATAAATATAAAGTTTTATATGTATTTTGAATTGTTTTAGATTTGGTTTGATTATGGTATGTTGTAAATATTATTGTTTTCATGTCCTACTGTCAGTGATATGCTTCAGTAAATCAAAGCACTGAAAGTACTCATGGAAACTGAACTTACAAAGACTTACACTGTAACATAGAAGCGGAACTAGTTCAGCATTGTTTGTGTAGAAAAATGTAGTGCTTTGGTCCGTATCAAAATTCATGTGTGCTGAGCAAGTGACAGTTATGGAAAGGTAGACTATCGTTCAGTTTATCAAAACTACAATGATTGGTACTACAACTTCACTCCAGTTCGTACATCTTTGACTTACACTTCATTTTATAGCTAAACTTTAAAGCTCTAGCAAGGCATATACGTTTCGTAGATATTTTGTCTAAAGATGCTGCATCCATAGATTCTGCATAGTCATGTGACTCACATTTCTGATCCATTCTTCTCTAGGATATTTGCCATCCCTCTTCGAATTTAGGGAACATGTTTAAATAGTCAGGTAACTTTGAAGCAAGGTTGCAGTAATATATATCAGCATAAATGATACAAGAACAGATCATTGATATATAATCATAACAATAGATATAATATTTGATTCTTTAATAACTTTTAAATAATAACAAAATTATTTCATTACATGAAATATAGCGTACAAAACCAGGAAATAGCATGAACAAACCAAAAGCATTTTATACATTCACCTTTCACACAAAATTCACTTAGTGTGTAAACAACACATTTCTACTCACAACTATTTAAATTATAAATTGAAGCATTCTGTTTAAAGGCCCATTAGCTTTTTTTTAATTTGTAATACAGAACAATAGATAGAATGATAGTAAAATATAAGAAATACATTTTATTTGCTCTAAAACAATTTTACATAATGCCATTCTGTAGCAACATCTCGTAATAATTGCTTATTTCTGCAGTATCATTGAAAAAATACTGTGTTTAGTGTGCTACCTTTCTATATGTACTATATACATGTATATTCTATATGACCATTTTTATAGCAAGTAAGTCAGTTTCACTGATAATACATCTTTCTAGGTAAAATAAGACCTACTTCAGTTTTAACATAAAAAAAACTAATGGGGCTTTAAGCCACAATATATATAATCACATAATTAAAATACTATGTCACCAGTACAAGTTGAAGCCTTCGCATTTATGGTCTCTTGACTAGTAATCACTAGCCCCTCACCACAGCGAGCTCAAATCCCATCTGGGACTATATTTCACACGACAGGACACTGTAGAGAAAGCTTACAGGTCAGTCGTTAAAACCTGGTATACACCCAGGACACTATAGAGAAAGCTTACAGGTCAGTCGTTAAAACCTGGTATACACCCAGGACACTATAGAGAAAGCTTACAGGTCAGTCGTTAAAACCTGGTATACACACAGGACACTGTAGAAAAGCTTACAGGTCAGTCGTTAAAACCTGGTATACACACAGGACACTGTAGAGAAAGCTTACAGGTCAGTCGTTAAAACTTGGTATTCACCAAGGACACTGTAGAGAAAGCTTACAGGTCAGTCGTTAAAACTTGGTATACACCCAGGATGCTGGACAGATAGCTTACAGGTCAGTGGTTAAAACCTGGTATACACCCAGGATATTGTACAGATAGCTTACAGGTCAGTCATTAAAACCTGGTATACACCCAGGGCACTATACAGATAGCTTACAGGTCAGTTGTTAAAACCTGTTATACACACAGGATGCTGTACAGATAGCTTACAGGTCAGTCGTTAAAACCTGGTATACCCCCAGGATGCTGTACAGATAGCTTACAGGTCAGTGGTTAAAACTTGGTATACACCCAGGATATTGTACAGATAGCTTACAGGTCAGTCGTTAAAACCTGGTATACACCCAGGGCACTATACAGATAGCTTACAGGTCAGTTGTTAAAACCTGTTATACACACAGGATGCTGTACAGATAGCTTACAGGTCAGTCGTTAAAACCTGGTATACCCCCAGGATGCTGTACAGATAGCTTACAGGTCAGGCGTTAAAACCTGGTATACACCCTAAGTTTTGCTCCACTGTTTAAAGCTGAAAAAGTTGCCAAATGGCCCAGGCTGCTGGTGTGACAAGAAAGAACACGGTACTTTTTTATGTACAAACAGTGTGAAAACATGATTAAGTGGACAGTAAGTATCCTGGGACATAGCCAGAATATTACTTATGTGTTTTAATGCATTAAATACAACCAACAAAAATCAATAACAAATAAGCGATGTTACACAACAGAGACATAAAGGTAACACTGGATGATGGAAGTTTGTTACACAAGTGTTTGAGAATAGAAATATGTCACAACCATAACATTTAATATTTTATCAATATATCATACATACATTATACTGTATTTACATACATGTGGATAAATACAGTGATTCAACAAATTACTAACACAGGTAAAGGAAAGGTTTATAGTCTTGATATTTATATACATATTCAGTTGACTTTTGCAAGTTATCCCCGGATAACTGGGTTATAGGTTTACATTCTACTATCTGTTTACATTCGGCACCTTAGGCAGCCATGAAAACAACTGGGTGGAGAGGGGCAAACGTTCGATAATTTTTTTGCTCAGAAAAATTCAAATGGTCCGTCCGTGCAGGATTTGAACCAGGGACTTCACGATCCAAAAGCAGGTGTCCTACCACTGCTCCCAAATAACAGGCCTAAGATATTTTTTTCTAATTCTGAAGTTTTTTCAGGGTTGAAAGAAAAGTATCAGGAGAGAGAAAAGTGCTAACATATTCTATGAAAGAGATCAATATCACAAACAAAACCAATGTAGACGAATGTACTCCATGTCTGAAGCTAGAATTGACTTTGAGACTCATAAGTGATTGTGAATAAAAGTCCTGGACTGTATTCTATCAAATACTACTTCGCTTTCCACTAGACAAGGAGCTGGTAACTACTCCACACATAGGACGAATCACAGTGAAAAGTAGTACCAGGGTATTTGCTTGAAAAAGAGTTTAAAATAAGCTATCAAGTGCATAAAATATAAGACTGTTGTCTCAGTTATAGTTTCATAAGCCAGAAGATCTCAGGTGAGATATACAACACCTAGCTAGTAGACATTGGTGCAAGAAACATGAAACTAAATACAGATTTACCTGCTCTGAATAAAAGCTACCCTGTGTATAAAGACCATATGACCTCCGTTTAAAGACCACCCATCAATAAGAATGGCCTCTCTTTACAGGTATGACTTTACTTGAATCACCAACATGTGTAAAATGACATACAATGAAATGGGAGTTTTTAACTTATTCCCGAGAGGACACAGATGCTGTTTCACTTCTATCTGTGTCTATGGTTTGAGCATTAACAACTTCAAAATCTTCTTCCTTCACTGAAGATTGGTAGCCAGAAAATTCTAATGACCTTTGTGAACTTTCTAATGACCTTGAAGATTGGTTATCTGACATTGAAGTCACAGGTAAGCTTGTCATTCTTGTTAACTTTTTCTTCTTTGATGGGCTTTTCTGTAGGGGATCAGAATTAGTACGCTCTCTGAAGCCTTCAGGAGCCTCTTCTAGTTTAACATCGGGCGGTATTTCTGTGGATACCGTAGTTCTTAATCCACCTGAAAACACAAATGATCTAAATTAGGCAGGTAAGAAAAAAAATGTTCTGGTTATCCGACCTTACCATAATTTTTCCCTACGACCCTAATCTTTTTATTACACATGAGAAACGATACATCGTTAAAATGGCGAAGTCGCCAAATGATCCGGAATGTTGTGCAACATTTGAGACAGATCTCAAGCTTTTAATCTTGGAATCCAACATTTTTAATCTTAGAATCCAACATTTTTTAAATCTTGGAATCCAACATTTTTTAAATCTTGGAATCCAACATTTTTAATCTTAGAATCCAACATTTGAGATTTTAGACAGATCTATGAAGTCAATGAGAGGATGCAACTTTGACTTGTTTGTCTAAGTTCTGTGCCCCTTTTCAACAGTCATTCAGGACAGTTCACTTAACCATCATCCCTGGGAAGAACCAGTACTAGACACCAAATCTTGATAAGCAACTGCCAACTTTCTCACATAAAGAGACATGGTCGGTAGCGGGCCTTAACCCACAACCCTCAATAGTGAGAGGTTACAGTGATTTGAAGTCAGTGACCTTAACCACTCGACCACAGAGGGCGGGTCTTGCACCTTAAGAATTTTTATAACAATAGAAAGTACCCTTTTTTCAAATGATTTTGTATACATTTTCATCTACAAATATATGTATTTTGTTCTTCATATATATAATAAATAAGTCAATAGATAAAAGAAAAGGAAATACCCCTCTTATGTTTAGACTTCTCCACTTCTAGCTCCATATGTAGCTGTAGTATATGAGCTTCTAATGTCTGGTTCACTCTTAATGCAGCAAGATATTTATCATCAACACTCTGTTAATCATAAAATATGAAAATCTATATCATATAAGTAACAAACGTAATTTCCTTGGGCAGATAACTCAGTCCACAAAGTACAATCAAACCTGTGTTAGTGGCCACCTCTAAATAAAGTCAGTTTAGAACAATTTAGAACAATATAACCTCCAAATAAAGGCCACCTGTCAATAAAGACCACAATTTGTCTTTCCCAAGGGTGGCCTTTGTTCATAGGTTTCACCTCAATGGAATGTCTATGTTTTTCTAAAAATATCTTAAGTCATTTTTTATCACCTTTAAATATTTTAAATAAACATTTCCAAAATTTGTCCACCCTTTTTGAGATATCAATTTTGGGAGTTACGGACCTAATAATGAATCAAACATAGTACAACGTCCTCTTCAGAGTGGCCCTATCTTCAGCAACAACCTCGCTTCAACAACAGTGTAATTTTTTCCCACTGCACAATGTAACTATTAATGTACCATCTCTAGAACAACAACCTCTCAACAACACCATACTTTTTCTTCCCCAAAAGGGTGTTGCTTTGGGGAGGTAGTACAACTGGGAAATTGGTGGATTTTACATGCTTTTGAACAATGAACTTTATCTTTCTGACAAATTCTGTTATAACAAGTACCTTTATTTCATCATAATGAGTAGACTTGACTTTCTCCAATGCAGCCTTTATATCAGTCAGAGCTATTTCTTTATTAGTTAACATTTCTTGTTGTTCCTTCAACTGTTGTTGGACATTTTCTAACAATGCTGTCTTTGTACCATGGTCTTGTCTTACTTCTGTTTACAAAAAACAATTGACATAAATAACAAATGGTTGAAACTGGAATTTATTTAGATTAAATGTTTAATGGGGCATCAACGGTTATGGTAATTAGCACTCATTTAAAATAAAAGGTGTGACTTATATAGGTACACTTGGAACCAATAAATGCATCAATTCCAGATATAATTGATTTGACTTAATTTTTTAAACATGTACTTTCCATGCAATCAAAAATTAAAATATTTACCTAACCAAACTTTTGCATACATGTACATGTATTTCACACCATTTTCCAGCTCTTCAAGCATAATTGTTTATATATCAACCAACATTTTACACTTAACTTTATGGATTCTGGTTAATTGATACAAAAGTTATGATCCGCCATGGTCCAGTGGTTAGAGGGCTTGACTTGTAAATTAAGCAAACCCTATCACAGTAGATCATCCCTTTCTTTAAAAATTGGACAAAAACGTTGATTTTTCTCCATATGTGGTGAAGTTGTCACCTCCTTGTGTAAGGCTAAGTGAGTACTGGTTAAAATGCAGCCCAAGAAAACTGCTTAAGAAGAGAACCAGCTGCCATATATAACTGAAATATCATGGAAAAATGGCTTTAAACCCATTGAAACAAACATAATTAACATAGGGTACCGGTACATTAAGGGGGAATTCTATAGATATCTATGTATTCATATTAAATATCTACACATTATGATATTACGAACCCTTAAGTTTCCTCTCCAGTGTACTTATCACTTGATCATGTTCTTGTTTAGTAGCTCTAGATATTTTCATGGATTGTAGCTTGTCATTACATTTTTGTTGTAATTCTCCCATCAATAAAACCTCTTTCTGTAACTGTAATATCTGTGGAAGTACAATATAATGATGAACAGTGAAACATGAGTAAATGACCTCCCTCAGTGAAGGTTGAAGGTCACCATACAAACAACAGGTCAATCTTATAAACTCATTACAATATTAATACTAAGTACAATTGAATCGCGAAAGTCCGAAATGCGATTGTTCGAAAAATGCGATAGTTCAAAATCGTTTGTCAGTCAAGGCGAACTTCCTTCTATTTTCAATATAGATTTGATGCGATAGTACGAAATGCGATAATAAGAAAAATGCGAAAGTTCGAAATGAAATTGAAGTCCCCAGATACGTTTTTACACTACAATAAGATGCGAAAGTTTGAAGTGACTGTACCCTATTTTTCACACCTATTCAATGTATTCGATAGTTAAATAATTTTATTTGTCTACCACTTTGACACGTGTCATTGTTAAAAGAAATCATTTGGCCATAAAATTTGAAAATCTGATTATAATTAGCGTATAAAATAATAAACGTTTGAAATTTTGACTACAAAAGTTGTGTGTATTTTGTAATTGTTTCCTGTACCGTAATCATCCGTGTAAAGGTCACATGTGGGTATCAGATGCAGGTCAAACATCTGTGACAGTCCGGGAAAATATTTTCATGTGTAAGACACATACACATTTTTAGCAAAGATATATTGCCAAAGAAATGACGAGAAAATGAAAAATGTCGGCACCATTTTGTTTGTTTTGTGCTAAGTAATCCGGGAAAAGAACGGAACCGTATTGTTTTTTAGATAAACTTTACAAAATATTTATTTCCCTACTTAACTATCATTTGCAAAGCTTGTCTCTGGTAAACAATTAAATTCAGTTTGTTCCGTTTTCAGCCGCGGAAAATTCGGTTGGAACAGAAACATAATGAAAACATGTAGAAGTCACGCTTCAACGAGCAGGTTAATCTTAATATTCCGGACTTTTTTCTCATAAACAAAAAGATGCTATAGTTCGAAAAGTGCGATAGTTAGAAAATTCATATGTTCCCGTGGCATTTCGAACTAATGCGATTCAACTGTATAAGCACCTAAGGGGACCATCTTGGTCAAGAGGTTATAGTGATTTGTAATCACCAGCCACTCATCACAGCAAGTGCAAATTCCAGCCGGGACCAGACAATTATCACATATGAGGAAGCTGTCCAGCTAGCTTACAGACGGCTGGTGGTTCTAACCATTTTAATGCTTGAGGAAATGTACAATCCAGTTAACCAAGAAATAGCCAAATAATATAACATTATATGTGAGGCCAATTTTGGTCAAGGTCAAATCAAAGTTTAGTGATACAGATGAATTGGGAATAATCCAAGGCAAAAACTGTTTAAGTATCAAAGCAATAGATGAAACAGTGAAAGTTACTTAATCTTGGACAGATGGACAAGGCTATCACTTAATTCCTCAACATCATTAGTTGCCACAATAACTATAGATACCTGATCCTTCATTTTTGTATTTACAGCAGCAACTTCTTGCATTGTTTCAACTTCTTTCTCTCTGTTGAATAATCTTGCTTCAACACTCTTCAATTTCTACAAAATAAAATCACTGTGTGATAGAATCAATTTAAATTTAAAGAACAGTACTCACTACTGAATTGTTCATGTGAAGGGCAAAAATAATCAAGCTGTTTGCTAAATCTTAAAGCATCAATCAAATATCTGGTGCCAAAGCTGGTCCTAACATACAGTTTATTAGCATCTCACGAATTAAGAGGAAAACACAACACAGATGCACCCTAAAGGCCAACTGGATACTAGTATAACTTTGACCTACTGACCTCAAAATATAGGGGTCATCTACATGTGATGACCATCCTCCCAACCAAATCTGAGGAGTTTAGGCCAAATAGTTCTCAAGTTGTTGCCCAGACAAGGTTTGATTACAGACCAACCGATGTGCAAAGCAATATAACCCCTTTCCTTCAACAGCGGGCATATTTATCATCAAACCTACATGTATATGCATAGAATCCTACCTTTGTTAACTGATCTTGTTCCTCTTTTTGCTTAATTAATAAAATATTCAATTCTTTTTTCACATTTTTTAAATCATCATTTTCCTGTAAACATGACCTGAAATGAAAAGACTACATTACAGCTAGTTATCATTTCCACTGTTAAATCTGATTGTTCAAAATTGTAAAATTCTATTATTCAAAAATTTTCACTAATACAATGTACATGAGGTAACGTTAATTGTCCAAAATGTATTTGTACTGCGGAGCTGTCACTGAGGCGACTAATACCCCTGCCGCTGCTTTGACACTAACAATGCAATAGTACACTATACAGCTTCAAGGGGGAATAACTCTGCAATGAGCGAATCTCTTGGCATGAAAATTGTGTCTTGCACATCTACACTCAACAGTGATAACATATTTCAAGTTTCATTGCAATTGCTTAAAGAATGTGGAAGTAGTTCGCTCCACAAATTTTTATTCGGACGGACCAACCAACAGACCAACGACCGACTGAGAGTGACTCCAATACACCCCCTCTCAATCTGTGTTTGCGGGCGGGGTTATAATAATCCCCCCCATGACAATTTAAGGCAAGAAAAAAAGTAATGTTTCGTGCAAATTGACCTAAAAAATAGAGTGGGTACATATGTGGATATTTGAATTCCTGCACTGAGCACTTTGTCAAAAAGGGACCATAACTCCTGTGAAAATGTTTGGATCTTAACAGAAATTGATCTTGACCTGCATTTTAATTATTCTACACCTTCATGTAAATTACGAAACCAATCCATGAAATATTTCTTGAGTTATTGCTCGGAAACCAAAATTTGAATGGAAGGATGGTAGGACAGATGGACAGCTAGGGTAACACTTTATGCACTTCTGCCATTTTGAATGGCAGGGGAACAAAAATAATATAACATAGAAACTGTACAAACTTAAGTTGAACCAGTTTCCCATATTCTTCTTCATCCCTGTTCTCCTGAAGCTTTTTATTTTTCATCTCCAAAAGTTTCATCGATTCCTTCAAATTAGCAATTTGAAGTTCTTGATTTTTCACAACTTCCGTCTGCAATGAGATTAGTTAGATTTGATTAAGTAACCTCTAGAAACAGTTTATGAGAATTAATACATTCACTGACAGGGATTTCTTTAGCTAATTTTATAGCCGATATTGAGTCATATTCCCAATTGAAAATAGTATCTTTTTTCCGAATTCACAAGACAAAAATTCCAAACTGAAACTTCCAAAGATAAAAATAACTAAAATCTCTGAAAACAAGAGATCATTTACAGTAATAGACATGTAATGATTGAAAGTTCCCACCATGGACTGATTTTGTGCGTATTCCTTTAAATATTACAAAATTGGGGTCACACATATTTTTCCAAATTTTTAGCATAACACTGTGGAAATTCCCAATCCCAAGGGTATGGGTCATGTTCCCAAAATACAGAAAAAAACCCTGATTGATTCAGACAAAAATTCAGTTACAATATTTCTTTAAGGACATATCTGACCGTTTCCACAATTTTACACATAGGCATATAGGCAAAATAAAAACGTATAGAGAGATTTTTTTAAAACTTTGCATGATCATAGCATATGATAATAGAAACATTTTAAGATAAACAAAAATGTGGGTCGCGGTGCTCGTTTTTGAGTTATCTGCCCTTGAATGTGACATTTCGACTCATTTTAGGCTATTTCAAGGGCAGATAATTCATAATGTAGGAAAACAAGGTCTTATATATTTTCTTTTTTAAGTAGCCAACTTCTTTTCATGCAATCGCCCAAAATTTCAAGAACTTCCAATGAGTGTTTTTGTATTTGTTTCTTCTTTACCGTAACCAATGCCAATTTTCCTAAAACTTGGTTTAATTTTGAAGAATTGTCAGTCTGTTAACTTCAACTGAAAAAAGCTAATAAAAATATTTAATGGAATTGCATGAAATGTTGTATTATGACCAAGAATAAAATGAGAAACATAAACCAAAAGTAAAAATATGGTATTTAAGATTTATGTATGAGTGATCTGCCCTTGAAATGACATAAATTAAGCCAAAACGTCATAAACAAGGGCAGATAACTCAGAAACAAGCACCGCGACCCCCATTTTCTTTTCGATTAAAATGTTTCTGTTATCATATGCTATGATCATGCAAAGTTTAAACAAATTCTCTCTATACGTTTTCATTTTGCCTATATATTTAATGGTAAAATTATCGTCACGGATGCGCACTATGTTGCGCAATAGCAACTACCGGATATGTCCTTAACAGCTAATAGCAATAAAATATGCGAATACATTCATGATATTTTGGAATGTTCTGGAAAAATTATTCTTTGCTTCACTAGCTAACCAGTGTTCACAGACTTTCTGTAAAAACTTAATTGTTCCTTTAATGCATAGAATGCATGTCTGTGACAACATCTCTATATGACCTGTGATTTAGAAAACAAAAACGACTTATAACCCAAGATGTAATATCCATAGTCAAGTTGCTACAGACCGGTATATGCCAAGCTGACTCTTGAACCCAAGATCTCAAGATCAGCAGACATTCCGAAGTGTTTTGACATTACTGGACATGCTGTCCAGTAATCTTCTATCTATCTTCCTTTGAGGTCAAACCCCTCGCAGGGACTTAGACCTTGCACGCGTCAACCAACAAGAGAAATTAGTAAAAAAGTGGTAGGATAGTAAAGACATATAAAAGTAAGAGAATCAGAAAAGGTTAAAAATATAGGTTAAAAACAGGGCAAGTGGTTTTATGGTGAGATATGTTCAATCTGGCTTACAGCCTGACTGAACTGATGGCCTGGCAAGTTGGCAATGCCTGGAGGGAGAGCATTCCAGTGTATAATGGTACGGGGATAGAAGGAATACTTATGGTAGTCTACAGAAGTTGGGATAATCTGGAATACTTGAGAATGAGAATGTCTAGATGGTCTGATGAGTGGTTTTACATCAGCTGGGATGGGGATGGCAGCCTGGCTATGTATGATGTTGTGAAACATAACCAGGCGCTGGTCAATGCGGCGAAGGTCAAGGCGTCTTCAGTTTAGAATGGACAGCATATCAGTGACACTGGACATTCGTGAGAAGTCATGCATGGCCCACCTAGCAGCCCTGCGCTGTACGGACTCAAGCTGATCAATGCGAGCCCTAGTATACGGGGACCAGACTTCAGAACTGTACTCCAGCTGGAGCCTGACCAGTGTCTTGTATGCTGTGGATTTTAGTGCCTTTGATCTGACTTTGATGTTGCGCCTGAGAAATCTGAGTGTTTGATTTGCTTTTTTTGTTATGTTGTCAATATGCTCGCCAAAAGAGAGATCATTTGAAATTGTAACACCAAGGTATTTTGCTGATGGAACTGACTCAAGAATGGTATTGTGGAGGTTATAATGAGTTGGAATGACTGATGCGCGCTTGGTGATCTGAATGACTTGGCATATTGACGGGTTAAATTTCATATCCCATCTTTGTTCCCATGTTTCAAGTTGATGTAGGTCTTGTTGTAGTAGGTTTGAATGAGAGGCTAAAGTTAATGCGAGATAGATAGCAGTATCATCAGCAAAGAGGCGAACTTGTGAAGATTTAACATAGTTTGGTAGGTCATTTATGTAAATGAGAAATAAGAGCGGTCCTAGGACCAACCCTGGGGCACACTGGAGTAGACTGGTATGGAGTTGGAGCTGCAGCCATTGACAACCACAGACTGTGACCGATTGTCTAGATAAACTTTTATCCATTTCAATGTATGACCCCTTATGCCATAATAATGGAGTTTATACAGTAACTTTTCATGGTTAACCATGTCGAACGCCTTTGAAAAGTCAAGGAGTATGAGGTCAACTTGACTTTTCAGGTTCAGGGACCGGAGGATATCATCAACAAGCATCAGTAGTTTTCTCAGAAACCGTGCTGAAGTTCATAGAACATATCAGACTTTTGGAAATGTTTTGTGATACTAGAGGCAATTATGTGCTCCAGGGTTTTACTCAGGATACAGGTAAGCGAGATCGGTATGTAATTGGCTGGATCTGACCTTGAGCCTTTTTTAAAGATAGGAGCTACATTAGCCATTTTCCATATATCAGGGAGTGAACTGGTCTGCAGGGATTTTTAAACAGTTTTGCTAGGATGGGAGATAGTTCTTTGCTGATGTTTTTAAGAACTATTGGTTTTATTTGGTCAGGTCCTGCAGCCTTATGGGGATCGAGGTTATTCAGGAGTTTTTCAATACCATATACTGATATGTCAATGTCTGGCATGGGGTTATGAGGGCTGAATGTTTCTTTGGGGATCTCTTTACCTGTATCTGCATTATCCTGTACTTTCATTTCAGCCAGGGATTTAAGAGAGACTGGAGCTTTAGGAGTAAAGACAGAGTGAAATTGTTCATTGAGAGCAGTGGCTTTGTCTGAGTCAGATGTGTGCAGTTTGTTGTCTTTCTTGAGTGTGTCAATGCCTGTATTGTCCTGTTTTGCATGCTTGAGTAATGAGTATAGTTTTTTAGTGTTTGGTCTGTGCTGTTGATGTTCTGTTGTAGTGTTATTGACGTTCAGGATGTCTTCAAGATATTCATGATATGCTTGTTTTGTTTCTTTTCTGCATAGATGTTTCAGTGTTAGGTAGTACTCTTTATGTTTTTGTGTGGAGGTGTGTTTGTATCTTTTGTATGCTTTATCCCGTTTCCTATATTATCGTTTTAGGTTGACCTTAATCCAGGGGAGTTTATTTTTGGTTGATGACATTTTTGACAGGATAAAAGCTTTGACCCCTTCCTCAATGGATTTAGAAATGGATTGCCAAAGTTCTTCAACTGAATCATTCTCATATGTGTTTGACCTTATGAGGGATTCATGGAGATACTGAATGTAGGACGCAAGTCCAACCCAGTCTGCTTTTTTATAGAGATGGATTTTTCTAGGTTTCTGTGGTCTAGTATGGGCAGAAGTATGGGTTTCAATGAGGACAGCTTCATGGTCACTGATGCCGGGTGTAATACTGGCTCTATTAACAATGGTAGGGTTGTTGGTTAAAAACAGGTCAAGGATATGATTTTGTCTGGTAGGCTCTTGGACCACTTGTGTTAAGTTATTGTCGTTTAAGATCTTGGAAGAATCACTGGACCGAATCAGTTTTCACCGGACCGAATTGAAATAATGACATGTTATATCCCTTTTGCAGAACAGGAATGCTAATATTACATATTGTAATAAAGCATCACTGTGTAGAAACATGAGCTTTAGAAGGGTAGGGTCGTTTTTTGCCTGGCTTTAGCCCCTTCAAAATATTGCAATCAGCGGATTTTAAAAGTCGCATAAAGCCAACAACAAAAATACTAAAAGTATCTTTTTTTATGAGCCATGCAGAAAAAGGAGATTGCATCTTCTAAATTATTCAGTGTTTTGCTACTAGACCGAAATTTATTGAATGATGGAAAACATGATGATGATGATGAAATTAGTTCCATTATTCTAATTCCCGTTATGATCCGGGAAAAATACGGACCCGTACTGGATTTTAGATAAACATTACGAAAGATTTAATCCCCTTAGGCGTTAAAGACATTGAACAGCTACTATATAAGTGACCCCCCCAAAAAATCCACATGTGGTCTAATCTCTTAATTGTTTTATTGCCCATAATCAGATAAAACCAGTCTGGTCACGGTCTGTAGACTTGACACCTAGTAATAAATTTTATTGATTTACAGTGATAGTAAGTTTATGACTAAATTGCTTTTGTTTTTATTAGCATAGAGTAACAGATTATGTAAACAGGTGCTAGTCTATCAATGACCCTGTCTGTTTTATTACCCCCTACTGTGGAATTAGGGGACTTTCTGGTCCATAAATCACATGCCTCGCATTCCTGGTTCAATGTCTTTAATATGCCATTTGCTAAGATTGAGTTCATCAAAAATGTATACAACACACCTGATTTTCGTAGTCAATCTTGAACGTAAAATTATGCATCTTATACACGATTTATTTGAGTATCGGACATTCGGACCGGCAGGGACATAATTTTTCTCGGACCTAAGGAAATTTTATCGGTCAGGTCCATTGGACCGGCACTTTTCAGAATGTCTGGATCATCAGTACTAGGTCCTGGGTAACAAAACTTGAGATCAGTTTCCAAGTTCGAATCTCAATTTGTTCTCCACTCTTTCAAGACCAACGTTATGCCAGTAATATTTGTGAGCAATTATTTATATTAGTTGACTTGTATACAGAATACTAAGTTTTTTTTAATATAAGGCACAAAATTTAGATTAAAGCTAGTTGAATAATCTCAAGTAACCTGTACACCACCAAGGGAGGTAACTGAGTAAACAAATTTATAACAATCTGTCAGTTATCTGGAGAGATCTGTCAGTTATCTGGAGGGATAATAGAATCACAAACCATTGAGCGGTTCTGTTCCTCTAGAGTCTTGGTGTGAGCGATTTTCCTCAATAATCTACGATTCCTCTTAGCATGTTGATCTCGTTTGTGTCTTTCATACATCAGTTGGTTATGTAACAACGCTAATTGTCCACGTATGATACTCATCTCATCAGCGGGTGGAACGCCTGAAGATCAAATATACGTTATAAGTAAACAGGCAGATAAATTCAAGCGTCAAGCGATGGGACAGTAAATTTCACTGGAGTATACTAGATAAATTCAAGCGTCAAGCGATGGGACGGTAAATTTCACTGGAGTATACTAGATAAATTCAAGTGTCAAGCGGTGGGACGGTAAATTTCACTGGAGTATACTAGATAAATTCAAGCGTCAAGCGATGGGACGGTAAATTTCACTGGAGTATACTAGATAAATTCAAGCGTCAAGCGATGGGACGGTAAATTTCACTGGAGTATACTAGATAAATTCAAGCGTCAAGCGATGGGACGGTAAATTTCACTGGAGTATACTAGATAAATTCAAGCGTCAAGCGATGGGACGGTAAATTTCACTGGAGTATACTAGATAAATTCAAGCGTCAAGCGATGGGACGGTAAATTTCACTGGAGTATACTAGATAAATTCAAGCGTCAAGCGATGGGACGGTAAATTTCACTGGAGTATACTAGATAAATTCAAGCGTCAAGCGATGGGACGGTAAATTTCACTGGAGTATACTAGATAAATTCAAGCGTCAAGCGATGGGACGGTAAATTTCACTGGAGTATACTAGATAAATTCAAGCGTCAAGCGATGGGACGGTAAATTTCACTGGAGTATACTAGATAAATTCAAGCGTCAAGCGATGGGACGGTAAATTTCACTGGAGTATACTAGATAAATTCAAGCGTCAAGCGATGGGACGGTAAATTTCACTGGAGTATACTAGATAAATTCAAGCGTCAAGCGATGGGACGGTAAATTTCACTGGAGTATACTAGATAAATTCAAGCGTCAAGCGATGGGACGGTAAATTTCACTGGAGTATACTAGATAAATTCAAGCGTCAAGCCATGGGACGGTAAATTTCACTGGAGTATACTAGATAAATTCAAGCGTCAAGCGATGGGACGGTAAATTTCACTGGAGTATCCTAGATAAAATTCAAACGTCAAGCAATAGGAGTGTTAATTTCACTGGAGTATCCTAGATAAAATTCAAACATCAAGCAATGGGAGTGTAAATTTCACTGAAGTATCCTAGATAAAATTCAGTCAAGCAATTGGAGTGCAAATTTCACTGAAGTATACTAGATAAAATGCAAACATCAAGCAATGGGAGTGCAAATTACACTAGAGTATCCTAAATAAAATTCAAACGTAAAGCAATGGGAGTGCAAATTTCACTGAAGTATACTAGATAAAATGCAAACATCAAGCAATGGGAGTGCAAATTTCACTGAAGTATACTAGATAAAATGCAAACATCAAGCAATGGGAGTGCAAATTACACTAGAGTATCCTAAATAAAATTCAAACGTAAAGCAATGGGAGTGCAAATTTCACTGAAGTATACTAGATAAAATGCAAACATCAAGCAATTGGAGTGCAAATTACACTAGAGTATCCTAAATAAAATTCAAACATAAAGCATTGGGAGTGTAAATTTCACTGAAGTATACTAGATAAAATGCAAACATCAAGCAATGGGAGTGCAAATTACACTAGAGTATCCTAAATAAAATTCAAACGTAAAGCAATGGGAGTGTAAATTTCACTGAAGTATACTAGATAAAATGCAAACATCAAGCAATGGGAGTGCAAATTACACTAGAGTATCCTAAATAAAATTCAAACGTAAAGCAATGGGAGTGCAAATTTCACTGAAGTATACTAGATAAAATGCAAACATCAAGCAATGGGAGTGCAAATTACACTAGGGTATCCTAAATAAAATTCAAACGTAAAGCAATGGGAGTGTAAATTTCACTGAAGTATACTAGATAAAATGCAAACATCAAGCAATGGGAGTGCAAATTACACTAGAGTATCCTAAATAAAATTCAAACGTAAAGCAATGGGAGTGCAAATTTCACTGAAGTATACTAGATAAAATGCAAACATCAAGCAATGGGAGTGCAAATTTCACTGAAGTATACTAGATAAAATGCAAACATCAAGCAATGGGAGTGTTAATTTCACTGAAGTATCCGAGATAAATTCAAACGTCAAGCAATGGGAGTGTAAATTTCACTGGAGTATCTTATCCACAGACTTGACTCATAAGGAGCCTTTTTTTATGTGTTAAATGTGTACAGCCAGAAACTACACAATATAGACAATACTCTAATCTGAATTCATTAATAATCTGATCCAATTTAATTATTACCAGACAAAAAATATGATCTAGTTTTGTTTAGCAAGGTAATTTTTACATCTAGGCAACTGAATATTGAGCAGTCAGACTACAGCAAGATACGTGTTCCTACTCAATCTAAAACGCTAGTACAAAAATTGCGAGGTCATAAGTGTGAACAAACCAGTTGTTGATAAGATATGTATACAGGATAATGGTGGCAAAAATGAATAAATTAGATATAATTGATTTGTTAGGCTAGATGCAACAACTTTGATTACTTATGACATGGACAGTAATTATCTTCTTGATTTTTTTAAAAGCTTTTTATTAATATCTTTTATCAAATAGGAAAGCAGTCTTGTATAAATTCATATTATTGATATAATAGTGATTTACCAGTATTTATGTTCCAATGGACGACTTACCTCCAAAATGAGTCCAGTTTACATCTTGGTTAGATGGAATAGGAAGTTTACTTAATTCTTTAGCATGAATATCACGACCCAGACAGATATGACGATCTAATAATTCTGGAGGTGTGTATGTACTGAAGAATGGTTTTGTTGCACCTGGAAAACAGTAACCAATGATCATGAACTGCTTATACATGTACTGATATAATGATTGATAAACGTTGTAGGCCACTGCTGTGGTCGAGTGGTTAGTGCACTTAGTTTGTAACCTGGGGATCCAGGTTTGATTCCCTGTCACGCAAGTCATACCCTTCCATGAAAATTTGACAACAATGTTATTTTCCTCCATTTGTGGAGAAGTTGCAGGCTCCTTGTGGAAGCAAAGGGGTTTGTCACGGAAAAAAAATCCAAAAATTTTTTTTTCCGTATATCCCATATATATATAGAAGGGAAAGAACTTCGACAATTCGAATTTTCCAACGCGTGTTATAAACTTCCATGTTATTGCAATGCAGTACAAAATATTTAACTCATATATAGTGCAACGTATGGGCAACTCAACACGCTTACAGAAAATGTATACTTTTACTACCTAAGATATTCTAAACTCGCTATTGAAGATTTTTCACTTGAAAAATGGTCAAATTTTACAAAACGACACACTGTCGTAAAATCCCTTCTATATATATATGGGTTACACGGAAAAAAAATGTTTTGATTTTTTTTTCGTGACAAACCCCTTTGTGTGGAAGGGTTAGTTAGTACTGGTTAGAACATCATCCAGGAAAACTTGTTAAGTGAATCAGCTGCATTCTCTGGTATTTATCACCTTAAGTAAATGAACACTTACTTAAATTATAATATAACGGAAAAAGAATGCTACATAAAATTGATTATAGTTAACCATTTGACTACAATATCTATTAATTTCTCAATGCAACAAGGTTCTATCTGCAATTTTCAACATTTTCAGGATAAGCAAAGAACTCTTATTTTGTTATTTATGAGAAATTATGTATAAGTTGTACACATTTATTAGGTGTATGTGGATTACACAATATTGATAACCTCAATATTATACAAATATCATTTGCAAAAGTTTGAGTTTTACGCCCCTTTTTAAAAGAGTGAAATGAGGCGGACAGTTCATCTAACCATCATTACTGGGAAGAACAAGTACTAGACTCACATCCTCCGTAAGCAACTGCCTATTTTCTCACATAAAGAGACATGGTTGGTATCGGGGCAAGATCCTCTATCAGTGAGAGGTTACAGTGATTGAAGTCTTCAACTTTAACCACTTGACCACGGAGAAGGGTCCAAATTGTAAAAGAGATATTGTGAAGATGTTGAGATACAACCTTGTTGCACTATCATCATAAATCAGTTCTCTGGACAATCATAAATGTGATAATTATACATTTCCCCATGAGGTACAAGATTACTAAACTTACCTAAGTTAGCTTCAGTCATCTGACCTTGACATTTAGAACAAATGTTTGAAGATGACACATTAAGCACTTGTCTCAGAGCTTGCATTAAATCAGTCAATTTATCACCATCAGTGCTGTCAGCTTTCCCAGAACTGACTGGACATTTAGATGTTTCTGTTGTCTGTGTTGTTATTTTTACTGTTGTTTCTGTTTTTGTACTCACAGTTACTGTACTACTTGTTGTGGACTGTGAGACATTAAGCGGTTCTTCCATTGCGGGACCTGTTTCTACTTTTGCCACAGTTTCTGATGGCCCAGTCATCTTATCAGAGCTGAAATTGATTTCCGACTGTGAAGAGTCCTCACAGGAAGCAGACATTGACCTAGATAGGCTCTCATCATCTTCTTCCTGCATGGTATCTATTTTTGGAAACTGTGGACACGACCTTGACCTCTTTGATCGAAATCTGATTTGTTCAAGCTCTGAACTGTTTGTAGCTGTCAGACTATTGAATCGGATACGATTGACACTCTTCATGAACTTTTTCACAGATTCAGAGGTCAAGGCCATATGTTGACCAAAATTTGACCTTGAATATGAAGTCAATTCTGACACTTCTTCATCATTGTCCTCTGAAAATAAAATACAAGTTATATATTCAAACTGCAATATTTAACTTTGATTGGATATACTTTAAGTCTTCTTAATCAAATATTGCAATACACAATTATAGGGAAACAGAAAAATGGTTTCTCAGGAGTATTGCAGTTATATTGTACTGGTAATATCTGAAAACGGACAGTCATATTCTTTTACAGAACAAACTGAAATTCTTCCAAAATGGACACTTACCATCATTACTAGTTTGTCTTTCTAGTCCTTCAATAACTTGTGAGATGGTATCCACGGAAACAGTATCTCTGTCTGAAACACCAGATCCACCAGTCATTGTTCTAGTTTTCACATCTGTAGATGTGGCTTCTGTAACATATATAGATAAGTAAACTTTAAACATACAACAGATTTTTTGTATCATATCTATTTATCTATTGCTGTTTTTCAACAATCTTTCAGTTATATACAGCAGCTGATTTCACTAACAAGTTTTCCTGACTGTATTCTAACCAGTACTAACTTACCCCTCCACTAGGAATCAGCAACTTCTCCACATGAGGAAAAAAATTGATACTGTTATCTAATTTCCATGCTGCAACTGGGAATTGAACCCGGATCGCTGGTTTACATATCCAGTGCACTAACCAATGGACCACTGCAGCGGCTAATTTAGAATACATTGTACTAAGATTACAATAGACCTCTACAATGAAACCAAATCAAAGTTTTGAAGTTTATTTTAGTACAAACTTTCCATTAATAAAAGTCACTTAATTTGTTTATATAGGATACTGTTAGTAGCATTTCAAGAAGTACTAAACTATAATATCAAATTAAAGTAAGACAAACAAGTCCAATGTAAAACAATGAAATCTGGTTGCGGTAGTATGTTGAACCAGTAGTTTAGTGAACACAAACTGTCCGATTTACCATTTGTACTGCTTTCAACTGCATGAGTTGAACCACTTCTTGAAAAACCCTTATCTGTAGATTGTGCGGAGCTTTCAACGACTGTTGTGGTATCTGATTGGTCAGTCGAAGTCATCTGCTTTGTAAGCTCTTCTTTTGTATGGCTAATTCTGGTCACATGACTAAGATTACTCTCATCTGATTGGTTTTCATCAAACTGAAGTTCCCGTGCAGCATTGATTACAGGGAGTGTTTTAACTCCAAGTGGCGGTGTGTTTGTGAACTCAGCCTGAAAAATGATACAATATTTGCTGTATGTATAAATATTTATGTGTTCAAGATTCTTAAACATTTAAGTAGTCTCTCTGTGAAAAAACATATACAGTCAAACCTGGGTTATTGGCAACCTCTGAATAAAGGCCATTCTTTAAAAATTGTCATTGATTATTTAGAATAAAATGACCTCCGAAAAAATGACCTGTCAATAAAGGTAACACTTTGTTCACAAGTTTGACTGTACATGAAAAATCATGAATTATGCATATCTTGCTGGAAACAAAGAAAGACATTTTTTTTTCACTGTGTAAATATAAGATGAAAATGTTAAATGAGGTAGAGATTTTAACATGATTGAGTTTTATATCAAGCAAGTCACATCATCATTAATATTTACCCAACAATTTCATAAATGGACAATATTTTTATTATCAGGTTTCTGAACTATGCAAATGTTGGCATCATTCAGATGGTTTTAATACTATTTCTAGACACCTCTATCACACAATGAAGTAGATGCTAGTATTTATATAATATATAAATAAAGCTGTGAATTAACACCATCTAAGATAAGGCAGAAAGAAGGCTAAAGAAGTTTGTCTGATCTATCATATCTATAATGTGGGCTAATAAGTGATAGTTGTTCACAGGTGCCCTTTATTAATGGGTACATGTTTTTTTTACAGTTTAACTTTGATACAGTCAAACCTGTGTAAGCGGCTACCCCCGAATTAAGGCTATTCTTTTAAAAATTGTCATTGATTATTTAGAACAAAATGACCTCCAAATAAAGGCCACCTGTCAATAAAGTCCACATTTTGTCTTTCCCAAGGACGGCCTTTGTTGACAGGGTTGACTGTATATAATAACTTACCTTCAGTGGTGATGGTGGAACACTTGGTATATGACTAGAAGGTGTAAGGAGAGGGACTGGTTGTACAGCAGGCAACTCACAACTCAATCTTTTATTTTCTAAAGACAGTCTGGCACCTCGACTACTTGAACGACTAGTTACCTGTAACACAGTCTATAATTGCAACAAATTCTGAATCAAATATAGAAATTAAAAGGATTTCTAAATAAAACATTTACAGAAAATCTCACCTACTGATATATCCCACAAGACCCAAAACCCATTATTGGCCCATTCCACAGCTATGGACATTTCAGGGCCTCTGAAAGAGGGGAGAGAAGACACAGGAGAACAGAGCATTTAAGCGTTTCTGTTTTTGTCTTTTGAAGAAGTTCTTGAGAAACTAAACATCTTTTGAACTAGCGCTCAAAAAAGTTTTTCAAGATTAGTTATAGTGCCCAGTGTAAAGCACCAATACACGTCTCACCTATTTTCCTGTGTTTTTCTAAACACAGTACTTAGCTCAGTAGTCTGATCGGGGACACTGAAAAAGCATCCCTGAAATATCAGAAGGCATTGAATAACAAGATAAAATACTAGTGATTATAGGTGACAATGACAATGTTTATATTATTGTTATGGGCTGGTGGCCAATATCAAATAAAAGAATTGTCATTGATAATAGGTAATGAAAATACTGTTCATAAAATGATAATTTCATCATACACAAATTGCAATAAAACTATCCACATACCTTGTCATGATCATCAGTGACAGGTGTAGTATCAACAGGAGTGTTCAATGGTGTTAAACTTGTATTCAGAACCATCGCTGGCCCTGCTGAAATATGTATAATTATCATGTTATAACTTACTTTATTCGTGTTATCAGTGAATCTTTATATTTGTAGAATGAGTGATTAACATAACAAATACACTGTACTGAAAGGTCCGTATAAAATAATATGTGTTTTTGAAACACAAGGCCCCCTCCGGGTGACTTTGACCTACTGCCCTTGAAATACACAGGTACTAAAGAGGTTGTCATAAGGAACCACATATGAAGTTTGATGACTGACGATGGAAGCATTTTGATTTTATAGGCAAGGTTGAAGTTTGGTACAAACAGACAGACAAGCCAAAAATAATATACCCCTGATCTATCGATACAGGGTATTAAAATATGATTGGCGTCACCTTAATGTTGTTAAAACCATTTATAAGATCAGCAGCATATTTACAGCTTTTGAATTAAAGCAACAATGCAGTTTGCTACATGTTCACATCTATATTAAAGTAGACCTGCAATAGGTCTATTTGGGTTTTATGCCCCTTTTCAACAGTCAGAGTCATATGAGGTGGACCATCGTTCCTGGAAATAACCAGTACCAGACTACTATCCTCCTACTTTCTCACATACACAGACATGGTCGGTAGTGGGGTTAGAACCCATGACCATCTATCTATGAAAGGTTACAGTGGTTTGAAGTCAGCGACCTTAACCACTCAAACACGAAGGCGGATGACAACACGGGTCTAAGAAGAGAAACTTTCAATGAAACCATCTCTGCTCTCTAGAGAAAAACTGACTAAAAAGCTAAATACATACCATTATATGACTGACCACTTCCTGAGGCCTCAAGACTAGAAACATTAGGAGTGGGTGGGGGAGTAGAAAGTCCGATAATTTCAGCAGGACTCCAAAATACAGGTGTACCAATCTGGTTACTTGATTCATGTGGAGTGCTAGACGTAGGTGGTAAAACTGTAATAGAAGTTGAGTGAAAAATGAAAATAACAATTAAGTAAATCCATGAAATCAACGAAATTAAGTGCAGCAACAGTAACAGATGCTGTAGAAGATACTAGTCTATAAATAAATATTTCAGTAAACGTTAATTATTTGAATTCAATTCAACAAAATTTGGTGAAGATCCAATAAAAACCATGAAAACTACAGCATAGACAAGGTTTTCCTAAGATTTGACCTCGTGACCTAGTTTTTGACCCCAGACGACCTATGTTCGAATTTGTCTTACATATCATTAAGACAAACATTCTGACTAGGTTTGGTGAAGATACGATCAAAATTTGACATGTACAGTGTTAATAAGGTTTTCCTAAGATTTGACCTTGTGACCTGGTTTTTGACCCTAGGTGACCCATATTTGAACTTGTCCTTAATATCATTAAGACAAACAATCTGACATTTAGAGCTTTTACAAGATTTTTACCTAAGATTTGACTTGGTGACCCAGTTTTTGACCCCGGCTGACCCATGTTCAACCTTGACCCACATATCATTGAGGCAAACATTCTGACAAGGTTTGGTGAAGATCCAATTCTACAGTGTTAACAAAGTTTTCCTAAGATTTGACCTGGTGACCTAGTTATTGACCCCAGATGACCCATATTTATACTTTATATCATTAAAACAAACGATTTGACAAAGTTTGGTGAAGATCCAATAATAACTGTCAAATCAACAGTGTTAATATGGTTTTTCATAAGATTTGACCTAGCGACCTAGTTTTTGACCCAAGATGACTCATGTTCGAACTCGTCCAAGATATTATGAAGACAAACATTCTGACAAGGTTTCATGATCATCCAATCAAAACAGTGACTTCTAGAGTGTTCACAAGGTTTTCCAGCAATTTGCCCTAGTGACCTAGTTTTTCACCGGAAATGACCCATTATCAAACTTGACCTACATATTATTAAAATAAACATTCTGACAAAGTTTCATGAAGATCCAGTCAAAACAGTGATTTCTAAAGTGTTCACAAGGTTTTCCCTTATTTGGCCCTGGTGACCTAGTTTTTTACCCAAAATAGCCCAATATCGAACTCGTCCGAGATTTTGTTGATATTAACGTTCTGACCCAGTTTTGCTAAAATTGAGCTAAAAATGTGGCCCCTAGTGTGGTCACAACATAAAGTTTGACGACGCACGACGCACACCGCACGACGCCGGACGGAGAGTGATCCTAATAGCTCACTTTGTCACTTTGTGACATGTAGGCTAAAAATAAGTAAATAACAGAATTAGAAAGATGGAACCTGTGTTAGTGGCCAGCTCGGAATAAAGGCCATCCTGCAGGGTTTTTTCTCGGCATTTTGGGAATATGACCCATACCCTTGGGATTGGGAATTTTCGCAGTGTTTTAATCAAAATTGGGAAAAAATGCATAACTACAATTTTTGCAATGTTCAACTTATTCTACTTATTTACACATAAAACAGTAGCAGAATAAGGTATTTACTACCAATAGTGATGTTAATGAACTTATAAAATTTAAAATTGGGGGGATTGGGAATTTTCGTCTGTGAATTGGGAAAAAAAGATACAATTTTCCATTGGGCATATGACCGAATTTCGGCTATAAAATCGCCCCAAAAAAATCCCTGTCCTGTGAATAAAAGCCATTCTTGTATAACCTGCCATTGAATATAAGGATAAAGGCCATATTTTGCTTTCCCAAGGTGGCCTATGTTCACAGGTTTGACAGTAAATAATAACCATACCTAATTTGGGTTTCGTGCTGGACTTGGAAGAGTCTCTGTGTGACAGAGATTTATCAGATATATATCTAGCTGCTACTATAGGACACTGAAGTTCCTCCCATATTCCCTCTACAGGATCTAGAGACATTTTGTTACATTCCACAACAATGTCATGAGTTTCCAACTGTCGCCACCTACAACATAAATTTTCAGACACTTTATAGACATACAGGGTTCTCATTAGATGTCAAAAGTTGAGATTCAAATGTGATCTTTAGCTGGTACTTTAAAATCAGCAAAACTTTTACTATTGTGAGAGCAAATTTGACCCAATGGTACAAATTCTCAAAGAGTCAGAAGCCTTATTTTAATAAAATGATGAGTCAAAATGTCATTTTAAGGGTCAAACGAGTGCCCTGACTGCTATTGGCAAACTACTTCTCTAAAAAAAAAGTATGATTTTCAAAATATATTTGTAAAACTATAAAACTATACAAACATCTGGGTTGAGATTTCATGCTCCTTGTCTTGAACAGTGACTAACTTTGGATGAAGTCTTACTCTCTCCAGCATGTGCTGTAAAACATATGTTCAAAATAATCAACTAACAGTCAAAGTTAATTAAAACATATTTCAGACACTACAGTATAGTATTATATGCAAACTTAACCAATCACATGACAACGATTTGTGTGACTGTAGCAATAAAATGAAACTTCGTGCTGAATTTTTATTTTATTTATGTTTGTAATTTATTTAAACAGTGTCCTTATTCTATATCACGTGTATATTTCATTTCATGATTCATTTTATCTATGGATTAATGTGCTTTGTAACATGACATAAGGCAATCGATCGACAGTTTATACAGAATATGAATAATGATGTCCTTACTTTCTATACATTCTTATCATCGCAGTTATGATCAGAAATTGACTGTTGTGAGTATCCTAGTAGATGAAGATTACAGTTAACATGTGCCACCATTTGGGTATTCATTTATATTTGTAGTTTCACTTCGGGATCCTCGTGGTTTTGACAAATTAATAATGGTACAACCTACTCATACATTTGTTTTTACGTTAAACATACGTAAACACATGTTTATCGTAAAATGTATTTTTTGGTAAATAAAATATGAAATATAACACATTAATTTTGTTGTTATTATATCTATACGTGTATGCCATACATATATGGTAGTGATCTCTCTTTATTTTCATACAATTGTCTAAATTTCCCTTATCCTGGATTATCCGAATCCCTGATTATCCCATGTAATTTTTCGCTTCCGACGACTTCAGATAATGAGGGATTCACTGTTCAAATCTAGTAAAAAATCCCTACCTACCTAACTAGTGCTAAAATTCTGGGTCGGAGCACTCCAAATAAACTTTATTTTCAGCCTTACCTTTATAACTTCTTCAAACACCTGTGTATGTTCCTTCTTGTGGAAATATTGCCTTAAGTAAGATAACAAGTTGTATGGAAACATGCCATAAAGACGATGGAACAATCCATAGACTGCTATCTGTAGATGAAGGTGGAATATGTCCGGTGTATTACCAGCTGAAATATACAAACAAGGGTAGCTGAATCTAGGCTCCGTGGTTATTAAACATTAAAATCTTGTCGTTTAATGTTCCTAGGTTAATTATAATCAGATGATATTGATATTATTGATACATTAGTTGACAGCATAATTGATCATAATATGTATTTAAACAATATTCAACTATAAAACTTTAACAAGAGTGCCAGGTCACAAAAAAATGCATGTCAAAAGGTATCATGACTTAAATGCCAACTGAATAATAATTTTCTGTTATTGATTGGGAAAAGTATTTGTGTCGATGGTCACTGTGACCTTGGCGTACTGACCTCAAAATCAAAAGGGGTCATCTACATGTGATTACCAACTGAGTCTGAGGACCTTAGACCAAATTGTTCCCTAGTTATTAGTTGGACATGGTATTTGTGTTGAATGCCACAGTGACTTTTGACATACTGACCTTAAAATCAATAGGGGTCATCCATATGTGAGGACCAACCTCCCAACTAAGTCTAAATTGTTCTCTAGTTATCGGTCAGACAAGGTTTGGTTACGGACCGAAGGACCAACTGACATGTGCAAGGCAATATACCCTCACTTCTTTGAAGGGGGGGGGGGGGGGGGCATAATTAAATGTCATTCATAATATCATCTATTTCTTACCAGGTTTCTTAATTGAATATGAAGCCAACTTGTTGAAGATCTCAAACAGGTCAGGTAAGTAACTTCCAACCAATGTAGGAACTGAAGGTAACAGTATGGTAACTATGGTAACACAAGTTGTCAACACAACTATACTAGCATCAGTCTGTAAATAAAATGTAATAACTTAGTGAACAATACAAATTATAACAAGATGTGTTTGTGAAACACGGATATCCCCTAAAGGCCAAATGGATAGTAAGACCTTGACTTAAAATCAATAGGGGTCATCTACATGTGATGACCAACCTCCAAAGCTGAGGAGCTTACACCAAATAGTTCTAAGTTATTGCCCTGACAAGGATTGGTTACAGACTGACATCGTCATACGCACAGTCTTTTATTTCATTGTAATGAAATTAGATTATAGTGAAATATGGATTACAATGAAGTAATCATTTGAGTCCCTAGGAATTTATTAAACCATGTTCAGTTCTATTGTCCACATGTAGTTATACCGCCAATTTGTTCAATGTGATCATTTAATTGACCACAAACATGTTTTATATTCATGTAAATGTATAGTTTGACTTGATTTTGACTGATAAAATTATGTACAAACCTTCAGTGTTTTTATGATTGTTTTGATAAGTCCACATGTTACTACTTTATCTAACCACAGAGGTTGTTTACAGACAATATGTAGTAGCAGCTGAAGGGCATTGAGCTGTCTGTCCTGTGATTTAATGCCATCATTTAACTTATCAATCAAAAACTGAAAATACAGAAGTTTTCAAAATTCAATTTGAGTCATTTCAGGCTATTTGGGATATTTTCTAATCAATTTACATAATCACATGATTTGTGTAATATATTTACCTTATCACCTGATTTGTGTAATATACCTGTATATACCTAATCACATGAATCATGTAATATATTTAACTTATCATGACATGATTTATGTAATATCATATGCTTACCTGATCACATTATTTTTGTAATTATATTTACCTTATCACATGATTTATTAATATATTTACCAAATCACATGATTTATGTAATATATATACCTTGTCATGAGGATCTTTGACTGCACATAATATTTCAACAACACTGTTTGACTGTGTTAGGAAATAATAATCCAATAAACTGTGTACCAACCAGGATTCTTTTGCTGAAATGACAAATTACAATCAACAGGTATTACCTTATAAATCAGAAATAATTGAACAGTATTTAATTAAGGTAATGAACAATGAGGTTGTCTATTGAGGTTGTCCATTAGACTGTGAAGAATTATGAAAGGTGAATCAATTTCCTTCTATAATAGAGACCAAAATTCAGTGACATCCCATAAAGGTTCTTTTCCCAATTTTGTAGAATGCAATTCCTGACATATTCCCGAATGCTGAAAAACTGAATTTGATGAATAATTATTTCTAATAAAAAAAAACTTATAATTAATTTAACCGAATATTGAAGAACATGTATATTGTTACTTGGTTGTCTAATTATATTTGACCACTAACTTTTAAAATCTAATGGGAACCCTGCAGGGCTTTTTTTCACAGGTAGGGGAAGGAGCCTTGTCCTTCAATTTTGGAGAAAATAAGAAGAAAAACTTGATGCTAATTGAATTTTAGAGGAAGCATGATTTTAAAGAATTTTCCTGAGTGGAAGACACCTTTTAATGGCCCTTACTATAGAAGGGAAAAAAAGCCATGCTCTGTAAAAGGTAGATCTATAAATTTACTTGATGAGAGATTGTCTTGTATAAGTTGTTTTATTCCTTCAGCAGTTTGTATTTCTTGTGATTCTAGCAGAGTGAAAACATCAGGTGACAATAATCCAGACTTGGCATCCAGTTTGCTCTCCATGATGATGGCATCTGTAAAAATCACACAAATTTTTGAATGTCCCGTAGGCTAAAATAAGGCCTTTTTATATCTCATTACAGTGTGGATACAGAATTTCTCAGATAATTACATTGTTTAAGTTTTTAACTCTGTACTGGATATTGTATAGTATACAGATTTTACTGACAGGTTTATTTACAATTTACCCCATCAGGCCACTGACTGGAAATTTGAATACCTCTGTGGTGGTGTCTCCGGCTTAAGGGGGTCTTTGCGTCCCCATACACCCCACAAGGGGCAACCACCCCTGCGACCCCTGATTACACTCTTGCCCTAAATTCCAGACCCTTGACAGCTATACATGTTGCATACTGACATTTTGAGTCTACTGTTCATTGATATAGAGAGATTATTCCACCTAATTAGACAGTTTGCAACTGCAAGACACTTTTCGAATAATGATGTCCTTACTTTCTATACATTCTTATTATCTGTTATGATCAGAAATTGACTGATGTGAGTATCCTAGTAGATGAAGATTATAGTAAACTAGTGAAAATTTTGGGTCGAAACAGACCGGTGTCGAATGATAAATTACATTTTGCACATTTGTGCAACAATACATTACTTCAAGAGTAGTTAGATACGAACAATAATGCACATTAATTCTATTTACAAAAGTGACAATACTATTTACCAAGACTGTCCACTATTGCAAATCCTGTGAAACTCGGTCACACAGTTCTGACATGGACGATCCTATTTATTGGGTGTGTAACCATAATAAAAAATGATGAAACATCCTTATTTCGATAAATGAATGAAATAGAGTCTTTTAATGAATACAAAATAGAAACTAGTATTTAAAGTTTGATTTTGTTTGGATGTATGAGAAGCATATGATAAAAATAGTGGCATTTGAAAATCAGCCGCCATCCTGACTCCCCCAACAATTAATGTGCAATCTTTAAACATGGCCTCACCTGAACTTCCGGTAATGGAAGTGGTGCTGATTTCTACAGTGCTAATATATTTTCATGACTATTAATTCACTTTGTGTATAACTGGCATTGTCATCTATGCCAAACAAATGAATGCATAATATATTGTCCAGAATCTGAAGATGGAGCACGACGACCTTGATGAGGATATTGAACGCCTTCAAATAATTTTGCAAGATGGGGACGGAGAAGAAGAAAGTGTGGGAGAATTCGTTAGACTTGATAACAATGGTGAGGAAATCATGTCTCTCATATGTTTTGATTTAATCTTCTACTTATTTCAATATAGTTGCGTCTCAATATCTGGTGATTTCGTGTTTATTGATGAAGGTATTCGATGCCAAATTTAATATCAAAGGGAGGTAATTCAACGACATGGTGGCGATTCTAGTTAAACTAAATTAGCCATTCTGTGTTCACTATTGCACATTTTGGTGTAATGCTTGTGTTCATTAGATTACTTAAAAAACAATTTCAAGGAAATTTTATCATGTTTTACTTATAAATATTTTTTTTGTATTTCTACTTTCACTTTCCATTACTCTTACACAACTTCACAAGTAGTGACCTTAATTTACTTTGTTGGCCTATTTTATAACTGAATTAAAAAGAGCCGAAGGTCCATTATCTCATGGACCAAACCAAAGTAATGTTTACCAAAATTTGGAGGGGGTCTTAGCCTTTCATTTCAGACTACTGAGTTTGAATAGCATTGTAATGTATTTTTGAGAATTTCTTACAAAAAATTGCGAAAAAACCCCAGCTTTTTTGCAATTGGGAAGTCACCAAATTTTGGCATCTGTTATTATTTACTTATAGAAGGAGAAAAAGCCCTGCCTGTGATCTAAAGCCTACCCTGGGAATTACAAAATTATGTAGTCTTTAATGACAGGTGGCCTTTTATATTCAGATGTAATTGATGTTATTTGTTCTTAATACTTAATGGTATGTAATTAAAAAATGGCCTTTATTCACATGGTGGCCTTTATTCAGGGGTGGCCGCTAACAGAGGTTTGACTGTAATTAGTTGAACCAGTAAGTTTCTGAATGTCCAGAAAGTTGTAACTTATAAAGTAGTTGTTCAATGTCTTTAATAATAAACTATAAGCACTCAATATATACAAATTCTAGACATATTGCTTGAAAGTAAGATACACTGTACGTGTCTTTCCAATTTTTCAGATGATGAGTACATCAGTAATCCATCCAGACCGAGTACAAGCAGTGATTTCACTGCCTCATCCTTTGTAAGTATACACTCCTGTGATTTGTGATTCAAGTACATATATTTTTTCTTTTCAGGTATTCTTAGCTTTTTGTACATTCAGGTCCGATCTTTAAGGTTAATGAAATTTTTCAAAAGCTGGTGGTGTTTAATATTATGGACCGATTGGAATTTGTTTTCTTACATTCGAATTGTGTCAGAAATTGTGGACTCTGCTGTTTTCAACTTTGAGTATTTTATTACAGCCAACTACTTCAGTATGTACTGATGCAGATGATATCCCAATACGATTTGACCCAAACACTATCACAGCTGAATCCTGCCTAGCGATGAATCAGGCATACCAAGAAGTGTTACTTGATACACTGAGACAGATTGAGATGGCATTATTTGAAAACAGGGCATGTCAGGTAATACACTTGAGCATGTCTTTAATGTATTCTACTTTCAATGAGTAAACCACTATAATAAACAAAACCTGTACCTTTGTTATATATCTTAACATTATTTTTCCAGTCATTATTTTGACATTCATTGGCATGTCTTGAGGCTTTTAAGTTTCTGGATATGTTAATTGTTATTAGATTCCCTAACTAGAATTTGTAGGCGTTCCATTGAGTAGCTAGATATAAGTAATAAGACATCAATACTGCAATGGTTAGTGCTAGGGCTGTGGATTGTTGGGTAGGTGGCGATCCAATCCAATCAAGGATTCAACACTTACGATCCACAGTTCGAATCACGAATCTTTTGTTATCAAGTAACAGTAACCCATCTAAAACTTAAAAATTGCAGTCCTGAAGACAGCTAATTTTTTTTAGGAATAATGAAGTAAATCAATATTTATATAAATTGTTACATGGCTTAAATTTATACGTACTTCCTTCCAGTTAATTGATTTACCAGCATCATTATTTAAAGTACCGGTTGGACATCTTTGCAAACAAAGTAGTCCATGATGAGACAATATTTATTCAGAGAAAAGGATTTTTTAAGAACAAAGAATACACTTTTAATTTGTTAAGAAACAAGATCGCGAACCACGAATCTTAGTAATGACGATTATTCATACTCGATTTATCAGTTTGATTCGTGAATACAAGAGTACTCGGATACTCGCCACAGCCCTAATTAGTGCAATCACTGAATGAACGATGCAGGTTTAAGACATGGGATGAGATTAGTCAACTTAATGCTTCGATTGCTAGTACAGTGGAATGTACAGATAGTCTTCAACTTTACTAAACTTTATTATCATAAAACAATCATAAAGATATGTGTTAGATTACAGTCCTGTTATAGCAACCACCTTTGAATAAAAGCCATCCTGTGAATAAAGGCCATTCTTTTAAAAACTGTGATTGATTGATTAGAACAAAATGCCCTCCAAATAAAGGCCATCTTGCCTTTCCCATGGATGGCCTTTGTTCACAAGTTTTACTGTATGTTACATCTGTCCATTTTTGAGGTAGTCAATGTCACCTTTTTCTTTTACATAGAAACAACTTGAAGATTCCTTACAGGAGAAAGTACAAACTTCCTCAAAGAAAGTAGAGAAGTCTGACCCTCCGTACAATATGTTAATTGTCAGCAAGATATTACCTTACTTCAGAGATGTAGATACAGGGGAGGTAATTTATTTGATTATTGTCACCATCTTATTATGTTTTTGATAAGAAATTTCTTGACTTTTGGAATGTAATTGCATGTTACTATAAGTATAGTGTTGCTTACAAATAGACAATCCTGCCTCCGAAGTATGACAAGTTTTTTTTACCTGCCTTCCCAATTTTGGGGTTAAATCGTCATAAATATAACTATTTTTTATAGTCCAAGTGTATAATGATATCTAGAGTATGTAGTGTACAGAAACTTCAGTATCTATTATAAAACGCACTGGTGCCCTAGGAAAGTCTTCTTCATTCTGTTTTATTTATCTTTTGATTAACAGACCATCCGACAGTTATGGTCTTTTCCCAGTTCTTAAACTTGCTTAATGTAAAGCTCTGATACACACCTCACCCATTTCTTGTCATTTTCTAGCCACAGTACTGGGCTCAGTAGTTTGGATGGGGACACTGAAAAAGCATCCCTGAGAAATTTGAAATGCAGAGCTTAGAATCAATTCCACAACCTTTCATTGAATAACGACCGCCTCTGTGGTCGAGTGAAAAAGATCACTGACTTTAAATCACAGTAACCGCTCACTGATATAGGGTCAAGGGTTCAAGCCCAGCTACCAACCATGTCTCTTTATGTGAGATTTTAAGCAGCTGCTTACAGAGGATGGGAGTCTAGTACTGTTTCTTCCCAGGAATAATAGTTAGGTAAACTGTCCGCCTCATATGACTTGAAACCCAATGAAACAAACAACATGATTTTTAATTGGTAATGTGATTTCATATTGAAATGTGTTGTAACTTCAGCTGCCACCACCGAATCCTGACGTAAAATTGAAGGAACAGATGAAAGTAGACAAACAGCATGTGAAACCAAAAATTGGATGTAAGTGCCCATGGCGATAATGTTAAAGATTTTAGAATATATTGGACACAAATAAACATGTACCAAACTTTAAACAATGCCAAATGTTTGCTAATTTGTGACAATTCTGATTTTTTTTACTGCAAATAATTTGTAAACTATGCAATTGTTAGTTTTGATTGATAAAACTATTGAATCAAAACTTAATTAGGCAAACCATATGTTATATTAAGGTACAACTCAATTCCCTGCACAAATTCAGATTTCATGGTTGATTTATTTGTACTCGCATTATTTTTAAGGGTCGAAGGAACACAGAAAAACATTGATTGATGCTGTGAAGTTGGACTCAATGGAAAAAGTGCTTAGACCCGCAATGAACAAGTTGGTTCTGTTACTTAATTCATGAAATATACCTTAATTCAAAACAATCAAATATACTTGCAAGAGCCAATTTTTTCCCTTATCTTAGCAGACAATATTAAACTATTTTTACATATATTTGCTATTTATTCATCTAGTAAAACTAAATGAAAACGAAATAGACATTCGACTTATTAAACTTTGAATTAATTATAAATTTAAACAGTCAAAACTGTGTTACCAGCCACCTCAGAATAAGGTCAACCTGTGAGTAAAGGCCATTCTTAAATACCATCATTTGTTATTTAGAAAAAATGTAACCGCTAACTGATTAAGGGTCGTGGGTTTGAGCCGAACTACTGACCATGTCTCTTTCTGCGAGAAAGTAGGCAGTTGCTTACTGAGGATTGGAGTCTAGTACTGGTTCTTCCCAGGGACAATGGTTAGGTGAACTGTCCGCCTCATGTGACATTGATTGTAGGAAAGGGGCATAACACTCAAACGAATAAAATGCCTCTGAATAAGGGCCATCTGCCAATAAAGGCCACAGTATATGTTTTTAAGGGTGGCCTTTGTTTACAGGTTTGACTGTATATTGATGGATCCTATGTTTGAACATTGTATATTTAGTTACCTAAATGTTAACATACAGTGCAACCTCTGCAGTGCAGCCCTCTCTTGAGCAACCTCCCTTTAACATCATGATGTTTTTCAATGCATGATTTAACTATTAATTTAAACTCTCTAGAGCAACAAACTCTCAACAACAACATAAAAAGTGTTGCTTTGAATAGGTTGCGCTTTAGCTAATGATTATTTATTATTTGTATACCGACTGTAAATAAATTTTGTATTGGTATTTTTTTAAATCAATTTCTCTCTCAGGGAGTAAAAAATGGGTTTATACAGAATTTACAAGATCAATTAAAAATGTACTAAACAATTATTGTTTATTTATTTTCTAGAGTTGAGCTGGAGATGAACAAGTTACGTCATTGTAAATCTAAAGAAGAAACAGATTTATGTAAAGCAAGAATAGAGAAGTTGAAGGAAGACGTAAAAATAAAGCAGTAAATAATGTTACATGAATTCCTACTGTAAATGCCAATGTAAAGAACGCTTTTTTTACATCCAAAATCAAGACTAAAACTTGGGTGCGTCTAATACATAGATGTAGAATTCAATCCTAAGTTTTCTACGACTCAATCAAAATAGATTCTGATTTTTTTCACACTTAGCTACTTGTTGGTAAAACATAAATTCCACAACATCCCATTCCTAAACTTTTATTGATCTATTGTTATTAGATATAAAGCACTGAATCAGAGCTAAATTGTCAAACAGGTCATAAACATGTGTGATCTTTAAGCTGCTAGCCAACATTACACAAATATCAGAGGGACACCGACGGCAGCGTGTCTTTGATCTTAAAATTCACTGCTGTTTAATACTGCCTCAGTTTTGGTCAATTTATGTGAGCAGACTTTTTTATTTGGGGGTATCAAGTTTTGAGGTCTATGGTACGCACATGAAAATATCTCAAGAAATGGCAAAGTTATAATCATTGATTTGCCCTGAAGGATATTCTTTAATGCAAACTGAGTAAGATATGGAAACAATGTGGTTGAAGCAAAAAAGGTCGGCCATGTATACTGGTTTTAATTTGGCTGTATTGATACCCTTGTGCGCCCTTAATAAACTCCAGAATCTTCACAAAATTAGGTCAAGGTGTGTGTAAACTTTAAATCTGGCAGCTGAAGTATTGATTTTTTATCGTGTCACATGTTAGTTGTTAAGAAATACAGGATTACTGGTAGCCTTGACACTTACAATTCTGCAGGTAGGTATGTAATTTGATGTTACAAATTTACGTTCTTACACAAATTTTCCCCAGGAATTTCAGCTGATTTTTTACCTGCGTCTTATACACTGCTGCGACATATACATGGGCGTTTACGTGTATCTAATTTGCATATCACATAGGGCCACTATAAAAAATTATATGTTTGCCACTTCCGACCTATACCTTATGGTTTTGTCATCCACATTTATTTACACATCTGGCTTAAATCCGAAACAAAATATTCTTATAACTTTGAAAATTGAATTAAATTTGTGGTATTTGTTATGTGCCAGAAACTCAAATGATTAATGATACTTTTTTTACACATATGTTGAAAATAGCATCATCTGGTTTGTTTGAATGTGAGTAGATTACTGGTCTGTACTTGACAAAATGTTATTTATACTGTACAATCTCCCTGGTGTGTGAACAATTTTTGTCCCCACCAGGAGAGCTATTTATATATTGTGTAGAGGAGACAAAATGGACCTGCCTCCATGGTCATTGACTTCAAATCAGTGTTTCCTCTCACTGATAAAGTTGATACGAGCCCAGCTACCGACAATGATTCTTTATGAGAGAACGTAGGCAGTTGTTTACTGATGATTGGAGTCTAATACTGGTTCTTCCCAGGAGCGATGTTTAGGTGAACTGTCCACCTCATATGACTCTGACTGTTGAAAAGGAGCGTACAACTCAAACAACCAAGAGAGAGAATTGGTGACACACTGACGCACATTCCCTATGAAATAAGTCCTATAACCATAACTTCCTGTTACTACAATGAGTCTATTATATATTTCAGAAATATGTCAGCTGATGAATTATTGAAGGATGTTGATACAAGCAAGATTGACTTTCTCAAAATAGCTGCAATGCATGTAGGTTCTCGCTACAGTATCTGTCTGTTTCATTCTGTTTTCTGTACATTATTCAGACATACTAATTTGCTGTTTACAAATTATGCTGATAGCTTAATACTAAGAATTGGCTTAATACTTAGAGTAGGTTGAATTAGTGTAATACTAAGAGTAAGTTGAATTAGTGTAATACTTAGAGTAAGTTGAAATAGTGTAATACTTAGAGTAGGTTGAATTAGTTTAATACTTAGAGTAGGTTGAATAAGTGTAATACTTAGAGTAGGTTGAATTAGTGTAATACTTAGAGCAAGTTGAATTAGTGTAATACTTAGAGTAGGTTGAATTAGTGTAATACTTAGAGTAGGTTGAATTAGTGTAATACTTAGAGCAAGTTGAATTAGTGTAATACTTAGAGTAGGTTGAATTAGTGTAATACTTAGAGTAGGTTGAATTAGTGTAATACTTAGAGTAGGTTGAATTAGTGTAATACTTAGAGCAAGTTGAATTAGTGTAATACTTACATTAAGTTGAATTAGTGTATAACTTAGAGCAAGTTGAATTAGTGTACAAATTTAGAGTAAGTTGAATTAGTGTAATACTTAGAGCAAGTTGAATTAGTGTAATACTTAGAGCAAGTTGAATTAGTGTAATACTTAGAGTAAGTTGAATTAGTGTAATACTTAGAGTAAGTTGAATTAGTGTAATACTTAGAGTAAGTTGAATTAGTGTAATACTTAGAGTAAGTTGAATTAGTGTTATATTTAGAGCAAGTTGAATTAGTGTAATACTTAGAGCAAGTTGAATTAGTGTAATACTTAGAGCAAGTTGAATTAGTGTAATACTTAGAGTAAGTTGAATTAGTGTAATACTTAGAGTAAGTTGAATTAGTGTGATATTTAGAGTAAGTTGAATTGATGATTACTAAAATAAGACCCACTAAGTATTTGATTTGCAGACTTTCTTAAATAAAAATTACAAAATGAACTAAACAAATGTTACATATAGGGTATTATTGAATTTATTCCAAATATCATTATATTTGTTACCACATTTGTAGTTTGATGGGAAATTTGAACCCAGTGAATGTGAGAGTATGTGGAAAAATGTTTTACGTCCAGGAATAAATCGTGATAAATGGTCAGCAGAAGAAGATGAAACATTGAAAGTATTAGTGAAAAAATATCAGATGAAAAACTGGAAACAGATCGCAGATGAACTTGGGGTATATTATGTTGTATTTATTTATCTGTTGTTTAATGGCCCATTTGACAGCTTTGGTAATTTCAAAGCTGTCCCAGAGAGAGGGCAGATGAGATACAAGAGAACTGTACATTTATATCCTTACTCTTTTATCCTTATAAATAGTTTTTTCCTGGTTCTTTATCATGCCTGGTATAAAGCATCAATACATAACTCAAGCTTCACCCTTTTCCTATGATTTTCTAGACACAGTACTTGATTGGGTAGTTGGGATAGGGACACTGAAAAATGCATCCCTGAGAAATTTGAAAGATGGAGCCGAGAACCAAACGACCTTTCGTTTTGTAGTCCATTGTGTTACCACTCAACCACAGATCACCCCTATCTTATATTTTTACTGAAACTCAAATGTATGAGGTGTTCATGTGATGAGATTTACCAGTAACTTCTGATTGTTTCTGATAGTTCAACTGTTGCGAAATACCCCAAAAACTAGGTATCATGGGGGGGTGCCATCTGCACCAAATGCAGTGATTTTACATTTTATACAAAAATTTTGCAAAATGTACATGTATTACTCTCTGTAGAATATATTGAACTATATAGATAATTGATAAATGGAAAACTGCATCAAAATCGAAACAAATTAGAATTGATTGAAGATAAAGCATATGACAAAATAAACAAATATTTGCATTTATGTATCACTGTTTGTGATAAATTTGAAGTCCCCGTTAAATAAATTGTTTATTGATTTGTTTCAGACTGATAGAACACCATATCAGTGTTTACAACATTTTCAAAGGAACAACATTGTATATGATGACAGGTAAGTAATGAATATATTTGTACAAATTTTTAACTGAACTGCTTTCAAAGAAAAGTCAAGCTGTTGTGATCACTGCCCCATCTGCATCTGTGCAAAAACTTTTAGGTAGCTCATAACTCAGGAACTATAAGAGGTAGCAACATGAAACTTCATTGATGGATAGATCTCACTGAGGCAGTGAACAGATGAGTATTGGCACTGCTCACGGCACTCTTGTTTGGAATGCTGCTGCTTTTGTATACTTAATGAGTACTTTAATGAAAAGAAAAGTTGAGTTTTATGTGTTTTATTAAAAACTTTTCTGCAGATATAGCTTTGTAATTTCAAATCGGAGTTTGTCAGTTTTTGAGTTGAGAGCCACCTGTTTTAACTTTAGATCTGAATGATGGCCTTTGGTGAGTAAGTATTGCTGGTACGGTATTTGTTCATAAGTTGACTTTGTAAAAATAGGCAGTTATGAGTTTCAGTTTGATTAAAGGCATTTTTAAAAGATAATTCCATTATATATAAGGCAGCCAGTTCACCTAACCAAGTTTTCCTGGACTGTATTCTTACCAGTTCTAACTTAGCCTTCCACAAGGAGCCACATGTTCTACATATCTGACATCAAATATTAAGTAGAAAGTTTTATATAAGTTTGTGAATGTCTATGGTTTTCAACTTGTTTTAACACTTAAACCACCGAATTTCCTGAATGGACTTGTCCAACTTCCATTTTGAAACAGTCCATTATCAACTTAAGGGATATCACAATGAAAATTTAGAAGTTAATCACCCTACAGTAAAGAGCCTAGCTGGTCAGATTGCATGGGTGTGTAGACTGGTCTAGCTACATCCTGGTAGCAAAAACTTAACAGTTTCGGTTCAAGCATTATAAAGGTTAAAGATCACATACACTAGTATTTGATAATAATAGCAATGTAACCATTTATTTCAGTGACTGGAGAGAAGATGAGGACCAAATGTTAAAAGAAGTCATTGATAATTTCTCCTACCCGAATAAATCAATAAAGTGGTTTCAAGGTAATACATAGATCTATAAACTTTGTTTGTTTGGGTCAAAATTTGTTTGTTGTAACGCTACCTACTCACCAAAAAGGCCTTACTCACCTTTTTTCTGGCCTCTCCAGATTTTTTTCTCTTCATTAAAAATAGCGTTCTAACATGTAGTTTGGGTTAAATATAAAAAATAAATTGTAAAGAAAAATTCCTACCTACCAGCTGAAAATTGTCTGAGTCGGATGGCTTTGTCAATTTTTTGTTTATTGGTTAATTTGTTTATTTCGAAATAAAGAGTTGGGATATAATGTGTCCTGTTGATTAATTGAATGTTAATAAGTTTTCTAATAGTATCTATGTACCTTTATCTACCGTTGATATCCTTAATATTTGACAAAAGTTACTGTGTCGTGTCTTCTCATTTTTGTCATGGAAAAGCAGAGACACGATATATGTAATGCGGAAACATGACACATTTTTGGTGTTGTATCGTCAGCTTTATTCTGTCATATTTTCTCTTTTTCGTCATGATAATGTGAAAACACGAAGATAAAAGTCAACTTTGTTGTATTTTCGCATTTTCACTTTGTTGTGGTGAAAAAGCAAAAATATGACATGGCATAGATTAACCACCATAGTAAAGTCCAATTTCACCTGTCTGAACAATGGAAATCTGATAAAGAAAATCTTGTACATAATGTTAACGAGGAATTAATTGTTTTAACTGTATAATTCAGTGGCATATTACATGGAGAATAGAAGTGCTGATCAGTGTCGTAAACGTTGGAACGTAATCAATCCAGAGAAGAAACTTGGACGCTGGTCACCAGAAGAAGACGATGTAAGGTGTATTATTGAATATTGGAGGATTTATAAAATCAACATTGTTGTGAAATTTTATGCAGGTTTAACCTGCTGTGACTGGGAACTAACCCGGATTGCTGGCTAAAAATCCAGTGCATTAAATCTTGGTAGCGGCCGTGGTCATTTGCGTAGTGAAGGCAGCAATAGGGACAGTTAAATCAATTTATTTTTACTACAGCATGGTTTATTGATAAATTCAATTATTATCAATATTGATACATGCATTAAAATGTTTATGAATGTACAATTATAAGTACTGTCAAATCTGTGCACAAAATCCACCCCTGGGTAGAAAAAGGTCTTTATTGACTGATGGCCCATATTTGAATGTGATTTTGCTCTAAATAATTAATGTCACATACTAAGAGAATGGATTTTACTCACAGGGCTTATGTTGGTTTAACTGTGGTACATTTTATACTTGTAGATGTTACTTAATGCTGTACAGAAGATGGGAATGGTACAGGACTGGATAAAAGTACAGGAATTGGTTCCAAACAGAACTGCAGCACAGTGTAGAGAAAGGTACTGTTGTTTCACAAATTCTTATAAAACATTTCATTTTGTGGGTAATCAGGAAGTAAACAGTTTGTGAAAAAGCCTGTATATCCAGAAATACATTAATCAAAAGTATTGAAACTTTAGTGACAAATCCTAGTGTGGTGAATCAAACAATGTTAGGTTACACACTATAAAACTATGAAGTTAAAAATATAGTACAACCTCTCCAGAGTGGCCCTCTTGAGCAACAACCTCCCCTTCAACAATAACATGATTTTCCCACTGCACAACTTAACTATATTTATTTAACCTGTTTAGAGCAACAACCTCTCAACAACAACATGATTCTGCTACCCCAGGGGCTATTGCCTTAGAGATGTTGCTCTATCAGATCAAAATTGAATTATTTTTGTTTATTTTTTCAATAGACAATAGCCATGTATTAAAAAGTACACACATAAAACTTGATATCAAATGATTGTAATTTTCAGGTTCTTGAACAGGTTAAGTGAGTATGGTGATAGAAATTGGACTTACTCTGAAGACAAGGCATTGTTGTTACTACAGCAAAAATATGGATGTAAGTAACACCTTGTCATAAGTAAAAACTGTTTCAAAATCTAAGATCATATGGGTCGATTGTCTGTTATAATAATAAGTTAACTGCAGATTTTGTTGCACTGAGATAATTATGCTTCATTTGATTGCTGTCTGTAAATCTTACCTCTAAATGTTTTTTATATACAGTAAAACCTGTCTTAAGCGACCACTCAAGGGATAACGAAAATATGGTCTCTGAAGACAGGTGGTCTTTTGACTAAGGATTGGAGTTACATCCTATGAAATTATTCGAAACCATGTACACTTAATTAGGCAGTTAAAACATTTTATACAGAGACAAATGTAAAAGTAGCTTAGCATTTTAGGACAAACTTTTTTTATTTATTTATTGAAACGTTATTTTTGTATCTTTTAGAACAAAATTAAATTTTAAAGTTGGTGTATAGATGGGTTAGGGGATAACCTAGAGTGGGATTGCATTTGAGGTCAATAGGTCAAATATCTAGGTCACTGAAACTAAAAATAGAATTTTCGTTTTCGGATGATAAATTCAGTTAGGTATGACAGATTTCAATGAAAGTAAGTGTATGGACAGCTTAGGGGATAACCTAGAGTGGGATTGCATTTGAGTCAATAGGTCAAACATCAGGTCAGTGTTACTAAAAATAAAAATTTAGTTTCCAGATGATAACTTCAGTTAGGGATGAAGGATTTCAATGAAAGTTGGTATATGGATAGCTTAGGGGATAACCTAGATCGGGATTGCATTTGAGGTAAATAGGTCAAATATCTAGGTCACTGCTACTAAAAATAGATATTTGATTTCCGGATGATGATGACGGATTTCAATGAAAGTTGGTGTATAGATAGCTTAGGATATAACCTAGATCGGGATTGCATTTGAGGTCAATAGGTCAAACATCTAGGTCACAGTTACTAAAAATAGAAATTTGGTTTCCCAATGATAACTTCAGTTAGGGGTGATGAATTTGAATGAAAATTTGGTGTATGGATAGCTTAGGAAATAACCTAGAGAAGGATTACATTTGGGTCGATATGTCAAATATCTAGGTCACCAAAATTTGGTTTCCAGATGATAACTTAATTATCATCATTAAAAATTCTAGGCAGTTGGTGCTGTATAAACATCAGCTAACATTCCAATGAAATGAGCTGGCAGGGGACTTGTATTGTATGCAGTACTAACTGTAAGCTTGTTGTTATATAGATGATTGGTTGAAAATTTCATCCTTGTTGGACAGACGTACAGAACTAGGTGTTCAAACCAGATACAAACGTTTGAGGAATTGGCAAGAAGAAATGAATCACTTTCATTCTTATCCCGTATGTATAACCATATACTTGTATATACTTGTATTTAAGTTGCATCAGGCAATTCTTTCTGCCAGACATAAGTTTATTCTTTATTTCTTCAATATAGCATCTTCCAGGAAATGTTTTTTAAAAGCCCTCTAAATCATGCATTTTCTTGAATGTTTATGGTGTGAAGGGGGCATCCATGGTCAAGCTGTTATGGTCTCAGACTTGTAACCACTGGTCCCTAATTTCTGTAAGTTCAAATCCCACCTCATGGGAACTGACAAATTTCACATGTGAGGAAGTTGCCCAGCAGGCCTAACCAGGTGTACACCTGATTCTTCCTCCACCATTTGAAGACATTGAACCAGGAAGGCTAGGCATGTGACTTGGACCAGCGAGTCCTCTGATTCCACAGTAGGGGTAATAAAACAGAAAGAGTCATTGATGGACTAGCTTCTGTTTACATCAAATTCTTACAAAGCCGAAAGCATGTTATTCATAAATGAATTATAAGTATAAATCAATACAATATATGCCTATTATTTGTGATATTTTCTTGTGTTTTCCCCTGGCCATATTGTGCTGCAATAGAGACAGTTACATCATTTTAATAAAGTTATATGGAAATTTACCCTCCTACAAACATACCTTTGAGGGATCCTATCCCAACTACTGAGCCATGTTCTGGGTGTAAAATATCACAGGAAAATGGGCAAGGTGTGGGGCAAGATAAAAAAACAACAGGAAAATTATTTTAAAAGAGTAGAGATATAAATGCCCGGTTCTCCTGTATCTTATGTCTCCTGTATCTGGGACAGATCTAAAGTGAACATAGCAAATAGGCTTTTAAACAGCAGATAAAAAAACTATGAATGTATTTATAATTATTAACTCTTTATAATAGGTAATCTTTATTATATAATGCAGCTTTATAAAACATACAGATTATCTTGTGATTATTCAAACAATGTAAGACTGATGTTTCTTTGTATTTTTTTATTCAGATTAGCTATCAGAAACAAAACTTACATCCAGCTTTTGAGATTGGAGAAAAAGGGGAGGTAAGTGTACTGTCATCACTGTAATATTTTACTGTGTACATTACAATGCTATGTTGTTTTAAATAATTACCTGATTTAGGTTGTTAACCAAATGCACCTAATCTTTTAACAGGCTTTGCCATTTATTTCTGGACACTCTAAGAGACTTTATATTTTTATTTTATAATTTCTGGTGCAGTTTAAGGCCAGAAAAAAATAGAAAAAAGTCATGTTAATTGACCATAAAATAGGGTAGGTTAATTTTCTCTTTTTATGCCCCTGGCATCTTTGATGTCGGGGCATATAGTGATTTTCTTGTCCGTCCGTCTTTCTGCATGCATCCAAGGGTGGTTGTGGGGTTGGTTAAGGTTAGGGTTGGTACATTCAGGTCTTGCGAGGTTCAGTTACATACAAACTGGACTTGTGGGGATAATTTGGACTTGTGGGGTAAAAAACACCGAAAAGATCAAAGGGACCCCCCACAACGTACGTCTCATGAGAACGTCCGTCCATACGAAGTTAAGTAGATTGCACTGTTTCGTCTAGCACCAATACCGCTTGCTAGAACGCTTTGATACTTACACAGTTGTTGCATATGATCATTCTCAATCTACCCGTATTGACAAATCCCACTTTGAAGACTTGATTTAGACTTAGAATTATTCTTTCTTTATCAGGTTAAGTAGATTTTACCGTTTCATTTTGCTCAAATACCGCTAGCTAGAACACTTTCCATACTTCTACAGTTGTTGCATATGATCATTCTCAGTCCACCTGTATCAAGAAATCCCACTTTGACCTTGACTTAATTTGGACTTAGAATGATTCTGTACCAGGTTAAGTAGATTTTACCATTTCGTCTAGCACCAATACCGCTTGCTTGAATACTTCTACAGTTGTTGCTTATGACCATACTCAATCCACCCATAATCCACAATCAAACACCGACTTTGACCTTGACATTGCTCAAATGGGCTACTGCTTCACAAGCATGCCACCGGGGGCATATGCGTTTATTGAACGCAGCATCTTGTCTTACATACTTTTCATATTTTTAGAGGTACAATGTGTCCCCTAATACTTATATTCAGTATGTTGTATTGTACTAAAACTTAATTTTAAAAATATGGTTGTTATTGATTGGCAAAATCTGCTAAAATTGTGACTAAAACTACCATCCAATTAATTGGCATTATTGAAATTTGGGTAAGACAATCGATGTTGTTAATCAGACATTGTCAGATAATCTAGCAGTGGTGCAACATATAAGTTCTAATTTATGTTTTCTTCTTTTCGACGTTCCACAGAAAGATCGAGTCAAATATACAAGTAATTAGATCAGTATTCCTGATTTTTGTTCACAGATAACTATAAAAGCTGGTTTAAAGATCAATAGAGGTGCAAACATGAAGGGCCGTCCTGTTGGTGCTAAATCTAAAACAAAAAGAAAATCTGAATCGGTGAGATTACGTGAAGAAGCTGGAGGTATATATTACCTGTATTTCAATTTACTGCTATTATGTCATGCACAGTGGAATCTTGTTGGCTGGAACTCAGTAAACTCAAACTTCCCTGAAAACTAGAACTCATATTCCCGTCCCATTTATTTTGTTTTGTGTTCTCAGTGCTCGAAATTAACACTAGCAAACTAGCGAAATGCTGGCTTATGGAAGGTCGGCTGGTCTACCCAGGTGTATGCCTGCGGTCCTTCTCTAATGTTATAGCTTGAAAAGTTGCAATAAGAATTCTGGATGTTGATGCAATGTTAAACCCTGAGATAATGTATGCTTACCAATTATGAGAAAACAAGCATTTGCAGACTGACATATATTCTTGTTAACTTCAGTTCTAAGTTCAGATGAAGAAGCTGAAGAGAATGAACAGGACTTAGAGAATGCCGGGACATCTACAGATGCAACAATGGCAGAAGAAATTCCGCAGAAATATTCCGCAGAAGCTAAGAAGAAAAGAAGAGAACTGGAAAAGCTACAAACAACTTTAGAAATGTTCCTTGGATATTATAACATTGATGGCTTTGATTATCGGAGACAAAATGAGGATAAAGCAGAAGGTTTACTATACTTGGAATCTTTTTTTCTCCCAGTGCTATTATAGTATAAAAGATTTGAATTTACTTATTCAACAGGGTTTTGCGTTGACTTAAATATTTTGGGGTCCTTAGGACTCAAGTTGTTGTTTTAGTGGGGTCCTGTCATGTATTTTAGGGGTCCCTATGTCAGTCTGTGTTACAGTTTATTACATGTATCTAATTTTGAAAGAATTAATTTGCTTTATTCTTACCAAAAAAGAATCAATGATCTGTTTCCAGTGTAGAGATGTAAAAAACTAAAATAATTTGTCAAAACTTACACAGTGATAAATGGAAAGTTTGCATCCCACAGGACTCAGTTTTGACATTTTTAGGGGTCCTGGGTAGAATGTTTGGGTGTAATTGATGCAGAAAAACGCATCGTGCAAACCCCTGACTGATTCTACTTTGCTCAAAATGTGTTAGGCATGAAGACATAATCATACAAAGGTTGAAGGAGTTTTTGTAGACATGAATTTGTTGATTTTTTTGGTGAACTATTGATTGGTGGAAGTCCATGTACATGTAATTGATGTCATATTCCATTTAAAGGCAATTTCGTTGTACCGAGACCTATACCCTCTAAGCATTTCAAGGAAAGGAAAATGCCGTCTGTCTGGAAGAGACGTAGTGCTTTGATGGACCTTGTTCAGACCCAGTTGGATCAGTTTCTGAACAAAATGCAGGGAGTCTCTTCTGAAGATAAACCCATGACTACAAACTTGTATGATGAGATATTCAATAGTATGAAAGTTGCTGATGGAAGTGTAAGTATAGTAGGAGAGAAACAATATGGTATAACCTGTATTGCGCACGTTTTCTTGCTAATTTTATAGCCGAAATTCGGTCATAGTTTTTCCCAGTTGAAAAAAGTATCTTTTTTTCCCAGTTCACGGACAGAAATTCACAATTGAAACTTAAGGAAACAATGACACTAAAATCTTGGAAAACAAGAGATCTTTCACTATAATAGACTGTGAATGATTGAATGTTCCCATCATGGACAGTGATTGTTTGTGTTCATTTAAACATGGCAAAATTGCAGTCACACATATTAATCAAATTTTGAACAAAACACTGCTGAAATTCCCAATCCCAAGGGTATGGGTCATGTTCCCCCCCAAAAAATGTATGTGAGTATAATAATAAATTAATTGCAATTATAGTGAAGTAATGAAAACGCAATAAAATTTAAGCCACTGTCTACTCATGTTTTAACCCATTACCATACAGAGATATAACTATAATTATAAAGTAGTTCATTCATATCATGTAACCAGTAGATGGCTTATCAGTACCAATACTAGTAGTTAACTATCAGTTTTACACACAGTACCAATATAGGTTTATTGGGAAACAAAAATTTATACATTGTTATTCAGAGGAATGAATTGGTGCTATATAGGAGTCACTTTCTCGGTCGGTCGGTCTGTCCCGAAACTTGTGCGCACTGTATCTTCTCTATGGATGAAAGGATTTTTAAATTACTTGGTACATTTGTTCACCATCATGGGGCGGTGTGTCATGTGAAAGAATTACGTCAATATCTCCAAGGTCAAGGTCACACTTGGAGGTCAAAGGTAAAAAATGAGCTTGTATGGGCCATAACTATGTCATTCATTGTGAGATTTTTTAATTGCTTGCTACATTTGTTCACCATCATGAGTCAGTGTGTCATGCGAAAGAATTACGTCAATATCTCCAAGGTCAAGGTCACACTCGGAGGTCAAAGGTAAAAAATGAGCTTGTACCGCCCATAACTATGTCATTCATTGTGAGATTTTTTAATTGCTTGCTACATTTGTTCACCATCATGAGTCAGTGTGTCATGCGAAAGAATTACGTCAATATCTCCAAGGTCAAGGTCACACTTGGAGGTCAAAGGTAAAAAATGAGCTTGTATGGGCCATACCTATGTTGTTCATTGTGAGATTTTTTAATTGCTTGCTACATTTGTTCACCATCATGAGTCAGTGTGTCATGCGAAAGAATTACGTCAATATCTCCAAGGTCAAGGTCACACTTGGAGGTCAAAGGTAAAAAATCAGCTTGTACGGGTGTATTGCTTTGCACATAGGGGGTCGGTCCGTCAGTAACCAAACCTTGTCTGGGCAATAACTAGAGTAGCTCCTCAGATTTGGATGGCAGGTTAGTCATCACATGTAGATGACCATTATACTTTGAGAAAGGAATGGAGATTTGTGCTCAGAGTCTGTTAATTCTCAAGTTTTATAACTGTGGGGCAATGACGCCTCTGTTATAGTTTGTAAATTATTCTTCATTCGTACAACATCAGTGTCTCGTAACATCTTTTTTTTAGGATGAAGAGAAGAAGAAACTTATTTATTCAGCCTTTGGTGGCAAAAATCCTGGGCGTCTGACTGTGCGAGAGTTATTGAATATATCTCGAAACTTGAAAGGTAAACAGATTACAACATTATGTTTCTATAGGACTCGAAAAAATTCTAACTACTGAAAATATGGTCCAGGGAATATGCAGACTTTACTGGACCAAATGAACTTTTAGTGTAACATAAAAGGAACACACAAAATTTCATCTTTTATTAGCTCAGCTGAAAAAGTCAAGCAATTGTGATCACTGCCTCATCTCAGTTGTCTGGGCCTTTGCAAAAACTCAAATGTAGCCCGTAACTCAGAAACTATAAGAGGTAGCAACATGAAACTTCATTGGTGAATAGATCTCACTGAGGCAGTGTACAGACGAGCATTGGCTCTGCTTGCGGTGCACTTGTTAGTTCTTAAATATGTTAAAATAATCACTGAAAATTTAGCTGGATCATCAGACGTCTGACCTTCGTCTCACATTTACTGGACCAACTGCCCTTTATATGGGGATGAAATAGTGTTTTGAAGCCTTTTTTTATCACCTGAAACCAATTTGGGGAATGAAATTTCAAGAAGTAAATTGGAAATTGTGGGAAAATTGCATGATTTCAAAGATTTTTCAGAGAGAAAGGCAACCTTAACAGGCTGCAACTATATATAAATAAAGAAAATCCCTGGAATTAAAGTACAGTCAAACCTGTGTCATGCAGTCACCTCTAAATAATGGCCACTTTGTCAATAAAAGCCATGTTATGTCTTTCCCATGGTTGGCCTTTGTTCACAGGTTTGACTGTATATATTGTTTGTATTACAGAACATGGTAAGTTACCTCAGCCACCTAAAAAAGATAAACCAGATTTATGGACACCTGATGATAGTAGTGATGAAGATATGATTGATATTGAGAGTGATGATGAGGAGGAAGAGAACTCGGACGAAGAAGAAGAAGAGGCTGCTATAACAGTGAGATTCTATTAGTGTTAAAAACAGTGTTAGATACAGTAGAAATGATAACAGTGAGATTCTATTAATGTTAGATACATTAGAAATGATAACAGTGAGGTTCTATTAGTGTTAGATACATTAGAAATGATAACAGTGAGATTCTATTAGTGTTAGATACAGTAGAAATGATAACAGTGAGGTTCTATTAGTGTTAGATACAGTAGAAATGATAACAGTGAGATTCTATTAGTGTTAGATACATTAGAAATGATAACAGTGAGATTCTATTAGTGTTAGATACATTAGAAATGATAACAGTGAGATTCTATCAGTGTTAGATACAGTAGAAATGATAACAGTGAGATTCTATTAGTGTTAGATACAGTAGAAATGATAACAGTGAGATTCTATTAGTGTTAAATACAGTAGAAATGATAACAGTGAGATTATATTAGTGTTAGATACATTAGAAATGATAACAGTGAGATTCTATTAGTGTTAGATACAGTAGAAATGATAACAGTGAGATTCTATCAGTGTTAGATACAGTAGAAATGATAACAGTGAGATTCTATTAGTGTTAGATACAGTAGAAATGATAACAGTGAGATTCTATTAGTGTTAAATACAGTAGAAATGATAACAGTGAGATTATATTAGTGTTAGATACATTAGAAATGATAACAGTGAGATTCTATTAATGTTAGATACAGTAGAAATGATAACAGTGAGATTCTATTAGTGTTAAATACAGTAGAAATGATAACAGTGAGATTATATTAGTGTTAGATACATTAGAAATGATAACAGTGATAATGGTTATAATGAACCTTTGATTATAAAGTATTTATTTACCCCAAATAAGTACACTTTGTTTCATTGCTATGGGTCAGAATGCTCACTTGATGTCAAAAGTTGAGGGTAAAAAATTACCCTCAGTTGATATTTATTTGAAGGTTTATCCAAACTTACTAACAAACTACATTTTTGTAGTAATTTTGACTGTTTGTTATAAAGAATCAGAAACAACTTTATTTTGCTATTTTAAGGGTCAAATGAGAGCCCTGCTATGGTATTGTAAAATTTTGTATGATGAAGTTATTATTCAGGTCTAAAGGTATTCATTTTGATCGTGCCTGACAGTAATTTGTTTTTGTTGAATTACTGATTAATGATAAATCGAGATCTCTTAGTCCCCATTGAAAAGCGGGAAATTTTACCCCATTACCCTTCTGACTTTGACACATGATAATTTAGACTACCTTGTTATATATAGCAGAAGAAACCACAGACTCAGAGACAAATTGATGGAAAGAAACTCTCAGCTAAAAAATTGGGTCTTCATTCTGAGTTAAACAAGGAGCTGAAAGCTTTATTGAAATCCAAGATGTGTCCGACTGAGTTCAAGGGCCGTGGAAGAAGGAGAAAGTTCAGTATTTGTAAGTACTTGGTACTTAAATTATGTTGTATTGCGAATTTTCAGACTTAGTTTAGTCATATAGCGTACACATATGGATTTACCACTGCTAAATGTAGACAATTGTATTGAAACAATATCCAGAAAATCCTACAATCCATTGTGATGTTCAACAAATTTCGACTATATCCGACAGTTGTAATCGGGTGTTTACAAACTTAAATGTATAAAAAACTATGGCCGTTGGACATGGGAAATTGCTTGGGATGCCACAAGCTTCATAAAGATACACTAAGAATATGCACATATAAGCATATGCATTGAAAAAAGTACCAATCAAGCAATTCAAATAAGGAAATCTGTCGCATCAACTTCCAACATGGCGGATGTTTCATATTCTCCAGAATAAACATTCAGAGAATCTCAGATATTTTCGCTGTTGTAAACTTGGGCATGAGATCCAGTTGTTTCATGTCGCTTCCATAGGAATTAATATCTTCTTACTGTAAGACTTAGTACGGAAGTTGCAAATCCATGTGTGTATATATTAAGTCCTTGGTTTGGTATCTTGTAGTGGTAATCCTGCACAGTACGTTTTAGTTGTAGTTGTTGATACAAATTAGGAAGGTAATAGATGGAATGATAAACTGTACAATGATTATATCACAGATATTCTTTGTCACTGATATATGATCTCTTGAATACTAACGTTACAGTTATATGTACAGTCAAATCTGTTAACAAACGCCACCCTTAGGAAAGACATGTGGCCTTTATTAACATTTGGCTTTTCATCCGAGGTCATTTTCTTCTAGATAATTAAAGTCAGATTGTAAAAGTGTGGCCTTTATTCACAGGATGGCCTTTATTCACAGGGTGGCCTTTATTCACAGGATGGCCTTTATTTACAGGATGGCCTTTATTCACAGGATGGCCTTTATTCACAGGGTGGCCTTTATTCACAGGATGGCCTTTATTCTAAGGTGACCACTAACACAGGCTTGACTGTATATCATGTCTTACATTGAATCCAAATTTTATGTCTTAGTTTGAGACAGGAAGTTTGATCATGTATTGGATAATTGGTCGTTTCATCACCACTCATGTTAAATACTCGTTAAATCTGTGTCAGCCTTCTTCATGAATCATTCTAGAATTGATTTGGTTAATGAGATCACTTCTGTATTCCAGATAACAAGAAAATTTTGATGCACTTTAAAGGCATGGAGGAAGATGTCAAACTGAACAGGAAGTCCACTGCTCTTTTAATGAAGGTAAAATTGTTGTCAACATCGTAGAAATGTGTTTTGTTTTATTTGTTTACTTTTTTTATTGCTGGTTACCAAACTCACTAATTTTAATGGTTGTATTTTGTCTGTATAAGTATTTTACTTGTTTTTTTATTTGCAGCTCCCACAGGGTGTTGCTCTACAGAGGTTGTACTGTAGTCCATCCTCATCACATAGACCACCATATCCATTAACCTAAAACAACATATCACTTATCTATTATCTCTAATCAAACCACTAAGCATAATAACCCATTACAATATTCCAATCATAAAATAATCTGTAACCAATAATTATCGACTTTATACAGTCCCTATTAAACTTATGTATTGTGCAATTTTATTAAACTGTCAAAGGTGCATATTTTCATGGTCAATGCTTGCATTTAGTTTTAGCTTCAGTGAGATTTGATAATTTAAAGTTTAATGATAATATCCGTTATACCAGTTGTTCAATGTATATTATATGATATTATATAAACATACTAAATGGAACATTTCCTAACGGTTGATGAAAGAAAACTACTGACTATGGCTAAAAATAATCACATTTAGTGACTGTGTAATTATAATACCCCCCCCCCCCCCCCCAAGTGAAGATGTGCAAGACACAATTTTGATGCCCAGTGATCCACTCATTCCTGAGTTATGTGCCCTTGAACTTAGCTCTAGTTCAGTTTTAACCAGTTAATAAAACTGTACGAGTATACCGAAATAAAAGTATATTTGTAGATGAATTTTGTATGATTATAAAGTTGTATACTATTTCAGGCACTTGATGTTGATGGGAAGAAAGCTTATGTAAAAGCTCATAAAGGCAAGCGGAAACTTACTGCAATGGCATTTTTGAAATCAGCCGAAAAATCTTGTCTTAAACAAGCAAAGACTCGAAGTCAAAGATCTGAGATTTTACGTGGAGTAAAAGAAAAAGCCGATACAAATGCTGGGTTTATGGAAGTGGCAGATTACGTGCTAGATGTTCATGATGAGTTGAAAATTGATGAAGAAGAGTTGAAGTCCATTGATGAGGAAGAAGACCAGTTACTGGAAAAGGGAAGAAACTCTATGGCCACATGTACATATGATAGTACAGCTAGTGAAGGAACAACTGTTGAAAAATCGTTCCCTTATCTTCCGCCGAATCAGACAACATTACGAGGCATGAGAGGGTTACTACTTGAACATCGTAGATTGATCGACCAATCAGGGTCATACTTCAATCCTGCAGAATTAAGAGACAAACTGTATCAGTTGAGACATAAAGGGCCAAATCCATTCATGGGTGTCCTTAATGTCGTCGGAAAAACAGAGGTAAAATGTCTCTTCAGTATTCTTCAATTGGGGTATCAAATGTAATTGTTATTTGTTAGCTTGTATGTTTTTTCGAAGGACAAGTCTAGTTATTATGATCACTGCAGTGTCAGCGTCTGCATCGAGCAAAAACTTAAATATAGCTCATAATGCAGAAATTATCTGAGGTAGCAACATGAAATTTCATTGATGGATAAGTCTCACTGAGGCAGTGAACAGATGAGTGTTGGCACTGCTCATGGTGCTCTTGTTTTATTCTTATAACAATATAGAGACATGATATCATTGAGCCATTTGAAGCACAACTGTAGGAGCTGGCCTATAGGTAGCAACTTCAGATGTGGGAGGGGCTTATTTTAAATTTGTCTGACAACATGGTTGGGAAGGGAATCCGTCATAGCCCCTTTTAATTACCATTACATATGTATCAGATATCACAGACATGTACTGCAAAAAAGGGTCAGTAAATTATTTTTGATTGCCTAATGAGATTTAAACTGTCGGAAACAATAAAATAACATACAAATGTCCATGTCGTTACAATTATTTATCATGATTTGGGTTCTATTGTAGTCTGCATTCAGGAAGGGCAGAGATTCTGCTCATAAGAAATCAAAGAAAGTAACAGTTACACCAGCAGAATGCTACCAACAACTGAAAGAAGCACGACAGTCAGTGGCTTATCAACAACTTAAGGTATGTGTCATTTAAAGATTCAGGCTTGCTATGACTGAGTTAATTTAAGTCTTATTAGATTTTGCTGTCCTGTTTAAGTCTTTTTTTACACAATTCCAACACATACATGTACTACACTACAGTCAAATATTTCAACAAAGGCCACCCTTTGGACAGACATAATGTGACCTTTATTGACAGGCAGCCTTTATTTGGAGGTCATTATGTTCTCAAAAATCAGTGATGGTTAAAAGAATGGTCTTTATTCACAGGGTGGCCTTTATTCAGAAGTGGTTACTAACATAGGTTTTCCTGTATTGTTGATATACATCTATAAGTATTGCTTTAAGTTTGAGTACCAAATAATGTTGTAGATGGCTTCTAAATGAAATCTACCTCTTTCAATTTCAGGCCAGATTCCATTCGATGTTTTCCTGGCCCGCCCTGCTGTCAACTATACCACCTCCTCAGTCTTCCCCTCTTCCTCAATCGTTACAAGCACTTGCTGTTGATAGTCAGAAAACTGTTCAGCAGCTTGAAAATCTGCTTCATGCTAATAAAGGAGGTAAGGCTGGAGCTGGTGGTGCTGAAGATAGCGGTGACGATGATGATGAGGGGACTCGGAATCTCACAGAAGAAGAAGCCATTGAAAAACTAGTGGAGAAGATTATGGATGAGTATGAGCTGCTTAGAGTACAGAGAAGAGGGTAAGTTGTTTTTAATTCTGGTTGTTATTTCTAGACTTGTTGATTCTGTGGCCTTTGACCGGAGGAATTTTTGAATGCTAATGTCAGCTTTGATTTTTGTTGCTCTATTTATGTTAAAAGTACAGTCAAACCTGTAAACAAAGGCCATCTTTTGGAAATACAAAGTTTATTGACAGGTGGCCTTTATTCAGGGGTCCTTTTGTTCTCAAACGTCAATGACGTTTTTTGAAATAATGGTCTTTATTCACAAAATGGTCTTTATTCGCATGAGTCTTTATTCGGAACTGCCCCCCCCCCCCCAGCACAGGTTTGATTATAGATTAGTTATGCAGAATATGGTTATAATGTATGAATAAAGGCCATCTGTCAATAAAGGCCACATCAAGTCTTCCCAAGGGTAGCCTTTGTTTGCAGGATTGACTCAACTTCACAATATCCTTATTTTTCTGTATCCATTACATTGAAATAAAATCAAGGAATGCTAATATTTTACTGGTAGTTTTACTCAATCTTTCACCTGAGTTAACTCCTACTCTAATGTGCTGTGTGTTCTTTTTTTTCTCTGCATGTATTTTATTCAGACTTGAGTGAAACCTTTTTTGAATGCCCATAATAAGGTTAATGTTAAATGCTGTGTTGCATTTGGACTTGTACCAAAGTTTATTATTCATTGAAGTTCTTATCAATGTATGCTAACTGCAATTCGATATTTTCAGTCCATCTAGGAAGAAATATAAAAAATACAAGAAGAAAGAAAGAACGGAAATACTGAAGAAACTTGGTATGCTTGTAAATTTGTAAAGAAACTCATTTTGCTTGTAAATTTGTAATGAAATTGAGTTTAATTTTTCTTTTGACTGAGAATAGGAATATTGGTGTTAATTGGTCAATTTAAAAAACAGGTATACTTGTTTTTGTAGATGTCCTCGTCCGTGTGTGTGTGTGCGTGAATAATTGCTTTAAACAACATCACCTTCTTAACCAGTTGGTCAATTTCAACGAAACTTTACAGGGATGTTCCTAGCATGAAGCCCTACCAAAAAAATTAATTTCATCAAAAACTCTGGTTGCCATGGCAACCAATAGGAAATTTTTTAAAAATCTTCTTGTCCAAACCCACAGGGCCTAGAGCTTAGATATTTGGTGTGTAGCATTGTCTAGTGGACCTCTACCAAGTTTGTTCAAATTATTGTTCTAGGGTCAAAATTGGCCCTGCCCCAGGGGTCACTTGATTTTACATAGACTTATATAGGGAAATTTTAAAAATCTTCTTGTCAGAAACTACAATGCCTAGAGTTTATATATAAGTTTGTTCAAATTATTGCCCTGGGGTCAAAATTGGCCCTGCCCTGGGGTTTACTCTAATCTATTTAGGAAAATTGAAAAAAAAAATCTTCTTGTCCGAAACCACAAGAGCTAGAGCTAAGATATCTGGTATGTGTCATTGTCTAGCGGACCTCTACCAAGTCTGTTAAAAGAATGGCCCCAGGGTGAAAATTAGCCCTGCCCCGGAGTTCACATGATTTATATAGGCTTATATAGGAAATCAAAAAAAATGTTCTTGTCCAAAACCTCGAAACCTAGAGCTTATATATTTTGTATGTAGCATTGTCTGGTCGACATCTACCAAGTTTGTTCAAATTATTGCCATAGTGGAAAAATTGGCCCAGTCCATGGGTCACTTAATTTTACAAAGGCTCATGATAATTTTCTCCTAGAGTCTTTTTATCTGGTGAGCGATATAGGGCCATCATGGCCCTCTTGTTTTCAACAATTAGATTTGATATTTGTTTGGAAATAAACATTGTAGTTAATAAAGTATAAAGTATTATTAATAAAGTTTTGGAAAAAAAACTTCAAGAAATTCTGAATATTCCAAAAGTCATCCTAAGTTTTTATGGGCTGGTTTTTGTATGTTGTATAACATCATCTTGGACTCTGCATTATGATGATTTATTTTAGGATTATATGAAAAAATGCAGGACTACCAGCGTCGGCGAGAAGCTGCATCTTCTACTGTTACTATGGAAACCATGCCGTCCAATACAAACACTGAACCTATGGATATTACTTTACCTACTATCAGGTACTGTTATTGTTTATAAATCGGTTGTTTGATCTTCGTTTATTTCAAGATTTCTTTGTTTATGTGTTGAGCACATGCTTTTAATACATTTTGTGCTTTTGTGACAGTTTTATAATGCAAGTATCCATCTTATTAAAGGGCCACCACCTGATCCATTCCTTTCCTGTTTCCTTGGATAATGTTGAATCATTTTATGTTTCTTACTGAAGGTATTTGTAATATTACATTGATGCATTCATCTCATAGGATGATTTCAACTTCAATGAAACATTGATTGATGACATTGATTAAGGAAATACTAAGCTACATGTATATGCATGTATTTTTCAGTGATGCAGCAACTTCTGTGCCAAGTGAACTACCTGCTACCCCTCTTGCAGACATTAAAGAAGAGACTCATGATGATGATGATGCTCTGCTATGCAAGGATAATGAAAATACTAATCCAAAAGGTAATATATGATAAAATTAACATACCCGTATTATGTAATTCAAAAGGTAATATATGATAAAATTATCATACCCGTATTATGTAATCCAAAAGGTAATATATGATAAAATTATCATACCCGTATTATGTAATTCAAAAGGTAATATATGATAAAATTATCATACCCGTATTATGTAATTCAAAAGGTAATATATGATAAAATTATCATACCCATATTATGTAATTCAAAAGGTAATATATGATAAAATTATCATACCCATATTATGTAATTCAAAAGGTAATATATGATAAAATAATCATACACGTATATGTAATCCAAAAGTTAATATATGATAAAATTATCATACACGTATATGTAATCCAAAAGGTAATATATGATAAAATAATCATACACGTATACATGTATGTAATTCAACAGGTAATATATGATAAAATTATCATACACGTATACATGTATGTAATTCAACAGGTAATATATGATAAAATAATCATACCCCGTATATGTAATCCAACAGCTAAATTATATGATAAAATAATCATACACGTATACATGTATGTAATTCAACAGGTAATATATGATAAAATTATCATACACGTATACATGTATGTAATTCAACAGGTAATATATGATAAAATTATCATACACGTATACATGTATGTAATTCAACAGGTAATATATGATGAAATAATCATACCCCGTATATGTAATCCAACAGCTAAATTATATGATAAAATAATCATACACGTATACATGTATGTAATTCAACAGGTAATATATGATAAAATAATCATACCCGTATACATGTATGTAATTCAACAGGTAATATATGATAAAATTATCATACACGTATACATGTATGTAATTCAACAGGTAATATATGATAAAATTATCATACACGTATACATGTATGTAATTCAACAGGTAATATATGATAAAATAATCATACACGTATACATGTATGTAATTCAACAGGTAATATATGATAAAATAATCATACACGTATACATGTATGTAATTCAACAGGTAATATATGATAAAATTATCATACCCATATACATGTATGTAATTCAACAGGTAATATATGATAAAATAATCATACACGTATACATGTATGTAATTCAACAGGTAATATATGATAAAATTATCATACACGTATACATGTATGTAATTCAACAGGTAATATATGATAAAATAATCATACACGTATACATGTATGTAATTCAACAGGTAATATATGATAAAATTATCATACACGTATACATGTATGTAATTCAACAGGTAATATATGATAAAATTATCATACCCGTATACATGTATGTAATTCAACAGGTAATATATGATAAAATTATCATACCCGTATATGTAATCCAACAGGTAAATTTCTACAAATTCTACAATTTATAAAGATAACTTAATCATTAGTGTCAAATTTCTGAACGTCTTCTGTAAGCATGTTGTATAGTTCATTAAAAATAACTTCAGTACTAATAATCTGATCTGTATGTATTTTGTTAGAGGTTCCTGAGAAATCACCACATCTTGGCAAAGGTCGACCCAGAGGATCTAAAACAAAGAAATATGAAGTTACTGATGGAACGGCTACAAGAAGGTCAACGAGAACGGTTGAACGTCGAGCTAAAAGAACCGAAGATAACAGCGAATATGTCAGTCCAATAAAAAAGGTATGATTATACAGAGAGACCTCACTAAGGGACCGCCATCTCAAAAATACTACCATCTCATTACACCCACTTACTCTTTGACCGGCTTTTCATATTTCTTCTCTACGGTCAAACCTATGGAAAAAGGCCACCCTTGGGAAAGACAAATCATGGCCTTTATTGACAGGTGACCTTTATTCAGAGGTCAGTTTGTTCTTAAAAATCAGTGAATGACTTTTTTCACATGGTGGCTTTTATTCAGAGGTGGTTTTTAAGTTAAGGTTTTACCATTGTATCCGTCAAAACTGTCCCAAAACTTGTCTCCTATGTAACTTTGTCATTCAAATGCATGTGTTTCACATTAAACACGGTTTATACAACTGGCATAACTAGCCAATAGATACCAAACTCCGCTGGAATGATCCTTTGGTGGTCCCTTTCAAAAATTTTCAAAAAATTAAATTAACTTCAACACGGTTTTTTTCCCTATTTTTTCTTTCTCCAACAATCAGGTTATTTCTAATTTGTTGATAACTTTTTAACTATTCAAATAATATGTTTTTGTTGTTCAAAATTAAATGTTTTAATTATTCAAATACAATGTAAAATGTTTTTGTATCATTTTAGAAAAAGCAAGAGTGTAAAAATGGTAGGAAAAGATATGCAAACATTAAAGAATTTATACCAAAGAATATGAGCAACATTGTGACTCAAATTTCTGACTTTCCTGTTTTGGATGACCCCAAATCTCCACCAAAGAAGTCACCTAAAAAAGTGGTGAAACGAAGTAAGCCAGAAGGAAGAACAACTACACAAAGTTCAGCAAAAAAGGTTAGATATCATACAGAAACCTGACTAAGGCACCGTCTCAAACATACTACCATCTCATTACACCCATTTACTCATGGATACTCTTTTTCATATTTCCTTTCTATTTCTACTTAATTAAGAGACCACTTTGGTTGAGGATCATTGTTCAACTCCTAAAAACGGCCTTTCACCATGGTATAAGTCTAATATATGAAAATAATTGTTTTGTGTTTAAAGTTTAACCACTCAAGTATATTATGGGAGCCAGTCTATCATGAGTTAAGAGTCTTATTTTAGTGTGAAACCAGTCTGGATTATGGAAAGAATTAATGCAATGGATATACATGTACATGTGTTTGACTTTGAACAGTTTTTATATCCAGGTTACTTTTAAAACAAATAGATGATGGTTTATATCACTGGTAATGAAAATCAGTGCTTAGTTTTTAGCTCACCTGTGCGCTATGTTTTTAGTGATTGCCATGCATCCTTCGTGAATCTTGAAGTAGCATCAGAATTTTCCCCTAAATTACTGGGCCAATAGCAACCAAACATTGCGTGAATGATCCTTGGGTAGTCCCCTTTCAAATTGTTCAAAAATTTAAATTCATTTGAACACTCGGATTTTTCCTAAAATGATTTCTTACATCAACAATCAGATTTATTTCTAAGTTGTTGACTTTAACCATTTTAAATTTATTTATTTTTTGTTATTCAAATAGAGTGCTTTCATTATTCAAATAAAATGTTTTTGTATCATTTTAGAAGAAGCAAGAGGGTACAAAATCTAATAAAAAGTATGCAAACATTAAAGAATTTATACCAGAGAATATGAGCAACATTGTGGCTCAAATTTCTGAAATTCCTCTTTTAAACGAACCTGAACGTCCATCAAAGAAATCTCCTAAAAAAGTGACAAAACGAAGTGAGCCAGCCAGAACAACTACTACACAAATTCATAATGAGAATGAAAGACTTGCAGAGGAAGTAAGGATGCAGATAAAACAAGAGATACTGACAGAATTTGAAGGAATGGATAATGAAGAAAGTGAACTAGACACAGGAATGGAAGAAATAAAGGGAGCTGAGGCTTTGGTAGCACTTGCTCATAACAGCGCTAAATCTGTATCTGCTCAGAAACAGAAGGTGCTTAACAAATCAGGTGAATTTAAAAGAACTCAAGATATTGTTAGGGAGTATATGAAGAGAAACAACAATACGCCGGAAGCTGAAACTGAAAAGACTCATAATGTTCGACTCGAAAAAATTGCAAGTGTAGAAGTCCCCAGAAGTAAAGAATCAGTGACTGTAGTTGAAACTGGTCTAAAGCCAAAAAGTCTTTCTAGTCATGAGACCAGATCAGATACAGTGAACCAGTGTAAACCTCAGACAGAACCTGTTTTTATAGGGATACCTGTTACAGTCGATGGAACCACTCGAATGGCTTGTATAGGAATACATCCTGATAAAGAGGGAAACATTAACAAGGTTGCTGCCAGTAAGAATGAAGATCAATCAGCTGTCCCAATCAATGATAAATCTACTATACAAGCATCAGAAGAAACTTAAATCATATTCTTCATACAATGAAACATCAAACAAGTGGCTTTTGTTCTAGTTCATAGATTGAAAGATGGGAACCAGATGGTTCCTGTGATTTGTTTATGAGATCTTACTGGGGGGGGGGGGGTAGATTGAAAGATGGGAACCAGATGGTTCCTGTGATTTGTTCATAAGATCTTACTGGTGGTTGTAGATTGAAAGATTGGAACCAGATGGTTCCTATTTTGTTCAGGATCTGAATTGTGTTTTGTTCCAGAAATTACATTTTTTCCCAATCCTTATGAAACCTTGTCCAGATTTTTCATATTTCAAGTACAGTCAAACCTGTTAACAAAGGCCATACTTGGGGAAGATTAAATGTGGCATTTATAGACAGGTGGGATTTATATGGAGATTATTTTATTCTATTATAATATATGGTGATTTTTATAAGAACAGCCTTTATTCACAGGAAAGCCTTTAATAGGAGGTAGCTGCTAACAAAGGTTTCACTGTACTTGATTTATAGCATTAAAGAACATTTAAGAACCCAAAGCTGGCCAATACTGTAAGATGATAAACATAGTGCATCATTCTAGTCTTAGTATTTATCTGCATGGTATATTTTCTTAAAGCCAACAGTATTGTATTAGTTTTGTTAGAAATTCAACTTGTGTGCTAATTCATGATTTTGCTTCTGATATGGTCTGTGCCATAGTTGATTATACTTAAATTGCAGACCAGGCCCTGAGGTTATAAAACTTAAGAACGATCTCCAAGCTCAAATCTCAATTCCATTCTCAAAAGTATTATGGTTGAAAAGATAGAGCTGATTAATGTTGAAATACATATTCAGATCAATTATACTGTCAGACTAATGTATCAATAATATCATTATATTGTTTTTTATCATAATTAACTTAGAAACAGTAGAAAATAAAATATGGGATTTGAGTTTGGAAATTGATCTCAAGTTTTATAACCTTCGACCCAGTCCTCATGCTAAACTTCAATATTTGAGAAATTTTCCCAACCAGTTCATAAGTACATGCATGTAAAAGAGGTAAAAAAGACTGGTTATTGACAAATTCCATTAAAACATCTTTAAAAAGAAAATTAAAGAATGTTATCTAATGGCCTATACATGTGTAGCATTGAGAGTGTAGACTGATTGACAGATTCTCCTATTCACATAAGCTTTGTTACATTTTGTGGGAAGGTTCACTGTAATCAGTGAAAGAATTTCTCAATGACTTCACAAGTGTTTCATGATGTGATGACTTTTATTGTTATGATGTGGTTAGGTTAATTGATTGATAATAAAAAAGGAAGCCCTGATAATTGTATGTGTCATTTTGTAAGGAAAATGGATGCTTTGTCAATATTAGGCTGTACTATTGGAAGACTTCAGTAAAGTTATGAAGATGTATTGCACCCGGCCTCCCTGCATGGTTTCTATTGTCGCATTTTACAGTTTATGGCAAGACATTGTAATTACAGGGATCTCTTAACTTCCCACTTTGCTTCAAACTTTTAATGGGTGTAAGTATTAATTCATACTAGGTTGGTATCCGTAAAATTTGGAATTTGAGTCATGGCCAAATAAGTTGTACATGCTAGCATGTATAAGGCGGTTGATTTACTTATTATATTTTTCCTGGACTGTATTCTAACCAGTACTAACTTACCCTCCCACAAGGAACCAGTAACTTCTCAATATGTGGAGGAAAATCAACATTGTTGTTAAGTTATCATGGAATGGTATGACCTGCCACGACTGGGAATCAAACCCGGATCGAAAACAAAAGTCTAGTGCCTAATGTTTTAACCCTTTGAAACCATTCTATAAAAGCAGAATTGTGATTGGTCATTTTCTGGGCTGAAATTCAAATCAGCCAATGAGAGACTTGAAGACTAAATTTAAAGCTGAAGTACCGGTAATCTGTCCATGATGTATTTGTGTAGACACTATTTTGTATGTCGTAATGCTACCTACTCACCAAAAAGACCCCTACCCACCTTTTTATGGCCTCTGTTAATTCTTTTCATATTATGGGTTTAATATAAAAATCATATTATATTTCCTACCTACCTCTCGGTAGGGTTACCGCAAACAAACATTTTTTAAATAACAGCCTTACTATATGATATATACACAATAAACAAGTCATTCTCATGTATCATGACAGATATTTATTTTCTTTCTACATGTTTAACAAACATTTCTTGTATCAGAAGATCAATCTCTTTCAAAGAACTTTTGATGCCAGATAAAAGAGTACCAAAATATTTCACAGCTTCAGGGCGGCAAAAACTTTCCTGCATATTTGGTAACTTTTTGGCTAACCTGAAGAAATATGAAATCAAATTCAAACATAAGTGCTTGTGTTCAGGTATATCGCAAAATACAGATTTTTATATACCAAAGTTATGCTGGTAAAATAGGCAAAACACAGAATGATACAGAAATCTGATTAATTGGATAAGTTTTGTATTGTTTGTTTGTTTGGGATTTACGCCTTTTTCTAAAGTCACGAGTCATATGAGGTGGACAGTTTATCTAACCATCGTTCCTGGGAAAAAACAGTACTAGACTCCCGTCCTCCTTAAGCAACTGTCTACTTTCTCACATAAAGAGATATGGTCAGTAGCTGGGCTGGAACCCACAACCCTCCATCAGTGAGAGGTTACAGTGATTTGAAGTTGACGACCTTAACCACTCTATCACGGAGGCACGAAGACATAAAACACCAGTGACAAAGTAAGAGACATTGCTCTTCCATATGAGATTATTCCAGTGGTGAGGGAAACAAACTTAGATGACCAAAGAGACATTCTTCAGTTGATTTTAAACTAGACAATTGAATCGTTAAATTAAAACTAGAGAAGTTCACCTTATTTAAGATCTTAAGATTATGTGAATAGAAGATAATTTTAAACTGTCAAAAATTTGTGGAATAAAGAATAATGATGACGCATTTGTAACTGAATTGCTGTTGGTGACAATATGTCAGGATTAAAAAAGATTTCATTAATCAAGTGTTCTGCTAAATATCGTCGAGAAAGCTTCAATGTCCATATTCTAGTGTATGAAGTTCTCATTATAAGGGTCCAAACTTTAACAATAAACATAGTATTTCAACTTGACTAAATATTTGTAAGTTTAACTTGTCACGGACAACAAAAAACCAAGGCATGAAACTAACTTTGACACAGGTATACATATACAGTCAAATCTGTAAATAAAGGCCACCATTGGGAAAGTCATAATGTGGCATTTATTGACAGGTGGTCTTTATTCAGGGGTCATTTTGTTCTAAAAAGTCAATAACTGTTTTTAAAAGAATGACCTTTATTCACTGGGTGGCCTTTATTCTGAGGTGGCTGCTAACACAAGTTTGACTGTACATGTATATCATATAGGGCTGGAATCCAACCCGCAAGTCTGAAGAAATAGTCAAGACGTACCTTGTGACAGATATACAGACTTGACGAAATGAAAACCTGTATGTGTCCATTAGTAAGCACTATCATAATAACATAATCAACCGTATGTGACAGCTCGGCTAAATGAATTCAGTCTGAGATAAACTGATTTTATATCATATATTTTCTTAATAGAAATAAAAACTTACATTCGCAGTAATATTACTGTGACCAGCATCCATTCTGCAGGTTTGTATAGGATGTTTTCATTTGTTAAACTGGAATAAACAAAACACTACATTAACACACCTTCAATCAAACACACAGATACTTTACTTATTGAACCTCCAAGTGTTCTCTAGAAGATTCAAACTAGACATAAATTGTAGCGAGTTTTATTCACAGAATATTCATTATTTTGAAGTAAATACTTTTTTGATTATCAAAAAGTAGATGGCACTAGGTTTTCGCGGCTTCAAGAGAACACTGACCTCTGCATGTATATATCAACTTAAAACATCCATAAGTGTCTGTCTCTAACCTCATATTTCATACAGGAAATAATGTCAGTTTTGGGGGGAAAATGAAGGAAACGTACTTCCAAACAATCAAGCACTGGTCATGTCAGCTGTCTGGGACAAACTCCTGGGATATTGATGATAATTTACATTGTGTTAATTGACATTTACACCCTATATAAGAGGGAGGGGGTGGGGGGCTCCATAGTCAGTTCTCATCTCTGAGTATTAACTGTTAGCCCTTAAATAGCTGAAATTTTAAATCCCAACTGGGACCAGACAAATTCCACATGGGAGGAAGATGTCTAGAAAGCTAATGGACGTTCAGTGTTCCACCCAGGTGTGAACCTGGGGTACCCCTCTGGAAACTGGGAAAAAATCACCAAATTATCCAGGCTGTTGTTGCTACATAAAACCTCTAAAAACAACCTTTAGAAGCAAAATGTTACTTACTTGAAAGTACAAATCAGTTCCCGTAACTCTGTAAATACTTCTTGTACAAGTAAATGCAAGGGAGATAATATATCAGGTAGTCTGAAAAACAACAACAACTTATAATCAAGTTATGTGAAATGCAAACAAATTCACAAGAAAACACAATGTCCCCTCAGGATAACCTTGACCTGACCTGAAAATGCACAGGTCCTGTAGAGGTTGTCATGAGAAACCAATATATGAAGTTTGATTTCAGACTGTAGGTGGAAGCATTTTGATTATATAGACTAAGTTAATGTTTGGTACAAACAAACAGACCAAAAACAATATGCACCCCGTCTATCAATACCGTTATATGGGGGCATAGGAACATAATCTCAGATTTCATATCAGTTCAAAACCGGCAATAAATCTACTGAAGTCACATCACTAAATAAAAAATATGGAACATGCAAGTGAATATCATAAGGCCTGAAAAAAGAAAAATGTTTTAATAAAACAAAGTAGGTAAGTCAGTACCATGGTTTGTATCATTTGAACATTCAGGGTCGGTCAAAAAATTGAGAACAGTTCAGATCAAAGTCCAGTCACATACCTCACATTGTTCATCTAGTTTGTCAACTAAGTCAACAAATTAAGATTGACTACTGAAAACTAGTGTTTATAACATGAATTGTCAAGAATGGAGAAGAAAAAACTATCCAGTATTGATGATATTTCTAATGAAAAAGAACTACATTTGTACAATAACTTACACAATCTATATAAAGTTTATACTTACACTTTACTAACTCTCTCCAAAGTGATTTTCTGTCTTATAACTAATTGATCATATCTATCAACAGTAGGTAATAAAGCACCACCATCTTTACCATCTTTCTGTAAATCAATCAATAGAAATAAACAACAATTATAAAAAACATCAAGTTATGTTAGTGCAAGTCATTCATACTAATATATAAAATATAAAAGTAATTATTATATAATTGTTAATTTTTGACATGGTGTCAAACACACTTTGGATGATTTATGAAAATGGTCAAACTGGCCAACCCAGAAAGAATCTTACCAACTCAAAAACATTTATTGCAGATTTTTTTTAATTGTTGGATTATAATGGTTGGATTACTACATTGTAGTACATGTACATAAATGTTTGGTCTAAATATCTTTCCATGCTTGGTTCTGGAAAATATTTCAGTGTCGCTAACACTTTCGCCATTTTGCAAAAGTTGGAGCCAACTAGGAGCCGATATTATTTAAAGTGACACAGCAAGTTTCTAACTGATAAATAGAAGCATGACATTCAAAATAATGGACAATTATTGTGTAATATTGACTCACCTTTAAATCAACAGATTTTTCGGTGACTTTATACACAAATGAGCCTTTCATGAAATGTTCAACACGTTTCTGGTTATCCATCAACTCTTCCTTCAAGACATTAAAATGAGGCAACGGAGCCTTAGCTTGATCATTAAAATCATTCTCCATGGATTCCTCACCTAAGGGATTATAATGAGTTAATTTACACAGACTGTTGAATCAAAACAAATTAATATAAGGTCTCCTTGACTGTGTGTCAAGGTGACCTGAGATTTCTTTTTCATACTTGACAATAAAGTGATCCCAGTCATAGTTGGAAGTATGATTAGGGCTTTGTATTGACATACTTCCGATATGATATGTGTTAAGTTATGGGACTGGCAATACGCTTAGAATCCGACACACTGGCCTCATAAGCTAAGATAAAACTATCAAGTTTGAAACTTTACAGAATTCAAGTAGAGACATACTTTTCAATAGAAAATAGTCATTATTAAAAGCATCAACAAGCTGACATTCCAATATTTTTATAATGATAGCTTTGCAGCACACAGGTTAAATAGCCATAGAATTTAACACCTAATCAGTATGACCTGTAAAAAAACTATTGAGACAAATTTTATGTAAGTTTCCATGTTTTCTTTCATGAAATAAAATATGAAAATTGAAAAGTACCGATACGACCAATACCAAACCTCTCAATACAGTACTTGTATTTATTTTTCAGCATACCACAATATACCAAAATACTGGTATATCACAAAAGCCTTAAGTATGATGTCATACATTTTATAGTGTTTTTTTTTACATACCCAGTAATGCATCGAAGTTTCTCTCTTCAGCATCAACTCTGGCTATTAGAGCCTTATACTGCTTTTCATATTCAGGTTTACCAAGTTTAAGTTCTGTTTTCACACTATTATCAACACTGTCTTTCAAATATTCAGCAGTTTTTTCGGTTATCCAACATCTAACACCTTCACATATAAGCTCCATAGTGGAACCTACTTTCTTCTTCCTTGATACTTTAGTTAATTTTTCAGCACCACTTATATCTTCATCACCTTCTGATTGTTCATTTGAAAATTCTTCAATGCCTCTGTTTGAATTAGTTTTAAATTGATCATATTTGCCAGCCACATCCTTTTCTTTAACATTTAAACTCAAGACATCTCTGTTAAAAGTCACAGAATCTTTACCAATGTCTCCACTGTCGTCCACCTGTTGTTTCACAGCATCTACTGAATCAGTATTTTTATTTAAGTCAGACACACATCCAGTACTATCACTTGAATTTTTAGAATCAGATACTAGAAGTTTATTTGATTTATTTATCTCCCTAGGAACAGTTTCTTTAATAAGTATGGCATCATTAGTACCACTTTCCTTTTCATGGACTTCAGACTTAATGTCTTCACCATCTTTGTTCATAGTTGACTGTTTGTTTGCAGATTTTTTATCAACTTGCTCCTGATCATCTACCATTTTAGATAAAAGAGCTTTCCTTTTGTCTAAAAGTTGCATTAAATAGTCTGTCTTTGATTTGTCTCCTGTTTTACTTTTACCAGAGCTTTTCTCTGATTTTTTACTGTTTTTCTTTGATTTCAAACTATGATGATCATTAAATTCTTTAAAATCAGAGTCTGTTTTGTCACCAACATCTGCATCACCACTAACTGTTGAATCAGCTGACATTTGATCAGCCTGAACATCACCATCTCCTCTTTCATGTTGATCAGATATATCAACATCTTTAAGTCTGTCACTTAGAACATTTCTAGACTCCTTCTTCTCTTCATTATCTGTTTCACTATAATTAGATTTTGATGCCACTTTGTTATCAGTCATTGTTGACTGTTCAACATTTTGTTGCTTTTTCTTTTCAAGATCTTCATAATATTTGTCCATTTTCTCCAATTTATTTACATCTTCCTTAATTTCACCTGATTTACTCACAAGGACTTCATCGCCTAACTTTCCGCTGAAAAAATACAACACAATATTTAGTGTTAGTAAAATATTTTACACAAAAGTAATCACACCCCACTGATACTGCCAATTAGATTTCTGACAGAAAGCATCCATACAGTCAAAATTGTATTAGTGATCATCTCAAAATAAAGGCCATTCTTATCAAAACCGTCATACAGATTATTAAGAACAAATCAACCAACTGAAGGCTACATGCAAATAAAGGCCAGATATTGTCTTTCCCAAGGGTGGCCTCTGTTCACAGGTTTGACCATATCACTTTAATGACACATGTTGCTGCAGAGAAAATATTTTAGCATGTTTTGCTATACTCTAGTAAGTAAATAATCAGTCTTCAGTGTAAATGTTCAGATATTATAAGACAGTAAGTTCATGTGTAAATTTTTTATCATTCTCACAATAAAATCAATTTTTTCCTGAAGGTGAAAAAACACACACAAAACCTGTCCTGATACATGTATATACATAGACCCTTGACTTACATTTTACAATCAAGTGGTAATAAATCAAATTTTAAAGGTGGCAAGCTTTTACGTGTCCAGACTGGTACATTACTGATCTGTGTCTCCAGATGCTTGGATGCCTTGAAACATTTCGCATTGCAGAAGTTCTGAAAGATTCATAACAATTTAAGAACATATCAAAGTAAACATTTAAGTATATTTTATAATCATATTCTTGTTAATTGATGTAAATAAATGGACTTACAAGTCACGCTAAATATACCACAGCAATATTATGCAGTTTATTAAACACTTATAAATTTCTTCTAAAGATTTTTACTATCAATAATTTCCTTTTCTAAACCTGACTTGAATGATAGCAGCAAAATGATTTAAATTGCAAACACATAATTTACAACAGAAGGAGAGTATAGGTTCAAATCCCAGAACAAGTATAAAAAAATGGTATTTCCAAATCTAATCCAACAAAGGCATAATTCATTTTGAAAAAAAAAATTTACGCTTGCAGTATTAACAAGAACTGAAAAGGTCAAAATAAGTACAGATGCATAGGTTTCAAACACGATCAGAGATGAATCGAAACACAAACCTTTCGAGCCTCCAAGTCATACACTTTGTTAGTCTTTGTAGATATCATGTACTTCTGTTTAGACACCTGAAAAATAAAATTTCTATCTTCATTTCAGTTACATTGAATGGTTTCATATTAAACATACATCTAACAAATTATTTTGCCTCTTTTGCTTGTACTTATATCATACAATACACTGTTGCAATAAATCTGGAGGGTATGCAGCAAGAAGCATAAACTGCATTACGAGTACAAACATTTGAAACCAATAAAGCTGTATATGGAACGAACGACTAACAACAGATGTGTTTTTCTACTTTATTTTACCAATGTTTCGACTATACAATTAGCCTTCATCAGGGTATGTTTTAGAGTACAAACATTGTAAAGCATGGTTCACATTTGGCTCTCAAAACATAAACAAAGAACAGAAATACAAACAGACAGTAGGTTAAACTTAAGAATCATAAACATAATACCCGGTAAGCTATTATTCAGGGATTACAATAATATTATCAAAAAAAAGTTTAAAAAAAAAAAAAATAAGTAAACTTAGGGAAGTATAATCTGCAAAGCAGTGTTAATAGAATTTATTTCACTTACATTGCCTAGATCATTCGTACATAAAGGATACCCACATAACTTTGAGACAGCCCGTTCCTCAACAATATCACTGTAATGACTCTGTGTTATATACTGTAACTGTGAAACAAAAAAAGCAACATAGTGAAAGATATATATATATATCAATTATAAGAATGCGGTATTCGAATTTAGCCCCGGACTGAGTCCAACACAACAGCCATCGGTCCAGTAAATTTCAAAAGGTCAGAGTTCCAAAAATTATTTTTTAGCCAAATTTTATGAAATTTTGTGTTTTCTTTTTTTGTTCATCTAAAAGTTTGTTCAGTCAGGACTGTAAGGTTTACATTTTAACTTGACCGAATGTTCAGTGCTTATAAAGGTTTTTCATGAGGACTGACAATGAATATGATTACCAATAGCAACAAAACGAAAGATAAAATTGTATGTAACTACATGTAAGTAGTGCATATATTACATCATGGATGGTATCAAAGAACAAATCAAGATAACAAACATACTGAATTACACAGCATCACTTCTGTTATAGGATTATCAATCAGTCTTTCAACAATTCTATGAGCTCTCTCTTCACAGGCTACTTGGTATTCAACCCTCTTCCGTAGTTCAGCCTTCTTCGCTGTGTCATCTGATTGTGTTGTCATCTTCCTTACTACTTCTTTAAATCAAGACAATTAAATCATCAAAACAAATTACATTATCTTAATTACATGTCACTAAAGCCAACAAGAAAACGGAGCTGGTGTTACCTCATCAAAATCAGCATATTATTGCAACAGACTAATAATAATATACATCTTCACTTGATAACTATAGAAGTGTTTTTTTTCTAAGTATGAGATCTTGTAAATTGAGCATGATTTTATGGCTGAACAAGACTAATATTTATCCTGGTTATGCATTACCACAAGTCTAATTCTTTACTTAGCATAAACTTCATGACAGTACTAGTATGCAATCATGAAACCATTTAATTCTCATAAATAAATCTTGTTCATGCCTAAAAGCAAAAACATAAAATACTCTCTGACAATAACAATAAAATAATACATCAACTGTTTGCATTTTTTGAGACACTAAGTTGACTAACAATCTTATTGATTTTTGCTTTGAATACATGTATACTACGAATCGGCCAATCAAATGCAAGATAAAAAGCCACCCAAGAAATTTATGTGACTGAACTGAACTCCAATGAATGCGCAGACCAGTTATCACATGCAGAAATATCAATTCATATTGCAGTATTATTACTATTAATTCCAACTGAATTCACATTATTAGTAGATTACACGTATAAAAGATAAATTGACTGCAGAAATTACATAAATCATCGTTGAAAATGTTTGAAAGGTGCTGGATTATGTAATTTATAAACAACGGTAATGAAGACGGCATGCATGTGTCAGTTATTGTTATAATATGGGCACTCGCAGTATATTATAATTAAATATTAATTAAGTAAACAAAGGTATATCCATTAGATTTAGAATGTAGATATGATAATAATACATTATATGGTTTTATCAGTGTTTAAATCTGAAGATGTGATACTTGATTAGTACAGTCTATTTGATATTGCATACCGGTATTTCAGGACCAAATTTTTCATTGAAAAAATAGTCAAACCGAAACTGTCGAAATATTGAAATATTTTTATGTTTACTGAACCAAATATATATTCTATAAACGATTTTGACAACAGAATATTACGAGCTACCAGTAGTATATATCTTATAGAGCCGTGAAAGCCTGTAACTGAGAAAATCATGACATATCGCAATAAACGTTACCTTCAGATTGCGCAAGCAATTGTCAATGGGCGCAGCCATTTTGTATAATCTCTTCACTTCATATTAAATAAATATTTTATAAATTATATAAGAAGTTTATCATCACTCTTAATAATAAAATATTTAATTAAATTATGTACAGAATATTAGTTAGATAAAATGTTCTCGAACAAACAAAATAAATCCATAGCCTATTGGAGATTATCTAATAAAAGAAAAACAATACAATGTCCGAATGGAAGGAGAAAGATCAGCGTTTGGACGTGACATTCAACATGAATGCACATTTCATGTGTGTCGAGCATCCAGCTTTGATAAAAAATCCAGAGAAAGCCATGGAAACGCTTGGTGGACTGAAGAACATAGAAAATGTAAGGAAGTCATACATTTTCGCGAGAAAGTGTTTAAGTTTCGGACAGTGTTTTTCGGATTAAAATATTCCATTTGATTTATGAACTATGATGAAATTACAGAGTACAGGGTTCAACATTAACTTTTTCAACCACTGGACCAGTTGGTCTCCTAACCCAGTGAATTTACTAGACCTGACTCAATTTGTACTGGACCAAACGTTCTCAAGACAAGTAACAATGTATACAGGTTGTCCCTATTACCGCCTACCTAACTCTTTACCAGTATTAAAATGCATGAAAGTGCAAGTCTGAAATCGTACAATCATTTTATCCTCACAAGCAATTCTTCTTCTTGTCGAAAAAAAACAAAAAAATACTCTCAATAACAATAAAATAATACATTGAGTGATTGGATTTCTTGACGCACTGATGGCCATATGGATTTTTACATGATGACCTTAATACCGCCTATCGACCAATTAGATGTGAGATACGTAGTAATGCGGGAAATTCTTGCGTCATTACTAAACTCCAACGAATGTGCGGACCATCTATCATTTGCAGAAATATCAAAATGTGTTTTAGAGATACAATGCATTAAAATGCGACACATTTATAATATATAGCAGTGTTAATTTTAATTGAATGCAAATGGCTGTATGAACGATAAATTGACTTGACTGTAAAAATGATATAAATCATCAATGAAATATGTTTAAAGTCACGGAATGCAATGTAAACAATAGTCTGGTTTCCCAGGTGGAAACGGAAGTGGAGGCGACATGCATACATGTGCGAGTCATTGTTATTATCCGGGCATCGGCGGTAATAGTGTCACAACAGTAATAGGCATACAAGGGATATAGTACAATTCATAGATCTCTATATTGTTACACTGTTAGTGTAATGAGGATACACCAGTAGATATAACAATATTGACGCTTTATCAGACAAAAATCCAAATATAGAATTCAGGGTTTTCATCAATATTAATATATTCAGTACAACAGATTTTCTTATGAAAGTAACAGCTCTAAATTTGGCTGGGGGTCAAGGCCGGGGGCCACCTAGTTTATAACTTATTATATCTGTGACTCCTTTTAAGCTTTCATCTCGCCTTCCTGAATTCACATCTTTTGAGAGTCAGAAACGTCTTAGGGGAGGAAAAGTCTGACGTTCTTCTAAGTTTAATGCTTATGATTCAGAATTTAACTGGGGTGTCAAGAATTGGCCTAAAAAATGTATGAAGTTTGTTTGCTGTATGAAGTTTGTTTGTCCTGATTTCAAATAAGATGCTAATTTACTTTATAATATATTATATATATTTCTATTTGAAAAGGTGTATGATGAACCACTGAAAAGGTTACCTTTAAGATTCAGAACAGAGGACGCCTACTGTAAAGCCACATATGGAGATAGGTATGCTGTTTCACGTTTTTTGAATACTTTAACTAAATAATGTTATAATTTATTCACAAATTTCTGTGTCTTATTTACTGATGGTGCAATTTGAATTGTTCTCTGTTATTACTTTTTATACTGTCGTCTTATTTTTACTGTTGCAATTCAAAGTTACTGATTAAATTTCATATTTGAATAGTGTGTTTTCACAAATATACATAATGCCATTTAATTAGACTTAATTCTATTTCATGAAATGATACACTTGATATTAATGGTTATTGTTTGATAATTTTTCAGAATTAATGTATCAAATTTAGTCATAAAGATTATTCGACGTCGTAGAAAGTCAGATGGTCGGGAAGAGTATAAAGTGGTAGTTCTAGGTCGCATTGAGATTGCATATAGATTCCAGTGTAAGTATTATCACACACATATATTTACTTAAGTGTTATAGATGTTAATGTTACTTGTAAAAATAGTGCATCATTTATTTGGTTTTGGATGCTGTTTGAGTCATTACATATGCAAGGTTTTCAATAGGTTTGTGGCCAACAGGCCCAAAAGCTAGACTAACAGACCTGCTAGAGGGGGTCTGGGCATTTTCTAGCAATATTTTATCTTTTGAGATTCCTAACAGGCCCGAACACCTCTCTAAGCGGCTAAATTGGCCTGCAGCCTGCTGTTATTGAGAACCCTGCATATGATAATCATATACATGTAGAAGTGATTTTGTTATTTAAGTAGGTTGCGTCATACAAAAAGGCCTGGAGGAAACACTAAGTATGAACATCTGTTGTAATTCATTCTGATTGTAATCATGATATGTATAAATTTATACAACTAGAGGAGTTTCCTATTTTCAGCTCTTCTTGACTTCCAATATTTGCCCATGATGACAAAATGTGATGGTACCTATGAAAGCATTTATGACAAAGTTAGAATCAATCGGTTAGTTCCACTGAAAGAATATTTTAGCCATGACGTGCCACTGTACCTTCCTCCCTTGTCATTTTCTCGTGCGGATAAACCTGTGGACTTCCATTACAAACAAGAAATGGCTCACAAACATGGATATAAAAATCCTGAGAAAAACCGTCCCCCAAATCTGATTGGTACAAGTAAGTAAATCTGGGAATGATGAGAATTTTCTCAATCTTTATTATTACTTATTATAATTGTTTTCATATCAGAATACAGTAAAATCCACTTTTTCTGACCAGCTGAATAGTAAGACCCACTCAGATACTGGTACCATTTATCTCTGGTGCAGTTACCCACCTTCGTGATCCAGTGATAAAGGTCGCTGACTTCAAATCATTGTAACCTCTCACTGATAGAGGGGCATGGGTTTGAGTCCAGCTACCGACCATGTCTCTTTATGTGAGAAAGAAGGCAGCTGCTTACGGAGTTTAGTACTGGTTCTTCCTCATATGACTCTGATTGTTGAAAAGGGGCATAAAAACTCAAACAAACACATCTGGTGTAGTTTTTAATATCTCTTGTATTTTAACTTAATACTGAAACCAGGTGGTCTACATATTGGGGTTTTAGTGTTGGTGTTAAACATAGGTAGAATTTATGTTTCATCTTCACCTGAGTATCTGTTCAAAATATTTGTGTGCACAGACATTAACTTAGTTTTTAATTTTTGATACTAATTTTTGTAAACTGAACAATAGTTCAGTTTTCCATAGCTGTCATTGCTCTATGTGCATTAATATTGTTGTGGACTCAAGTGCTACGTTTTTTCTGCATTCACCATGCAATTGTTAAACTAGTTACTGTTGCATGTTGCAGTGCAAGTCTATGTAAGTTCAGTTTTTCTGATTTATACTATTTTTCAGTGAGACAAAGGAGATCCCTTTTTACTGTATTTGTTAACTTTGGTGAGAAGTTACCTTCAGAGCCAATTGTAGATGCACTGAAGAGGGTCAAAGGTGAATATGTCGATCACAAAGCTGAGCAAATTTTGATAAAGGTGAATCAATTACTGTGGATTCATTCATTTTTGTTGGGGATTTTATTTTGTGGATTTTGTGGGTCGGCTCATCCATGAAATCAAATCCCTACAAATTTAAATGCAGAGATAAGGCATTTTTTTCAAAAATCAAAATCTACGAATTTATGTCCCCACGAAATAGCCATTTTAGTAGAAACCACGAAAATTGAGCCCAACGAAAATGAATGAAAATACGGTCTTTTATTATTGACAATTTTTAAATCATTGAAAAACAAATATATTATTGAACAATGTAAATCACTAAAAACAAGAGATCTTGTTATGATTAAATGTTCCCATAATTGACAAAAGTTGTTTGTGTCCATCCAAACATAGCAAAATTGTAGTCATACATTTTTCCCAATTTTCCGATAATACTTTATGAATAGAATAGAGATTTGAGCTCATAGACTGTTCTGATGTTTTAAAATCTCGGGGCCTGTTATATTAATATTACTATCTGTTTCTTTTAGTTATTTGAGGAGAAACCACTATACCTGAAAGCTGAGATAGAACATCGTACTGGTTTCAAACAACAATTAAAGGTATTTCTACCTGCTATGTGTTTCTACTGGTTAGACGGACCTTGGAGATGTCAGTGGAACAAGTTCGGATATGATCCAACTAAAGAGTTATCAGCTAAAATGTATCAAACTGTGGATTTTAGAATTAGACAATGTGAGTAAAACTTAGCATGTTATTTATACTTAGGGACATAAGCCTTGTCTGGTTGGGTTTTCCGTGATATTTATAAAATGAGTAAAGCTACGTCTCTATAATTTAGCCTCCTTTATATCCTTCAATTAATAAACATTGGTGACTCATACCTTCTTCTTCCCAATTTTACCATTTTTAGCTTGGCTGTTTTTGAAGAATAAGTCAAGCTATTGTGATCACTGTGTCATTTGCGTCATCGTCTGTGTCTGTGCAAAAACTTTAATAATACAGTTAAAACAACAACACGTGTTAGAATTACTTTATGTTTCTTAACATTTCGGCATTGCGCTTTCGTCAGAATAATACATAATTTTTTTTTTTTCAAACACTTTAATGTAACTCTTATGAGGTAGCAACTTGAAACTTTATAGGTGTATAGATCTCTCCCTGAGGCTGTGAACACACAAGCTATGGCACTGTTTGCGGCGCTCTCATTTTAATGTATGATCACAGACAAAAATAGATCTATTTTTGTAGGCTTCACAAGACTTTTGTCCAGAGTATAAATATTAAAATCATTAAGCTTGAAATTTAAGCCCAAATTGATCATTGTGCAAATCACTCGACACTAACCCTGGTCTTGACACTTTACACTGGTTCGCTCGTCTGAGACCAGTGTTTTTTGTGCAGGACCATTAACTCATGGAATTTTGAAAAGTGTGACTTTATTGACAGGTGGTCCTTATTCAGAGGTAATTTTGTTCTCAACAATCGATGACTGTTAAAGAAGTATTGTGTTTATTCACAGGATAGCATTTATTCATAGGATAGCATTTATTCACAGGATAGCATTTATTCACAGGATAGCATTTATTCACAGGATAGCATTTATTCACAGGATAGCATTTATTCACAGGATAGCATTTATTCACAGGATAGCATTTATTCGATGGCGGTCACTAGCACAGATTTTACTATACATATATATATTGACTATATATTGACATTAATAAATGAATAACATTTCAGTAAAGCCTGGTCAGTTTGATATAAAAGCTAAACGAGGAACTAGCAGTATATACCAGTGGAACCAAGTAGCTAGAAGTCAGAAACATAATGTTAAAATCAGTTTAAAAGCCTTACAAGACGATTATTCTGAAGATTTAGAACAGGATAAGATTGATAAGGTAAGATCACAGACAGAAGTAACAGACCTGTTTTATGTAGAATTTATTACAATTTTACCAACACAGGTCCGTTACTTCTGCCTGTGGGTAAGATATGGCTTCTGTTTCTCAGATACAGTAAAACACTGCTATAGAGAACCAAGGCTGTTCAAGTTATAGAGAAATCAGACTTCCAGTGTACAAAGCTTTATCTGTCAAGAAATGCCCCATAAAATTTCAAAAAGCATACAATCAAATTGTTTTCATAACCTTATAGTGATTTCTCAAAAGAATTTTAACAAAATCTGTCGCTGTACTTTAACAAACATGATCATTTTAAGTTATCAGAATTAAGTGTTCCCTTAAATTTTATTTCACCATTTAAGCAGTGTTTGCTAACTAGTAACTCTAACATTCCCTGCTCGTTTTCACAAAGATTATGAACCATGATGTATTTTACCTTGGAAATGAGGAAAACTATGCCTGATGAAGCATTGAAAATGTTTGATTTTGTTGATTTTTAATTTCCAAGTTATCTCCCATTCATTTATGTTCAACTTTACAGGTCTCTTCCAATATTCATGATTTAAATTAATTCCGGTACTTGGGTATGATTCTTATCACATACAAACTATAATATTCTGCCAGATATAGCTTTATATACTGTAAGTGATTAATTAATTACTGTGTAGTATTTTTGTTTATCCTATCACACACATTTTTATTTCATTGTTTTGGGATACAGATGTAATGGATATAATGAGGTAATTATTAAGGTCCCTAGGAGAACGCTATAACCAGGTTCTACTGTAATATCTCTCTGCTCATTGGGATAAGTTTTACTTCTCAAGCACTAAAGAATTTGTTAGAATGTTCCACGCATGATTTCAACAATGTTGCTAAAATAGATAATCACTGCCTAGAAATTCATACCATCATGTCTCTTTATGTGAGAAAGTAGGCAGTTGCTTACATCTAGGATTGGAGTCTAGTAATGGTCATTCCCAGGAATTATGCCACGGTTAGGTGAACTGTCTGCCTCATATGACTCTGACTGTTGAAAAGGGGCATAAAACTTGATATAAACATATAAACAAACAAATTCATAATATAGGATTGATTTAGTACAGTAAAAGAGGGTTCAGTTCTGATTAATTGCATTATGAATTGTTACTAAATGGTGATATTTGAGAAACTCTCCTTTTACAATAAATTATTTCAATTTTGGTTATAAATACACTTGTAATTGTTTTATTAGATGTTTATGTTACTAAAAATCAATTTTTGAATTACCTCCCTTGTACTATTATTCTTATCTTGTATTTTTTGTTTATTTTTAGGAATTATTGTATAAATTTAAGAAGGATAAACTTCCACCGAATCGTATGATGTATTATCCAGTGTGTTATATAGAATTAAATGAAGTACAGAAACTACTGCATAAGAATGATGGCCAGGTTAGTACTCCGTATATCTTGATTTTGTTCAATTAGGGCTGAAAATAAAAATAAGTTTGTTTGGAGTGCTATGACCCAGAATTTTAGCACTGGGTAGTGGTTATTTACTACATAATAAGAGTAAGAAAAAATGCCCCAAAAAATTTTGAGTTGCTCGGCTCACTCCAAGTATACTTATTTTTATTTTCAGCCTGGACCATCCTTAAAAAATGTTAGTTTGTGGTAACCCTACCCGGAGAATTTTCAGTGTGTACCTAGAAAACATTTTCTGTCACAATTTAATTCTATAATGAACCTTAAATACATGTCAGAACGCTATTTTATTATTTGAAATTTTTTTTTTTTAACTGAGAAGCAAAAATAAAATTGAGTAGGGGCCTTTTTTGTTTAGTGGGTAGGGTTACCGCAAACAAACTATTTTTTAAGGATGGCCTTACAAATTTTTATTAGATGTCCTTCATGGTTATGTAGTGATAGTCTCTTATAAGCTGCTCAGCTAGCTTACAAGAGGCACAGGCTACCGGCGTGTGAAGGCCCCCACAGACCCTCTACTACCCAGGAATTATTTTTACACTCTGAAGTGTAAAAATAATTCCTGGGTAGTAGAGGGTCTGTGGGGTGGGCCTTCACACGCTGGTAGCCTGTGACAAGAGGTCGGTGGTTAGACCGAGGTATATGCCTGAGGACTTTACTCACTGTTAAAGACAGAAAAGTTGCCAACTGGCCGTGACTGTTTGTGTGTCACCAGATTCCTGTATAGATTTTTATAAAGAACCCTGGAAATCCTGTTTTCAAACTGTGATCATAAAGTTTTGAATATAGTACAGCTCTGCCATGTACCAGTATTTGGTTCTGATTTGTTTTTTGCTATTGTTTGTTAATGTTCCATATTATATCTTAATTGTACACCAACTATAATTCTGAGACCACAATGTTCTGGTTATAAATCATTAGAATTTGTATGAACGAATCACCTCAAGTTTTGGACAAAGTTTTTACCTGATGCTACCTCATAGGAATTATCTGTCTGCTTCTGTATTATCAAAGATTATGGTTTTGATAAATTCGAGTTTATTAGTCAACACTTAATGTATCATTATTTAGGGTTGAATAGTCTCCCTTGGATTGGAGACATTTATTTTAAGTGTTTTGTTATTGTATAAGGATGCTAAGAATAAACACAGCCCTGAAATGACCATCGCTGTCGAATGTGCCTCTAAACAACAGATAAATAAGAATAAGCAAGAAATAACTCGTAAAGGTTTTTCGGTTAGTTTCGTGAGTTTTCTCTCGATTGAACGCTAAATCTTGATTGGTTACATTTCTTAATGAAAGTAGAAAATCCTGATGTTATATGGCTTGGAAAATACAATAAATAAAAGTTATTGCATGCTTACATACATAGATGTTATAATCATACTTTAGTTTCTGAAAGCCACTGAAACTGCATTGATGATTTTATTTATGTCAGTTACAAAGTGTTAAGAAAACAATTGAGATCAGCTTTGTTCTTTACAATGTATATATACAAATGTATGGAAAATAAATAATGATAAAAAAATCTGAGATAATTTTATTCAAATAATTCTTAAAGCACAATATATCAGTGTCTGAAATGGCGTAAGGGATATTTATGTCTTCAAAGTAGAAACATATCAGGATGGATTAAATTTCACTCATTAAGTTAATATTCAAGTTAATTACAGGTTAAAAATGTCACTATAAAGGTGACTCTGTACATTCGACATGAATCAATTTGGTAAAATAAAACCCAGTCATTTATATAACATGTGATGGATTTTGCAGTTAAAGTCACCGAACATATTTCATTTTTATGAATTGTCGGGTAAGAATGGAAGCTATTGTCGAGAGATTTACATGAATAAATGATCCGTGCATAAATTTCATGCGGCCATTGATTTCAGATGTTTAGTTAAGTAAGCATTTTTTATAAAATGCAGAATTTTTATGTTAAGTGATTATTGTTTTCGATGAGTCATAACGCCTATCCGTATATTTCATATTCTCTCTCTGCAATAAGGTTGTAACTTAGATTATTAACTTATTCAGAGTTACTGCTGTATTGCAATGAATGTATTACATGTTAGGTAACTTAATGATGATGTAATAGTATGATAAAGTTTTTGAAGTCTTTCTACATCACTGATAAGGAGTTGAATTTCATCGATGGTAAGTGTAGTTGCGTATTTATTTCAATACATAACTTTTTTACTGCTTCATGGCCATTACAAAATACCCAAAAGTTCATAAATATACACGGTCGAGTGATTTTTATTCTGATGTTGAAATTTATTAGATTCAAATTGAGTTCAAGCTGAAAATTAAAAAGAGTTTGAATTAATCACGGATGTGGTTGACCTTGAGGCTGTTTTCACAACATCTAAAATGTCTTCTAGACTTAAGTATTGACTTTTCTGTTGAAGACAGATCCATCTAGATGTAAACAGCTGAGAATATGTAGATATTGATGTAATCTGTTGCTGGTTTTAAGTGACAAATTCATTCTGTTTGTCTGTCACCATGTAGATACAGTGCTTTTTCAGCTTTTTGGGAAATATGACAAAGCCTTTAAAAATGGGAAATTAGTGTTGCCGGGGAAACTTGTTGAACAATAACATGATAAAGCATGCATAATCTCCCTACATTGAATCACCAATAGATTATAACCTTGACTGCTGCAGACAAAGATCTGTCCTACAGGTCAATTTAATGATATTTTTTATAGAAAATGTGAATGGGGAATTTTTAATAAGTTAAGGGAAAAACCAAACTTTTCATGCAGGGAAATGGGGCCAAATTTCGTCACCAAAACAGTCCCCAAAAAACCACTGAGATATGAGAAATTACTTTTATCTGGCTGTTAAAATGGTTTGAATGCCATTTAAATCAGAAGAATGTTTAAAATATTCTGCACCTCTCATATTTATAACAACAGAAGTTAATTATTAACTCACACCTAATCTGTGGCATTGTTTGTTCTTAATGCTGTAATATATGATTTATAACCTCAGATTTTATGAGTGTCAAGTAAAACAGAATATTTTAACTTTACTTTCCTTCTTACTGTGGGAAGAACGCTTCACGTATATTCAACTTGAATTGATTACATACTTATCATACAAATCTATTTGAAAAGAAAAACTTACGACTTTGATGCATGAATTTTATGACAAGAGTTACATCATTCATGAAGGTGATTTTGAAGGAGAGCGTATGCATGCATGTCGAGGGCTCAACGCAACAGTGTTGTAACTCATATTGAAATAAGAACAAGTTATGTCAGTATTGCACTGAGCCCTCGATGTGTATCGTTTATCTCTTTAATATGACAACCTATTCAGGTTGTGTGGTTTCATTGAATACTATTTGAGATGGGGAATCTAGCCTGCTGACGTGGTGATTTTTCTGCTTCAGCTAATTCGTGATTGAAATGACTAGATTTGAACACTAGCTGTCAAATTATAAGTGCATCGTTGAAAATATTTTATCCAATCCTTTTCGAAGGGAAACTAGGATATTTGGTGTAAATGTAACTGTTGCTTGGTTACACAAATGATGCGATATTTGCAACTGAACATTTTGGCTCACTATGACACACAATGAAACTTTAAAATGTCTTAATCTTGTCCCGCATTTATAACCTGATGGTTAAAATCTCTCATGTAACAATTTACTTTCAGACACATTAAATTATACAGAAATTAATCTTCTATTTTACTCAGGTGTTCAGATATACAGAAAAAAAAGCCAAATTAAATGATAAAAATGTTAAGTTCTTGTCCATATAAAGTTGTCTGCTATTGATGAGACATAAATTAGTGCTAACTCAGTTTTCTATTAAAAGTCTATTTACTTATTCTTGATTGTTAATGCCTCTGTTATTGTCAGTATTAAAATCTTCCCTTTGTTATCATTTCACCTCCATTTAGGAGAGTAGAGAAGTGAATAGTTCTATGCTTTCATTCATCATTTACTTGTACTTACTTCAGACTATATATCTGGTGATGTCTGCATGGTCATTATCTGTTGTGGATATTATAATTATTTTTACTTTGTCTGATTGGTCGATCACTCATTCTATTGATTTTGACTGGTTGATAATTTTATATTTGTGTATAATTGGTGTCATTTATCTTTGATTGCCAGATATGGTAGAATACGAAGTGTTTGTACACTGCAATATAATTATATATACAGTCAAACCTGTACTAGCAGCCATCTCTGAATAAAGGTCACCCTGTGAGTAAAGACCATTATTTGATTGTTTAGAATAAAATGACCTCTGAATTCCAAAGGCTGCCACTATGGCCTTTATACACAGGTTTCACTGTACCTGTGAAGTTTGGTTTAAACATCTGTCAGTTCAGATTAGGGATTTAAGTAAAACATCATGTTTTGTAGCAAAACACCAACTGTGATCATTTCTGTGTTAGATAAACATTTCATATGAAATAGTTTCTTTCATATCGGGGAAGAAAAAATAACAAGTTTGACCGATGAATCAAACTATCCCACATGTTAGTAATAGTATTATACTTAAGGGTCATTGCAGGACAACCAAATAACATTTGTCATGAAGTATATATTTTTTGTTATTACAATATATTGGTACAGTGGATAGTGAAGTGGTTGGTCATCAACATGGGGATCTACATAGTTGAGTAGTTGAGGGTTCAAACCCTCCATCGGGTACGATTTTCCTCCTCCTATAACACCACTCATCACCATACAACTTAGGAAGCCTTTCAGCTGAACAGAAATTATGTCTGAAAATAAACAAGTTAGATTGCAAGGCCAAACAAACAGGCACACATAATACACTACAACCTCTCCAGAGTGGCCCTCTCTTGAGCAACAACCTCCCTTCAACAACAACATGATTTCCACTGCACTTTCAAACTTTTATTTTAACCTCTCAAGAGCAACAACCTCTCATCAACAACCTAATTTTTTGCTACTCCCAAAGGGTAATCAATGAATTTTACTTGTCATGTTCTTCAAGATAATCAATAATGTCCCAGAGATATACTGGTATTAAGGAATCCATATCTTTTTAAATTCAGTCAGTCGCCTTTTAGAAGTGTTAATTTCATTGAAGTTTTGTACATACAGAATGTACTGTTTGAGTTCATGTTCGCAATCTGTGTAATTAAATTACACTATTTGCCTTCAGCCATCAATAAACTGTACATTTGTATTTGATCTTACATGTAATTAAGATCACTTGCCCTTATATGGTGTTATTGTACAATGTGAAAATTGTATGTATACTATAATATTGATCTTTATGTTTGAAACTTTGATCTATAAAAACTCAACTATGTTGTGAATGAGGAGTGTAGTGATAACATTTTAATAGAAATCAAATTGTTTAAAAAAAACTGTTCATAATTTATTCAGGAAAGATTGAAAATCAGATAGCCTGAAGTCACGTTAGTCGGTGGTATGACTTTATATTTAGTATGCTTGAATTACACATTATACATGTACATCATTCTGTTATATACAGAAACACTTAATGTTACGGTGACATTTTTTTGGTCTCATGATAATCTATGTTTTGATTATGTAAAACCTATTACAGTACAAAACATCATGTACATTATTTACCATTGTCCAAAATTGTACATCATCAAAGCATCTGACAATGAAAAATATAAATTAAATCATGAATTCATGTCAGCTGTCTATTTATATTATATAAATATCAAGTATTAAACTACAGTACAACCTCTCCAGAGTGACCCTCTATTGAACAACAACCTACCTGCAACAACAGCAGGATTTTTTCCTCTGCATAATTTAACTGTTAATTTGACCTCTCTAGAGTAACAACCTCTCAACAACATTATTTTGCTACTCCCAAAGGGTGTTGCTTCAGAGAGGTTATACTGTACTTTAAATGGGTTTATCATCTTCTGGTGAAGAATGTTGATTGAGTGGTTTGTCAGTTTAAAACTCAAATGAGAGTCCTGTTTCTGTTAGATTTTTTATCTGAAGATTATAATAAATCCGGTTAATATTTATAAATTTGTAAAATTGTAAGACTCAAATAAAACATCTTAACCCAAAATCTGTTGAATCATCATCGAACATTCAATACTTTTTAAATGTTTTTGTGTTTCAAAAATGGCTACAACTCTTGCTTTTTTTTAAAAAAGATTAGTGCACAATGTTTTTGTTTTACAGTTTAGATTTTAGACTTAGCATGTTTTTTTGTAATTAGAAAGTGACCCTGATAGCCAGCATCTCCCCCTTGAAAATAAGCACTGGAATCTCCCTGTTTGAATTATAAATATTCCCCAATTTTGCCTCTGTGCTAGAATATTTCCCCTTTTTCCAAAAAAATAGGGCTCTGGCGGTATCCAAATATTCGGGTAATCACGAATCAAATTGAAAAATCAAGTATGAATAATCGTCATTAGACTAAGATTTGTGGTTCGCGATCTTGTTTTTTAACAAATTAAAAGCCTATTCTTCGTTCCTTAAAATCCCTTTTCTCTGAAGATATATTATCTCATCATGAACTACTTTGTTTGCCAAGATGTCCAATTGGTTCTTTAAATAATGATGATGGTAAAGGGAAGGGAGTACGTATAGATTCAAGCCAATGAACAATTTATATTGAAATACTTAATTATTCCTAAAAGAAATTAAATTTAGCTGTCTTTAGGACTGCAATTTTGAAGTTTTAGATGGGTTACTTGATAACAAAAGATTTGTAATTTGATTCCACAGCCCTACTTAAATCCCTTTGGTTTTTTTGTGTTTGTATAATTATGAAAAAAAAATAATTTGTGAATTTCATTAAAACTTTGTTTAAAATAAAAACTGCAAATTGTTCTGTTCCATTTACTATTTGGTTAGAGGTAAGATGAAATATTTTATCATTTGTGTTGCTAGGTAACAATAAGAAATGCTTTATGACATTTGTTCATTAAAATGCTAGATTTTAATCTTCTAATGTATTCTGGACCTAGGGGTTAGCATGTATGATTAAATGGATGATATATCCATTGGTTGTATTGTTGTAACAATGTTGTAATTTGTAACTGGTTGTATGTTATAACCTGTAGTATTGATATCTGTCTGTAGCATTTAAAGCGACTAGGGCCGAGACAGTTAGTGTGCTGAAGTTGTTTCTGGCTGATCCAGGCTCCAGTCTTGATTGTGACATGTCGCACCTTTCTCGCAATTTCTTCAGATATTAAAGGGGCATGCCCAGGAACTGCTGTGTCTTTTTTTCGTACACCAAAAATGCGTTTATCACTTGTAAAAACAATTATTACCGAAAAGTCAAAGAAGAATGTGCCTTCAAAAATGGCCCTATAACGCACGCGTGGGTATTTGTATGTCGGTTTAAATAAAAGGCTTACAAGCCTTTTATTGACGACAACGATATTTCCGATTCGTCTGAGAATTTAACTTAGCGTGAGCGCTGCCTTTCAAGCAGCAAAACAATGATATTTACCTATAATTGATCGATAGATAAGCTTTATGTCGCAAACAATGAACATGACATGAGCAATACTTACCATTTCACAGTTTGTTGACATTTTTTTCCGCTTTTGACACATCCCGAAAGGGCCGAGTTATGAAAATGACGAATATTTTCTAAGGCGTAATCGGCAGGTTTGGTAAATCTTGAAATGTGTATTTTGAGTCAAATAGCGGGACATTTCGTAAATATTTTAGGCATTCAAATGATACCAATTTGATTTATATTCGAGACGCTTCAGTTCCAGGGCATGCCCCTTTAATATTTTTACGTATCAATATTGGCAACAAGAGCAACAACTCTTGCATTTTTTCTGAATGTGTCATGAAATAAATTAGAATATCTCAGGTAACCATCAAAGAAATAAGATTAATTGGTCAATACTATTCTTATAATTTTATCCTTTTTGAAGAAGAATTAAGTAGATAAGCCAGGAATGGTTCAGTACAATGAGTGCCAGGATAGAGCCAGGCCAGAATGCACACCCTGCAGTCTGACCGAGCTTTTTTAACTCTTGGTTGAATAACTAAATTGCATAATGACACCCCTTAAATTGATAATGGACTGTTCCAAAATGTAAGTTTGACAAGTCCATTCAGCAAATTCAGCAGAGTTAGGGTTAAAACATGAAATGTCAACTAATTAAGTTCAATGAAAAAAGATTGTTCGATCACTGATACAGTGAAGTAATTGATGTTATTTGCCTGCTGGTATATAGGTTGTGAATCTTTTATAATGTTGAAATGATCAAAGTGATGTACATATTAACTATGTAAATTGGTTTTATTGATGAGTCTGATATCATCTCTTAATGTAGAATATCTTGTTACAGTAGTTTTAGGTTGAGTTTTTTTTTTTTAGCTAATTTGGTTATTTTTTCAAAGATGTTTAGCTAATAGTTGTATGGATTGTCTGCCTGCGGGTGAAAAATATTTTCAATGATTTAATGTGAACTTTGTAATTTGAATGATTTACTGGTTGAGTTTGAGTTTTCTGTTGAACTTGCCCAGTATTGTTTATCTCCAGTGCTGATGGTCAGGAGTTTGAGTCTAGGTCTGTAGGCTCAGTGGTATTTATAGGCCGTGGGGCCGTGGTCATGGTAGGTCATAGTCCCTTCTATGAAAATTGGACCAAAATGGGGATTCCCCTCCAGATGTGGTGAAGTTGCTGGCCCCTTATGGAAGGGTAAGTTAGTACTGGCTAGAATACAGTCCTGGAAAACTGGGAAGATGAATAGGCTGCTTTATGTAAATGAAAAAAAAATTAAAAACAGCATTAAACCCAAATGAATTAAAGTGGTACATTGTATTTGTCTCCTGTATAGATGGTCAAGAATTTGAAGCCTGGTGTATGTGTACCTGGCTTACATACAATAAGTTTGATTGTGCAAACTACAGTTACTCATAATTTATTGATGCCTTGCCACATAACACACTAAAGTTCAAGTTTATTTATTATGATGTTTTTATAAAAATAAAATTTATTATAATTTTAGTTTGACTCTTGGCTTACACTATTGAGATAAGTTAAACTGCTTTAATCAGACTTGCTATATTTTCTCTGTATGTAGTGTGGCTGTTACATCTAACATAATAATATAAATTCCTTGAATGGTGAGCAAAACAGAGAATTAGGAAGTAATGAGTTTCTCTGACAGTTTGAAATGAGATGTAAATTTATGTCCATAATTTATTATTAATGACTCGTAAGCATAATTTCATCTTTAAGGTTTTGGATATTCGTTTTTTATGATATTCTGTTAAGTAAAATTTGATACAGTTTAACGTCAGATCAAAGTCACATAAAACAGTCTGTCTTGGCTAAATAAACAGTCAGGTGTAGATGATCAATGGTTGTTGAAACTTGCCACAGTACAAGTGATGGCATAAGAAAAAAAATAGTGACTGCCTTTTTATCATTAAGCATTGGGTGCTGTATAACAAAGCTGTTCTTTTAGAAATGGGCTCACGCCTAATTACAGCGAACCTCGGACAAATAAATCGGCCAATATGGACTTCCCTGATTAATAAACATTACATCTCATGATCAAATAAAGGTACAGAGAAAATATTGAAAAATGTCGGAGAATAATTGTTGTGTTATATAATTACGAGTATGTTGGTATTGTTATTGAAATAGGTCACTACATGAGATTTCACTGTATTGGTAGAATACATTTATGAAATTGTCGCTGCATTTATCCAATTTTAGCTGTCGGATTAAACATTTCTTCACCCCAATGATTGGGTCTAACATTCCCTATGATTTAGTCTATAATTGTTCATACTTCTAGAACTATCGGTATTCATGAAGTATGCAAGAATAGTTCATGTAAAATTCATGTTTTCTTGAAGCTTTTCAAAGGATTAAACTTTTTATCTTTAAAAGGACTTAGGCTCATTTGTAATGATTTATAATTCAACATCTTGTAATTTTATTCATTTGATAGTTTGATAAATGATAATGACAACTTCATCAAATCATGTCAGAATTGTGGTCAGACAGTTATCTATATATACCTATTATAGCTGTAGAATATTGGGTAACTATTTTATCTGAAAACACATTAAAATTAATAAAAAAAATAAACCAATTAACGTTTCTTTCATATAACAAGCTACTAGTTTCACAAAGGTTTCGTAACAGCTTAATTTATCAACATGTCACTTGTGTTTTTTGTACTCCATATCTTTGTAATGAATGTCTTCACATGGAGTGTTTGAAATATCATATTTTGTTCACTGCAAAATAATTTGTGCAGATATGTAACTGCATATTTGAGGTTTTGTATAAAAAAACATTTCCTTATGTTGTTGTTGGTTTTCTGTAACTGCAAGTTTTGTATTCTTTTTGTTCTAAAACCAGGAGGAGTGTCTCTTTCTTTCATACATTTAGTTGTTAGACTTAAAGTAAAATTAACTTTGTTTGCACTTTACCAACCAACTCGAAAAAAAATTATTTCCAAATCTAGGAGAAATATTTCTTCAGAGTAGTATAAAAAAATTAATTCATTCTTGGTAAAGGTCAAATTCAGAAGAAAAAATTTTCCTTTCTAACAACATTTTTCTAAAATTCAGTGTCGGTAAATGGTCAACAAATTTATATTTATTTTTGGCCTTGAAAAGAATGCTTGAAAATTCTGGAACTAGTACCTCATAAAACGCCTGGGTCTTTCAGAACTCCCTCCCCAGTGTTTTATACAGTCAATGAGTGACATTTGTATTTTTTTTATGGAGGTCTTTGTTTTGTGACTATAGGATGGTGCTATTAATGATACTTACCTCACTTACATCATGTGTACTTATCCAGTCAAATAGTTCATATGAACTATTCATAAACTATTCTGGATAGTTCATAAATAGTTCAAGAAAAACTTACGTTTTCATGAATTACATTTAGAGGGGGTAATTCTGTCACATGTGTTTGCTTTAAAAAGAAAACCATTAACAACTATTCGAAAGAAATAAGGATGGTATTCTTTCCAACTCTTTCTGCATGGGGTGGCCCTGACTTACTGACCAAAGCTGTCAAATGAGGTGTTAACTTTTTTTTTTCAACTTCAAACATTTGTTGCATTAAAATGTACATGACGTCATGTATAAACCATAGATAAACTATTGTAAAAAAACCCTGCTAACTGTATCTGTTTGAAGCAAGTTGTGAATAATTACTTCATATAATGTATTATAACGAGCCCAATAGATAACAATTCTGCAATAAACTAATTAGTCATGATGATGAATGGACTCCATAAAGCAACACTCCTTGTCAAGTTTTCAGCACAGGTAATATATATTTGTAACCTCACATGTGATTTTTGGTCTTGAATGAAAACATCATAAGTGTAATATACAGTAAAGATAGGGTAGGCAACAACCTGCCTTCAAGAGCATGTTTTTCCCCACTGCAAGATTTAATTAACAATTAAATTAACCTCTCTAGAGCAACAACCTCTCTCGACAACAACATAATTTTGCTGCTCCCAATGGGTGTTGTTTTGGAGAGGTTGCACCATACTAGAATGATACATGTTTATAATATCTAGCTCTGTGGTCACTAAAGACCCCTCCCCCACATGGGTGAAAATTCTTTGCTTCAATATTCTATATATTTATCATGTTTGTGTAAATTTGTTAAAATTATATCGAAAGCTCCTGAATAAATAGCAAATAAATACTGTTTATACTGAAGTATTTGTATGTGCCCAATTTGTCAAGGTCAGCTGTTTAAATTACTAATGTATCATTCCTTGCGTGAAATAACTGACTTAACATCTATGTATATCAAATTTCCTTTAGCAGTTTTATGTTGTGTACTTAAAATGTCTCCATCACGTTCTCAGTGAGGGTGAGATTTTTTAAATCATTCTTCAAACTTTTAATTGAAATTAAATTGACCGTTGCAAAAGTATTTAATTCAAGTAATTCACAGTTTTGGTCAAAGTGATTGATGTCTACCTGTTTGTTCTGTCTACAAAGTTTCTTAAATCTGTCAATGTGTATACAAAGTAGGCTTAAAAATACTGTCACAAAACTGTGACGCTCTCTGTAGTTAGTATAATTTAAAATCTTGAAATTACAGTCCATTTTTGTCTTGACTGACATTGACCAGACTGGACTACGGATAATAAACTACTCTTGTTATCATTAAATGTCTACCACAGGTGTTAATATCTTTTCAACAGTTAAGATACTTTACAGTTTTAATAGATCAAAATTGCAGGCTGTCGAAAACCTAGTGTGATAATTATATATGAATGTTTACAGGTTTTCAATTTTGTCCCCAGGCTATAACTGTAATAGTGCGAATCTTATTATAAAATTTTATACTCAAGTAAGTATGTGAATATATAGATATACTCTGTATTGTGTATTCATGTAAAACTTACTTGATTTTGATCCAAATATATAGAAATTTAAACTATTAAATTACCATGAAATCTTTCAATGAGAAATGACCTTCAGACAAAAGCCTGCTTGTCAATGACAGCCTCTTTTGTAATAAGTTATAGTAATTGATATGAACATAAGAAATACTTTTTATTTTGCTGTTTATTTCATAAGTTTAGATGAATTGATATCTTGAAGTATTATTGACTCTGATTTCCTCATGTATCAATCAATATTTCATCCATTCATTTGCAAAAAAAACCTGAATCAATGATAGCTGTAGACCATCCCTTTGTGACTAGCAGATTGTTGATAAAATGTATTAATGAACAAAAAAAACCAACATATCTAATAAGGCAGTGAGTAGGTTCCAGGATATTGATAATAGATGTAGCTGTCAAGTGATTTATTACTTTCAAATTATCAGTTTAATTGCTTAACAATGACATTTTACATACTATTAGGCTTAAAGGGGCATACCCTACAACTGACAAACATTCTTTGAAAATGTAAAAATGTGTTAGATGTATATGTAAAACAATATATAATGGATAATTGCAAGAAGAACTTGGGTCATAAAATGACTAGTTTAGGTACTAGCCGCAAAAATCATAGCTATGAATAATAAATCACTTCCACCCAAAAATTGTACAACAAATTCCAAAGAGTTTCCGATCTTTTATGGAAACTAATATTTTTTGTGATCTTATTTTTAATTGGATGAATTTTTGGTTGAAACTTTCTTCGTCGGCTTTTTTCTTAACAAGCTTCTAATTTATCATCATTTTGCCTTGATTCTAGATTCACCAAGTTGTAGGGTATGCCCCTTTAAAATAACTGTTTGTTTCTGCTTTCCTGGCCTACCCTATTGTTTCCAAGTGACACTTGACTTTTTATTTATTTATTTTATGGCCTGCGGAATAGTACATCCACTTTCTCACCTGTTTTAACTTTCCACATGATTTTATGAGCCAAAAAAGGCCCTGACTTACCTACCCTATCTTTAATGAGCATGTAACCAGTAACAAACTTTTTATTTATTTATGCCTTGAAATAAATTGGATTCATTAAGAAGCACTGCCTGCTTACATATATTATATATGAGCCATTAGACACAGTGATGAGATATAGATATAAACATTCATATACAAATGTAGCTCATTTCATCTTAATGCTCAATTTATTGTTATAAAAAATAAATGCAGTTTTCAATGCTATTTTCAAATTATTCTTGCGTAAAATTTGAAAACCTAATAAATGAAGAATTTATGATGCTAGTGGATATGGTTAACTTTTTTTGCCATATAAATATGTTATGCTTCACTTCACGTTGTTTCATGCATTTGGATGGGAAATATTATACACAAATTTGGGGCTTTTGTTAAATTATCATGATGCATCTTGTGTTTGTTAGGGCAGGGAGGGGGGGAGATATGAGAGACAGTGCAATGGTAAAAAGGTGAGAAAGTGGTTGTTCCATTTCTTGGGCCTAATAAATAGTCTGGGATTGTTGGAGGAAAATTAGGGTAGGTCTGGACACCAGAAACAAACTTTTTTACTCCTAACTGAAAGATCATTGCTGGGACATAGAATTGTTAACAAATAAAAATACCTCACTTTATTTACTACTACAGTTATGTATAAATGTAGAAAAAGTCCAATACTCGTCATATTTTGTTATTTGTCTTCATTCAAAACAACTGATTGAATGTATGAAGATAGTATCAGGTATAATGTAAATTTAAGATACCCTTGACTTACACTCTGTTGAACATATTATACAACACTCCTTTAGTACATACATTTTAGCAGTTCATTACAATTTAAGATTAAGTGGTTTAGCAAGTTTTAAGTCAGTTGCAACCATCCACATCCATACAAGTCACAATTTTATGCCCTTGACATCTATTAATTTTTGGTTTGTCTGTTTTCAAAGAAAAAGACAAGCTATTGTGATCCCTGTGGCATCTGCGCCATGCAAAAACTTTAATAATTCAGAAACTATGAGGAAGCAACATTTAACTTCATAGGTTGGTAGATCTCACTGTGTCGGTGAACAGATGAGTGTTGGCACCACTTGCAGTGCTTTCATTCTCATACATAGTCAAACCTGTGTTAGCTACCACCTCCAAATCAAGGCCACCCAGTGAATGAAGACCACATTTGTTTATTAAACATACTGGCCTTTGTTCACAGTTTTTTCCCATATAATTCAGGAGACTGTATGTTCAGAGAAAGATGGATGGTGTGCTGAAGATTTCAATGTACATTGTAGAGATATTATGTACCAGTATTTAAACAGACTGTTGTCTGACAAGGATACAGTGGAATCCAAGTTTTGGAGAAGTTTGTAGTTTTTATTTTTACGCCCTTCTTTTTTTCTCAAATTTCTAAATACATTTCATACCCAGTAGATCTGAGTTTAGGACATTTGCCCATAGACATTTGCCCCCCAAAGAAAAATGGTCCTGTGGACATTTGCCCCCAGCAGAAATGCTAGGTAGGAAGTTTGTCCCCCATTGCTTATTTTTTAGTAGACATTTGCCCCACAATGTTTATTTTTCAAGTATTTTTAAAACCAATGTAATATATAACGGGGTTTTTTGTGGCGGGGGGGGGGGGGGCAAATGTCCTTTTTTGGGAAGGGGGGCAAACGTCCATTAAGAATTAAGCACTAGGGGGGCAAATGTCCACTTAGAAATAAGCACTGGGGGGGCAAATGTCCACTTAGAAATAAGCACTGGGGTGGAAAACGTCCATTAAGAATTAAGCACTGGGGGGGGGGGGCAAATGTCCACTTAGAAATAAGCACGGGGGGGCAAATGTCCACTTAGAAATAAGCACTGGGTGGGGGGGGGGGGCAAATGTCCACTTAGAATTAAGCACTGGGGGGGCAAATGTCCACTTAGAAATAAGCACTGGGGGCAAATGTCCACATGACCATTTTTCACTGGAGGGTAAATGTCCGTATCCCAGTATATCTATGTGTGGAGTCTGTGATTTGTGTATATGAAGTTTCCTAGACTGCTCTTTTTCACTTTAACATGTATTCTTATAACTTTCTTCAAATATTTTTTTGTGTGTCTTATTGGTTTGTTCATATATACCCGATGATCCAGGTTTTAATCCCAGAGATTTGAGAAAGTATATAACTTAAATTTCATTGAGCCCAATCAAAAACGAAATTAATTTTTGGTAATCTGACATTATGACATGCATCAGACACTTCGACAAAATTTATAGGAGTTTTGAATTAAAAATTGTGTAGTTGATATCCATAAATTTTTATGAAATGTCGGATTGATTTTCAACACAGCCTAAAGTATTATTGTTACATTAGCTCTCTTTTTTAGATCAGTACAAAAACTTATTCAGTATTTTGAATTTCACAGCTAAGAAGAAGAAGAGAAGAATAGAGAAAGTCAGTAATGACAGTGATACTGAAGGTGACTTTTATGACACTGGTGAAGCAGTACAAGATGAGACTACTGGAACTATTATCAATGATGAGGGTGAGGGAAGTAATCTTGGTACTGACGTAGGTGATGACGAGGATATAGAAGAAATGGCTGATGATGATGCGGAGGACTTAGATGAGTCTGGTGAACTTGATGATGAGTCAGAAATGATGGATGTTGATAATACTTAATAATCTCTTAGATACTTGTGAAAAATCTTATGATAGAATAAGAAATATGGTGGCAAAGAAACATAATCAGTTTGAGTTCAAAATGTGAAAGTACATTTATTAACTCAAAAATGTGATTGTACTGACTCAAAAAGACGAACACTTGTAAGATGAAGTTAACTGATGTATGGAACAACATCGACTGTCTGTTGAATGTTCAGCATTGTGAAGCACTTTACGATACATGTACTAGTATTACTGGTGGAAAACCTTTTTGGCATGTACGAAGTGCACATGACGAGCATAGCAAGGTTTTGTTGGCGTTGATGGCTCCAGAGCCAACTTATTGAATGATTTAACATTGTGATCTAGATATAGCTCGCGGAGACCAGATAGAGTTCATGAATATGAGTATTATCATCTGTATTAAATCTGCCTATGAGTATTGCATCTGTCTGTACATGTACATGTATGTATGTACCCCGATTCTATACATATGTATGACTATATACTCTGATATCTAAAGCAATGTGAAATACAATGGATACAAATAAAGCTTTAGATACTCATGTTTGTATATGTTAGTATGTGTTCCTATAACTCTGAATCTGGTGAGATAAAGTTACTACTGTTACAAATGTCAGAATATGCCACAATATATACATGTAGTAATATTAAATATTAGTGTGTGTGGTAATAATTCAATAGTATCAATTACCAGTCGGAAAATGTGTTTTCCTGAAAAGTTACATCCATTAAATTGTGTTATACATAACCCAAATATGGTATGAATACTTTTGACGGCTTCTGAAACTTGAATGATATTTACCTCAATTCTGTCTATTTTGACTTCTGTGGACAATGTCGTGTCCATTGGATAGTTGTCTATGGAGACCACCCAGTTCTCTGAAATTCATTTTCTTTGTCGAATATTGCTTGACTCCATCTGCGTTTGTGTAATTAACCCAGATAGGTCATTAAGTCCATGTGAGAGACACAGGTAAGCCACAAGATTGTTGTAAGTGTACCAGGTAGACCATAATGTTTGTGTTAGTGACCAAGGTAGACCACATGGTTTGTGTTAGTGATACAACAGGACTATGTGAGAGGCCCAGGTAAACAGCAAGATACGCGTCTAAGAGTCCCATGTAGCCCCAAGATGTATGTAAGTGTTCTAGGTAGACCACAAGGTGTGTGTTATACTATGATACCACAAGGTTTGTGTAATGAACTACAATAGTTCAACGGGTCTATGTAAGTGAACTAATGGTAGATCAATAGATCTGTAAATGGTACACGTAGACTACAGGATTTGTTCCATTGACACAAGTAGACCAATATGTGTCTAAGTGGCACCGGTTGACCAAAAGGTCTTTGTGACACAGGTAGACTAGTTGGTTTTTAAGCATCCCAGACTGAATACAAATTATTTGTAAGTGACATATGTAGGTTAAAAGATTTCGAGCTCAGTCGAACCATGTTAGTTTGGTGTCTGATGTTGGGGATCTGGTCTCTATAACTTTTCTGATGAAATTGAAAAGGTGTTACCAGAGGAATGTTTCTAGTTCTGTTCATGTATAGATGATTAATTTCATACTGCATGTTGCTTTGTAATGATGCATTATGGGAATTCAGATTGTTATCTAGAATACTGAACGATGCTTTAATGTAATGATGTATCAACGTAATTGGTAGGATTTCTTTGTATCAAAGTATTCTATAATGTCATTTAGGCCTTGTGTTGATAAATCATGCAATATGTTCTTACAATGATTAATGATACTGTTCTAATCGATTGGATTCAGATCAATATGGCTTTCTGAATGTTTTGCATACAAAGGAAAAGGTTTTGTTCATTATAGTGTCACACCTATTGAAAGGGCCAGCCAAGTTGGCTTATGAGACACCTATCTTTTGTGGATACAATACCTCCCAAAGTTCTTTCTCTCATTGTCAGGCGCATGGCTGAGATGGACATACGGTAACCATTATTTAACTAGCTGGTGGTTCAACAACTGACTGCATTAGTTTAAACCCTGTTTCCACCAGGGTTCGAACCTTCGATCTCCCGCTCCGAACATAGTGTAACCAGGTAGCATAATTTGATTTAAGAGTTGTATGGAAAGCGTAGTTACTTTCGTGATTTGTATGGAGAGGTCTTGTAGTGTGTCATACAACTACACGATATGTATAGGGAGGTCCAATGTGAATCGTACCTTTAGGATATGTTTAGATAGGTTCAATGTGAATCATACATTTAGGATATATAATAAGAAGTCAGATGAAGTCTTCACGTATAAGGATAGCGGGGTGTGTAGAGAGCTCTGCTGTGTTGCATACCATTGCTTGTTCTTTCTATGCTATGGGAGTTTCATAAACAACTTGTATACATGTATATTGTTGCTGTTACGGATTCATATATCTTTAAATACTTGCATTAATTAGATCTAGTGCGTTGCATAATACCAGTTATATGATATAAGTATTCGCTGGGTCCGCTATGTACATATTGGTCCCAGGTTTCCGCTGACTGACGTCAAGTATCTGAATCAATAGACACTAATAGTACATAGTATGTATAATTCATTCCTTATTGTGATCAATATTCCAGGGGGAAAAAAAGAATAAGGAACGTGTCTACTTTTTTAGTTTTTAACAATTGTATCAAACATATTATGGGTCTCGTAGGTGAAGAGGTTATGGTATCAGGTGTCTGACTAGTTGTCACAAGCCCCTCGTTCTGGTTGATGGTTCTAGCAGTGAGTATATGAATAAGTATTAAGATCTCCTTCCAACTTTAAGGCTGGAAAAGTCGCCAAAATTACCTTTGCTGTTGGTACAACGTCAAACACATATTTTAAAGTTTGTGTGCAGTTACTGTTAAAAAAGCATACATAACAAAGATACTTGATATTACAGTATTTTTATGTACAATTTTACACTGGTATGTACCTCTCTCGCACTTTAGTAGCACATTTAAATGGTCTCGACTTGTTTGGTGGCCATGTTTTTTATGTAACACTTGTTATACAGGTTATGTAAATCGTTTATGCAACCTTTTTTGCTTGCATACCAGTTTGCAAAAAATAAGATCTATGATGACAAAAAATATATCTTACATGATGGTTTTAAAAACTTAAAACGATTTATGACAGCAGGTATTGCTTTTTATTTATTTTTTTGTAATTATGTCGCAAGAACAGATGTTATCATTGTAGTTTTATCATGACTGTGAGACAGATACAGTTTATAACTCAAGTTTTATAAGGTTATTAAAACTGCAAAGAAAATATTCATGATTTGCTGTACGAAAGTTTAGTGTGCAATGACCTTGACAAGTCTGAAAGCCAGGAGTGGTTATGTCCTTGAATATAAATATTTTCGATGCAATTCAGTGTGTGTCAACATGCTGTGATTGAGCTAAGTTTGTATGCAGATGGATCGGTATAAAATTGGGCATGCTCGCATTATTATTGTGGACTTGTAACTTTATAAGATGCACTGATGCAAACCTGTTTGTTTTTATATTTATAAGATTATCGACACATGTGATATGAGGAGTGCACATACTGTACTATGTCAAGATAACCAACAGACATGGTGGTAAACATTTCAATTCAAGGTCATAAAAGTATTAAGTTTTGAAAGAAATTTTTGATTAAGAACATGTCATAGGATAAATTTAGAGCTTTGCTCATCGTAAAACAGCCAGAGGCCTGGGATTTCTGAACGGTCTTAGTATTTGATTTGTAATGATGTGGTGTGCATTGGTACGAACTTTATTTTTAACGTTATTTTTGTTTTATCCATATCTTTGGAAACTGAAATAGTCCATGTAAATTTTGATATGATGATATTCATTTCGGTATGTATCGGACACCTTGGTTATTGTTCTGAACTTATATCCTCCTCCACTGTCAATACTGGAAAGTCTTGCTAAATTTGTTGTAAAGGAATGGTTCTTTGCCTTTATACCGATGTCTTTGAAAAATGCGTTTTGTTCTTGTATGACTTTAAGATATTGGGTTGAAGACCTGTTGTCCTCTCTTGTCGTCCTAAATTATGGGCATAACGCCACACCTCTTGTAATGTTTGGAGTTTTAGCACTTGAAATGTACCATAAAGCCTTTTTCTGTCATAACGTAAGTTGATGAAGTCAGAATAGCTTTCATGTATTTTCACTGTTTTCAGGCATCATTATCTGCATATATGATTGGCAAAGCTTCAATACAGCAATGAAAAAATACAAATATGTATGTTCATTTTAATTTCCCATCTACTGTTACTATTTATCTTATTGTTTGGGGTTGACGCTGTTTTCAAAAATGATTCAGTTAAATACGGCGACCGCTTCATCTAACAAGTTTTCCTGGACGAAATGCTGACCGGGCCTGTACTAACTTTACCCTTCCGTAAGGAACCAGCAACTTTCCACATGTGGAGGAAAACCGACATTGTTGTCAAATAGATGGAATGGATAACCAGATAACCTACCGTGACCCTGAACGCTGGGTTATAAATCCTCAGACCACTGCCGTTGTCTTCTAGTGTTACCTCTAACAGAATTTGAAATATGTTCAGCTGTCAGAGCTCTACATTTGATGGACAACTTTTGTGACAGATTGTGATGATTATTATCTTGTTATGAAGAAATGCTACTTTCCCTTGTATCCTTGTCATTATGGAGTGTTGCGGTTTTCACTTTGTTTATTACTTAAGCAGAAAAAATATTTGTTTCATTTTACCGGATCTACCATAATTCTCCCATGTGACCCAAGACTTTTATTAAATCCGAGAAATAGTACACCACTTTCTCACGTTTTACTTTCCCACAAGCTTTCAAGAGCCAAAAAAAAGCCCCGGCGTTCATAACATATTCCATTTGAATAACCTGTTGAGAAACAAGCATATTTTAGGCCTAATATTTGGTCATGTTATACTGCAACTTAGAATACTTCGTTAGGAATAAAATACAATGTTCTTAGCCTTATTGCTAATTCATGTTGGAGAGTTAGCTGAAGTACCAAGATTCGTTTGTGCTTTCTTGGGCACGTAAATTTATTACATTTTTGTATTTAATATCTCATCATTTCACTGTAATTCTGAAGTGCCGCGGCTTTATGTGTTATGTTGTTAGCAAACATCTATGACAATTTTACAACTTGCATTTTGTTCAACAATTTTTGAATGCTTTTAAAGATGTTAAGGCCTAAAATTGCTCACTAAAAGTAGGATATATAATTCGGGCGTTGAAAACGTGTGAAAAGGTAAAAAAGGTAATTTTCCATTCCTCGGACTTAAAAGTGTGGGGTCGCGGGGGAAAATAAGGGTAGGTCGGATAACCAGAAACCAACATTTTTACGCCTTAATATTTATGTTAGATTTCCTACAATTGCAAATGGATTGGTTGGTTGGCAGAGCATCTGACGTGCAAACAGGAGGTCGCGGGTTCGATGCTCGGATAGGGTTTTTTGTTTTCCTCCTCCTGTTACAACTATTTAAGATTTACATGTAGGCTCTAAGATAACACAAATGACACAATATTACTATAACTTGTTGTAGGAATTTAGTGTAAATGTATGGCCATGATGGTTGACAAGCATCTAGTAAAGTAGACCGTTGCTGCAACCTGTTTGGTGAATATAGACCGTGTTCATAAATGATTTTAATGAGATATTAAAATCCCAAATCTTTAGAATTTATTATCTCGATACAGTGATTTTCTTTTGTCGATGACATATTCTTCAACAATAGCTTGAACAAGCTTGTAAGAAGTTGTTTGTCGGTGATAATGGAATTGATATAATTGCATGTATGTCCTTGCGTATTGTATCCATGAAAATAACATAATTGAAGTTAACTACACTAGTGTCTGATTGTGTGTGGGGTCATGGTCATGTGATATAGTGTGAACAGAAGTGTATGCAGACAGACGAATGTTTGGTTGTATCATTATCAAACAATATTCAACCCTATATTCTAGAACTTGTCGTATCAGACAATAGATATAAAGAGGAACATATTTTAGTTATGTTTTAATTGGCTGATTACTAAACAAATATTAATTCGAACTTCCGTGTTTACTGGGGGGTACGTTGTGTACATGTTCTGTTTATCAAAGGACCATCTGTTATTTACTAGTTGCTTGTCTTATGTGCTAACCAGTGTTTCTGGAGAACATCTGTATACAAACGCTTTTCTCACGTAAAAAATCTAAAGCGTGAGACATATGACATTGAATGACATGTATTTTGATTAAAAGTGATAAAATCATTGACCTATCAGAAAGTAAACAAAAAAATCTTCAAAGCTAAAAACTTATCAGGAACAGAATAGAATAGGACTTCATTTACGTTTGTGTATATCTGTTGTTGTACGCCCCATTCGACAGCTATGGTCATTTCAGAGCCGCCCCAGAGAGAGGAGGAACACTGATTCGTGCCTCACGCGTTTCCCGTGATGATCTAACCATAGGTTCGAACCCCAGTGGAGACCGGGTTAGAACTGATGCGGTCGGTTGATGAGCCGCCAGCTAGTTAAATAATGGTTACCATAGGCCCATCTCAGCCAGGCACCCGGCAAAAGGAAAAGGGATTTGGGAGGTACTGTGCGAACATAAGATAGGTGTCTCATAAGCCAACTTGGCTGGCCCTTTTAATAGGGGTGACACTATAATAAACAAAACCTTTACATTACTTAGCTTGGTAGTGGGAATGGTAGCACTGGAAAGCATCCCTTAACTATCGGAAGCTGGAGTCGAGATTCGATCCTACGACCTTGCGATTGATAATCCATCGTGTTACCACTGGACTACCCGTCTATCTCACAACTTTTATTGCATTAGTTCATATAACAGTCATACTATTCGAATGGTATACATTATAAACATATCTTTTTAAAACAAAATATATATATTTTTATAACGATGAAGTATTAACTGGGTCTCCTAATAAAGTGATCCATTGATGGGATTTATGTGACCAAATGTGCAATCCAAATAAGATTGACAATAAGAAAAGTTTAATCGAGGGATGCAATACTGATTTTTTGTAATCATTATGTTATTTAATACGTGCATGTTTGCAGCATGACACGTAGCCGCGCATGATAATGATGTAGTTGACTTTTATATGCGGATATCCAAATTTGTATATCAAAGTACATTTGATTAATAACTCTATTGAAATGTCAGAAATTCAAATTTCAAAAGTGCAAAAATAAGTGGTAGGATTAAAAGTCGAGATGCCATAATGAGCCATGTTCCATGCAAATATCTGCCTAGTTGCCGGAGTTAGGGTCCAATTATGTTGTATGATTCCTATGAAGCTGAGTTTTAAGTTACAAAATGTTGGATATTTCAAGCAAATTAAATTATGCACAGCATGTTGTTTGTTATTGTGTGACAGACTGACGGATGATACACATTCAACCAAAGATAATACTTGTTATAATGTCTGCATTATAGAATTACGCGTGCATGAATCACAAACCAAATGGGACCTCGTTATTTTTTACGCATTTTGTTGGGCTATTTTGGCTGCGTGGCTTGACAAGTGTTATTCGATTTTAATTGCTTTGAATTCTGTTATGTGGTTCTATTTGTACCATATTTCCTTGACATTTAACGCTTGATATGCATCGCTGCGATATTACACAGTGTCATAAGTACATTTGTAGGAGATTGCATTAATACAATGATAAATTATCGTCTGCATTCTAATGGTATAATTATGTATCTAATCAAATTATTGTCTATACAGACCTTGGCCATATTTCAGATCAATGCAATATGATTAATTCTATTGTATATCTATAATTTAGATTGGCGGTTTAAATATCAATGCTCGACAGTACAAATGACACCCATTCGCAAATTGTAGGACAAATCATCGTCTTTTCAACTGATCTCTATTGTATCACTGCAGCCTAACCAATTTTCGTGTGCGCGTGTGTGTGTGGGGGGGGGGGGTAATTTCGTAGAGTTCTTGGGTCGGCTAAAAAATGAGCTCGACGAAAATAATTGAAACCACAGCATTTATATCTTTCAAAGCTTTTGTCTATGTCCATTATCTTACTCTCCTGCAAGACATCAATGTTACCTCTTTTAGACTTTTTGTCCAGGTTCTGAGCACGTTCAGTCTTTGGTTATAGTCTTGCTATTTATTATTATTGTTTTCAATGCGTCCAGAGACAACGAGAGACATTATCGGACAGTTTAGGGTACCACTGTGATTTCTTACTATAGTTGTCACCTGTCTCACACCGCTTTAAGTTCGAATCTTACAGAGAACCAGACAAATTAAACATGTTAGGTTTCCCAGCAAGCTTACGGTTCAAAGGTCGATGGTTATACCAAGGTGTACGCCCGGTGTCTTCATTCGCCGTATTAGATGGAAAAGCTACCATATAACATTGGCTATTGGTGAGGCGTTGAACTTCAGGAAAAAATCGGTTTTACAGCTACTCGATATCTTTATCATGTAAAAATATTAGGTCAATGTATCTGCATACAACGTTAAATGCATGCTCATTGGCACGAGTTTTATGCACGACGCTATTGCTTTTATTTGGGAGTTCGAACTGGCGGTAGATAGATTTATTTCGACATAAAATGAACATTTACATGGCAATCATAATATTAAAACATACAAATACAGTAAATCGATACATGTGTAAGCATGAATTATTAAAACAGCCATGTCAAATCAACATTAAATGTCAAGGATAACACAAGAAAGGGTTCAGGGGAACCCTTATTTCCATTGTGGTCCCTGATATATAGTGTTGTATGACATAGGAAGATATCACATTTGGGAATACATTATATGAACAGGTATATATTAAAGAAATAAAATTACTTATCACAGTTAAATTGCTATTATAGTAAGATAAATAGGACATTCTAGACAAACATGTAAAAAAATGATAAAAATGAAAAATATTACTTCGAATGAGTAAAAATTATCCTATTTGCCACAAATAAATACGATAATGCTGATTATAAATTAAGAATGATAATAAAAAATTAAACATGCTTATCACAGTATATTTATACTATAATAATAATTATGATGTTTTGATGTTATGATGAAATCAATACTGCATCAACAAAGAGAAGTAATCTGAATTGCCATGAGACATAAAAATATTTTACTATCTATCAGAAAATATGGAAATATACAGACATGTTTAAAACAATTGAATTATAGAAGCTAAATAGACTTAAAAAATGTATGATAGTGTGTTGTTTAAAACATTATTATTTGTATTGTGTATTCGGACTAATAGTCCATATTTTGTTGCCACATAGATTTCCTACAGCTTGGGAACTAGTTGTTAAAACATGCCACTTAAATATAAACAACTGAAGTATAATATTGATGCTGTTTAACTGTTGAATTGTTTTCGTTTACACTATACAATGTTTATGTAGCTCTATGGTCATCAGATAATGGTGCAATTATTCTCTGCAATGCCATTGGGTGTTGTGTCTTAGTTGTCAAAGAAAGGCAATGTCAATTGAGTACTTTTTCTATTTGCATTTAATTATACATTTTTTGTATATGTATTTACAATTATATGTGTGTATGATGAATGATTAGGACGTGAATGAGTCGAACTTGTTTAAGGTAATGATGTGATTTATCATATGTTTTGAATTAGCCAATGAAATCCGGTTATACGTTTTACATTGGGTGTTTTTTTTCATACAGATCACCATAAATTAAATGATAATGGTTGTAAATTTGGTTTTATTACATAATGTGCTACTCTTCAAAGCCGAAGGTACGCTTAGTCACCATTTTTGCGCCCAATTTCACAGTATGCAGCGCTGCACAGCGAAATTGATAATAATTTATACGTCAATGTGTACTAGTATTTGATAACAATCTTTAAATATCCATATTTAAGTGAAGCCATATTGCCATTACCTACTGCATTTGTAGTTTGGGAACGGATATGAAATAAAAAAAATTCAGTAGCTGGTGCACCAGGATCAACTAGTTATCTCGATTGCATAATATAGATATGGCTTATCGCCTGCAAATATAAAAAGTTCAATTTTAGTTTTTGTTCCGATGCAACATCCGTGTGTTCTTTGATGTCCAGGGTCGTTTACGGTTCATATGAAGGATGCATTGAACTCGTTCACACGAATTAAATTCACATTACCTCCAGTACGACATAATACAGAAATTTCCCTGAAAACCGGATACCAGCCGGACTGGGTTAAAAGTCAAGTTTTCCGAAAATTCCTGTTTTCAGAGAACTTTTGATGAATTCCAAAAAATGGGACTTGAATAAACGTCCGATATTCAAGGAATTCCGGTTTCAGGGGATTTACTGTATTAAGAATTTCCCTGTGTGCATGGATTGTCAGATTAATAGCAAATCTGGAAAAATCAATTCTTGAATCTTTGTCATGGAGAAATAGCCTTATTTTTCTGTTGTTTTTTTTTAAAACATATACTCGTAACTACTCGGGCATTGTCGGACATTCCCGCCAAAGGCCGATGGGTTTCGATTGACCTTCGGAGATTAGGCGCCAAATATTATTGTACTTCGGGTTTTTGTTATTAGAAACTATAGGGACCTGTAATGCCAAACAATAGGGTACGTTGAGTAACCGTAAAAAGGACCTTCTTCTGGTCTCACTCTGTAACTTACCCACCCAGAAATTAGGCTCTCGTGCTTAACAGCTGGTCAATGAATGGAGGTACGCATGCGCAAAAGAAAACTGATATAAACCTATATTCGGACGCTGATATACGTAATATTATTTCATAATGTTGATTTTTTTAAAATACAAAAACATTGAAAATCAAATTAATCATTTCCAAATAGAAATGTGTGTATTGTTTAGACAAATTGCCGTCCCAGCTTGGTTTGACTTCCTGTGTATTTATTACCGAGTTCTCGGTATAAGCTACACGAGAAAGAAGGCAGTTAGTCATTGAAGGAAATATCGCGTGTCATCTAATGTCGCTACTGATAACCTCACTTGATCGATTTGTTGCAGGAAGCTTGCGTTACGTTGCGTATCTATGTATAAATGACCATATTATGTTCATTATATACCATTTATATGCTTACAATGTCAACATGATCACGAAATAGGTGCATTTGACAAAAAATGTTGATTTTCCTCAATATGTGAAGAAGTCCTTGTGGAAGGGTATGTAACTACATCAGGTAAATCAGCCGCCGCCGTATACAACTGGAAAATTGCTGAAAAATACGACGATTAACCGATTGAAACAAACTGAGTACAAAACTGTAGTAACGTGTACATCAAAAAGTGATAAGTGAGTGTTTTCTGACATTGGTTTCTTTCAGATCTACAGTGAAACCTCTGCTGGACAGCCCTCTCTTAAGCAACGACCTCCCTATTACAACAGCATGATTTATAATCTAATCTGTATAATTTAACTGTTTATTTAACCACTGACAATTTTGATTGCCCTGAGTTCACTTTGGAGTATATTATGCGTCAATGCTTCAATGCGTTAATAAAGTTCGCATGGTACTTGTCAAGGTCGTAAGCAGTTTTAGTACTTGACTATATAGGTATAGCCTACATTTTAAATGGATAGACACATTGCAAGACACATGTTGTGAACATCGCCCTGTAACGATTTGTAAATCTGAATATCAATCGATTTAAAAAAAATTGCATTTCCATATCTCGTACGTCTTTCATTCGCCGCTTTGTCTGTTCGTCCGTAAAAAACAAATTGGGTTTGGGTGACTCTAGGGTTAGGGTTAGGACTCTTTGTTCAACCGGAGTCACTTAAAAAAATGTCCATAAGTGGATTTATGTGGCTAAAATCGGGTTTCTGTGGCTAAATTTTAACATGGGAAAGCCACTTAAGTGTCCTATCGTTAGTATGTCCGTCCGTTCGTCCGTGTGTCCATACTGTTCTTGTCCGTACTATTTCCTAGTATTCCATGTTCTCTTTGCATAACAATAATGTATTTAAGTTTACTGATTTATGGAATAATTTTGTTAACAAACACGCCCTAGTCTTTCAAAATTATTTAGTAGTCAAGTTTGCACATATTTCTTTTTATTAAACAAGTTTTAGTAACAGGTGCATGTAGTCAATTCAAGTAAAATATTTTATTTTATTGAATTTTAAGGTTCGTCGTCAAATGGATCAAATTATCTACCTTAGGGTACAATACTCATATATTATTATTATACTAACATAAAAAAATATTTAAAAAGTGCAATGAAAAACAGATATTTTATAATGTCAAGAAAAGCATTACTTTTACCACATTGTAGTAGTACACATGTACCTGGTCATTTCTTGTCTTGATATTGCGTGGTTGACATGTGATATCCGTGACAAAGTTATGCGCACGTAGGTTGGTAAATAGCTGTATCCTAAACATGAAACCTGGGGTTTGTCGTCGTTTTTTATAGAATTACTTGGTGAGGCAACATTGTCTGTATCAGTTCTTAGCTGATTCATTTTTAATAAATCTATTTAAACGTCTACAAGTTTGCGTTGACTTATATGAGCAAATAGATATTTGTAGCCTTTAATGACACATAATACTGGCTATAAAAGGTATGTTAATTATCTACGCATATCATGGTAATTCAACATAATGCTGACATTGCATATTGTTAAAGTCGCCGACCAAAAATCACTGTAACCTCTCACAGATAGAGGGTCGTGGGTTCGAGCCCCACTACCGACCATGTCCCTTTAGGTAGAAAGTAGGCAGTTGCTTACGGAGGATGGGATTCTAGTACTGGTTCTTCCCAGGTGAACTGTCCACCTCATATGACTCTGACTGTCAAAAAGTGGCGTAAAACTCGATATAAGCAAAAAGAAAAGATTGTGAAGACCGTATTCCAGCCTCAACCATAGCCTTACTTAATCTCAATATATAACTCATAATCAGTAGAAAAGAAACAGGGGCTTACGTGGCCGAGTGTTTACTGTCTCTGGCTAGTAAACACTAATATCTCAACGCCGTGAGCTCAAATCTAGCCCGGAACCAGGAAAAGATCACAAAATGTCACGTGATGAAGATGTCCGACCGATGGCGTTCTATCCTTAGGTCTTTATCCGCCGTTAAAGCTGAGAAAATGGACATAGGACTAGTTAGTGTGACCTTGACAAGACAAGAGCTCACAATTTGTACGAACAACAATGGTGTACCTACTAGTTAGGATACATGGTCATCACTCATTGATACAGAAACACAAAAGTCCATCTACATAATGTAACGTATTGTTATATAAACCAAATAGAACAATAACTTAAGTGATGTTGTATGTTTGATGGAAAGAGGGGAATAACTTGTAATATATCACACACAGGGTGGTCATTATATGTATTTGTTACTAACATTGTACAGTCAGGTCAATATAAGTCATTGTTGATCTACGATTTATTTAATAACATTAATTTCCACCTGAATTCCTTCGCTGCTGCTGCATAAAATGTAAAATGTTAATATGAGACCGGGTAAGAAAAAATAATAAATACCGCACTTGAATTTATATCAACATGTTATAAATCGTTGGCGTTTATATCAATTCTCAATCATTATAGCGTGGGTTTGGTTCAAGCTTGTGCAAACAAAGTTTTGTGTTGCCGTCTTGTCGTGATTTACAGTCAAACCTGTCAAAAAAGGCCACTCATGGGAAAGACAAAAGGACAAAATATGGCTTTTATTGCCAGGTCGCCTTTGTTCGGAGGTAATTTAGTCCATGGCAGCTGCTTGTCTGTACGTTGGTTAGTTAGTTAATTACTTAGTTAGTCTGTCCGGATTTTCCTTGTCCGCGCTGTATCTACCTTATGCATTGACATGTTTCAAAATAAATTGGCATAATTGTTAAACACCGTGAGACGGCGTGCAGCGCATCCGTAGCTTCAAGGTCAAGGTCACACTTAGAGGTCAGACATCTAAAAAGAGTATCATAGACATCTCCCTTATGCATTGACATATTTAAAAATGGCTTTATTATTAAACACCATGAGTGAGATAATGTGTTATGCTTAAGACCAGTTCAAAAGCTTCAAGGCTAAGGTCACACTTGGATGTCAAAGGTCAAAGACGGGGTCTTTCCACTTCATAGGCTAAAGTTCAAGGTCACACTTAGATGTCAAAGGTCAAAAAAGAGTATTATAGACCTTGTCTGGGATGTATCTCCCTTATGCATTGACTTATTTGAAAATGCCTTTGCATAATACAACGAGGCGATGTGTCCTGGGTAACGTCTAGATCTATAGGTCAAATGTCAAGTTTACACTTTCGGTCAAATGCATTTTCCTGGTCTGGGCTATACCTACTGTTTGCATTCAAGGATTTTGAAATAACTTGGTATACAAGTTTACTTCAATTAGATGATCTGTCATGAACATCACCCATGTTCGCCGATCAAAGGTCACAAGCTTTATTACAACGGGCTCGACATGTTGCCCATGGCCATCTAGTGTTCCAAATACGTAGTAATCAATGATAAGTTTTCAAAGAATAGCCTTTATTTACAGGGTGGCCTTTTTCCTAGGTGACCGCTAACACAGATTTAACTCGGTCAATAATACGGTTCGTGAAGTGCATGTAGTCATAATAATGATCTGACAGACTAAAAAAATCAAGATATTTGTCTCAATTTATGCAAGAATGAACGCCGTGGTGCAGTGATATGTGCGTATGGCTTGCAGTTTGAATACTGGTTGCGGCAGCTAATATTCTTTTAAGATTATTTGACAAAATTAACTATTTACTCCATGTGTGGAGAAGTTGTTGGCTCCTTGTCGAAGGGTAAGTTAGGACTAGTTGGAATACAGTCCAGTAAAATTAGTTTACCGACCGTCGTATATAACTATAATGTTGATATTACTGAACCCACAGACGTCGAAACCGGGATCCATTCGCCGGAAGACGTGAAGTTTGACGTCACCTTAGAAAACCGCCCCTTATTGTCGTCTACATGTCCTGACATAAGTTTGAACTAAAAAGATGTCATTAGTTATAGAGATATAAAAGAAAGATAGTTGTCACGTTGGTGGTCGATGCGGGATCAATCATGTATATTTACCACATACATAAATGGCGTCATTTTCTACGCTTTCATTACGATCATAATGTTATCGGTGTAACATTATATTAACACACTGTGATTATTACATCATTTGTTTCATTATAACGTTTATTGGTGCGAAAATTGTTATTTTTTGCATTCTTTTCATGTTTGTGTTATCGTGATTGTGTCAATCGTCTCCTTGTTGTGTGTTTTATCATCACAACCCTTTGATCTTTTTATTGATATTTTATTAACAATAAAATACCAGTTTCGTTCGTGGTCAGCTCATAAAGTATACACTCATGATAACTGTTCTTGGTGATAATACACAGACGACATTCAGTAATTTTTAGATCCTAGTCTATGTACAGTTCAGAATAATATAATGGTGAACAGCAGGGTCTATGTGTCAGGGATTAAATGAGATAGCACATTTCGGTATTTCTGTTTACTCTGTCCAGTCGACAGCTATGGTCATTTCATGACCGCCCCCCCCCCCCACCCCCCAGAGGAGAGGGGAGATAAGATACAGGAGAACCAGGCATTTATATCCCTGCCCCAAAGTATTAGATAATTGTCAAACTACTGTTGCACGCACTTCGTGTTTCAGTCTTTGGTCATGCTAGAGCGTTGTAACTACAAGAACACACATTACGGAATGGAAACTTCATGTATGTAATTTGTTAATGAAATGCTGTTCGATAAAGTCGAAGACAAAGGTGCATAAAGTAATCAAAATGTGATTCATATAATTGGTTATAAACTCCGTCTATTGTTCCTATATAATTTTATATATATGCCAGGCCTCCTCATATTTATGTATACGGTAAGTGCCATCAGTTGTTTACGATTCAGACAAACCCCAGTCACTTCGAGCATGCGAACACGAAATGATTCCTGTGACAAATCAACTCAAAACATCCCATCACCTCCAAAATACTACCCCCCCCCCCCTCAATCCCTTAACACAAAAACTACCCCATCTCTGGAACCACTCAAATGTTGAAGTAAATCTACCTGGTCATAATTTGTCATATTTTTTCGAAGATTAGAAATGAAAAGGGTTTATAGATTCATATTTCAACTCTTTATTAAAACACCCACTTGGGTCTTTTATCTATATCAATAACCTACAAAGCGATCATTCAAGATCCAGTGTGACAGGCCAGCTAACACTTGAATAATTAGTATAATATACAAAATACCACATTCTTTATATCGTTACGATGTTGCTACAAATATTTTGTCGAACGAAATTAAAACATAAACTGTAGGATTATTTGATAAACTTTTGAATGTGAACCTCTGCCAAGGGGAATATTAAACTAGGGTATGATCGCATATCTGTGTCGTGTTGAATGGATAAATTATCCTACTCATGGTTCATGATCGCGTTCCTGCTCTTCTTCGTTTCGATTCATTTTCAGTGGGTTTACCGTCATTTTTGAACGATTTGCTCTTTTTCAACAAACGATTACATGCAGTGTTGAGAGTCGAGACTATGATTATATTCATGTGTTGAGACTATTCCTATAGTACATTAATGATATCTTAACGTCATATCATTGAAATCAAAGTTTGGTAGATATTCTTTGTATCATGATTAAACTTCAGCAAAATCCTGTAATCTTCTGTCAAAATTATTGTGCTTGTGAATGTTCGCAGTAGACCATTTATTATGCATGTACAAAAAAAACCTGTAAACAAAAGCCACCCTTGAGAAAGACAAATTATAGCCTTAAACGAAAAATGGCGTTTATTCGGAGGTCATTCTGTTTCGAATATATTTTTTATAATATAATATTTCCAGTAAAAGTAACATTAAGTTTATGCGAAATATAACTTGTATTTATTCATTATTTTTGAAGATATCACTTAAGTCCACGATTTAGTTGGACAGCCCTCGTAGTCTCCACTGGGGGCCAACGACGTATCACGAGAGGCGGTTCGCATCGAAAACATGTGTATGTTATGCAACGAAATTTTATGTAAATAGTCTCTGGTTTTCTGACCTCCACATGCCATTTTGAAATGTTTGACCTGCAGGGGGACGAAATGTTAGTTTTTTGGATTGTCTTGTTAGTTGTTTTTATTAAGTTTGTATTTGCCGTTGTAAAATGCGTTTTCTGTACAATGATTGCGTTGTCATTCATCAAATTATGCCAGATTAGTCCGTTATTCTGTGTAAAAAACAGTTTTCCTCAAAATTATTGTGGCATGAAGCCCATTTGTAAAATATTTAGCACTCATGATACAGGCATCATGTCTGTGAACATAACTTAGTATCTCCCCACCGCTTATCAGATTCAATAGAATGTATACACGTTAATATAACAAGGCCTTTCGCACTAGACAAGTGTGTATGGTGTTAACTGAAGTCTCTTTTTGATGTATATGTTACTAACAGAGTGTGTGATGTTTCAGTCTGAAGTCAAATGTGTATATCAATTAATATTTTGCAGTTGACAGTTATCTATTTAATTATGTGTGATGGTCTAAAGAGAACAGTTAAAATTCTCAGATGGTCTTATCATTTAATAACTGCATTATAATAGATTTAGGCACATACCTATATAATTTAATTACGAGTTTGAACAATTTAGAAATCTGCTGTTATCTAAAAAGTTTGATTGCATTTCTGCGATACGTTAACACCATTGCCCCATTCATTAGTATCTATAGCAATGTTGCACCGTGCTCGTCAATCCAAGCGTGATTTGCACCGAATTCGCCAATATCCACCATTTGAAAAAAGGTGACCCAGTCTTGAAGACGTCTACGATCAGTTATAATACCCCCATCACACCAGAGCACGTCCGCACCACGCTCGCAAAGTTTCTATCACGTCCTGAAAATTTTGATGGCCGTGGCAGGGACGGGGTCAAACTCGAAAAGAAATGATGCACTCAGGCTCGCACTACGCCCTTACAACGTCTTTGCCAGGTTCTCACTGCGTCTATTACGTTGCCAGTAAGTTCATTACACGTGCAGCTTCCCGTTGTCACCAGGTCTATTGCGTTAATACTACGCCCAAATTATGTGCTCACTACATCCATGCAGACTGAACTGCGCTCTCCCTAGGTCCCAATAACGTCCTCATTGCATTCACTAGCTCCGTATGTATACTGTACCATGTGTGTCCATTTATATTAACTGGTCATGATGGCCAAACAGAAGTCTTCTTCAGTATGCTTATAGTCATACACTAACGCAACATAATCTAAGTTGCTTCATGTTTCTTTTTCTTCTATTTCTTATTTAGAAAACGGCAATTTCAGCATCTAAATGGCTTGTCAGGTGGTACAATAACAAAATGCATTCATTTGCTAACGTCCTGTCAGGACGCGGTGGGTGTAGTGCAATCGTTGCCCTAGTGTGATGGGGGTATAATTAGAGTAGATGTGATGGATTGAAGAAGCTTTTGTAATTGTACTACGGTCTCTTTTATTGTTTCATCGGTAACGTTAGATCTACTTTTTCAAAGTCCTCTGCGTCTGAGCATAGTATAGTTGTGTCCAATTGTTCCGCCAGTTCAGCACCATCTGGTTGAGAAACTTCTGTACATCCCGGATTCCGCTTGTTTCAGGAACAATTGGCAATGGATAGACTTAGTTGGTGTGTTCACTTTAAGAAATTTCCATATTGGTCTGTCACTTGTTACATTATTTGTAGGTATTATTTTTTCCAGTTTCCGTGATCGTTGTCATGTCGTCGATGTTGTAGATAACGTAATGGTCCTTCATTTTAAGTTGCATTGTGATATTTAGTTGTACCTCTATCATCTGCTTCCCTCATGAACGTAACGCTCTATATGCTGGAGTTTGCAGTGTCATTGCGCTTCTAAAATGCTGGAAAATGGTGACCGGCAGTACATACACGCCGCGTGGTCTGTATCCTGAAATTGATTTTGACTTCAGTGAGCAACGTACACATGAAGAGTGACCTTCGTTTAGCACCATACACACACTCTGTGAGAAACAAACACAGTCGTAGTATGCAACAAACCCCGTTCATATGTGCTTATGATACCTACAGAACATTTCTAATGAAGACAAAAAGATTGAATAAGTAAACCTTACCCAGTAAGTATAAGAAATGATACTCACGAAAAATATTTTAATGAAAAATCTACCAAAACAAGACTGTCTTCGAACATCCCTAACTTTTGAGCTTAATTCATACGTAATTGGTAATCAATTAACTGCATACAACTGTTTCATAGTATTAAACGTTTCTACTCACCATGTTTCGTGCTTGGAATATGATATTCCAGCAAAATACAATGTCACTAACTACGAGAAATGTCGTCCTTAGCTTTTCAACCACGTTATGTGTACATAACATGTGTCGTTTGTCGATGCATAACATACACATGTTTTCGATGCGAACCGCCTCTCGTGATACGTCGTTGGCCCCCAGTGGTCTCCTACGGAGGTTAATATCTGACATCTAATAATGTTTGTCTTCAGTATATATACGAAACTGTCATATTCCAAGATCCCGTTTGTTAGACGTACACTTATTAACTTAGGTAGCATTGTCTGCCAATAAAAACATGGTTTATTATTTTGGTTATTTTTGGAGATATTTTGTATTTTGTTAGCTGGTAACGGCAAATGACTTAAAGGTAAACCATAAGCAAAAAAAGTCAATTAAAAAGCATACAGTGCAACCTCTCCAAAGCAACACCCTTTGGGAGTGGCAACATAATGTTGTTGTTGTTGCTCTTGAGAGGTTAAAGTAATTGTTAAATTATGCAGTGGGAAAAATCAGTATGTTGTTGGCGGGAGGTTGTTGCTCAAGAGAGGGCCACTCTTGAGAGGTTGTACTGTACTATCTTAGCTATGATGTCTGTGAAACGGGACCCAGACTTGTCAGTGTGATTTTAGACAGATAGTCCCTGTATGGTTGTATCTCATAATGTTCGTCCTGGAGGGAGTAAAGATATGACATGTCTAGATTTATGATTCAGAAATTTATACGACATACAATTTATGAATGCTTTAATGCAAACTTTAATTTAGTGCTGACAATTTATAGAACATTACAACAACCATATTGTTTTGATGTCGGAAAGGGCCAAATAAAACTTCAGCTTTTTTCAAATACATTTAAATGGGCTGCGTTGAAGACTGTGGTATTTAAGGATATATATACATTCACGATATTAATCCAGATATAATAATTATACCAGATAGTCGAGCAATAAAACATACATAATTATGAAAGCGACAAATTGATTTTGATGATGTAACTGGTAGATGGTGGTCATGTAACCCCTATTATGATTGACCCTTTTCTTGTTCTGTTAAGAGTTCACAAACCATGTGACTTATGTCTCAATACTGGTCTCCAAGTGACGTGGAACTGCAGCCAAACTTGTGAACAAAGGCCATCCGCTGGAGAGACAAAATGTAGCCTTTACTGACAGGTGACTTTCATTCGGAGGTCATTTTGTTCTAAATAATCTAGGGTAGCTCTTAAAAGAATGAACTTTATTCACAGAGTGGCCTTTAGTCGGAGGTGTCCACTAAGATAGGTATGACTGTATACTGAATTATCAATATTTCTAGTCACATATTATCGTCCTTTGCGCCCATTCAAGTCTTCTGATTTGTTTTTCTTCAAAACGCTTCTCAGTTATGTTCATTCGTCTAGCTAGCTGTAAAATATACGTCTTCGCATACTATACCATACGATGCTGTCATCAAATCTATTGATAAGATTGTTTCGTCACCTGCAGTGAGTCTGTTTTGTTCAACTACTATCAAACAAATTGGGTTGCATTTCATTTATTATAGTATTCGGATATGTTCGGTGTTTTTTGCTAAACAAACCACGACCTGGTATAGTGCAAGCTGATGGTACCAACGTCGGTATTTTGAAAGAAAACACCCGTAATGCAATCCTGCTATTGTAGTATGTATATTTATTACATCATTTATTACTAATTTGTATGGTAATATGTTCGAAACAATTAATCATTCTTAAGCTTATGCAACTTTTTGGCTGAATACCGCAACGGGGTTTATCAAATATCTTAGCTAGAATGCACAACGCAGGTATGCTTTTTGATAACTATATAGTTAAAACACGACACTTTAAAATGTCTTATGAAACATGTAGTTTATTATAAACGTATTAATGTGTATTAACTAATTACAATAATAATTACTGTACTCAAAGATATGCATTATACAGGTTCACCAATCACCGTAAATCCCCTAAAACCCGGACACCCTGAAAATCGGAATTCTCAGAAAACCAGACTTTTGGTCCTGTCCAGAAAGGGGTCCCGGTTTTCAGGGGTTTTACTGTATATAGGTCACGCGGTACAGTAATTAACGCACTGGAATACGACCCCGGACAGAATGCCACCGGTCGCAGATTCGAAACTTCAAAGATGCACGACTACAGATACACGTACAGTGCTTATTCGTTCTTAATATTTGTTCAGTGGCCTGATATGACATTTAGTCTGAATATCTCCCTGTCCGAAGCAGTTTTCATAAACAGTGCAATCTCTCCAAAGCAACACCCTTTAGGAGTAGCAAAATTATGTTGTTGTTGGGAGGTTTTTGCTCTAGAGAGGTTAAATTAATAGTTAAATCGTGCAGTAGGAAAATCATACTGTTGACGAAGGGAGGCTGTTGCTCAAGAAAGTGCCGCTCTGGAGAGGTTGTACTGTACACAAGGGATCAAGGATTCCCTTACATTGTCTGATTACATCTTCCTGATTACATAAGTGGTTTAAATTGTTAACTAAGTGATCATCGTTACACCTAAGACATTGCCATGGTGCAATATTTTGACACCTTACTGATATTTACATTAATTTTATCTGTCGATTTGTACTTAAGGCCACGGACAAACTAATAATTATTTGTTACAACCGTCTATCCCAACCGACTGTTGTTTTGGGGAAATGCATCTGTAGTTCCCACAATCCAATTATAAAAGTCATTCAAATGTTGTGATTTTGAAGACGTTTGTAACGGTATTTATACTCGTCTTTTGTCTGAGTGTCTACAAGGTAAGTTGTCCGTCCTATCTTGGTGTTAGTTTATCTATATTGTATGACATTGTCTAGGTCTGTTTCGATTTGTTGTCTGATGACCTTGATAAAGCTAGTGTGTCTGACACCTCTTACGTCTAAGAAATTCTTAATCTGTTATAAATCTTGAAATCATGTAAATAAGCGGACGGTCGGTCTTTGATGACCTTTATGATACCCGACAAATCAAACCAGGCGAGAAATTATATTGACCATCGATTTTATCTTCTATGTTAGCTCTGTACAGTTCAACAGGTACACTGTCGTCTGCTTCGTCGCTTTAATCAACACATGTTTTTTAGCGATAGTTCAACTTTCCGTAGCCGTCATTCGCTCGGCGCGCATGAATATTGATGCGGACCAAAGTATTACATTTTTCTACATCCGCCATGCAATTACTAATTTAATTCTTATTCCATCTATGTAAGTTCAGTTTCCATGAGTGCGTTCAGTACTTTGATTTCCATTGAAGGTTTGACGTGTCAACAACAGACAATTAAGCGACCTGTAATAAGCTGGCCGGACAGACTCCTTACTTGTGAAATTTGTCCGGATGGATTCGAACTCACAGCGGCGAAGAGCTAGATGTTTCTAGTCTGAGACAATAACCATTCTACCCCGGAGGCCCTCGTCAGTTTGTTGACATAAAGTCCGTTTTTACACAGAATATCGTAAAATATTTTGCTATTTTTTCCCTTTGCACAAATATTCTTAATTGACGCCTCGGCTCTTATATTTGCCATAAACGTGTATCAAATACATGTACATTGTTGTCCTGTTTTATAATCTGGTATTCGCAAAACTTTTTACAGACTTATATACATGTTTACTTGATTTACTCTGATTCATGAGTATTATTTGTTCTGTGTTGTTGACACATGTCAACATTAAAACGTAATTAAGATTAAGAACCCTGCCAATCAGCCAATCGCCTTAAAGTTCGTGTATACATAATTTACATGCGCGTATTTATTAAAATCTATGATAAAAGAATTTTTTCGCTTATCGACTAAGCTAACATATTTCCCCCTAAAACAGCCGTATACGTTGGTTGATACTTCCACTGTCTAAAATCTCAGGACTGATGATATATATACGATACTTTAATATATTTAAAACAAATATTTATTTAGCTCTTTATGCTTAGTACGGTGTTCCTCAAAACAGTTCAGATTTGACAGTCGACTTTAATCTATGTTTTATTGATGTGCCACTTATATCTTCACAAACTTAAGGGTCACTCCTACGCCTGGCTTATAACTTGCTTACTCAACATGATCATTTGTGACCTGAAGTAACCGAGAGTCTAAAAAAAAACTCGCTATATTTGTAAATCAACTAGCAGGGTTTGCGCCATGCACAAATTAAACAAAACCTGATCCAACGTTCTCCTTGAACGCAAATAGGTGAATTTACCTTTTTAAGATATGTCATTTATTTAAGTCCGATTATAGTTCGGTCATAAATTTGGAAAATGTATTGATATTAACACAGACATACACTGGTGCAATTCATTCTAAATAATTCAAGTAGATGCTGTACGTGAGGAGATATTCCATGACCCAGGATAATCAATTAATACTATTGATTTAATCGATTGACATTAAAAGTGTATATATGTATATACTTGTAATATAACCATGATTTCAAGTGGGTTTTTGAATACGAAAACCGTGCAACATGCGATCCCCAACATATGACATCGGCATGCGACCTGTAACGTGACATCGCCATGTGACACCGTCGTGTGATTTCGACAATCGGTCCAGCGTGTTGACCACATTAATTTAGTGGCATGCTGTAACTTACTTATATCAACATATTTTCATTAGATTTTTATTTTTTCATGACACTCTAATAGTGCAAGAATTCCCTCATAATGTGATGATAGGGCCGCGCCCATGGTCCAGTGGTTACTGGTTACCCGGCGATCTGGGTTCGATTCCCAGTCGTGGCATGTCGTAGCTTTCCATGAAAAGTTGACAAAGATGTCGATTGTCCACAACATGTAGAGAAGTTGTCGGCTCTTTGAGGACTGGTTAAACTATCGTCCAGGGTAACTGGTTAGGTGAATCAGTCACTTCGTCGTATATAACTGACACATTGTTGATAAAACGGCGTTAAAACAAAATAAATAAATAAATTATATTGTGATAAAATTAGTAAGTGCACTCATGATGTGGTCTCGGTATAACGGTATACATGTATATGGTTTACGTTATTCTCTTATTGAGACAGTATAAATATAACATCCTATTTCCGGGACGCGTTCCGCACAGATGAGCCAGCACTGTCCTTTTAATTATTACAATGACTTTGACCGCGACTATAAGTACTTTTTTGTTTCTTACTAACAACGAACACTTATGTGTCGATATTGATCAATGTGTTTCAAATGAACGATCAGTCGAGTTGACATCATCTTGTTTGTATTGACTTTTAATGGCTTTTCGTCGCACGAAACTTGATGACAATGGCAAAAATTGTCTAATATGTAAATATATGGACTGATATATCTCTGTATATGTACTTATAGATACTATCATGGACGTATACCATTAAACATGTCACGGCTAACTAGTGGTACAACTTAACCCCACCCATGATTCGTACATCAGACAACACATACATTGTTTATAGAAGTTGTTCACCCTGAAGTCGATTGATTTCTATCTTGTATGTTAATGGAAAAACATTTTGTTACTTTCGATATTTTACTTTGTATACCTGATTTATGTTCTCGATAACTGCTTCAGTTATGGTCAATTAGTTTGGTGAGATCGTAATACACCAACAGAAGGTCTCTGACCTAAGCTGTTCAGAAAAAAATATTGTGACGCTAGGTAGTCACTATCGTCGGATACCCACGGTCGTTGCCTCCGCTCCGCTACGTACATCTCCCGTGGGATTTACCGATTCGCCGTTTTCATAGAATAGAACAGAATATACATTAACCAATAGAAACGACGCTTACATTTTCGATACTCTCCGGCGTGGAGACGCAAATCGATTCCGTGATTTTTATACGTTTACATACGTTCTTTTGCAATTTCACCTATCAAACAATGCTAATCTGTCGAAAGAAAAATCTTCATTTTTTCCTTTATTGTGTGTTTAAAATACACCAAGGTAGTAAACTCGTCATCTTTTCGTTTGACGGTAGTGACGAAAATAAGCGTGATTCTAAAAGCTGCCAAAACGTTTAAAGTTGGGGCACACTACAACGAAAGCAAGGTTCCCGGAAAGCACGTGCAGATTAGAAGGAAAGTCGGGACCCACGCTTATACCGTTGATGAAAATTGCTGCGCCCACGAGAAAATGTTCGTTCTGTTCGTTTACAATTAAAAGTAAAGTTTTACGTGAAACGAACATAGTTTTAGTACGAGCGATCTGATTGGCTGTTAGGCGCATTACAATATTGTACTGCATCCAGGTTTTAGTTATTTATCGAAACGGCGAATCGGTAAAGAAAAATCCCACGGGAGATGTACGTAGCGGAGAGGAGGCAACGACCGTGGGTATCCGACGATGGGTAGTCACGTGCACATACAGGATGTAGATTCTGGCTATCTAGAGACTAAAGTCAAACTCAAATTGATGTTCTGTTCGAGTTTCATTGGTACAGAATACCTCAGTATTGAGATTTGTACGCACAGTATACGTATCTTTCAAAGTAGTTGATATGAATGCTTTTGTGGCGTTGAAATCAATCTTTATTTAAAGAGAGTAAAAAGGCATCTACATGTACATGTACTAAATTGTATCACCGTGAAATGTATATACACTTGTACATATAACACATGTGTGAAAATACAGCGCAACCGATTATGTTGTTGTTGAGAGGTTGTTGCTCTTGACAGATTGAAATTAATTGTTATATCTTACAGTGGGAAAAATCATGCTGTTGTCGAAGAGATGTTGTTGCTCAAGAGAGGGCCACTCTGGAGAGGTTTTACTGTAATGTACTTACATAGTTTTTGTCAATGACCAAGAACGTATACTTGACAAAAAGTGACTGACAAAGTAGGAAGTGTTTTACGAATTGCCAGTTTTGTATGAATGAATAAAATTATGCTATACACGTACAGTCTTTATGGAGCACGAGTGGTTGATTTACTTGTAATGCCCTTTTATGAAGAAATCAATTAAGATATTAATTAAGATATTTTAAACGAATCATGACACCGCTCAAAATAGAACCCAACTTGAGATTTCACTCCACGGCATTTTAAGTAAATAGACAGAACAAATAGTAAAGCGATTATGACTGTTGTTAGCCAGATATGTAAAAACTTTAAAGAACACTTCATTTTCCCTCGTGATTGGTTGAAACATGTTTAAAAAAGTTCTCTTTGGTATCGTTTTGTACGCCTAGTTAAGTAAAAATAGCGGCACGCATGTTATAAGTCGACTCATTATCAGTGAATTATTGCGTCTTCTAAACCTTGTGTAAATAATCTCCAACCGTATACTATACGACGTGTATTAAGTAAGTCATGTAGTATGAAATACTGAACACTTATATTAATTCGTAGTACTAGGCGTATATACACTACTGAACGAGTCAAGAACCGTTTGCAAAGAGGATTGAAGGACCATGCGTCTTTTTGTTAAACAATGTCTTGGAATACCCATACCTGGTCCATTGTCACACATTGCTGATAGAATCGTAGGACAGTCATGAATTAAACGTGTAACAATTAGTCTAAGCTTCATATATATAGCTGGTCTGGGATATCATTGAAAATGAGTTTTTTTACGACGTGATACTCAAACGTATTGTAACATTGCGCAATTCGATGGTGTGTGGTACAATCGAAAAATGATACACGTAAAATAGAATATTGCTCGTTTGCAAGTTTTCTGTTCACGTGTATCATAAATTTTGTGACATTTCTATTTTGACAAATAGGTAACTGTTTCGATTATTTTACTCATAAATATTACCACAGAAAAGGTGATCGCCATTGAGTTACGTGTACCAAAATCAAAACATTTTTATAGCTAGTTAATTGCTTATACCAGACACCAAATTGAACACTTAGGCTTACAAATTGTCTTAAAGTGATTTTTAAAAATGTTTTCGATATATTTGCAATCTTCAAACATTTCAAAGTTGAATGATTACACCAATTTTATCGTCCCCAGGTGATGAAACGATCGTTTTACTTATGTATGTGGTTTTGCGTGATAGTAACATTAAAAGGTTGTGGTTATGTTATTGTGGTTGCTGTGAATGTAAACACATTCCTGGACGTTACTTGCTTGTACAATCTACTGTTTTATATATGTATGTGCCGATATTCACCTGACGACGCCTTTGAATGAACAAATGTATTTAATTTGAGATTTAAGAGTTGCAATATGAATGAGATGGCGTATCTCGAATTGTAGTTACAACGAACATCATAGAAGATATCCGAATATAAGCGTTTTTCGTTATTTTTAATTTGATTTTTAAGTGGTTTTTAGGCAAAAATGATCTTTTTATTGTTAAACTGCCTTTAATAACAATAATGTACGTAGTTATGTTTGTTAAAATGGAAACTCAATGATCTGTAAAGTAATATACATACATTAGTTATACTGCTACATCACGTAATAATAATATCATACATTATATATAATTTGTCAACGATCCTTGTTCAGCATTTACATAGCTAGCCATGCATGAATTAAATTGATTCAATAACAAATATGTAGTAAAGACACTCACTACAAGATCTAGATTTGAATAATTCTCCCGTCATTGATGGCTCCATTATTATGTTACATATATATAATATAATATACTAAAATTGTGTTTAATTTATGTTTGAGAAAAAATATTACGTTACACAGGTTAAATCACAGAATTAATTAAATGAGAAGGTAGATCTTGTTTTACCATTATGGCACACCCCACTCACGTACTGGTCACCTGATATCTTCAGAGGGGACGTCTGTGGTCAAGTGGTTAAGGTCTTTGACTGGGTTCGATTTAAAGCCGCGGGTCCACATTTCACATACACGGTGTCCAGCTAACTTACGGAGCGTGTATGTCTGGGGTCCTGTTCCACTATACATGTAGTATAAGCTGGAAAACTCGCAAGATGACCCTAGCTATTGGTGAGATGATAGACACCTATAAAAAAGTTTTATGGAATGATTACAACCGGGACACAATTGCTGTTTCCACTTATTAAGATATACGAAAACCATTCTTTTGTAACAGTCTTAATGAGATTCATATCATAAAACATGCAAAAATGTAACTTGTGTTCCATGATGAACAAATAGGAAATTACGTATCGGTTAAATTTGTTTATTTAGTTTGGAATACAGTCAAACCTTTGTACCAAGGTCATCCGTGGGAAAGACAAAATGTGGTCTTTATAGACAGGTGTTTTTTGTTTGGAGAAGGTCGTTTTGTTCTTATTCATCAATGATGTTTTTCTAAAGAATTACCTTTATTCATAGGGTGACCTTTATTCATAGGGTGACCTTTATTCATAGGGTGACCTTTATTCATAGGATGACCTTTATTCATAGGGTGACCTTTATTCATAGGATGACCTTTATTCATAGGGTGACCTTTATTCATAGGATGACCTTTATTCATAGGGTGACCTTTATTCATAGGGTAACCTTTATTCATAGGGTGACCTTTATTCATAGGGTGACCTTTATTCGGAGGTTGCGGCTAGCACAAGTTTGACTGTACAGACATAGGTTTTAGTAACCATCACATGTTTTTACAAACACCGTTTTAAAAAATATTTAATGATACGTATTACATCGTTGAAACAAATGTGTGGTGTATCTTTGATCTAGAAACAACAAGTGACATCACTGGTATATAGAGAGCTTTCATTGATTAATTGATCCACATTTAGGATAATTATTTAATGATGTTTATCACACGCCATTGCTCGAAGCTTTCGATTCGATTCATTTGTCTTTGATGTTGGATAATGCATGTGCATTTCTACGCACGACATATTGTCATTTATATTTTCTTCTGTGTATGTATAACGTATTGAATACTCAGTAAGCCTCTATATGAACAGTTTGGACCGATGAAAAAGGTTCAGTAGTGAGTTGTTGTTTTCATTATCAAGTTGTGACAAGGAAAAACTGGTCCGCAAATGATATGGTCCCCCTGTCCAATAGTTACGCATACTTCATGAACTATTCGTGTGCATGAATGGTTCAAGAAAAAAAAAATTCATGAATTTTATTCGAAGGGGTCATACTCTCTAGGAAATGATATACATACATTGTTGTATAACGAAATATTTCTCGTTCAACGCAAATTCTTACTTGTATTGTATTTGTTCTAATCATTGATGCTGCATGTAAAATAGATACAAATGTATATGGTTTTAGCATCATCGGGTTACGTAGACTGTACATTGAGTTAAGTAAAAATATCCGCTCACATGTAATAGGTCAACACATTATCAGTTGATATAGTGATATATTGCCTCTTGTGAACCTTATCTAAATAATATATGATGCCATGTAATCTCAATTCTAGCTACATGCACTTCATCTGTTGTTCAACGGCCCACTCGGCAGCTATATAGTCATTTCAGGGCCGCCCCAGAGAAAGGGAAGATAAGATACAGGACAGCCGGGCATTTCAATGCCTACTTATTTTAAATACATTTTTTTTGTAGTTTTCCTTGTTCTTATCGTACTCCTTGTAAAGCACGGATACACATCCAGCCCCTTTTCCTGTCATTGTCTAGACACAGTACTTGGCTCGGTAGTTGTGGTGGGGTACTGAAACTTAAAAGGCGTCCCTAAGGAATCTGAAAGGTGGAGTCGAGAATCGAACCCACGACCTTTCGTTCAGTAGACCAGCGTGTTACCATTAGTAAGATCACCGAGCATACCTTATTTACTTCAGAACGTTGCTTACTGGTACTTAGATGTACAAACACCAGTGTTCATAAGAATATTTTCAATGTCAGGAATGAATTACAGTATCACGTAATTGTGGTCAGCTTGCATACATGTTACCACGTGGCATGTGTTTTCTGTTTGTTGAAATCTTTAAGTTTAGTTGTAGAAATAACAAATGGAATTATGGATTTACTAAATAACTTCTGAATTGAAAATAATTATATTAATCAAAGAATTGGGTGGATAGGTTGCAAATATTGTCTATTCATATATTTTAATATGGCATTCGTACCTAAGATTCGTCCTCAAATATTTTCTTACTTCGAATTATGCTGTTAGAAATTTATGATTGGTGCCAAAAAAGCTATCCAGAGCCGTCACTCGCTCTAGGCACATGACTTTTGATGCGGACTTAAGTATTACGTTTTTCTACATCCGCCATACACATGTTAATCTGGTTCCCATTCCATGTTGCAGATCCGCCATACACATGTTAATCTGGTTCCCGTTCCATGTTGAAGTGCAAGTTCAGATTTCATGAGTAGGCCTACTTTCTGTTCTGAGATGTCAATGTGGTTTAATTGATTAGTACAACAATAACAAATACATACTTTTTGACCTTTTTATGAATATTAAAGTTGCATATTCGTCAGTTTTACCACTGCTAGCCTGATTGGACTTGTAATATCACGCATGTTTAATAGCAAACATGTGCCGCTTGTTTAACAAAACGAACAATTATTGTGTAATCATTATAATTATAAATACGGTTTAGTTGAAGAATGTTAAAAAAAATCACTGAAATTGATTTTATGATTATAACTGTAATATAAAAATCTCGATTTTATTGCCAGTAAATTTATCTTCAGATTTTATGGCAAATTAATGGACATTTTGTTTGTCATGAGGTAAAATTATTGACGTAAAATAAAAATATATCTTGCATGATAATTGCAATAAAACTGTCGCCTTAACAGCACAAAGGTCGACGTTTGTTTGTGAAAGTAACGTTAATTAAATAAATACTTCAATGTTAAAAAGCAGGTATACTCGATCTAATTAATTTGTTTCCCAAGTTTATATGTTTTATATGTTTGACCCAACGCTACCGAAGATTTTGGTAGGTAGGATTTTTTAAATTTTGAACCAAGACAAGTGAACAAGCACATTCAATTTGTTAAAAACGCGGATACTGAAAATGTCTATTTGCAGTCCTCGTATGGAAAATAATATTCTTGAATTTTTGGGAGGCGGTTATTTTCCCAGGTCATTCATATTTCTATTCTTGGCCTTATTCTGGGCCAATATTCGAGACTTGGATGTTGATACGAGCGAAACTAACTAACCTTTTAAGTTTTTGTCAGGCTAATTGCTCGAAGAGCACGGATTGGTCCCTTCCATTCTTTATCCAGATTGGCCCCTTCCACTTCTCTCTATCCTGATTGGTCCCTTCCACTTCTCTCTATCCTGATTGGTCCCTCCCACTTCTCTTTATCTCTATCCTGATGGGTCCCTTCCACTTCTCTCTATATCCTGATTGGTCCCTTCCACTTCTCTCTATATCCTGATTGGTCCCTTCCACTTCTCTCTATCCTGATTGGTCCCTTCCACTTCTCTCTATCCTGATTTGTCCCTTCCACTTCTCTCTATATCCTGATTGGTCCCTTCCACTTCTCTCTATCCTGATTGGTCCCTTCCACTTCTCTCTATCCTGATTGGTCCCTTCCACTTCTCTCTATCCTGATTGGTCCCTTCCACTTCTCTCTATATCCTGATTGGTCCCTTCCACTTCTCTCTATCCTGATTGGTCCCTTCCACTTCTCTCTATCCTGATTGGTCCCTTCCACTTCTCTTTATCTCTATCCTGATTGGTCCCTTCCACTTCTCTCTATCCTGATTGGTCCCTTCCACTTCTCTCTATCCTGATTGGTCCCTTCCACTTCTCTCTATCCTGCTTGGTCCCTTCCACTTCTCTCTATCCTGATTGGTCCCTTCCACTTCTCTCTATCCTGATTGGTCCCTTCCACTTCTCTCTATCCTGATTGGTCCCTTCCACTTCTCTCTATCCTGATTGGTCCCTTCCACTTCTCTCTATCCTGATTGGTCCCTTCCACTTCTCTCTATCCTGATTGGTCCCTTCAACTTCTCTTTATCTCTATCCTGATTGGTCCCTTCCACTTCTCTCTATCCTGATTGGTCCCTTCCACTTCTCTTTATCCTGATTAGTCCCTTCAACTTCTCTTTATCTCTATCCTGATTGGTCCCTTCCACTTCTCTCTATCCTGATTGGTCCCTTCCACTTCTCTCTATCCTGATTGGTCCCTTCCACTTCTCTCTATCCTGATTGGTCCCTTCCACTTCTCTTTATCTCTATCCTGATGGGTCCCTTCCACTTCTCTTTATTCTGATTTGTCCCTTCCACTTCTCTTTATCCTGATTTGTCCCTTCCACTTCTCTCTATCCTGATGGGTCCCTTCCACTTCTCTCTATCCTGATGGGTCCCTTCCACTTCTCTCTATATCCTGATTGGTCCCTTCCACTTCTCTCTCTATCCTGATGGGTCCCTTCCACTTCTCTCTATATCCTGATTGGTCCCTTCCACTTCTCTCTATATCCTGATTGGTCCCTTCCACTTCTCTCTCTATCCTGATGAGTCCCTTCCACTTCTCTCTATATCCTGATGGGTCCCTTCCACTTCTCTCTATATCCTGATTGGTCCCTTCCACTTCTCTCTCTATCCTGATGGGTCCCTTCCACTTCTCTCTCTATCCTGATGGGTCCCTTCCACTTCTCTCTATATCCTGATTGGTCCCTTCCACTTCTCTCTATATCCTGATTGGTCCCTTCCACTTCTCTCTATATCCTGATGGGTCCCTTCCACTTCTCTCTCTATCCTGATTGGTCCCTTCCACTTCTCTCTATCGTGATTGGTCCCTTCCACTTCTCTCTATCCTGACACCTTCCATTCTATCATTCACCAGGTTTACCCTTCTCCTCGCATTTCTTTATCACCTGACCATCTCCATGTTGCCTTAGCGTGACCCTTTTGTCCCTTTTCTTTCTGGAGTCCATCGCTTTGCTACTCTGGTCATGGTCATTGGCTTTTTGTATTCATTTATGATTATTTTATTGGTTCGATCTTTGACCCTCGCCCGTATTATCAATTTTCTTACTCAACTTTCCGTCGACATGTTCACGTTGTCTTAAGGTGGCTGTTTCACATTTTCCTTCTGGAGTATATCGCTGTGCTACCCTGGTCATAGAGTGTTCATATTCATCTTATTTGTTTACTTTATTAATTCAAAATTTGACACTTTTATCATCAATATCAAACTTCAAAAATAATTTTCCGAGAAAATCACACCATTACTCATTCGTCCTAGTTTGGGAAATTACCTTAGAAAGATTTTGTAAATCGTTCAACCAATCCCATGGAGGGAAATTTGATAACCAGATGGCTGCATAATTATACAATCATGTACGTACATATACACATGAACATGTAAACGAAAATGTACGTAGTATTATAATTATATTGAAATACAGTGCAAGCTCTCCAAAGAAACACCCTTTTGGAGGAACAAAGTTACGTTGTTGTTGATAAGTCTTTGCTTAGAGAGGTTGAATTAATTGTTAAATCGTGCAGTGGGAAGAACATGCTGTTGTTGAAGGGAGGATGTCGCACAGGAGTGGGTCGCTATGGAGGGGTTGTACTGTACAATAGTCAAACCTTTGAACAAAGACTACTAGAGGGAGACAAGAAATAGGGATTTGATTGTATTCAGTGGATTTAATGCTTAATACAATATTTCGGTAATATATTGTGGCCAACGAATTTGCAAGGACTGTATTCTGTCTTTCTGTACCACAAGGAGCAGGCAGCTTCTCTACATATGGAAGACAATTGACAGTTTTGTCAAATTAATGTTATGTTCAGACTGTGTATACCGGTAATATATAACATAATCATGCACATGTACGTAGTACAGCTCATGATAAAATCTACTGTTTACCATCTCATGATGTTGCCGAACATAAAACCGTTTGCTTCACTGGACTCCAAAACCAATAATCTGTTCACGTCAGCAGGTTTTGTAACGTATCAGCGAACATTATATATTCACACCGTGATTTTTATTTAAATTGCCTGCTCAGAAGAAGCGAGTTTTGATAGATCTTTTAACTTCACATGAGTCGTCAATTATATTCGACGATCTATCAAGGGTTGTAAGATTTAGTGTACGCAGCATGTACGTTTAGGTCATACAGGTATAAAAGTACTTCTTTCATGATTGTCACCTGACGCAAGAGGCGATGTAAGACTTATTAAGATTTAGAGGTCGGCGTCCTGAATATATTATCGTTTAACTGTGATACATATATAGAGTCAAACATGCATGTAAATCAAATCATGTATAAAATCAGTACATTGAATGACGGTCTAGAGGCGTACTGTTAAGGAAAATAGAAGCATATACAAAAACTAGGACATTGCTACATGATAGGTTTGACCAAAATCTGGTCAATATATGTGCCTATTTTATGTTGAAAAAAAAAACATGACGCTTTCATAGTTTTTGCTTTTATTGTATTATATTATCATATGTATATTTCTTTATATCATTGAGTTAATTAGGTATTATTAAAATTGATTATGTATGGCTGTATGTACGTTTGACTGTCCGTCTGTCTGTATGTATGTGTGGCCACTTTATAACGTACATGTTGAAGTAGTAAAGTGATGAATTATCAAAGTTATTGACCCATTATTCCATGTTTTCTATCGTAGTGATTATGTAAACTTTGTAATGAATACTAAAATATAACACACGTGTACAAATATATACATATAGAAATACTGACTTGCCCAGCTTGATTCTTTAATAATCGTGAGCATGCTACTGGTATTGAAATGAGCCAGGCATATATATTCGTGCGTGAATGATTGATACTGGTACAGAACATAATATATTAGGACGTACATATAAATATATAATATACATAATTAAGTATGATGTTTTAAACGTTAGTAGTCAAGCGTTTGTTTGATATGCATTGATCTTTTAGGGCGAAATGCTTGTATTTGTTTTAATTTACTGTAAATTTCTGTATTTTGAAAAGACGTGATTATACGTTATATCATCTTAAAACAATTCTCCTTACATAATTTAATCTCCCTTTTTTCTCATCAAATTACAAATTTTACAATCTTCATGCCCTGCCAAGCATGTTTCGCGTGAAAATGTAAATGACAGCCTTTGAATATTGATGGGCGTTAAACATTTCAATAAATCTATGTAGGCGTTCATATGATCCAATGTTCTCTTTTAATCTCACCAAAAATCATGCTGACTTTAATTTTAATTTGTGTCAGTCACCCATGTTATTTTTTTATATATAACGTACGTAACTCCGTCATCTAGGACAAAATTTGGTCGGTTCGATTGGACTCTCGTAAGAAAATAATACGCCGGCTAGAAGAGCCCAATCGAACTCAATTGCAGCCGAAATATTTGATATAACTAAAACTAACCGCCGCACCAATATGATTTAAACCACGTGGATAAACTAATGCACACTCTGACATTGTAAACAATTTAGTTGTTAAAAGTATCATTTCTTGTGAGTTGTAAACATTTTCAAATGGTATTGTTTGCATGGTCATGCTGTTTGGTCGCGTGACTCTCTTCCAAGCACCTCTTCTAACCATCGGACGGAATGGATAGAAGAGCTTCTAAAATTAGAAGGCGACTAGTCGAACAGTTCGGAAGAGCTCTACCTCTTCCTGCAGCTCTCCTATTTTACCGATCGAACCAGTCTATGGTTAGCTAAATGACTCGGTCAGTACCGGTCTTATGCCTTAAATCAACATACTTCTGCATAATGTATCTGTAGCTGTATTTGTATAAATAAACTAATTGTGATATTAACCAGCTCGATTAGTTCAATTGATAGAGCATCTGACTTGCAAGCAGGAGGTCGCGGGTTCGATCACCGCATCGGGTACATTGATTTCTTCCTCCTACTACATATCTATACTGTCATCCTGCACTATCAACCAATGCAATAGCAAGTCCCTCGTTCAATTACGACATTCAATCACAAATACCTGATATAATCGACTTTAAATAAAACGCATACTGGTATTTCAAGAGAAAACATAAAACCAAGTACGTATGCATTCATTTATAAGTTCATAATTCAACACGGAGGCGTTCTTTTTGGCTTGCTTACAAAACATGTTCACACGATCAAGTTGGTAATGATCATGAACGGGCTTATTTTTCTGTGTATGATAAGGAAGGGCGTACAATCCATGAGGATTAAGGATTTAAAAAGTTTATGACACAATACCAGGTTAAAGTAGGCCTGCACCTTACATTAATCTTAATACTCTAGTCGAAGTAGAATTGTCGTGTCCCAGATTAAAGCCCAGATATTGAAATTATTAACTACTTGGTTTGTATTGTGTGCCCGCTCCAGGCATGTGTCGGCTTGAAATAAAATTCATCAACAGTCAAAATAAACATTTTGTATTAGTTTTTGAGTTTTCTCAATCTTTATTTTAACATTAACAGATGGTCTACATGTTCGAATGATTGTGGTCTCTGAGTAGTAGTCACTAGCCCACTCCTCCCGCACCGCAATGCATTCGAGCAATCGAATCACACCCCTGGGGCAATAGTTTTCTTTCCAGAGTTGTCGTTCACTATCTCTCACTTATAAACTGGTTTTATACAGACGGGAACCAGTTTAACATCTTTGTCAACAGCTCGGTATTTACAAGGTTCTTGTACAACAAAACATTATCATTTTGTTACAACAAGGTGAAGCAATTTTTGTACAGTACACTGGAGACAAAAACAACGAAGAAAAACTTACATGAAAATCACAGAACAACTATTGTTAATCAAGTACTACTTCTTGATAAGAAATGTTGGCTAAATCGCAGAAGCTGCACTAGTCGTGAAAATTACGTCAACGAAAAACACATTTAGAGAAAAACAAAAGCAAGCATAGTATAAGAATGAAACTAATGGTGACTTGGTTACGTGTTTTGAAATACTTTGCAGTCGTTTACAGAGATGTATACATGTGAACGAAAAGTAACGTCAACACTTGGAAGAGATTAGTGTTAGGTACCAAAGATCGATGGTACTAACCAGGTACACACACAGCGGTCTTCATAGGTCGTAAAAGCTGAACAAGAGTGCCAGGTCACAAAATACGCCCATCAAGGGCCATAACTCAGAAGTGCCAGGGCCGATTGGGATGGTTATCGTACTTGACCGAGATCTCATGGCCATTAACATGTCCATCAGGTTTGGTGAGGATCAGAATATAACTGTTTGAATTAAAGAGCAGACACCGTTGTGGACGACGCCCGTCCGCCCGCCCTGGCGTTCCAATAATATTTTTCAAACGGGCGTATAAAAAATCACCAAAATAAACATGGCCGTGGTCGCGACGTTAAACCTCAGTGTAAAAGATATATCTATCAGTGGATTGTTGCATTCTATATTCACATTTTATATTCACATATTTTGTGATACAAGTTGAAATCGTAAATTAACCACTTTGAAAGCAATGTTTAAGACTGCCAAATACGTTCATGTGGTTAATATAACAACTTTAAAACAAGTTTTAGGGATACGTCATGTGCGACCACAAACTTTGACATAATCACATAGCTCTAAAATGTCACCTGATTCGCTTTCAGTATATGTTTATGCATTCTGCAGTGCAATCTAGTGTGAATGATACGTTTTCTGACTTATACTGAACATCGCTAAAACTCAGATTTGCATGACGAGTTTAAAACAGTGCATCACTTAAAGAATAACTTGAATATCTAAACTTTGTTTTCACTTTTGTGTTGCAATAATGATACGCAAACTATATAAGACGGGAGGATGTTCGCCGGACTGTGAAAGCCGAGCAGTTTAATCAGCAGACTAGAGAACGAAGGGTATCAATGCTCGAACAATCACGGTTATTGTACGGCTTCTTTGGTCGGTCGGCTTGGAATACATTCACCAAGTTAATAAAACTCTGAGCTAAAATCTCAATTCCATTTTCAAAGTAATAGAGCTGATTAATGGTAAAAACATGTTCAGATAAACTGTCCTATCAGACTAATGCATCAATAATATCATTATTGTCTGATCTTAGTTAAATTAAGAAACACAAATATTAGAAGACAAGGCCTGATATGCATTTTTTACTTTGCGACCGATCTACAGATTCTTATCTCCAAAATATTATTTTAATCATCGCCCCCTGATTTTATTGTCAACTGAAAACACTTCATATCGGAATGTGATGTGTTTACATAATAGGTGAGAAAATTTCTATGAACCAATCCCTGAATACATACATTTCTGGTAAATGGATTAATATGTGCATTAGCTGCAACCAACTATTTGTGGTTTTTAAAAACATGGTAGTCTCAATAAATCACTCTGTGCTTTCAACAGTTTTGTTTAACTAAATAATGGTATCTCGATGGTTAAATATTTACGATTTTATACTTATGGCTGTGGGCGATCATTTCAAGTGCGGTACACAAGAAGTAGGCGTTTTATGACCAGTTGCATATTATTCTTTTGTAATTTCAGTATTGACAGATAGTTGTTAATTGTTCGTTTTTGAAGTATACACTCATAATGGCTGTCTTAATGTGTTGCAATACCTTTAATTATGTGTACACAATGACGCGTTGAGTTTTCCCTCTGAATTGCTGGTAAGAGTTCTTGACCTATGTTTTTTCTTAGTATTCAATTACTGGAAAGAGGCCTTTATTACCGTGTAGGCAAAGAACGGCTTTCTCATCGCTTTCTCGAATTGTCATACAGTATTTTTGACGCCCGTACCCGAAAACCCTGAAGCAACCTTGAAGCCACCGGTAACAAAATTCACATCGATTCAATGACAATGAAATTGAAAGCCAGCCATTTTCAAATAAATACATAGATTTAGCCGGGTAACCCGGTATTTGTGGTAATACATGAGGTAATGTTTATATTTCTTGTTTGAAGTTACAGCAATGATACGGTTGGTGGGAGTCGTGAATTCTGGTTACAAATACAAGTTCCCGTGTTTAATCGAAGCGTTTTTTATGAATAAGCGACATGCGGGTTTCCAATTATTATAAGTCTATGTTATATACCTTAACAATGTTATGTCACATGTTTCTTCTGTGCAGTTAAACCCAGCTAGGTGTCAAATATCGTCATCAGGGCTTTTAAAGGTACATAAACACTCAGATGACACGGTGCAAACAGTAATGAATGTATTGTGTGTTCGCACAAACTATTTAATATATATTTTAATTAATCAATTAACGGCTTTAAAGCAAATACTTTGCTTTTTATGTCGTTGGTTCGTACAATACTCTTCTTAACGCTCTGCTTTCACGATAAATTAATAGTAAGAATAAAATACATGGCACGTAAAATTACAATCCGAACTCCTCGGCGTTTGTCTAAAGAAAAGTGTATCTGACATAATAGGCAGGTCGTCATTTTGTTGTTGTTGTTGTTTACGAGCTACTTTCAATCATGGCTGACCTTGGGAATCCAACGATGGAATCAACCTGTTTCTCTTTCAATGGGAATTCAATCCCGAACGATAAACACGTTTGAAGGTGTGTAATTCTGAGAATGGTTCTTAAAAACCAGTACCTAGACTAGTGTTGAAAAAGTAGTGACCGAAACCGTGTAACCAAAATTCGTAACCTCTCAGTTACGGAAATGCCCGAGTAGTAACGGACTCTATTCGAGTTCACTTCCATCGAAACAAAACAGCAAAATTGGTACAGTTACTTTTTTCTCACCGCAAAAATCAATCCACAATCTCATCAATTTAATTTTACATAGCAGTCAGCCTGAGTGTCACCAAATATTTCATACTGAAAATGATTAGTCAAAGTTTATGTATAATTTATATGAACCATTTGATAAACACTCCTTTTTGAAACTGAAGTAAATTGTTTTTAATAGGTTATTGAACTTTATAGAAATCGTGTTGTGTATTTATCTATTGATTTTCTGTTGTTACTGTTGTTGTGGTCCTGATATAGGACAACGCGTGTGTTCGAACAAGTCAAGGTGAAGGTCGCGAGCTAAATTTTGTTTCTTACCTTTGAATATCGCGCGACCACGGCTGAGGTCCATAGCATTCAGAGTATTTTCTTGTATCTGTTGTTAGTTTTAACTTATTTATTTTACATCGATTGTAGAGCAAGTTCACAACTTATATTAACTACACTCTCGATGACTGCTTCCTGGATTCTGACCAGTACTCGCGCCGAAAGAAGGAATTGTGAAGGTTCCGGTCAAATTCCGCCATTGACGGGATACGAACCCGCACCTCCGGGTTAGGAGTCCGACCCTCCACACCTACACCACAGTTCCTCCCCTATTCCTATCTGTTGTATAACGGCCCATTCGACAGCTATGGTCATTTCAGGGCCACTCCAGAGAAAGGGGAGTGCTGATACAGGAGTACCAGGCATCTATATCATTTATCTTTTCGAGTAGTTGTTCCTGGTTCTTTATCGTGACCGAAGCTGATACACACCTCGTCCTGTTTCTTGTGATTTTATAGACAGCACTTGTCTCGGTAGTTGGGGTGGGGACACTGGAAAAAAGGCGTCCCTGAGAACTTCACAAGGCGGAGTCGAGATTCGAACCCGAGACCTTTTGTGCAGTAGTTTAGTGCGTTACTAAATACACCATCAATCGTCTCACACATTTAAATTGTAAAGTGAACAGAATATAAAGTATACATTAAAACAACGTTTAGATTTACAGCATGTAACCTTAGATCGCTTACATTGACAGAATATTGTGATATGTGATACTGTCTATACCACTGTAAGAATGTAGTGTTCGTCCCTTCAGGCTTCGTTCCTAATTCTGTTTGTGTCAGTCGTAACATTTTTCTTGTCCGATTTGATCAACAGAACACAAAGATTGACGGGGACAATGTTGGGTAAAACATTCCCATTAAATTAACGTTGATGTCAAACAGATTTAAAGATACTTAAAACATCGCGCAGTCAGCTGTTTATAAAATAACTTCGGATACAAATGAAGAGTTTTTAATTGATAAAATGAAAATGTGTAGGTTTAGTTTTAGGAAACTGAATGATAGTTCATCTTTCCATAGCCGGCACTCGCTTGGCGCGCATGAATTTTGATGCGGACCTTATTACTACGTTTATCTACATACACCATGAAAATGTTAAACTAGTTCCCGTTTCATGTTGCAGTGCAAATCTATATGAGTTCAGTTTCTATGAGTTCTTGTTACATGTATCGGGCGTCCGTGGTCAAGTGACTTTAGTTTCTGACCAGTGATCCTTATCTTTCGCCGCTGTGAGTTAGAATCCTACAAGGGACCAGACAAAATTAATTGTCAGGGATTAAGCTGTCCATCAAACTTACGAAAAGTCAATGGTTCTAATCTCACACTCTCGCCTGGTGTCTTCCTTAATCGATATAGATCCTCTCGCCCCCAAGATTAATATCAGGATAAAACCCTTTATATATAAACAAGGATGGCAGGATTTGTTTACGTTTTAAAAATACTATGTAAGCTGAGATTTGACCATGAAACGAGACCCGGCCCCGAGATTATAAAACTTGAGAACAGTCTCTAAGCTCAAATCTCAATTCCTTTCTCAAAGTATCACGATTGAAACAACAGAGCTGATTATAATGTTAAAAATCATGTCGGGTAAATTATTTTGTCAGATTAATGTATCAATAATATCAGTATTGTCTGATCATAATTAACTTAGAAACATAAAAACACAAGGTATGAGCTCGGGAGTTTACGTGATAAAAGATAGACAAAGCTGTGCAAGATTGTGAAATATTTATTTCATGTTTTAGAATTGTAAAGCATTTTTTTGGAAAATGAACGACAGTTCAGTTTTCTATAGCCGTCACTCGCTCTGTGCTCAATTTTGATGTGGTCCGAAATACAACGTTTTCTACACCCGCCATGTAAACGTCAAACTGGTTCCCGTTCCATGTTGCAGTGCAAGTCTATTTTGTACAGTTCAGTTTTCATGAATACGTTCAGTACTTTGATCATAATTATACAGGCGTATACAAACAAAACAAACATTTCTTTAATGATTTTCAAAGCATGCAACACAGGTATGCCTTATCTCGGTAGTGTTTTTACATTTGCATGTTACTAAATAAACAAAAATGTACAGGTACTTGTTTTAAAATTTTTTTTTTTTGAATGTCAACATCAAGGACGAGCTGGTTGTACGTATATACTGTTAAATTGAAAATTAATCGCGATAAGAAATGCCTAGTAGGCATATTTACTTATTGAATCATTTGTAATCGATACACAACTTCAATTAAATATCTACAAAAAAGTAAAACTCTGTACCTGAATATCTCAATTTTTATTAACATGAAGGCTATTTATAAAATGAGTCATTTTGTACAGTGGTTTTAACGTAAACGGTTTCTTCTTTTTTCTCATTCATTTCCATGTTCAAAATTTATGTCTTTAGATGCCATTCGGCCTGATCCCTTCAATATATTAGAAAGGAGATGTTGTGATCTGGTGTTGTTATAAACACAGTTTCATTATGTCATAAATTAGGACATTAAGTTGTACGGACCATCGTTATATTGAAACTTGTACCACGTTGCGTTCGTTCAGTCAAAATTTATATCAAAACTGATGTAACTACCCCACGTCTGTAGTTATTACAACGTGCAGAATGAATTTAACCGTCAAAGCACCCTGTTTAACCAGAGTACTCTTAATTAACAAACAACATATACTAGTACTTTATAGAAACATCTGTAGACGTGGTCGACGTTTGGGATTAAGGGATTCCAAATACTTTATTTCTCTGACTTATCTACTTCATGCTACATAAATATAGTAATATTACATAAAATAGTATTATCCAATTATCATTTATTCTTTGTATTTTACGTTAGATACTTAAATTCATTACATGGCACAATTTTAAAAAAATACAAGAGTTGTTACCCTTAATGAAAAATAGAAAGTTATTGATTTCTTTAGATTGCAAGTTGACATTATATCTTCTTCATCAAATTAGATTGACAATGTGCTGGAGCATCTTTTTACAATGAGTTTTCATTGAAATGGATGTTCTTCTTTACTTTAATCTTTCAAAACATAGCCTACGTCCACTGAATTCAATGCCAATCTAAAGGGAAATAACTCTATGGAATGTCATTGTTTTTTTAAAATCTCTCGGAAAATCATATCATATCATAGGAACTTATGAAATTTTCAAATCTTTCCAAAATCTGTCCGCTCCATTTGTAGATAATAATTTTGGACATTAGGCTTTGAATGTCTTAACGTGAGCTGGGAACACAATGCTTTAATTGGTCGTAAGCCTGAGTTTTTGAAACTTCAAAGGACTTCGTTGTGTTATTGAAATGACACTTAATATATTCGTCTTAAATCAACGATGAGAAAAAGATGAAGTATAAAAGCGTAATGGGATGAGTAAACGTGATTTATAACGCCATGAATTAGTATCTGGTATGATACAAATATTAAAAGTAGGTACTGAGCTGTTTTTGTCAATGTTACCGAAGCTTGACATGAAGGTCAATGACCTAATATAACCATCAGGAATTTATATTGAGATATAACGAACAGTAAGTGTGTGGTAAACTAGCGTACCATCTTATACAACGACAATAACCAATACATAATGTAGAATGGTCAATTCTGGTCAGATAGTCTCTGATGATGCAATGACTGCATTTATAAATTGTGACGGTTTGTCACGATAAATTGTGCAGCAGAAATAGTGCGTATAAATTTGACGGTCAGTAAACGTTTGGTTATTCAGTCAGAATTGCTAATTTCGGATATTGTTTGAAACTGTCTCTACTACTCGGGTATTCCCGGACATTTCCGTCACTGAGAATACGCCTTGTGCCGGTAACTGCCAATCTCTACCATTTAAACACTAGGCGCTCATTTTCAAGAATCATTCTTATAATGGCAGACTTTTAAACGTGTTTGTCGTTCGCAATTGGTAAAATGGGTATCAAAGTCCCATTAAAAAGGAAACAGGTGGTTTCCATCGTAGGATTGCCAGGGTCAGCCATGTTGGAAAGAAGCTCGTGAACAAAAACAACAACAACAATATCACGATCTGCCTATAATGTCCGATACCTATATGTTTTTACAAACGCTCGGGAGTCCCGATTGTTTTTGTAAGTGTAGCAAAGTGACCCGGATCAGTTGTTTTATAAGTGTTGTCTGTACAATAATGTGTATATTATTTTATGAAAACAAAGATTGTAAGAATTAAGGTTAAATGTTCTGACGTCATTTATCTAAAAGTACGAACACTTCAATAATATATGCCGACAACACTTTGAATTATTCATATTTAGATACATGTAATATTACACAGAAACACACGTGCCGTCAAACCTGTGAAAAAGATCCATCCTTTAGAATGACAAGATGAAGCTTTTATTGACACATGACCTATATTTGGAAGTCATTCTGTTCTTAATCATCAAAGACGGGTTTAAAAAAAACGACCTTTATTCAAAGAGTAACCTTAATACGGAGGTGGCCGCCAGCACAGGTTTGACATTACTGTACTACATTACAAGACATGCCTTGACGATGTTAAATTCGACGTGTCTTTAGAAATCAACTCCCACGAACAAAAAATTAAACATATTTCAATGGAAGATAAGCTTATACGTATATAAAACATATGTTTATCGTCCATATATATTATATTATACGTTCTAAAACTTGCCCTGGGTTCTGCACTTCCCCTGATATGTCTACCAGGACGCCCACCTTGCTACCAGAACCCCTTTCGTGACTTCCCAGTCGCCCACGTGTAAATGCGTGTCATAACTCAGCTTTAAGCAGCAACTTAGCGACCGGCGTCTTAAACAAACATTTGATATGTCTTTTGCAGTGGCTTGATAATACCACGAATGAAATACACACTGTGTGCAACAATCCCTCAGATAGTAGTTCACTATGATACGAGAATGAATTAGATGTACATGATGTTTATAAATTATTTACAATCTGGATAAGCGCCATCTTGTGTCTGTTTTGTTTTCCCTTTTGCTAAAACCAGTCAATAAAATATCAAAGTACTGTAAGTACTCGTGGAAACTGTACTTATGTAACATGAAACAGGAACTGTCATTTTTTTGTGAACAGTACAGTAGTTAATTATTCATGAGGTTCCTGATAATTTGTCATCTCTTAGTTTCTTGATGTTTGTTGGGTTTTACGCCCCTTTTCAACAATCAGGGTCATATGAGGTGGACAGTTCACCTAACCATCGTTCCTGAGAAGAACCAGTACTAGACTCCCATCCTCCGTAAGCAACTGCCTACTTTCTCACACAAGAGACATGGTCGGGGCTCAAAACCACGACACTGTATAAGTGAGAGGTTACAGTGATTTGAAGTCAGCGACCATAACCATTCGACCACGGAGGCGGGTCCTTAATTACTTGAAAGGGATGAGCAGTGGAGTAGGGGTAGAATGTCGGGCTCCTAACCCGGAGGTTGCGGTTTCGATGCTCGTCATTGGCAATATTTAACCGGAACCTGCACACTCCCTTCTTCCGGTGCAAGTACTGGTCAGAATTCAGGCAGTCATCGAGAGTACTTAATATAAGTTGTAAGAACTTGCTCTACAATTGATGTAAAATAAATAAGTTTAAAACTAAACTTATTACTTGCCTGTTACTCTTCTTTGGGGTTACTGGTACGTTTTATTTAACTGAAGTGTATGAATATGTATTTAAGTTCATAATCTAAGCGTTTATCGAATGACTAAAGTATATACAATTCACTTTCAATAAAAAGTATGCTGAAATGCACATATCCATACCCGTGTTCTAAATTCGTACGGTCTGAACGAGATTTAACCTTGACCACACAGTTAACATTATCTCGGTATATCGAGTTCAAATATTGAGCAATATTGTGTAGAATAAAATAATAATGGGATTTGTTATTTGCTCGTTAAAATTCTCACTATTTTGTTATTATTCAACTCTCACCCTCTAAATAAGCAATTTGTTTGGTTTTAGATAAAAAAAAATGAAATTTGACGGAAATAGTAACCCGGCGATACGGGCTCGAATCACGGTCGCGACAGGTTATACCTTTTTACGAAAATTTGACATAAAAGTCGATTTTTCTCCATATGCGGAGAAGTTACTGACTCCTTGTTAAAAAGTAAGTTGGCAATATGAAGGGAAATATGATTAGGTGAACCAGCCGCCGTATATAGCTGAAAATTAGTTGACGTAAACCCACTGAAAAAATAAACTTGATGATCCGAGTGGAGAATAACTTACTAAGGGTTTCATCGTTCTATACATGCACTTAAATATCATCTTAAACTAGATTTCTTATCGAATTACCAAATTACAAAGTACCCTTGAGCCGTCATAATATAAATTGTTAATTTTGTGAAGATGAATACCATACAATCACTGACATAAAATACAATGATGTCATCTTTTTTATTTTAAAAATGATCCCCTTAAGCCAACAGCTTGGACTATTCTTAAAAAGGGTTGGTTTTCAGTGATGTATCCATCTCATGCAAAAATACAAAGACCCCATTTTTCTAGCGATTTTGATTTTTTTCATTTTTCATTCCGACTTTCCGTTTTTGACGCAAGCATATACAGTCAAATCCGGGATAGTGGCCATCTCAAAATAAAAGTACACCCTGTGAATAAAGGCCATTCTTTGAAAACCCGTCATCGATTATTAAGAACAAAACTACCTCCGAGTAAAGGTCATCCGTCAATAAAGGCCACATTTTGTCTTTCCCAAGGGTGGCCTCTGTTCACAGGTTTGACTGTAATGGTAACTAAAGAAACAGAGAACATGGTCACCTTAATTTCTATCTACTGTTAAAAGGTTTGGATCGATCGTGTAACAGGTAACCAGCATTTTTAATGGATGTCCTAAGATGCCAAGTATATTTATTTTAACAGCAAATTTATAACCTTACTTATATAGGTGACACGTTTCTTCTGTTTAAAGAGTTTATCATTTTTTCTTTATTGATCTTTATTGAGTTTACGCCCATATAAAGAGGCCCATGATCACTTTTATTGCACTTTTGTCCTTAAAACCATAAATGCATCTTATGGCTTATGTTCAAGTATTTAGTGTCTACATGAATATCTGAGTTCAAGAGGTAAGGGTCGCTTAAGTCAAGTAACTGACAAGTGAATGTTTAGTAAACACAATGACTTTGTATCAAATATAACTCAAAATTGATTTTATGTCCTAACGTCAACATACGTTTGTATTAAATAAATACAGCAAACTGCGGTTGAACCAAACAGAAAATTGCAGGGCCGTTGTAGATAATTTGGGCTTAAACATACCTGGATGCAATGACTCCTTATCTGGGGGCATTATTTGTACATGTATTCGTATATGAAATTTATTCATATGTTGTTAAACGCCCCATTCGACAGGTATGGTCATTTCAGAGCCGCCCCTGGTGTAAAACACCGATACAAGCTTCGCCTTTTTCTTGTGATTACCTAGATACACTATTTGGCACAGTACATGAAGTTGGGCAAAGCGTCCCTAAAATATGGAAAGGCGGAGTAGATTTTTTGAATAAAATTAATATATTATGTATACCATACTCTTCAGTCTTAGAGGAAGTAAAGATACATTATATATATACATTTATACATACATGTGCATTAATATAATGATCTCGGGTTATTCCATCTTCGTTCGGTTTAAGTCAATTTGATATACATGTGTATCGTTAAACTTTTGCATGCTTTAGTTAACATATAATACAATGTACATGTATACGTAATAAGTTTTATAATGACATTCAAATAACATATTTAGGCAGGGATAATGACATATTAGAAAAGAAAATCTCGTCCGATATGTCATACAATCCCGGCTCGAATCTGATCACGTGATATTAAAACCGTCAATATAAAACAATGCTATATGTGTGTTAAATCTGTCAGTGGAGAGAAGTTCACAATAATTTTCTGTACAATGTCAACTTTCATGCATACCTGACCTTTTCATATAATAAGCTACTGACGCATCATGCAATTTGTAATTTATGAAGATTTGTAATAGATAAGTATTGTTTCATGAATAAAACATGAGTCGGTGTCGTACTGGTTGAACGTAGCGTAATTTCTGTAATGATATGAACATTAGTTAAACCAATGTAACACTAATTAATGACAAACAAGCAGTGTAACTATCTGATCAGTAACATACACTAATCAATAATACTACGATAGTTCAACAACATTTCAGTTACTGCATACGACGGCCGGTTCATTTAAACAGTTTTTCTGGACTCGTACTCCGCAATGAGCCGGTTACCTTGTCTACATATAGAGGAATATCGACTTTCTTGTCTAATTTCATAGAATGGTATGGCCTGTCGCGACCCAGATTCGATCCCGGGTCGTCAGGTTACAAGTCCAATTATCCTGTTAAGAGAATTTTACATCACAGTACATATTTGGACTTATTTCACGTGTGTTATAATGCTTTGATTTGAAATAATCACCCGTAGTGTGACCTCTCACTGATAAAGGGTCATAGGTTCGAGTCCCGCTACTGACCATGTCTCTTTATGTGAGAATGTAAGCAGTTGCTTACGGTGGAAGTGAGTCTAGTACTGGTTCTTCCCAGGAACGATGCTTAGGTGAACTGTCCATCTCATATTAACTCTGACTGTTGGAGAGGGGCGTAAAACCCAAGCAAACAGACAAAGAAGAACAATTGCACGAGAATCAGATGCCGAGTGGTTTAGTAATGCGAGTAGAATGGTTTTGTGATGTACATGAAATTAATGGAGAGTTCCTATGTCTGTTTAATGAGCTTTTTTACATTCGATGGTTAATGTATAAATGTTATGCACATCAAGTCGAGAAAAATATAAATTAAACGCTATATATGCATAATATCCACTAGGCCTCCATAAAGTATGAAATTTTATCAAATTTCAGAATAGATGCAATATAATTCTATCATTTGCGTCTGTAAACTTGACAAATATAATTTATTTAAACACGTTGCGTAAAAATGTATCATTTTATTCATTTTCTACCAAGAGCACCTGTCATGATATCTGATTTTGTGTCAAATATCATTTACGAATGCCATAATCTAAGTATCAGAATAAATATGGTGTTACTTGTAAGTTATCTTGTACATGTATCTACAGTCTAACTTGTAAACTAAGGCCACCATTTGGGTAGGACATAATGTCGCTTTTAATGACAGGTGGCCTTTATTTGGAAGTCAATTTGTACTTGATAATAAAATAATGACATTTATTTTCAGGGTGGCCTTTATTCGGAGGTGGCCGCTCACACAAGTTTGATTATACATAAATACTTACCGTGTATCATCTTTATTTTATTACCTTTTGTCGATTCAGGAAAACCCATTCTTAAATGTGTCCCTTTAATTTAATGAAGATGGTAATATAATGTATTAATAATCCCCTTATCTCGTTGATTTTGCAATTAACTCAAAACAAATTTATCTTTGTTTGCTGTTGGTGTGCATATAATACAAATAATCTTGCAGTCTGTGGTAAAATCTTTAATGATATTGTAATTATATCAAATACAATTTTAATGCATATAATTGTAATATTTATATACAACCACAACCGTGGCCGAGTGATCACTGGTTAGGGTGTCCGCCTTCGGAGCTGGAGATCGAAGGATCAAACGCCAGTGGAGAATGTAATGGTTTAGAAGTGATTCTGTCGGTTGGTGATCTGCCAGCTAGTTAATTGGTGGTTACAGTAGACCCATCTCAGCCAGGCGCCCGGCACAAAGAGATGGGATCCAGGAAGTACATAAGATAGGTGTCTTATAAGCCAACTTGTCTGGCCCTTTCAATAGGGGTGGTACTGTAATATGATGTATTTATCTTTCACCTTTTCTCCTTTCTATTTGTTTGAGATCATAATACACGTAATTATGAATATGTTTTACGCTATTTAAGCTTACCTGTAGATCTATATGTAAGTCTGCATATCTTATACAAAAGGTGGAATTCTAATTAGTCGTTCCGTAAGTCGTCCTTCATATTCCGTCTGTCAGTATTGATGCAAATACGAGAAATTGTTCGAAGAATCGCAGACTGTCCATTTGATACTTCTGCATCTACGAAGAATGGCCTCTCATATTTAGGGGTTAGGGCCGGGGCTGTCATTTCAGGTATCATTTAATGAATCAATATTTTCTTTCAGTAAAATACAAGCTTGGGTGTACAGATCAAAAGCTGATTTATTTCATGCGTTCATGACACAGCACATTTTTGTGTTTTATATTCTGAAACTTTTCACAAGAACGACGTAGAGTCGTACGATTCACATAACTCGTTTGTACCTTCTACATGTACCTCATTTTATTGCCTTGTTTATTTTGTAATAAATTATACCTATGTTGTCAGTTCGTTATGCTCTGAGAATATAAATGTTGAATTTAATCTTCGTACGAATAAGAGAGATATTCAGTGTAAGATGATATTACGAAAATATGCAGTCAGTTACCTAATTACAGACTTAAACTATTCTCTTTATAAGGAGATTACAACCACATGTAAACCGGTATGTTTATGAGATGAACATTACGGAACAGATCATAATTTTATTTCGCGTGGTCAATGGTACATATTTACGTAATAAAGTAAAAACACAACACACATAGATATTATCATATGGTACTTATTACATCCAAATTATGCACATACATGTATTTTAAATCTCAACATGGTCTTAATTAAACATATAAATCGGTATATGTTTGTATTGTATATCTGTTATTCAAGTAAATCTATTAATAATTTTAGCTAAGTGAATTAGGGTGAACAAAATCCTAATTATTGTGTGTTACATTAATTTTGTATTTGAATTTTTAAATAACAGTGAAATATTTCAGTAATTATTCAAGCTTATTGACTTGGGTTTTACACCGTTTTTCAACCGTTAATATCTCACACTGAGTCCGGGGCCGTATTATAACCAGTACTAACTTACCCTTTCACATGGGACCGTCAAATTCTCCACACGTGGAGAAAAATCGACACTGGCGTCAAATTTTCATGGAAGGGTATGACCTGCCGCGACATACCCAGCGAAGTTGGGCATAAACCCAGCTGCTCTAAAGGCCTTTTCACTTCTTTTGTGTATGCCCCTATATGTACATCAAACTATGTAGTTTATGCAGATTTAAATGGTTAAAACATGACACTTTGTTTGACATGATTTAAATTAACACACGATAAGCGGCACGTACATTTATTATTTTATATAACACCGTGAATATGTAAATGAAAAATACAAACTCACTCACACCCACTTGTCGGCATAATGCACGATTAATTACTTTGTAATCTATGAGTGATAAGAATGCGTTGACAGCTTAAAAAGTCTCTGTGCTAAATACTTGCACAAAATGATCCGACCCATTTGAAAACGAATTTAGAAAAAGCGTCAGGTTTTCATGACCGAATACTTGACTTTAAGCCTAACTACATGTCTAAATAAAATATATTACCTTCAGAAATGTATTATGTATTGTACATGATATTGTAATCTAACCGTTCCCTCGGAGGTTTGAAGATATTAAACTAGAGGGATTTAGGAGCCATATTAAGGCATTGTGCTCACCTTTGATAAAGGTGAGAGTGATTTATAAGTGTGAGTATTGTTTAAAGGAGATAACTGAACGTTAAGTATGCTTGTTTTTCTCAAGATGACTTAAGTCTAAGGCTTTGATGTGTCCTACCCGGGACAAGACTACACAGCCGTGGCTGCGTGGTAAGGGCGTCCGTCTTCGACGCGGGAAAAGTACTGATACGTGCCCAATCTCTTTTCGGTGATTTTCTAGTCACAGTACTTGCTCGTTAGTTTCGATGGGGACACTGATATATTGTCACTGATATATCGAAAGGGGAGCCCAGATTCGAACCTTTGACCTTTCATTCAGTAGTCCAATGCGTCATCACTGGACCAACGATCATTCCCGTTATGTTTTTAAAAAACCATAGTAAAGTTATATTGATTTACAGTTCATTACTTCATACATTCTGATTGTGCATTGTTTTCAATTAAAACTATTTTTTGTATGTTATGTTGGGCCTGTATAGTGGATGTACTACACTTTTAATGTTCCCTTGTCGCATTTATGCCTCACGAGCTGTCTGTTCATGTATTATGATGCATGAAGGAACGTAAAACTCGAATTAAAATTACATTAATTTGATTTTAAAGGTGGTTTTGACGTGCGACATCATTAATCAATGTTCTTTTAACAATTCTAGTACCGTTATATAAATTTAAAAGGTGTTGCCTTAAAGAATTGAATGTTAGGTAGTGAAAACTCGTTAATGACAAGATTTAAAACACTATTTTACAACCACATGTTCAGTTATTGTCCTTTATTTCGTTCATCTATGCAGGATCTTTACAAGGAAACACAATTAAGTGCACATGTACTTATAACAAATACGATACTACGTTATATACGCGTCCACCGCAGTTTTAAAAAAAAAAATTTGGATTTAACGCCATTTTCCAACATTTTTTTACAATTTTAACAGTTAAATATATATGGCGGTCAATTCACGTAACACGTTGTTTTTTCTGGACGATATTCTAACCAGTACTAAATATCCCTTCCACATGTGAGCAAAATCGATATTTTGTCAAATTTTCATAGAAGGTTATGACCTGCCGCGACTGGGAACGGTTTTCTACATGGCATCCGAATCGTTTATATTGCCTGAAAATACTTAGCTCATTAAAACAGGGTAGTTAGGTCAAGGCTTTTGTCTTTGCTTTCGAAAGCTTTTGAAAAGGTAAAAAAATGACTACGTGTATTTTCTGAAAATATGATAATTCGAGTTACAAGAAACAAACAATTTATTTTTACGACTAAATACTTTTAAAAGACTTGAAGTCACATACATTTTTTTATGAATTGAATCTAATAGAACTCGTTCTTTCTTGATAGAACTTATGTTGAATTGATTAAGTAATATACGCATATACACGGTCATACCTGTGTTAGTGACCACCTTCGAATAAATTCTGCCCCTGTGAATTAAAACCATTCTTTTAAAAACTGTCATTGATTATTTAGAACAAAAATACCCTCAGAATTAAGGCCACATTTTGTCTTTCCAAACGGTAGCCTTTGTTCACAGGTTTGGCTGTACTTAAAATATCGTTAATATTTGTTTAGTTTAATACATGCTGATATTGTTTTGTGCAATATTAAATTACGTTAGTTTGACAAAACATGTGAAATCGCTGTCTTTATTTCCGGTTGTATAATCAGTGAATGAAACAATATGAAAGGCTGACTTGTTTGTGATTAAATAAGACATTTTACAGCATTTTGAAGGTCGGCTATAAATTTCGGATATATAAATCATCGTACACCAACTATGCGTGAAATGTTCGGTGTATCTGATGGTCTACTGACTTCAAATAAACATATTCACTGCAATAAAAAATCCTGCAGACTTAAAATGTAGACTTATCATTTTGAAACTATCATCTTGAATATAATTTACATAATGACTCAATGGTATGGTAGCCTTATAGATACAATTTAAAGTAGTTACCATATGAGATGCATAATTGTTTTCAAGGCATTGGAAGCCCACAGAAAGCTTCCCGGCTGTTAAACATGTAATTACCATATAGAATAAATTAAAATAAGGTTGTTTTGTCAACGTAGGTGTATGTTTTCTACCTACACGTTTTTAATTAGAAGTTTTCTTCATAAACACTCCCGTAAGCCATAGATATTATGGCCTATAAGGATACATGATATAATACAATGGGCGAGCAGGATGAATACAACATACATGTATGTAAACAAAAGGAGAATGTTTGATAAACATGAATTATAAAATGTACCATTCCTAAATATATTTATAGAGAATGAAACATTTTGATAAAAAGGCACCAAACTTTTTTTTTAAATCTCAACTTAATTTACAGAATCGGATTTATTCGCAAAATTCGAAAATGTCGTAAAAATAGACGAGGTTGGATTAAGTTGTAACTGGATAAGTGTAAACTACTGGCCTACGTTTAAAATTTGATTGAATAACCGTCTGCTGTAGATTACAAATGGACGACATTGTAAAACTTAGTTATAAATTGATACTTTAGGTAAAAATGGATAAGATGAAATCTCTTACTTTAATCAACTATTTAAAACCACAGGAACGTAACGTACGGTGGGAAATGTCTGGGCAATATTTTGATTTACAGTCACACCCGGGAACTATAGCCAGCCTTGGGAAAGACAAACTACGGCCATCATTGACAGGTGGTCTTTATTCAGAGGTCATTTTGTTCGTAATAATCAATGACGGTTTTTAAAAGAATGTCCTTTATTCACAGGGTGCCCTTTATTCGGAGGTGACCGCTAACTCTGATTAGACTGTACATTGTATTTTGAAAGTTTTATCTATTTGTTAAGTCTTAGTTAATAACATTTTAGCGGCTGAATGGCTCACAAAGTTATCATCACGTGACATCTCATAATCTTGATAAAGTCACATTTGAAACGATGTCTTGAAAAACTTATTGGGTGGTTTACAAGATACTTCAAGTCATACCATGATATCCATGTGGTCTAAGTTGAGCTCTACCTCAAAGTTTTAAGTGACACAACTGTATGTTTCTATGATGTAGTGTCATTTGCAAGAAATAGTAGATTTATAAATACAGTACAACCTCTCCAGAGTGACCCTCTCTTGAGCAACAACCTCCCTACAACAACCACATGATTATATCTCACTGCACGAATAAACTATTAATTCTACCTCTCTAGAACAACGAACTCTCATCAATAACATAAGTTTGCCCAAAATGGTGTTGCTTTCTAGACGTTGCATTGTATCAATGACTTGAATCGATCTCTTAGAAACATCGACGATGTATCTCTTACAAACAACATTCATTCAAATTGGATTTGTGTTTAAATTAGAAAATAAATATATTTGATTTATAATGAGACCAGAGGCAGTGATTAATAAGGATTTTGAAAAAAGCCTGTCACAAAATTGAAGCATTTGATTGGCTAGTTTTGGTTTAAGTCACGAAATAAACCAATCAAAGCAAGCTTACATATCAGAACATGTGATGGTAGTTTTAGGCTCGGGTTCTAGTAGAAATAAATTGTACTTCACTTAGATATGCCTTATAGAGCACACTGTATTGCCCGCCATGAGCCCATTTCATAGTCACATCATAGTAATGTCGACTGTTTTAAAGTTAACGCTCTGTATATATAATGATAAAAAAGTTAGCTAAGACATGTAAATAAATCAAGCCCCAGATGATTTTTTTTCATCGTATAGTGAAAGGTTTGAAATTCAGCTTTTTATTTCGTTGTCTGACTCATAAATTGAATTTTGCACAGTCCAGTGCATCTAGTCGTTATTCAACCACAAGTTGAAATATCTTCTCTCACGTGTTCAAATCGCCATATTGTACAGTGTGCATATAATTATAATCATACTAGACTTAAATTTAACGCGTGACTGAAAACATGAAAATTTGATACACAAATAAGCTTTTTTCTACTAGTAGATGGGTAATATTCAGTCAACATGTGATTGCAGACAAACAAATTTATTTTATATGTACATTGCAAAATGTTCATATAAAAATTTCATTGAAAGTCAATATCCCATGATATATAACCACAGGGGCTTCGATTAATGAATCTAGACATTTGTATATTTATATGTACACAAATTTTTATATATACAAAATGAACATAACTATACAAGACGTCCAAATTCATGTGTCAATATGCTGTGATCACAACTTAAGATGATTCTGGTGTTTTCTGGTGTTAAGATAAACACTTTGTGGTGTTCTTGAATCCTTTTATCGAGAAAAGAATATTATATTTGGATATACGAAATCACAACCTTTATATCTGTTAACCGGTAATCTAATATCAATATGGGCTGAGAAATAACAATTTGTATTAATATTCCTCGCATGTTAACTGTTTACAGACTGTAATTTTAATGATAGCAAACTTTAATCTAAACCAAAATAAAACTGCTTATATACTGTCGTATTTATCAAACATTCACTATCTTAACAATAGAGGATGAGGAAAATCGACATTCTATGTAAGTTTTCATGGAAGGGTATGATATACCGTGACTGGGAATCGAACTCGGATTGCAGGGTTACAAATCCTGCATACGAACCACTGAATCACGGCTGCGGCCTAAGAACCAAGATCTGTTAATATTTCATAGTTACATATAGATGTATTTACTATGTAACACAAATGAGTTCCATATAAAACGTGAAGGGACTCCGGGCTCGAGTGGTTATGGTTTCAGATTAGTAATCACGAGCCACACACCGCTACGAGTGTGAGTTAACTGTCCAGGTAAGTCTGTGGTTCTACCCAGGTGTATGTACATGGTCTGCATCCACTGCAAAATAAAACCGAAAAAGTCACCAAATGACCTTTGGCAGTTGGTGCACTGTTAAATCTCTGTGAAATGTGAATCAGACAAACCCATACTCTTTGTGGAAAGCTTACACGTTGTATATTTATCTAAATACTGTACAATCCCATTTAAACAGGTAAAACAAACATTGCACTCTTTAATACCTCGTCTGAATACAGGTTTGCTTGAATGAGTTATAACTGGCATTAAGTTAAAGTTGCTTCATTTGATTGAATAAATAGATTTAATAAAATGTGTTCAATTTTTAACACTACTATGAAAAGAATAATAATTCTGCTAATTAAGCAGGCTATTAAGGGTTAGGAGAGGTCACTCGCAATAAAAGTACATTTTTGAAGTTACGAATGCTGAGCTGCATATTCTGCAGACATTCCCATTAAGTTACCGAATAAAATGTTATGTCGCGAAAACTAATGACTTTATGATAAGTCCTAAATAATTTGGCAAGACTTCGCGGATCATAACAAATTAAGGGTCAATTTTTAGTTTACCATTTAAGAATGCTAAAAATGTCTATGAATGTTAAACTAACACTCCAAACTAGTTAGCCCCTCTGTATTCTATTCATTATGGATTAAATAGGACTTAGATATAAATTTATTACCTATACCCGGGTTATGGGAACTTTCCAGTGTATTGGGTACGATTGTTTATATTACAAATGATATATAATGTTACAAAGTATTTGTTAAACGATGCGATTTGGCTTTAATTTCAATTCAAATAAACTTAATATATCTATTAACGGCACATTTAAGAGTATACGAAAACATGACACATTACGAATCGTATTCAATTGTTAAGTAGTACATGTACGTTTATTTATCTGGATTTAACGCCGTATTTCAACATTTTATCAGTTATATACGACGGCCGGTAATAATATTTGACTCGAATACTATTATTTTGAATAATACAAGAGTATGAAAAAAACAGTGCACGATCAGTATATGATTCATAATATTGACCTTAAGATTTTCATGAAGCTCAAATGTAAATAAGTATAATATGCAGTTTTCTAAAGGCGACATTATACAACTATTGTAAGTAACTATAAATATGAAATAAAGGTATACACATAATTAAATAACGACCATGAATATGATACTTGTCTGAACATAATAATCGAAGGTCAGACGGATTAACCATTTCATTCAATCAAGTTTAAATTTGAAATTGAATTGTTATAACCAACTCCCTGTTTACATATTTCTTGTTGAGTCTACCATACTAAAGTACTAGCATATATAAACCTAGCTCTTTATTTCGAATTTATTTGAGATGAAACCTAGATCTGATTAAATGCTTAATCAAAGATCTAGTCTAAACGGATCTAATTTCTAATTGTTGACAGACCTACCCCGCTGTGAGAAATCTACCCTTAGGAATTCTGCCACTAATGATAGACATAAGATAGCCCACTGGGTTAAAGTGTATTCGAAATTAACAAGTCCGTCCAAATTTCCCATGGTCATTTTATCGGCGATGTATCAAGCTGTGCACAAGGTACATTTTCTGCACCGACGAAGATTAAATTGGCGTTAAATTAAAACCCACGACGTTTTTATCAACACAGGGTACGTTGTGTTAGCAATATTACCGACAAAGTGATTTGTACTTATATGTATTTGTTGATGCCCAAGGTCAGTATTATAACGGTTCGCGCATCCCGTTTGTATATAGGCTTGAGTGCATATATATATATATTGTTGGGTGTCCTACATTTAAGAAAGCTAAAAGGGTCAGTGACGATTGTAGCTTTCTTGAAGGACTCCCTAATATGCACTCTAACCATCTTAGTGCTCCGTCTCTGAGCATGCGCAGTGTGTACTAAGCTAGTAGTTCTTCGAAACGAAGAAGTTTAGCCGAATTTTATATCTATTAAGAAAAGAAAGCCAATTTTTAAAGATCTTTGTCATTGATTGGATAAGAAAGTAGGATCAGTACTAAACTTACGTAGAAATATCAATTCTTCTTACAATCGGGGACCAATATACCAATTAATATATCACCTACATGGCAATAAGTCATGACTTGTGAAACCTCGACAAAAAAATATAGTTATTAATTCTGACATGATCTAAATCACTACATTATATTTTTTCTAATACGGTTCACTGAAAGTCAAAATGTACCGTATCAATGGACAGTAACGCTAATAAAATAAAATACGTATGCACCGTTCTAATTAACACAGTTTTATCAATATTTAGATGAAGAAGGCAATTTATAAATCAATAAATCTAACCTAATAATTGTCATAAATAATGTTGCATTTATATTTATATGTTGATTTAATACACATGTTAATATATTTCCTATTTTACCACATGTACGAACTAAACTCTGTTTTAAGCTCTACTCTAAAATCGCTATATAAATAACTACAGTACACTAATTTTTGTCGGAGGTCCGCTGCATACAGTATATCACTGAGCTTCGACTACGGTCAACTTGATATATGAAACAGTTTATTGATACTTAACTGCTGTATGTGTCCCTTGACCTTCACTTTTGTGGTTTTTCTAGTGAAAGAACATAAATTATTAGCATATTAATATTAAACCTTAACTTTTATACGACGTCATTACATTTACTACCATATCATGTGCGTCATTTATGTTACGTGTATAAATTAGTTTATTTGACTGAGTATACTTACTTAATAACTTACTCATAAATAATGGGTAAAACATGCAAAAAAATCAAAACAGTTTCCTTTTCAAACATGATTTAACTAACTAACAAACTAACTAGCTATAGTAAATCGTAAAAATAAAAATGGAAAAACAGTTTACTTCTGGATATGATTTAGTGTAGAAAAAATGTCAAAAAAGTATATATATGTTATGCATTTTATGTGTCTTTACACCCATGTATAGATTATATCGTTATTCCAGCCACCGTCACATGTTCTTGCGAATCTGCGCACCGCCATTTTGATATTCCCAATTAAATTAAATCGTTCTTTTTCCAGTTTTGGGAAGATTACTTAATCCATTGGTTCTAAATCTGGACTATAGGCACTTGCATGCTAATTTCTCAAAGCCAATATCAAAATATCACCTCAATATCAAAGATCTTGATACTTATTTAGAATTCTCAGCACTTAAAATGAACTTTAGTGTCTGCGTGGGTGTACACACAGCCTTACACAGTACTTGGTAGCAGCGTGCTGCTCCGTACATTTTAACGTCGATTTAAGTTTCTGTAATGAATTCAAATAAGCAGAGTTCTTCCATGCTCGAAAACTTTGTTATTACGCTGGCAATTACTTAAAAATTTGGCGACAAATATTTGCTGCGACGTCCAACGTCATTATGTACACTTCCGTTCATTTCTATACAAATTACAGCACAAAGATTGCAACAAAATGAATCCGCTTAATTGCAAAAAATCAAAGTGCTCCGTAGGCGCTGACTATGGTTGCCTTGGTAACTCGTATCCTGTGACTACGTGAAAAAATGACAATTTAGGAACAGAACTTGAAACAAAAGATGTCAATTATTGCCATGACAAATTTTAAAAATTATCACATCATTATAACTCCAAAAAGTTAGGTTGTCCACGAACTTCACGGATGACCCTCGTATGTACCCTACCACCGCTACCGAGACATGTTATAGATAAGTTATTCAGGTGTAACTTGAATTTTCAAAGCTGGAGCATGTCTGATATATTATTTGATAATACCAGGGATGCTATATGTGAATCAAAAGTCTATAGAAATCAGCGCAATATGCACTTTGTATAAATTATATGAAATGTTTTATTCTATATCTTTGTAAGATTTTGTAAATAACTGGGTAACCTATGGCTACCGAAAAAATAAGTAATTCTGCATAGTTTATTCAACTAGTGGGCATTATGTAGGAAGGAACTTATACCCGAGACATATCATTGTATGACTTAGTACGAAGAGCTAGCACAATGTCATAGGAGCTGAATATTTTGGGCTGTAATGATTGTTAAAAGGGGCTATAACTGACTCCCCGTTGTCAGACAAAATCTACGTCCGGGCTTCGTAATGGCTTGTAACAACATGATGAGATCAATATCGTTACTGTTGAACTAACAGTCACTGCAACTACATGTATACACACTCATACATGTAAACATCACACCTATCATTTTGTACTCACAATACTTCCCGAATCCCTTCTCTTTTTTTGCCAGGCACCTGACTGAGATGGGCCTACGGTAACCATTATTTAACTTAAGCTGGCAGCTCATCCACAGACCGCATCATCTCTAAGTTAATATCCATAGGGATTCGAACCTTCGATTTCTGCGAAAACCGTAACCACTCGGTCACGGTTGCGATAATACATATTTGCTGCAAGCATTCTCTAAATATGAGTTTTCTCCATGCAAAACTCTTATCTATGTCTAAAGGCTGGGCCATAATGTGGATATCATAAACATAAAATGTACACATAGGTCCCAGTTATCAATAAATTTTATTGAACCATATTTGGTCATTATATTTGAATAAAACAAGGTAACAGTGTCGCTTGTACAGGTAAACAGATTTGATCGATTAAAGTAAGTAGTGATAAAGTTATGGGCGTTGCTGGCTGACACTCCACCCACACACGTACCCGCTGTGAGATATATTTGTTAAAACATAACTGTTATCACTTAATAATAAAATCTGGTTGTTTTTAACCTTGTCATATTTCATCTTAAGATACCCACACAATTTCTGCAGAGGCGAGAGCAAAGCAAACCACTTGGCAATAAGTTCATGGTTCGTAGTGTGTATCACACGTGCTAAAATTCATGGTTCGTAGTGTGTATCACACGTGCTAAAATTCATGGTTCGTAGTGTGTATCACACGTGCTAAAATTCATGGTTCGTAGTGTGTATCACACGTGCTAAAATTCATGGTTCGTAGTGTGTTTTACACATGCTAAAATTCATGGTTCGTGGTGTGTTTTACACGTGCCAAAATTCATGGTTCGTGGTGTGTTTTACACGTGCTAACATTCATGGTTCGTAGTGTGTATCACACGTGCTAAAATTCATGGTTCGTAGTGTGTATCACACGGGCTAAAATTAATGGTTCGTGGTGTGTACCACACGTGCTAAAATTCATGGTTCGTAGTGTGTATCACACGTGCTAAAATTCATGGTTCGTAGTGTGTATCACACGGGCTACAATTCATGGTTCGTAGTGTGTATCGCACGTGCTAAAATTCATGGTTCGTGATGTGTATCACACATGCTAAAATTCATGGTTCGTAGTGTGTATCACACATGCTAAAATTCATGGTTCGTAGTGTGTATCACACGTGCTAAAATTCATGGTTCGTAGTGTGTATCACACATGCTAAACTTCATGGTTCGTAGTGTGTATCACACATGCTACAATTCATGGTTCGTAGTGTGTATCACACGTGCTAAAATTCATGGTTCGTAGTGTGTATCACACATGCTAAAATTCATGGTTCGTAGTGTGTATCACACGTGCTAAAATTCATGCTTGTTGCGTATTGTTTAAGATCGGTACTTTTAATACTAGTAGACCGCTGGAAGCATGACTTGTCACTCCGACTTTGTGTAATTTTATCGGTTATTTTTCTATGTTATGATGTCACAATGACTATGGTACCACTGTGTGGCAGCGCAATGTCTGCTACTACGAGATACGTCATACATCAGACATCCTTCACAACGTTAGTAATGTGCGCTCGCTCATCTCTTGATAATCATGCTAAGAACCAATCAATATGACTTACAGTACAATATACATGTACATTGTATATCGATCATTCTAACATAACACATAGATTCTGGTTGCAACATGGACACTTTATAGGTGTTCAATATAATTTACTGGTTTGTCAGAGTTTTTATCGATGCGCTGTGAGAATATAAATTACTGAAAACTGGACTCACAGAAAACCGAAATTATCTGAAAATCCCAGTATATTTTAAGTTTATGAAAAATTCTCGGAAAACCGGAATTCTCAGGAAACCTGACTGTTGTCCCAGTCCGGAAGGCATCCGGATTGCAGGGGTTTTACTGGTGTATAATGTACATTGATATCTCAGTAATACAACTTTTTGGACCAGAACTATGGAGGTGAGGTTAAGTCATTATCAAGCTGAAATACAGACGACATATTGAAAACAGAATCGAAAGTTTGTGGTCGTTATAATCAGGCAATCGTTATATTGAGATCAGTTATTTATTTATCTTTTGTTTAACAGTTATGGTCATTTAAGAACCGCCCGGCAGAGAGAGACGAACGTTAATATCATTTTTCTTTTCGGAACAGTTTTTCCTGGTTCTTTATAGTGCCCGGTGTAATGCCCTGATACACGCCTCGTCCTTTTTCATGTGACTTTCTTAATACAGTACTTGACTCGGTAGCTGGAACGGAGACACTGAAAAAGCGTCCCTGAGAAATTGACAGGCGGGGCCGAGATTTGAACTAGATGATTTCTAACTGAGGTTTTTATGTTGGTCGGCCGTACTAGCTCGTCGCAAATCGGAAAAACATTCATTCACTTAAATTCAATCCTGGCTGTTTCCTCCTAGTACGAAATAGATCATGAAAAGTAATGAGAATAAAAACTAAAAAGTTTGTTTGACGAATATCTTAGGACAAACACTGATTTAATGTCAGATATAAATTACCATACAATTCTTCTTAGTCGGTTTACAAGGTCACTACAACCCGGCTGATTATAAGAAAACAAATCTTGATATGGTACAACAATATGTGTGTACTCTTTCTTTCTATACAGTAGTATTATATAGTATAGTTTTCCGTGATTGTAATCTTCATTTACTTTAGCTTTTTATTTTCTGTCGTCTTAAGATTTAAAACAGACGCAAGTTTTATCAAGGTACATTTATGTATTTATGTGCAGTTAGCGATAAGATATGCATACTCATGTATTAAGTTTACGCATATATACGAATGAATTTGTCAAATAAAACAGAATATAGTCTACCAAAGATCTGTTGTTATGGCTGGTGTATCAATTTATTTAAACGTTCTAAAATATGTGACTGAGGGGGGTAATAATACTCCCTCACAGATTAGCACCAGTTTCACGAACTTTGAGTTGTAAACCAAATTACGGATTCCAGCAATTTTATGCCCCGGTACCGATCGATTAGGGGTGATACTGTTTTGGCCTGTCTGTAGGTATCAAACTTTAACCTTGCCTATAAAATGCTTCCACGTGCAGTCATCAAACCTCTACTGGACCCGAACATTTTAAGGTCAAGGTCACCATTGTGTTTCAGAAACACATCTTGTTTCTGTTTACAAAGATTGAGTCTTTGACCAGAAATGTTACCGTTTGTTTCCTTATTTACTAAGAACCATGTTAAACATATCAGCATACAAATCGAGTCTATAATCAAATTCCCAATAACAGACGCATACCGATTTTATTGAATTGTTCCATATCAAGAGATTGTAGCTAGGTTGATATTGTGTGAAATTGTTAGACCATCTTTGTACCTTCTTCTAATACCACATTCAGCATTGCATACGATAAAAGTATGATTTACTCAATAAGTTAACATATATCAGTTTATTTACACAGTGCATTACATATTTTGAAATACAATATAATTGTTTTTTTTGCACATGCGTACCCTCTTATTTGGTCATTTAAGGTAGTATGCGACCTTTCCTTGACGTCATGGGTAAAAAAATCAGAAAGAAATTTTGTACAATGGTAGTAGAGCATGTTCTTCGTTTTTAAGTTGGTGTATTCGAAATTACAATAGCGGTATGTTTGAACCAATTTATATATGTATGTACAACGTCGATTTTACACCGCTGGCATTTGACGTAACGTTGTTAGGAAACGGGACGCAAAACAGAAAAAATAAAACGAACAAAAATCGAAGAACATGCTATACTACCATTGTACAAAATTTCAGATCAGTCGGAGAAACATCGATCTTTTTACCCATGACGTCAAGGGAAGGTCGCAAACTACCTTAATAACATGGTACGTGATTTTTGGACGTTGAATGATAGTTGAATGCGCGCATGAATATTGATGCAGACCAAAGTACTATGTTTTTTTTCTACATCCGCCATGCAATTATTAAACTAGTTCCCGTTCAATGTTGTTGTTCAAGTCTCTGTAAGTTCAGATTCATTGAGTACTTTCAGTACTTTGATTTTACCTTACTATACTAAAAATAGGGATTGAAACCTTCACGTCTAAGTTAGAACACGTGATTCATGGTCAAAAAGCCAACACAATGATGTCATAATTATATCTTTGTTTTGTCTGCGTTAAATAACAAACTCAACAAACCATATTAAATAAAAATAATATTATTCAATGATATAAAAAGCGATTGTAATTCAAAAATAAATAACGTTAGCTATGTGGGTCTGTTACAATTGTCGCCCAGCCGGGAGGTCGCCACGATAGTACTAGATTAGAGTTTTGTCGGCAGTTATCGGCTAAATCTCTTTTTTATAAATATGTTTGAATCATAATCTCGTCTTAAAAGTCACTATTACAAAATAAAACACTTAATTGCATCTATTGTATGGTTTTTATGTAAGAATGTCATGATATTTAAGGATATATAGCGATAAGCCGAGCTATCATGTTTATAATCTTTAGCTCTTTAAGTACCTAGTTGTTAGTATGGTATGGATAAAACTCCAACTAGAACTACATAATACATGTATTTTATATTGTACATATACTTCTCTTGAGACGGACGACGGTTTAAGTTTTATTGTACTTGTAATTGTTACTCAATGCTAAAATGATCGGATTTTCTTTTCAAATTCATGCAGAGTTTTGAAGTTATTTGTCTTTACAAAATATCATTTAGTAACTTATTATAATACTCGCCCACAACACTTGTTGGGAACTAAACGACAGTTCAGCTTTCAATAGCCGTCACTCACTGGACGTGCATGCATTTTGATGCGGACCTAAGTAGTAAAACTTGTTTTTCTACGTTCGACATATAATTGTTAAACTGGTTCCCGTTCCATATTGCAGTGCAAGTCTATGTAAGTTCAGCTTCCATGGATACTTTCCGTACTTTGATTTAAATCTGAGACCAAAATGAGTGTGTATATCGATCCATCCAAAGAATACAACATGAATGTTGTTTATTCTTAACTTATATTTGTCTTATATAACAACACTCATCCCACTCAGAACTGGAGAAAGGGAAATCAGGGTTAAGTGCTAACGTACTGGATTACTAAACTGAAGGTCGCGGGTTCGAAACTCAACTCCACATTTTGATAGTTAGGGGACACTTTTTCAGTTTCCCATCCAATCTACTAAGCCAAGTACATTGTTAAGAAAATTACAGGATAAAGGTGAGGTTCGTATTGGCGCTTTTCACTCGGCACACCGAAGAACCAGAAAAATCTATTCAATATTGGCTCTGAAAAGACCATAGATGTCAGATGGGCCTTTAAATAATACTTTAAACAAAACGAGACCAGTTTCACATGCGAGAAAACTTCACAGCTAGCTTCTAGTATGTCAATGCTTGAACCCAGGCGTTTTCCACTATGGTTAAAGCCGGGATTGTCGCACAATGACCTTGAATGTCGCCCACCCACCCGAGGCCTTCATGATTTTTGTACAATATGGTCCTAGTTTACGAATTTAATAATTTTGTCCAACTGTTTTAGCAAAAATATACGAAAAAAATAGCAATAAACATCTGTGCAATCATAAATAATGAACATCACTTCCCTATAGGATAAGTATAATTACATGTACTGTAAATAACAGTCAAACATTTGATAGCGGCCACCTCCGAATAAAGGCCAACCAGTGAATCAAGGATATTCTCTAAAAAAATGTCATTTATTTAGCAAAAAATAACCTTCGAATAGAGGCCTTCTGTCAATAATAAAGGTCACAATTTGTCTTTCTCAAGTGTGGCCTTTGTTCACAGGTTTGACTATACACGATAATGAGATAAATAGAATCAACATTCTCACCATTACGGATTTTTTGTCCCAACAAATTTAGATACACTTTTGGCTGGATGTTGTGTTGTGTATGACAAATTATTGCGGTATTTTCTTTCACAAGTAACGGATTTTAAAACTAGTCTTTATAAAATCACAAAACATTGCATATGGATTATTTTTAAAATTCTTTTATCACATCTGAAGTGCGTATTAATATTCATGTCTATCTGGTCAACTTGTGCTTGTCGAAACAAACCGTGTGTGGTCAGAAAGTAATATACACACACAAGGTCTAAACATGAATTTTATGATTTTGTAAAGAACCAGGTAAAAACTATTTGAAATGAGAGTGGGGATATAAATGCCCGGGTGTCCTGTATCTTCAAATCCTTCTCCCTGGAGCGCATGCACCATGAACTGTAAACTGGTTCCCGTTGACTTGGTGCACTGCAACATGGAACGGGAACCAGTTTACATGCTGACAACAACAGATATACATTACTTATTTACAAAGCAGTATCGAAAAAAGTATATAAGGCACTAATGGGAATACTAAATAATCAGGTTTTCGGTACAGACTGGCCTATTGTAATTAAAAACTCTATCTCGGACCTTCAAGATAACTGTGAAAAAGAAACAAATTAAGTACAGTACAACCTCTCCAGAGTGGCCCTCTCTTGAGCAACAAGGGGGTATAGGCTTATAGCAAAGGTCATATATTATATCAATAACATTACCTATATGTACGCAACAACTTGCATCATTTTCACGACCACTCTGGAATGGTCGCATAAACTATCTAAACTTGAATACATGTATATTATTTTTAATTGATAGAGAAATAATCCAACTTTTTCGTGCAGTTTTGCAAAGACTTGCAGTTATTTTTTAGTTTTGTTGCCAAACTCAAACGTCTACCTCGTTAATGATGGACATCCCATTAAAGCTGATAAAAACCTGTCTGGTATCATGTCAATAACCTCTCAAGCTTTTTCGATAAGCCAAGCCAAGCTAAACAGAAATGCTATGTCTTGTCCGGAGTACACTGTCGTGATAGTAACATGGTCATTGTAAACACCGTTTTTTATTCTTGTGTGTAAGTCTATGGCTTAAAACAGCCAAACCTGTGAACCAAGGCCACCCTTGAGAAAGGCATAATGTGGCCTTTATTGACAGGTGACATTTATTTGGGGGTTATTTTGTTCTAAATAATCTATGGCCGTTCTTAAAAGAATAGCCTTTATTGATAGGATCGCCTTTATTAATAGGTGACCACTAACACATTGTTTGATTGTGTATTAAAGGGTGATAAACTGTTAATAAAATCTTGATAGTTTTTCAATAAAAAACTGTCCAATAACTGATTTCATTCATTACAAATTATCTCACCTAATCACACATGCATATATAATGACCTATGAAAATAAAAAGGTCAATGGCATTTACAGCTAATTCATCATCGTGTCACTGTATATACCTCAATGTCCATATTAAACAATGGCGATAGTTATTCAATTCGTGCAAAATACGTAACTTCGTAACAAAAAATAACCCCGAAATATTTGCAGTTATGTGTAAATTTTCCGTTTTATTCGATGTAAAGGGAAGACTCATTTACACAACAATTAATTACCGAGCGATAAAAACCACGTGTCTATTACATTGAAATATAACATATGTAATAATTAATAACATGTATACATACACCAATAAGTGACCATTCTTATTTCTATATAGAAAAATTGAGGACTGTCGATTAACCGCTTCAGGAGAATTCTTCCACATGTCTGTATAGCGATCAACTTACCATAAAACGATCAGTTACGTTCGAACAAGTTTTCACAATCACGGAATAATTATTTCCTCTTTTTTATCAAAAGACTACAGTCAAACATGTAAAACAATGCCTCACATAATATGGCCTTCATTGAAAACTATGATGGTATTTACTCTGATGTCATTTTGTTCTTAATCACTAATTACCGTTTTTTTAAAGAATGGTCTTTGTTGACAGCGTAGCCTTTACTAGGAGGTGGCCTCTAACACTGGATTGTCTGTACCATAATACGAAGCTCAGTTTACCCGACCACAGTCACGGATGGTTCAAAATTAAGGTTCAGTAAAACCTAGGTTAACGGCCATATTCGAAGAATATTTTTCACTTTTTGAATAAAGGCCGCTTTTTTAAAACCCGTCATTGATAATTTATAACGAAATATAACGAAATGATCTCCGCTTAAATACCACCTGTAAATCAAAGCTACATAGTGTCCTTCATAAGGGTCACCTGTCTAAACATGTTTGACTGTACCTCAGTTTTATGAAATACCATAAGTGAAAAGTGCCTATATACGTTCATAAATATTGATTTAATTTTTGACTCTTTCTTTTCTCTCTTTTATAATTATACACGGTCGATCTTTTCTTTCGAATTGGAGGTATTTGGATTTTGTCAAGCGTGCAGTAGTTTTACTTTTCTCCTTTGAAAGTACTCTCAATATAAGATAGTAATAATATACATGTATACACAATTACACTGAAAGTTTAAGTAAATATTATCTAAAGAAAAGATATAGCTGAATTTTATGATTCTTATTTGACCGTGGTTTTTAAAACAACTTAGTGTTTTATTTTACTTCAGTTTGCAATCTGCAAACATACTTTATTTTCACATTCTGCATTTCTGGGTGTTTAAAATTCATTTACAAATTTCCGAAATTAGATTTGATTTTGTACAAACACGTCGAGCAAGTTTGCAAATAAACTACTTACACCACGCAACTTTTAGCCAATCAAGACGAAGCGAATGATACGCTAGCTTGAACAGTAGGCGCAGTATACCTTTTAAGTAAAATACCAGGCAAGCTTTTGTCGTCTGCGTTCTTTTCTAGCGGAGAGTTTGTCGATTGGAGCTGCATATCGATCATTTCGTCGTGAGAGTTGCACCGTGCTACTTGTTTCGGGAAGAATTCTGTTTCTACCAAAAAACAAGAAATATATTTTGGATTTAATCCATTAGTTTGGAACTATTTCTCAATAAATTTCCAAGGTAATATTTTTTTTATGTTGATTAATGTACTTACGTCTTGTGTTTCCTACTACTGCGAAATTATGCATACAAAACTAAATGAAATATAAAAAAATAATGTTCTGTTCTGTTCATAAAAAAATAAATCTTGTTATTCTATCATCGTTTTGTGACTTAAAATGTGATACTATGAGACTAACATATACAAATGTATGTATAATATCTTGCGACCGAGTCTCACGGTAATTTGATATTTTCATTAGTTTATGAAATTCAATTCCAAGTGTAAAAATCTTTAAAAACCAAAGTATATAACCACATACCTTTGACCAAATTAAATCTTCATTGTCTAAAATATCAGGAGCAATACTGTCACTTGTTTATGCTTGAACCGCTGAAGATTACAATAAACCAACCGATTTATGTGGGATTTGAGAATATTATACCGTAAATTGTATATTTTTCAGATTTCTAGTTATGTTAAAACATTTTAACTTTGATTTGACATTTTTTTTAAAAGTCGGCATGAAAAAATGTCGGGATTAGATTTATTGTGACTGTGAGTCAAATGTCACAGTTTGTCGTTAGTCCACACCCACTTCATTCATAGAGATTTATTCTGTTATTGCTCATATGTGTTAAAATTGATTCAACTTATTTGTATGATCAAAAGTTGACTAAAATGACTATATTTTCTTTTCTTTACTCATTTCTTTATTTTTTCAACTTACTCATGTGTTGGGGTTATCTAAGTAATTAAAGGTTCGTTAAAACGAATAGTTAGGGGCTATACTTCCGCTTGACATATAATACTTGTATGAGGTATTTGATGCCCGTAGATGATGCCAACAAATCTTAGGACCTCACGTGATACCGACTGCCAAACCGCGAAAAACAGCAATGCTAGTATTTTACTGCAACATAATTAAACCGTTTTAAAGAAGTTTTTACAGTCATTATCATATAATATGAAACATGTCTCAAGAGATTATCTCCCCTGACTTGGTTATTATGTTTAACAATTCAAGGGAAACAACTGTGTTTCAGAAAACTTGAAATCACGCACGGTCCGAGGTAATACAAACATATATTTATGTTTTCAGTATAGTTGGTAATGTTATGGTTTTGGTCAAATACTTGCTAATTTTAATATCATGCCTTGTTATCTCTGACCGAAGCGTTGTAAAATGAATGATAATGTGTTTGTATGTACAGGGACTGAATCAAGATGTCGAGTGTACAACAAACAACAACAATAAAATCCTCCAGGAAGCGGCCAGGAATGGGAGTAGGAACTATCAGCGTTCAAGCGACTCCGGTTGGTAGAGTATCTATGGGTGGGCCAAGCATGAGTGTACGTCGTAGTACTAACGTGATGCGTCAATCAGTGGGTCCTGCTTATGTGCAAGCACCAGGCGAAGCCACAAAGATTAGTAGGAATGCCGTGGATACGATTTGTGATAGCCGCGGGAAGGAGAAATCAGAGATGACAGAGTTGAACTCCAGGCTTGCCCGGCATTTGGAAGAAACAAGATTTAACCAAGCTACCATTAAAGCGCTCACGGCTGAACTGGAGAAATGGAAGAATCTAAAAGGACTAAATGAGCAGCGAGTCAGAGATGAATTCATTGAAGAAATTGAAGAAGCAAAATCCTGCCTCGCAGACATTAAATCTGAGCTTGCTGAGTGCAAATCTAAGAACATCGGTCTTGAAGACCTAGTGGACTTGAGGAATGAAGAGTATGTAAATTTAAGTTCTATAGAAAATCGTTATCAAACTAAATTTTAAGCAGTAATATTTAAGACTTCCAATACCGAAAATAACGTCATGTCTCCAGTAGGCTAATGTCAAATACGTCTTTTACGAATGATAGTATAGTGCAGCCCTTTCAAAGCGACACCCTTTAGGAGAAGCGAAATTATGTTTTTGTTTAAAGGTAGTTAAATCGTACAGATGTTGTAGGTTGTTTCTCAAGAGAGTGACGCTCTGGAGATTTTGTTCAGTATATGTTTTAATCCCTCCCCTCCCCGCCCACTACAAACCAGCCGTACATAATTACGAAAGCCTAAACTGCGATATGACAATTTCATTTGTTGTCCAAATTTAAGTTTATTTTACCACCCAAATCATTAGAGGTTCAAAACAAATCTGTAATATTTAACCTGACTGATTCTTTATGTTTTAATGATGGATTAATAAATAGTTCATACAATTATTCATGTTATCGATTAAATTATCGACGTCATTGTCATGCATCTCATGTTTTGGACGCAGTCTCGCGTACACATTTCATTGTCCGAATGTCTGTTAGTGCATTTTATTTTAAATAATCAATGGCAGTTTTTAAAATAATGGCCTTTCTTTATACAGGGTAGCTCTTATTATGGGTTAGCCACTAAGACAGGATTGACTGTATATCATATACATGTCATGCATTACACGCTGACTCACGGCAATTTGGTGCAGTTAATATATTTATTTGCATTTGTTGCATGAATGAAATTTGCACTAGTGGCCAGACTGTGCCTCGCACGGTACTATCGATTTATCAAGTTGGCGAACAGACGATAACCTATAGGTCCGCTCATCTAAACTGACGTGTAAGATCGTGTTAAAAAAGAAAACCATGCTAATGATTGAAAATCAGTCATCGGTCGAGAGAAGACTTGGCGGCATTTATGGCAAAGCCGCTAATATAATTTTTTTGTATTACAATCAAATGTTGCCGGCTCGCTGAGTTGTACTGTCAAAACAACATGAGCACACCTAGAACACCGAACGTTCCGAAAATTTACATCAACCTGGATTCCGGTTTTACCTATCAGTAAAACAAAAAAAGCCGGAGACCGAATATAGCGTGTCTGTAAAGTAACCAATGCAAATCGAGTTGAGTGATGAACTATAAGAATAACTTAAAATGTAATCGTTTTGCTTCTGTCAATAGAATAAATGACGTGAAGAAACAACGTGAAGATCTTTTGGCAGAAATACAGAAGCTTTCTGTCCTGCTCGGTGAACTTGAAGGGGATCTAGCAAGTACAAGAAGAGCTGTTGAAAATGCCGATAGAGAAAAAAACTTGATGAAAGAGGATTATGAACGTTTGCGACTTGACAATGAGCGACTTAGAAAGGTATATAAAACACTCTTGTAATAAGCCCTAGTACACCTTCTCAAGGTATTACTCCCAAAAGTATTCTCTCAAAGTAGGGCGGACAGATTTTGTAAATCTGTATACGTTTTATAGGTTTCCGTGATAGAAAATGCTTTTCAATGAGATTTTTAAAAACAATGATATTCCTATGAGTCATTTTCCTAAATTTGCATTCAAGTCTATGTGAGTAAAGAATAACCATTTTAGTGAAGACTCATGGTAAAAAGGTACAATTACAAAATATCAATACAATTTGATAAAGAGAAATGTAGGTCATCACGCAAAATCTAAGGAAATTGATTTTTTTCTATTTCTAACAAGGTCAACAACTTTTACACATTTTGAACAATATGTCGTATTATAGCGTATTATAGTATCCAAGGTAACTATTAAATATATTACCACGATCAGGTAATACTACTGTTGTGAAATGAACATGTTTATGCAACAGTGAGCAAATACAGCGGGAAAAGGGAGTTAGGGCTCTAATACCTTGAGTTAACAATTAATAATGGTGTCCAAGTTTCTGGAGGGCTGTCATTTCCGGCTTCATTTGAGTACTTCCCAGAAACTTTCTACCTTTGTATTATCGATATGATTGAGGTTAAGAATACTATACGTATCTGCGGTTTTATTTTGTTATAATGTATTTGTTTATTATTCTTTATGATAGAACTATTTGATGCATTATTCATGTTAAGGATATCGGCCCTAATACAATCTTTGAATAACCATAAACAAAACTTAGAGGTACCTGATCCCTATAATTGATTGAATATCAACTTTTAACCATACAATATTTGAAATGTTTGACACGGGTCAGTTAAAATTTACTTTATATCATAAAGGGAGGTTATATTACTCTAATATATGTTTTACAAAATGTACTCTCCATTTTCTTTGATTATTCCAAAATTGCACAATTCAGGAAAAAACTTCTAGTAAATAATTTATAAATGACTCATTCTACATATTCAATGAAAATAGATTAGAGTTTAATGGTTAAAAACGAATGCTCCTATCAGGGTCTGTAATCCTTATGTATATACATTTGATTTTAAAACGTTTTATTGCATTCATTCGTTTTAATACATACTTTGATATTAGAGCTTTTTCTTAGAAGTTAACAAACTAGCATACCAACTAGAGAATTATTTTTACAGGATTTAGATGCTGCTAGAACCAAGCAGATTGACGCTGAGATGATTCGAGACTCCTTGGATGAAGAGTTACAATTTAATGGTAATTTAGCTGAAGAAGTGAGTACTTTTCAATCAACGTAATACTTTTATTTGGTCAGATAATGTACAGTTCACTGAATCTTTGGCAATGTTTTATCTTAATACTTGTAGTACTAATCTAAGAACGTACGTTGAATGTTTGGCTACCCCCCTCCATGGTCATGTGGTTAAGATCGCTGACAATCTCTCGCTGATAGAGGGACGTGGGTTCGAGCCCCGCTACCGACCCTGTTTTATGTGAGAAATTAGGCAGTTGCTCCCGGAGGACGGGAGTCTAGTACTGGTTCTTCCCAGGAACGATGGTTAGATGAACTGTCCGCCTCTTATGGCTCTGACTGTAGATAAGGGGCGTAAAACTCAAATAAACAAACAAACAAATGTCTGGCTTTAAGGTTTTAATTGTAGTCTGTTAAACGATTGTTTGAAATCAGTTGTAAATTGAAAACATTCCTTTTGGATACCTTGATTAAAGCAATACTGAATTGATGTTTTATCATAATGAGGTTCAGTCGAAAACCATTTTAATGCACATGGAGCAGCGTCAAAGATTAGAAGAAACAAGATTAGTATCTCATTGACAGTAATAAGGATGATGTCTTTACTTAAATGCCTAGATTTTATGTAACTTATCAATTTTGATCGATTGCAGGAAGTATGCTCACTTCGTGACTTTATCAAGCAGCTACAGATGATGACTCCAAAGATCCAAGAGAAATGGACTTCCGACTTCAAGGAATTAGTTGCTACTCTCCAGAGGGACTGCAACGACAGGGTAGCAGCAAGGGAAGAAGAATGTAGACGTAGATTTGAGGACGAAGTAAGATGAATATTAACGGTCATACTATGAAGGGATCGTTAATTGATTGTCGTATAATAATTTGAATTTAACATATTTTCGCGATACCTTGCAAAATGATTTGAATTACTCTCGGAATTGAAACGATTGTGATGAAGATGTTTCTTAATCATAATTGGCTTATATTTCTTTGTAAAACTTAATTCAATTCATTCCTGTGTGGAAAACTTTTGAATGTAAGTATAAACATGTATATGATATAAATGCCTATACATTAATGTCACACAAGGTAGCCTTATGTGATCAAAATGATCGGAGAATGATGTAGACTACATGGTCCTTGCTTGTGATTAGAATGATTGGTTGTTGTGATTTATTACCGATACACGATCTTTCATAACGACATTTGCTTTCATGGGCCATGACGTTGAAGTGGAACATTTGCATTCAAAATGTAGTATAATCTGGGTGTTTTAAATATTTGTTTATTCCAGTTACGTGACATGCAAAATTCCTTACTCCGTGACAAGCCAGATGCTGCTCCGCTTAGAAATGAAAATAAGAAACTTAAAAACCAACTTGAACCATTAAAAGACAAATGTCGAAAACTTGATGATGAGGTAACTTATGATTGTATGATGTCTAAGCATGTTCTGATTGTCATTTAACGAATTGAGTTTTATTTTGTTTCAGATATTTATGATTCAAAGCGCACAAATGCGTGAGAACGTCGACCATGTCAAAGCGACGGAGAACAAGTCTCTTAAGAATTCATTGTCCAAAAACAAAAACACTATTGCCGAAATGGAACGTGAGGTATCAATTGCACACTGCATGCACGCAAGAGATTATATAGCCGCATATTGTTTGTAAAAATGCATATACGCTTTATATCCTGAATTTTATCATAACTTCCTATTAATATGCAATAGTATCAAACTAACCAATTCGGATAGTTTCAAGTGCAATTTCGTTTTAAAAACAAAACTATGCATCGACGTAACATTCATCCGAAGAAAACGACAAGTTAGCATTGCTAACTACTATTATATACGTGTATTAGTTGGCTTTCATTTCCATTTACCAGAAGAGAACAACTTGCGCTTAACTTGCTTGTCTTCATAATTTTATCAGTGTAATCTTTTCCCCAATTTGCAAAGAATTCAAGCTTCGGCTTTAAGTACTCTATTTAGTACTTCTTTCTATGCACAAATTTGTCAACAGCTTAAGTATGTGGAGCTTGATGGGTATTAAGGAATATAGTGTTTGTGTACATGTATGTTTTAACACTAAATCAATGGCGATATTTTACTCGCAGAACACTCTCTCAGATGATGGTTGCTTGTTGCTTATGTTTACCATAATAATATTTAGAAATGAATTACCTTAATTGCATGATGTACGTAATCGTAACTGTATCATATTATATAACAGTTATACCTAGTTTTTCTTGTATATTGTAGATACACGTATCAATATATCTGTATTGACTCTCTCCTGAGCCCTTGCAATATTTGAAATCCGTGTTTTAGGCTGTATTTTATTTTCTCTATGAAATGCTTAAAGCAATGCTTTATTTTACAATAGAATTGCTTTTGTTATAGATTCTAGATTTTACTTTACTTTTGTAATTAATATCAATATAGCCAATTTATTCCGAAAATAAATTGTCTGTATTCTTCGCTTTGACGAATAATCTAAGCATTTGTACTTTATCTATATTTGTTTAGTAAATTACATTCAATGTATGTGTTTGTCTTATACTGCGGTGCAGTATCCTAGTTTTCATCACACTCGAATAATATATTGAGTAATTAAACTAATTATATACCAATCAATAATTATTCGTCTAAAATTATCTGTTTTACTTCCGATGGATTCTGTGTTTATAGCACGCAAGAGAATCAATTAGTATCTGTATCAGCTTTTTATACATTAAGAGAAATAAAAAAATACATTATTCTTGATATTATCCTCTTATTGTTTAAGATTGAACAGATGTACATACTTGTAGATTCTATTTCATTACTAGTATTACTTATTACATTTTCTTTTGTCAGAATGCAAGATTGCTAGCATTAATGGAACAGATGAGACGTGAGCGTGAACAAGAATGCGAAGAGTGCGAACAGGATAAAATTGAATTAAGAGCACAAATTGACAATCTTAATGAAGATCTCAGATGTATAGCTGAGAACTTGAATGATTTGAGAAGTGATAACCTTAACCTCAATATGGAGATTGCTTGTTACAGGAAACTTCTTGAGGGAGAGGAAAAACAGTAAGTAATCAGTCTCTTGTTGTTTACGTATCTTATACGCTGCTGATCTTCTACCAATTTTCTGCCGTTCTTAAATTCACTTACCCATCGCCCTACTTGAGAATATGAAAGGCGACATTAACCACAAGCTACTTGTAAATCAACAAAAATATCCTATGCACTTTTGTCCCTAAAAATTCGCGGGAAAATGAAATTGAATTGCCATATATATTGACAAGACTTCATAAATTAATCGTTATTTCTTACTACTTTCCGAGATAATTGATAGTTCGCATTATATAATTTTTATTGAATGACCGTCTTTTAAAGTGGAGCACTATAAAAGTCGTCGATAGTAATAAAATTGAGTAAAATTTCAATGTAGGCCTATTACGTTTCTCCTGACTTTTTTGAGAGTTTGGAATTCTGTATCTGTATGGTGGAATGATTTCAGGAAGTGATACTCGGTCAGTAGAAATAGAAAAAATCCACTGTTTGACAGATTAATATATAGTGTAACCCGCATGGACAGGTACAATCCATTTATGTAATCTAATGGTACCACCAGTTTGTTTTTTAATTTGTTCTTGTCGTGTTATTTTAGAATGGCAAGGGCTTTCGAAGAACAGGGCCAAGTCCAGTCGGCTGGAGGAGCCATGTTAGCTTCTGCCATAGCTAGTGGACGCGGAGGAGGAGGAGGAGGAGGTGGTAGTAGTGGAGGCCAAACAAGCCAATCGTCCAGTTAGTAACGTTACAAACACGTTGGCTGTGTGGTAGCGAGAGCGCATTCCGTTAAAATGCGACTTGCTCTGCACCATGCAAGCATATAATACAAAATATGTACCTGTATATATCAAACATTGAATTGAGTTATATTATATTTTTCAAGCTTATAGGAACATAACACAAATACAGTATAAGTTGGGTCACATGACTCGTAATCTTGTATCACGTTATGTAACCGCCTGTATGCATTATTTACACGCTGTTGGTGATTTTGCGATTTGTGCTTCCAAATTATATATCTGCAACTGCGCTGGTAGAGTAGACGTTAAATGTTTTCGTTTTGGATCTAAGTAAGCATTTCCCACCCACAGGTCATGGCCTCATCCCCCCTCCCTATTTGGGCAACACCGCTTTCTGTATGAATTTTAGTTAATGTTACATTAATTTCAATAAATTTATCTTGGTAATCAATTTTATTTAATTTATTCGAACACACGAAACAGTTCTACATGGAATATAGTTATTAAATTACCTTGACTTTAAAGTTGACAAAAAATCAAACTGTTTCCACACGATACTTATTTAGATCCACAAAAAGACAAGCCTATCACAAAGCCGGCTGGAGCGGGACAGGAATCGCCTAAAAGTAAAGCTCCGGGTTGGTGACATGACTATATATATTTCTGTCTATGTGTCCTGTTTGTGTGTTTAATTCTCACAAGAGTGGTTTCGACTGCGCTGTTTTCACGTACTTTAAAACATAAAAGTATTATCTACGTTTTGAAAAAAATATATTTAGATTCGTGTTAATAATTTAAAAAGTTGTGCAATTGCATGACAAAGCTTATCAAAAATTGATGCCTTGCAAGATGCGCGCGCAGCGAGACCACTCGTGATCTCTATTATGTTGGATCTGTAGTGAGACTTCTATCTTGTCAATCTCGGCTAGGACAGATCAGAAGTTTAAGAAGTCATCCGAATTCGGATGCACCCGAATTAATGTTCTATCCGAAAGTTCTGTCCGAAAGTTAGTTCAGTAAGTACGAACTTAACATTACGTATCTGTTTGCATAACTTTATCTTTTCAACTGAATTATAGATAATTACATTATCTCGTAATTAAACATTTGGTCTGTCCTCGTCGGAAATGTAAATATAAATTTTAATGAATTACAATAGTGATTTATGGAACATGTGTTAACTTATGAATCTATTCTTGTTTTTTATCCAAGAAAAATATATCTAATTTGCTTCGTATCAATGGCGTAGCTAAATGTTGTCAAAAATGTCAATTTTTTTTTAAATTTTGCATGCTTGAGTGAAAATAGACACGTGACTTCATGTTGTGTTGTATCTTAACCTTTTCAAAATTCAAATTTATTCACAGCTTAATTTGATTTGGCAATTTGAAAATGCAGAGCATGCGCACCATAGTTACGCCATTGTCGTAGCTATTGTTTGTGTATATATTATTGTTTAAACGATTTCTGTAGTATTTTTGTTCTATATCTGAATAATTTTGTGACCAATATTGTTGTTCGATTTTAGATTTATATTTACATTTCTCTTTTAACTGTTCCACTAATTCATCAAGTTTACTTAAGTATGTTACTAAATCAACATTTTATGCGGCTAGTAACACGTAATTTATTAAGTTAACTTCAGTATGTTACTAAATCAACATTTTACGGCTAGTTATACGTAATTGCTCAACAATTTTATCTTGTTTCAAACTTATTATTTCTGTTTCAAATTTGTTCTTTTTCTATTAGATGTCTATTTTTTTCTCTTACGTAATTACATTTCATTATTTTATCGCTATTTTCATATTGTAATGTCTAGTACTTAGCTTAAATGTTTATTTTTATCTCCGACATTTTCGAGAATAAATATTCTTCATAGTTATGTTGGGCTTGTTACGTTGTACAAATTATTTTCTCACACAAGATTAGTACATGGCTAGTGGCTGTATGAAGTAAAGAAATGTCACGTGCCGTGTATCTGTATTACAAGTGTGTCATCTCACCATACGTGTCACAGATTATTACGCGTACTACTTCTGGTGGATTTATTTAGCCTTATTACTTTCGTAGCATGTATGCACGAAGTATATGTTCAGTTTTGCGGTGATGGCTTTTGTTTTAAATTATATACCTATGCAGCTTAGCTGCACACACACTAACACTAACAATATACATGTACGATGATTGTAAATTCGAGTTGTTTCATGTGCATGTTGTCCTTCATTGCATGTGGAAGGACCTTTTTGTAGAATTAAGATCAGATGAGACACTGCTAGTTGTTTTTAGAAGTGATAGAAAAAAACTTGCTTCGGAATTGCTATGGGTGTAAGGCGTTGTGCTTAAGTGAGAGTGTCCGTTACAGTCGTTTCGTACTTGCTGTCCTTCGTACCTTGTTCGGTCGTACTAGAATTATATGATGTTGCATGTTGCAGTTGATGTTGCATCGTGAGTCCTATAACACTCTCTAATAGTTAATCCATTTCTATATCACACAATTGTCTACCCTGAAAACACAAAAACTATTGTTTTAACTCCAATACTATTTTTCTCCCGCACCATACTGTGAACGTATATCTAAATATTGTCACACACAACCTAACTAGCCGATACCAGTCATTAGATCGTACTTGTAGCTTTTGTTTACATGTGGTTACTTTTTTTTATCTTAAACACATTTAGCATTAACCTCATGTAGAATTTTTACTTTCATTTTGTAATGTGTAGAAATTTCATATTTTGTTTATAATGGTAATTAGTTTTATTTGCATGCTTTAGTAATTTGTGCCTTTTAATTCATGTTAAAAATATTACTACATGTTTAAATAGGTTCAGTTTTTATTAGTTATTTTTGCTTCAATATTTTTACTCTTGTTTCTAGAACCTGTGGTTTGTAAGTATAAGAGAGGGTAGTGTATGTTTGTCCTGATCTAGGGTGGTCTTGTAATCACATTATGTCTGCAAAACTTTAACTTCGATTCAAGGGAGATAATTCATTCAATAAGTTAAAGATGAATTAAGGATTAAAGACCCTACTACAAGCATTCATTTCTCTTGTTTATTTTCATAGGATATGAAGAATGAATCATTTATAAAACATTCACCACGAGCTTGTTCCGAAGTATGACATTTGGGAATTTGCATACATGAAATTAAAAATGATATATAATTCAAAAGGGAGAGTACTAGTTGGAAGTATTACCTCCCTTTATGATATAAAGTCAAATATAACTGACCCGAGTCTAACATTCCAAAATATTGTATTATTGAAAGTTAATGTTTAATCAGTTATGTTTGAATGTCAAAATTAATAAGGATCGGTGTCTATATAACCTTTTTCCATTGTCATTAAAAGTTTGTATTGGGGTCCTTTATCCTTAAGTTCGTTACTAAATCTGTGTTTCCCATTGGTTGACCGTCTGTAGGCGACTGTTCACTGCACTATATCATGCATATATGTTGAATTGTTGCTTGCAGTGGATTACTACTATAGAAAAGAAGATTTTAGATTTGTGTAATGGTGTTAAAATTGTGAAAATCTCCAAGAATCGGAGTCGTAGTTTTTTGCATGTACTTAACATGTTTTTGTCGCAGTTACTAAGCATTGAAGCAAGATGAATCTTGTTTCCAAATGTAACCAGACACTAAGCGAATATTAAGTCTATACTATAATCATGTTACTTATCTTGTATATCAATGTTAACGATAATATACCATGTATGATGTCCAGCCTACTGAAATCTACATGCTTAAGAACTCTAAAAGGCTTCCTTCGATCAGCGCTAAAACTGTACGTCGTGCATTTTACACAATGCTTATAATTGTACTAAGGATACAAAACGAAGTAAGTATCTGTCGGTTGATTACCCCCCACCCAAGCTATTTACTCAAACATCTTAATTTCATCTCGAACTCTGACCACTGTCCCTCCCTTATGTACATCCACTTTTCTATCGTCATATTGTCCTAAATGCTTATTGATACAATGCTACTCTGAAACTTGTATTTACCCATTCTGAGTGTATCTTTTAACGTAACTTTTCTTTTCTATGACGTAGCATTGAGTGTTCTTTATTAATGAATTAATTATTCGCTAATCTTAAGACTTCAAAAAATATTGTTTTATTTAACCACTACGATTCTATTCAAGGATATACAACTAACCTTTCTCTTGTATTAATTTGTATAATACAATGGGAGAATAGGAGATTGTGTTGTTTATCGATAAGCACGATTTTGGCGAGTTTTGTGAGACATTAACGTCTGCTCATACCTAGGCTCTTACTTAATACTCAGTCAATGGTATCGTGAATTGTCGTTTAGAATAGAACCCAAATATCCTTAGTTTAGCTCTGTAGGTGAAGGCACTCCCGACTGAATGCTAGTTAAACTCTTCAAATATTGCTATTCCGAAAGTTCATACAATGAATTTGCTTAATTCTTTAACGGTTACTAGTCATTTAAATTCTGTTTTTATATAAAACGTTGGATTACATTTTTTCATTGAATGAAAATGTCAGTTTATTATATGGATCTGGACTTTTACATTTTAAATTAAACGTAAATTATAAGGTACGTTCATGCTGACACAAATTACAGACAGAGCTGTTCATATTTTTTAGTGATGAGTGAGTCTACTGGAACTGTTCGCATGCAGAGGACCTCTAAGAAAAATTATTCAGTCAAGGATGTTGACCAGGCTGGTCGTAGTATTACTATTGCAAACACCCACAGAACTAAGGTAATATTGAGACGAGAAACTCTTGCTTAACTACTTCCCGTTGACTCTGTTTGTATAAAGCGTTTGGTGCACCGCAACATGAAACGGGAACCAGATTCACCACTCGCTGTCGTGATTATCTCCCTTGTCGAAGCATTAATAATGCCACAAAAGTTTCGATAACTCATTACGTGGAGCTTTGAATAGTGCAATACGTGTCATATGTGATAAGAAGGAAGGTTTCCTCGGAGAGATCAGTTATGGTGGTCTGTAAGCCCAGAAATTATCCAATGTATTAATCAATGTTCTGCGTTTTGTATAATGTATTTATAACTCCAGCGATGATTATGACAGTTATCCCCGTTTCTGTTTTATGCGTCTGTCTTCCGTTGGCCTCTTACGGAAATACTTGAGGCTTACCACAGGGGTACTACTAGTCTTATTTTAACAGTTTTCGTTCAATCTCCACAAAACTTGGTTGAACTGTTAGTGGGCATAATACATGGACCAAGATCGATAATTAGGTCAAATTGGACAGACACTGTCGAATTATGGTCCATATGACAACATAGACCTTCTCCAATGTACGCAGTTGAACAGTTCCCTAACCAAACCTTCACATGATGTTTTTTTTGTCAATAGAATATTAGATAAAATACAAATTTAATTATTTTTTTTGTAGAATATCGAATTGGGCGGATACAAACTGGTTAGGTCTTACGGCAAAGGAAAGAAATCTGAATATACATTCTCGAGTGGCAAAATCTTAGAGCCTGGGAAAGAACTTAAGGTAAATATTAACACCACAACTTTCATCCGGTCTTAATTCACTTATCATATTTCTCTAGAACACGACTTCGTCAGAACATATAAGTATGGCATCATGGAAACTCAGAAGAGTGCATACTGTAAACCAGAAAACTATTTCGCGCAATTCAAATTAGTGAGTTTCGCAGTCGGGTCGTTTCCGCGAAAGTAGAACAAATTTGTTTACAAATGGTTTTAGATTCAGTTTTGACTGAAATGGTGCCTTTACAGATCATGGTCACTTGACACATTCATCTATATCTTATATAAGACACTAGTTTTCACCATTAATTGCAATATGCACATTTATAGAAAGATCCATATCCATCAAGTATTTAGATGAATGCAAATGCAGCGATATGCGCTTTTGGTGAAATAGTTTTAATTCGAGCTAAAACAGTCCAGTGAAGCTAATATTTGATGATATACTTTTAATCAACTTTGTTAGGTCTTCTGCACCTCGTGTGATGATGATAAAACAGACGATGATATTACAGCCGCTTGTTACTCGTGGGGAAGCGGAAATGGAGTTTGTGAACTGATGGACGGCGCCGGATTTGTAAGACAAATTTATCGCAATTTTTCAAATTTTCTATTACATGTACCTTATAGAACAAAAAAAAACGCATTAAAGCGTAGAATTTCATTTCAAGACAATAAAAGTGTGTTTTTAGCTCAGCTGTAAAATAGTGACAAGGTGAGCCAATGTGATAACATGATCTCCGGCGTTCATGTGTCAATAATGTGTGCGTTTTGCTTCTTCAACCATTTGCTTCTCCTCCTAAACAACTTGGACAATTTCGATCAAGTTCACACGGATGATCCATGCAATGTCTTTACAAATAACTAAAATCGTTCCGGTCCGCTAAACAAGATGGCCGCCAGAGCTAAAAGAACATTCAATAAACCGTCATTAATAATTCAGAACATAATGACCTCCGAGTAAAGGTCATCTATCAATAAAGGTCACTTATGTCTTTGTCACGGCTGGCTTTTCTTCACAGGTTTGACATGAAACTCTTCGGCATGATAGAGTCTATCATATCTATTTTTAGCATATTAGACCAATGTAAAAAGTTGAATAGGTTTTCGGTAATAGGTGCACCCGCTCTATTATATGAATAGAAAACTCGTTTTTGAAAGTACAAATATACATGATGTACGTTGGCCTAATGTGGTTATTATGGAGCAGGCTTTTATATCTAGATCATTTAAACAGCTTGACCGCATGGTTTCGATGGATTCTCGATATAATACAAGTAAAAAATCACAGCGAACGAAGAAAAATCTGTTATAACTATGAAAAGTCCAAACATTTTTTTTTTCGAAGTATAGATTTTTCTGATCAAAGTTTTGCAGAATTTTTGTTTTGGTTCACTTTTGTGTATAAACTTCACCAATTATATTGGTATTCATATACATTTGTTGTTCTTGGGCTCAATCCGCTTAATTAGATCAGAGTAGAGTGGGCGACATAAGAATGTAATAAATCGCCTTCCAATAAATATTCCTGTACTAATAATATTGTGTCCTTATGTTACAGACCCTGGCTTCATGTACCATCATCTACAACTAATGCCAACGCATAGGATGGTGTAACGACCATCGTCATCTTGGAAAGGAATTTTAGCGGACATTTGGTTGTGAATTGCTAAGTGAAATATAACTTCTTGATATTATGTTTTATAAAGTTATTTTTACAAGAAAATAGACTAAACGTATTGATGTGTTTTAACAAATTGTTGTCTTTAAAGACGAACTGTCAGCATTTTTGACAAAAAAGACATCTACCAGAATCTCATGTTTGTGACACGATTGGCGTGTTTATCTAAAAATCAAGCATAACTGTAAACACAAAAAAATGTAATCAATTCATATTTCATATATATATATATATTATTTGCAGCATTTAAAAAAAATATTTGTTTTCACATGTATGCCTCGCTTAATGTTTTGGGTAAAGAGATTTTATGATTTTATTGTTTAAGGCGAAACTTATATATTTTTTGTTTAGAAATTATGTTACATTCCTTCTTTACATCAGTTTCAATTTAGTTCACACATGTCAGTATGTAGTTTTTGGTGTTTACATAATTTTATACTGATACAATATTATCACATTGAAAGATTATGTAAATATTTGCTTATTTTTTTATTCCTAGCTTATTGATTTCAAGGTGCTCTTCACCCTCTTATGGTGTTTTGAATATAATCATTCATTTTATTGCATTTTTTCTATATACCAATTATCATTTTTAACTGCGCGTGCATGTATGTGTTAGTTAATGAATGTGTGATCGACCACTGGATAAAATTCCGGTAAATATCACGTAGTAAGTGTGTGTTTTTTATGTATATATCACTCATATAATATAGATTAGAGTACAATGCATCAAAGACTCTAGGTCATTTTCAGAATACGCTTATTTATTATCACCGAGAGATGGTTTGTTTTGCCGTAGGTTATATAATATATATATATGCAAATTAATTATCAACTTAGGTTTAATCATGTATATTTAGATTATAGACTCTTAGCTTTTGTTATCACATATTCTTCGTTTTTTTATGGATGTTAATATAAAATGACCGCTGTTAAACAATCTCCCAGCATATTCTCAGTTTTTATATTTGTCTGGAAAAAAAAATGGTTCAGTTTTATATGGAAGTCGTTTTCTGTAAACGCGTCAATGCAAGGAGTCATTATCTTTCTTACAGAAACGTATCAGTACAATATTCAAGTAAAATATAATTATGAATATTTAGGTTATGTGATTTTGTTTCATTTCTGCTTTGGCCATGTTTATTGTTAACCATCATTATGTTGAAGCAATAAATATGAGATATATAAAGTAAAATAGAAATATTTATTTTTATTTTATTAGTAGTTGGGATGGGGACAGTGAAAACACTCGTGTTCGATGGTCTTGTGACATTATTATGCAGTATAAGGGTGACAGTAACTTCAAACTCCTAACGCAGTCATGATGTCAGAAAAACTAATGTGACATGGAGCCGAACAATAACTAACCATCAATTGTAACTCATTAATTACAAACACAGAATAAAATACAAAATTTGTACAGTATGTTTCCAAAATCAAAGTTTTATCAAAGTGTACTCTAGTATATTTGTACTTTATCCTAAGATAAGGACTACGGTATGGTACTGCTAACATACATGTATTTTAATTTAAATGGGTTTAACTCTTTTCCAATCGCCTACAACAGCTTGTTTAACTAACCAATTTTCCTGGACTGTATTCTATCCAGTTCTAACTTTCCTTTTTACAAGGAGCACAACTTCTCCACCATTCCACAAATGGGGGAAAATCTACATATGAGCTACCACGACCGCGATTCGAATCTAGATCGTCGGGTTACAAGTCGAGAGCTATAACCACTGAACCACAGCCGTGACAAAATGTGTCATAATACAAGTATGTACATGTACTCAGCGTCACTAGAAACCTACCACCCTACACACCCCTATATATTTCAAATTTTAACATCCTGTGTAAACTGCTTTATACAATAGTTTATATGACTTGGGTACCAAACTATGCTTATCATTTTAACAACACTTCACGGAGTGCAATATAAAAAAATCAAATAGATATGTATTTTTGTTAAGGAAATATAGACAAATGTATGGGTGGTAAGTTTCTAGTGACACCGAGTATATATATATACATACTGTATCAATACATCTTAGTTCTTTGGCCACGACCTTAGTATTTACTGTCTAATTTTGGGTTATGTTTGGTTTAGGCTCCTATCAAAATGGAGTTCAACTAGAAAATTAATTAAAAAGTCTCGTGCAAAAGTGTTTTTATTGCGTCTACAGTGCTGATAGTCTGCAATGGTACAGAAGCTATAAATAAATTACTCGTACATGATCCGTGGGTCAACATATAGTTAATAACATCTAGGGGTCACCCATGGTTTATTGGGTATAATATCTGTCATTATCTGACAAGTTAGCACCAGCTTCTCGTCGCTGTGAGTTCGAATCCTCTCGGGACTATAGTCACGGGCGAGGAAACTGTTCAGCTACCAAGACGTACGAATGGCGTATTCTTCAACCAATGAAGTCGCGAAATGACCCTGGCTGATGGTGTCACATTTAACTTCAGTGAAAACAAATGATTGGAATTTTGAAGTATGCAAGAAAAGATGATTTTACCAATTAGCACCAAATGCCCTACATACTGGTTTAACTTGAGGTTAATTAAGTAAGAATTTGATTTAATGAAGTGAACAAGAAACAAGATGGTTGCCTTTGTTGTATCAATTGCTAGACGATCTCGACAATGTAGACAAGTAAAACAGCCAACTGAGGATGATATTCCTGGTAAATGCAACCAACGTTTATACAAAATTTAACCCATGGTGAAACTAACAGGTATTGGTTAGAGTGCAAATTTGGGTGTTCTTCGTAAATAAAAAGCTAACAGGAGCTGAAGTACTGTATATTTCTTATAACGAAGAACACCCTAATATGCATCCTAACCGTCTTGGTGCTCCGCCTCCGTGCATGCGCAGAGTGTACTTTGTCATTCTTTCGAGAACACAAGTTTTATATTCTATTAAGGTATGGAAGCCAAAAAAAAATTTGATTGGATACGAAAGTGGGGCGACCACAAATGCTTATAGCCATTGGGCGCTAGATTTGTGTAAAATGATTTATGTCGTTGATAAAGAAGTCATATAAGAAACCGACCCTTTATGTAGGTGGCACCTCCTGGGAACGGCGCCATTTTTCTGCAGACACATGTAAACTTTCTTGCTCATTCTAAACGTATTACGCATGTGTATGTCGAACTTACAACACATATGGTCAAAACCCCGTGGGCGTGTTTGGATAATGATAAAAAAAATGATTTATAAAAAGCACATATGAAACTCCCTCCTTCACCATATCTCCAAATACGAAACCTATTCAGCACATATATAGGACCACACAAAAATGGAGCACAAACACAGACTTCCGGAGGGCAACCGCATTATAATTGTCTGTCTTCATGAACTTGAATCCAGCCATAAATTCCTGAGTGACAAATATGACGATTTGAACACATCCACGTGTGTAAATAAAGACACTATAGATACAATACAGGATGAGATAAAAACTTTGAGGGCTGAAAACAAAACATTGAAAAAGAAAAATGTTGATCTACATGACGACATAACTGATCTACGTTGTGGAATCATATTGACAAGCGTTTTTTAAAAAACTTTTTTCATTATTGTTAGATAACCGAGCCCGTGCTTTTGTAGAGAATAATGATATACTTTCTAATTGTCAATTCGGTTTTCGGCAGGTAGCACGTTAATCCATCACGAAAGAAAGAAGCTTTATTGCGGCGCCTTTGTCGACTTTAAAAAAGCTTTTGACTTGGTCTATAGAAATGGAATCTGGTTTAAATTAATGAATTACAACATTTATTAACATGTTAAAAAGTATGTACCAGACAGTAAAAATTTGTGTACGAGTTAATGGTGATTTAACTAAATATTTTGATAGTTATATGGGAGTTAAGCAGGGCGAGACATTATCTCCCCTTTTGATTAGGGAAGAAACTCTGCATGACCAGACACCAAAGTTGTGCTCTCAAATAGATAATTGTTTCTGGATTTAAAACTTGTGCAACATTCACATAAAACTGCAGGACTAACAGTGAATGAATCTGTAACCAATTGCAAGTAAAATTTATTGGAAATTTTTACTCTAGAAAGTGTTATAAATTTGAATATTAGACAACACCCCACCCATTCATTACCTTCAGTGGGCAAAAAGTAGGACAAATGGCCCCCCTGGGCAAATGAAAATAAACCTGACTTTTTGTGCATTAGCTTTGTTTATAATGACCATCTTCTCCAATAGTATTTCTACAACTGAGGAATCTTCTTACCCACACCCCATCAGCTCAATGAACTTGAGTATAACAATTAGAACAATTAGAGGACATTGTCGTCTGAAACTAGAAAGTGAGGTGAGGTCTTGTATGTTATTCTACCTATTAATACTACAAACCGGCGATGTTGACATCAACCCAGGCCCAAAATACCCCTGCGGAATCTGCAAAAGGAATGTCGCCTGGAACAGCAAAAGCATCCAATGTGATGGTTGTGATGTCTGGTATCATGCGAAGTGTGCCAAGATAGGCCCCGAATCATTCAGAGCCCTGGAAGCTTCTAGTGTATCTTGGATTTGTATACAGTGCAGACTACCCAATCTATCATCCCAGCACTGCATATATATTGAGGATCTATCTAATAATAACACATACCACCCCCTGACCCAAGTAGACAGCAACCTTGATCACATCATAACCAACTCTTCAAAAGGTCACCTATCATCTACCCCGATACGTAGCAGACCAACACATGGACATTTACCAGATGTATCCTGTATCTCGAACGATACACACTCCTCGCACTCCAAGAGTGTTGAAACAGAACCAAACTCATCTTAACTTGGTGAATCGCATATCAATGTATCCAGTAACAGTGTATTTACAAGTAATACAGAACCCCAGTTAATATCCAGCTGTAAGAAAAACCTTGATGTACTAGTTATTAACTTTCAGAGTATTAGAAACAAACATACTGAATTATATAACATTATATCTAGTTGTGCACCTGATGTGATAATAGGGACTGAGACTCACACTGATAACGGCTATAATAATGCAGAAATATTACCTGTTAATATACTACCAGAACATAAATACCAAATATTCAGAAAAGATCGTAGTGAACTTGTTAATAAGGGTGGTGGTGGCGTATTAGTCATGATACGACCGGATCTACCAGCAGAAGAGTGTCTTGACTTGGACTCAGACTGTGAAGTTAAATGGGTTAAGGTTTCTGTAAACCCGCAAGAGGACATACTAATCGGATCATACTATCGTGAGCCAAAATCAAAGATCGAAGCCTTAGATGAACTGAATAAATCACTTACCAAGATTGACAACAGCACTTCGTATAACAATATGATGACTTTCCTAGGAGGAGATTTTAACCTCGGTGATATAGACTGGAACGTTGGTTGATTTAGTGGAGGTGGGAGAGACAAATCCCACTGTGACAAACTGATAAACATTTCTCAAAACCACCTATTAGAGCAAATCAACACCATACCAACTCGACAAGGAAGAATCCTGGACCTATTATTTACTTCGCATCCAAGTCTGATACAGCGCCATACTATCTGCCCTCCAATCGGACTAAGTGATCATGACATCCTGTCCGTTACAACAAACATAAAACTGTCACTAACAAGAAGACACCTAGAACTGTATACAACTACAAAAAGGCAAACTGGGATAACATTAGAAAGGAACTCTCCTAATTCAGAGATGACTACTTTAAATATAACCCAAACCAGAAATATGTAGAAGATAACTGGAATGCTTTCAAAGAAACTATCATCAATTCTATGAACAAAAACATCCCAACCAAGAAGCTGAAAGGAAAACCAGATATTCCATGGATGTCGAAGAAAATCAAACGTATGATCAGGAAGAAGCAAAGACTCTACAATAAGACTAGGACTACACAGAAAGACGATGTATTATCAGCATTCAAAGAATATCGTAAATCAGTAAGAAATGAACTCCATACTGCATATTACTCATACATCAACAACCGGAAAATGATCGTGCATCCAAATCATTCTGGAAATATATCAAATCTCGTAAACAAGACACTATGGATATAGGAGCCTTGAAACACAATGGACACATAGCTGAAACTGCACGAGAAAAGGCTGAGATGCTGAACAAGCAATTCTGCTCAGTATTCACCAATGAAGACCTTAAGAATGTGCCAAATAAGGGAGAATCACCATACTCATCCATGCCCCGGATTCACATAACACTGATAGGAGTACTGAATTGCATCAAACGAACAAATGTATGGAAAGCCAGCGGACCGGACAAAATACGTATCATCTTCCTGAAAGAAACAGAAAATATAACTTCACCAATTTTACAAAACCTCTTCCAACAGTCACTTGACACCCATGAAGTACCAACAGACTGGAAGCGTGCCAACATCGTACCAATCTTTAAGAAAGGGGACAGAACCAAACCCTCAAATTATAGACCAGTTAGCCTCACAGCTGTTGTCTGTAAGATGTTAGAACACATAGTTGTCTCACAAATAATTGATCATCTAGATAAAAACCATATTTTACATGAAAATCAACATGGTTTCAGAGCCGGAAGATCTTGTGAGACCCAGTTGCTCCTATCCACAGATGACACAGCAAGACAAATGAACCAGGGCCTACAAGTCGACATGGCGATATTGGACTTCGCTAAAGCCTTCGACAAAGTGACATACCAAAGGCTGGCAGAGAAGCTATCCTTCTATGGCATCCGAGACGACACTTTGTCTTGGGTTAATGCCTTCCTGCAACAACGCGAACAACAGGTGGTGATTGATGGAGAATCATCCTGCCTCTCTGATGTTACATCCGGAGTGCCCTAAGGCACGGTGCTTGGGCCGACACTCTTTCTTGTCTTTATCAACGACATTGCCACAAACATCTCCTCTACTATAAGACTATTCGCTGATGACTGCGTCGTCTACAGGGCTATTAAAAATCCTGAAGATCACCTTAAATTACAAGAGGACAGATTGGTTGATTGGAGCAGAACATGGCAGATGGAATTTAATGTTGACAAGTGTGCCATTATGAATACTACAACAAAGCGTAAAAAATCACAATTTATCTACACAATGAAAGGCCAGACTCTAGAAACAGTTAAACACCACCCCTATCTTGGTGTCGAACTCTCTGATGACATGAAATTCAACACCCATATAGACAACATGACGTCAAAGGCCGCAAAAGTTTTGGGGTTCCTGAAAAGAAATCTAAGAAATTGCCCACAATCACTCAAGGAACGCGCCTTCCAATCACTAGTAAGACCTAAACTAGAATACAGTTCAACCATCTGGAATCCCCAATACAAGACTCAAATCAAACAGATAGAACAAGACCAAAGAAACGCTGCCAGATTTGTCCTTAGAAAGCCTTTTGATCATCAAAATCCAAATAGCGTCACTATGATGTTACACCAACTAAATTGGCCAACTCTATAGCAAAGAAGATCATCGCTTGACCTCATCTTCGTGTACAAAATAGTTCATCAACTAGTAGCGGTTCCAGTCAGTTACCTACCAACGCCCTCAATCAGACACCAGATGGATGACGCAGTATACAGTTGCTCAACAAACTCATCTGCTCGGAACAACATGAAATTCTTGACCTATCACTGCAAAATCAATCTCTACCAACATTCCTTCTTTCCCCGTGTAGTCATTCCTTGGAATAAACTCCCAGAGGCAACCCTGCGACATGACAACCTTGATGGCTTCAAGGCAGTGGTTCAGCCAATAGTAATGATGTAAACATGAAGACAGCTGTGTACAGTGTATATATATGTTGGAACTTATGAATAATTTTAATGAGCACATATTGTTTTGGTTGTCTGGTCATATGCAAACCATAGTGTACAGTCACACGCACCCCTGCACCTTCACGTGATGTCTAAAATAGATTTTGTGAAGAACTATCATTGATGTTGAAGTTGAAGTTTATTTATTCTTTTTATAAATGATATGGAATCTTGTATTTTTGATGATGATGTGGATCTAATTACTTTAGATGAATTGCAAATATTTATTTTACTCTTTGCCGATGACACTGTATTATTTTCATATTTAGACACATGATTACAGACACTTTTAAATAATATGTATAATTATTGTTGTTTGAAATGGAATATCACTGTTAATACATCTAAAACTGTTGTCATGTTATGCAAATTAGGTGGTAAACACGAAAGTTTCGATGTATATTACGGAAATACTAAATTAAAAATTGTAAATAAATTTTGTTATTTTGGTATAATACTTTCATCAAATGGGAAATTTTTCAATACACAAAAATCTTTGTCTGATCAAGCTTTACGTGCTATTTTTAATATTACATTTTGTAAATCATTACAAATGTATTCCAGGCTGTCTCTCTTGGTATAAATGAAAAGATCAAGATATACGATAGCATGGTATTGCCTATATTAAACTATGGTTGTGAAATATGGGGGTTACATAAAGGGCCTGATATTGAAAAGGTCCATATTAAGTTTCTTAAACATGTTTTAAGTGTGCGTTATCAAACAACAAATGCTACTGTGTATGGTGAACTCGGCAAAGTACCTTTAGATGTTGTACGAAAAGAACGTATCCTCAGATATTTGTATAAAATAATTAATCCCCCAGATTCATTGACCCATAAGATTTTTCTTTATGACAAAGTAAATGTAATCAATAATTCTTGGGCAATGGATGTAAAGTTGTTACTGAATGACCTAGGTTTTTCATATATTTCGGATAGTATGTATTTTTCAAAAGTTCAATTCAATAAAATCATTGAACGCGTTTATAGTCAATATTATCAACGTTTTTGTTGTTCGGTACGAACAATAAAGTTATTACCGTATTTCAGAAATCGCTCAGTTTTCATTGAAAACCTGCATACCGAACAGCTTCCATTAATTTAACCTTCCGCCTACGAACATAGTTCCATTTTTTTTCTTCAGTTCAATGGCATAAATACAAATTCAAATATTACGTGCATGTAAGTCAAAATCAGATGGCTATGCAATATCGTAAACGAGCAATACTAGACAGTCGTAAAAAATCTAAACAATCCTGTCCCTCGGATTACTACAATATTTACTATCAGTACACACATTTCAAGGAAGGATGACGTCATAATCCTCGTGCTTTATATGCTTATTTGTCTGGTTCCTAGCTTCTATTGTAAACGTATAGAAGTCATCATTGAATTCATGAACGATGCGATGATAACTGTGTGTCAACCAGATATTTAAAAAAAGTGGTTCATCGGGAAATTGTAATCGATTGATTTAATGCTTATAACGTGTAACTTTTTCTTCGAGTGTGTCTTCATGTGTGAGATATTACATTCTGCAAAAGTTGAGTATACAAAGAGGCAGGTAAAGTAGACTATATGATATTATGCTATTTGCTTAACTACTTTTTGTGATCAGATGGGAATCATAAATCAAAGTACTGAAAGCACATGGAACGGGAACAGCTTTAACAACTGCATAGCGGGTGTAGAAAAGCGTTAGTAGTACTTAAGTCTGCATCGAAATTCATGTGCGAACTATCGTTCGGATTCAAAAACTCACCCTACAAAGAAATTCAACTTTTGACTGCTTTGTAGTTCCGAACAACAGCAGTACCTTCAGAGCTTTGATTCTCTATGTTGGACAATATGCCAAAACTATGTACCTATCGGTTATTAAAAAATGATTTCGAAACTGAAACATATCTGTTTTGCATAAAAAACAACAGTCATAGAATTGCTTTATCTCGATTACGTTGTTCGGGTCATAAGCTTGCCACAGAAGAAGGACGATTCAGAAATATTGAAAGGGCTAATAGGAAATGTATCTTTTGTCAAATGAATGTAGTTGAGGATGAATGTCATTTTATCTTAACATGCCCTATGTATCGAGATATTCGTAAAAATGCCTACCCAATTATTATAATCATTGGCCTACTATTCGAAAATTTCAGTCCTTGCTATCGTCAAATAATGTTAGTATGATTTGTAAATTGGCCAAGTATATATATTTGGCAAATAAAAAACGATCTTTTATTAACCAAGCTTATCCGTTTATATAGACTATTAATCGATTTGAATTCACAAGAATTTGACTTTTGTTATATAATATGATAATCTGTTTCCTATTTATTTTTATTTTTGTGACAAACTCATTTATTATACAGTATTAGTCATGTTAGTATTCATGCTCTACTCTATGTGTTTAGATTACTGATTTATGTATATGTATTCATTTATTGTGTTCAATATTTTGTCGCCGCAATCAAATGACGACAAAAAGCATGTATTGCTTATATGCCTAATAAATTGAATTGAATTGAAACATAAAGCTAAACTAGTTTTGAGGTCTCAACCTCAATCGGAACTCCTCGGCGTTTGTCTAAAGAAAAGTGTACTTCTCAGTGACGGAAATGCCCGAGTGGTTACGATTGGTCCCCACCTCAAACTCACCTAGGGGGAATTAAAATAGCTATGTTATAAGCCTAGGCTCGAGCAGATGATCTTGCCATCAAATGGTAAAGATGTGGTCACCAAATAACGCATAGTAAACATATTCCAAATGTCTTGAAATACAGATAAGATTACATATAAAGTCAAACCTGTGTTTAGCGGCCATCTCCGAATAAAGGCCACCCTGTTAATAAAGGCCATTCTTTTAAAAAACAACATTAATTATTCAGAACAAAATAACCTCCGAATAAATGTCACTTATCGATAAAGGCCACATTTTGTCCTTCTCAAAGGTGATCTTTGTTCACATATTTGACTGTATATCATGTTTCCTGCTCTTATTAAGTTGCAGACGCCACAAAACTGTTAATGTTTGTAGATATCGATTACTCCATTTGGATGCGAGGTCCGATCTATAAAGTCTGGAACAGTCAGATAGATGCCTTGTTTATCGATCAGTCATTGCAAAGAATTACTCAATTCCGGATCAGAATTTTGCAATTTGCGGGTGGACCTGTTGGTTGAACGTGAGTCGGATTAATTAGCAGACGAACTGCCCTGTAAGTAAGTAAGCTCACTTTTTTACGTTTTAACAATTTTTTGTAGCTATAATTCATCCAGTAAATTCTAGATCAATTTATAATGTTTTAAATTTACTTTGTTTTTTAAAATGAAAAAAAAACTGCATGGTAATAGTCCGCTTTTTGACAGCAGTAAACACGTTCATGTTCTCTGAATGTTTGTACCAATAGTGTTTGTCTTATAATGTGTCTGGTAAAATTTTGTTTATATGTATTTATTTCGTTTAGATAAAAAGGAAACAGAGATAAAACGGAAACATTTACTTGTACTGTAAATTTTGACTTGTCCTGTTTTATATAAAAAAGCACATTGAAAGCTACAGAGGCTGAGGCTGATTTAGTTTCCATTCATTATGGCGGGTCTGCTAATCAAGGACACCTACTAAGTATTTGAAAATTATTAGAAGCGAATCAATTGCACCCCTTGATGGTAAAAAGACAAAAATATAATAAAATATTGCATTTAACTATCTGCTTATTTGTGTGAAGAATGACAAATATAAATATATCACGAAAACTGGTACCTAGTGTTTGTCACATTCTCAGTAGGCGTAATGAATGTTACCAATATTCAGTTGCTGCAGAAATATTAATAAGACCTATATGTGTTAAAATTTGATAGCGGTGAAGTAGATACAAATAACACCCTGTCATAACTTCACACTTATAAATCCATCATTTTTTATAAATATCTATAAATACATTATACATCGTATAGGTCGAGTGTTTTCTTATACAAAGAACAATTAATGAACTTTTTGGTTGGTTTTGAATTGGGCTGTAGATGCAATGGCTGAGGTCACCACGCACGGTGCGTGTTATGGTCTCTGACTACGAATCTCCAATCCTCACCGCTGTTAGTTCGAATCCAACTCGGGGCTAGAGCATGACACATGTAATAAAGCTGTCTAGCTAGCTCGCTTACGGAAGAACGGTGTTTCTGTCCATGGGTATAGTAAGCGCGGTCTTCCATCTTCAAAGCAAGAAAGTTGCCAATTGAGCCCAGCTGTTGGTGTGACATTGAACCCTAGTGAAAAGTAGACGAAATACAAAATGTCAGTTTATAATATGTACTTATTTATTATCGACAGCCTAAGTATTTTATCAAGCCATTAAAATCATGTTAAACCAGTATTTGAGACCACCTCCGAATAAAGGCCATCTGGATGATAATGACCACTCCTTTAAAAGGTGTCATTTATTATTTAGAACAAATGAAAACCCGTATACGGACTACTTGTCAATATAGGCAACGTTTATCTTTCAAAAGGGTGGCCTTTGTACATATGCTTGACTGTCTGTACATTGTGTGTGTATATATATACCCAGAATACTTGAATATAGACATAGGGATTAGTTTTCATACAAGCTTTGAAGATGACCTTGTCAGGTAAAAGTTGTCGTCTGGTTCCCTTGTCAGAACCGGTAACCAGAAATAAGTTACTGTTCACAACGAAATATATACGTACAGCCAATATTTCAAGCTTTAGAGAATCGTAAAATTCATGTTTAATTCCCCAGATATTGATGTTCTAGATGGGTGATTTGGCATCGAATCAAAATGTGAACCAAACATGGTTTTGTATTGTAAGGAATGACAGACAGAACACCAATCAATACAGAACGCGATACATATACTTGTATACATATAGATCCGTGTTGTTGCTAAATAAAACTCGTTGTAAGCACACAATGTGCGGAGATGTTTTCCATATAGTCTAGGATATAGTACAGTATAACCGTATCGTATCAGACGGTGTTCTTTAGAAAGGTCCTGTTTGGTAGCCCTACTCACATACATTTTTATCTCAACATATTTTTCTACACAAACATTCAAGATAATTTCTCAGGAGTTAATATTGGCATTGACAACTAGTATTTAATGTAGATCATTTTGGTCATTAGGCGATTACGTAATGTAAAAAAATTGAATATAATTATGTTACTTCCTATGAAATATTAGGTATAGGATACAAATGCGTAGTCATGTATTTTCTTTACAGATTATATCATTTGATCAATGACATTGATAATATCATTAAATAAGTAATTTATATCAAATGAATAATATACAATACGACATCTCAGTCCAGGAAAATTTGTTAGGTGAATCGGCTACTGTATATAACTGGATGAATTGTTGAAAATGGGCGTACGTCCAATCAAAATAAATTGAACTATTCTGTAGATTGTGGTTATATCGCCTTTTATGGAAATGAAATGAATGTACACACCAGTAGACTGTATTTACTGGCATATGTCATGTGTTCAGCATACGTTTTTAAAGGGATTATCGATGGTCTAATGGTAACGCGATGGACTACTACACAAAAGGGAAGCTTTTCCCACTATCCCCATCCCAACTACAGATCCAAGTACAGTGTCTAGAAAACCGCAGGAAATGAACGAGGCTTGTATCGGTGCTTTACACGAGGTACCAGGAAGCCTGAATCTTATCTTCCCTATCTCTAGGGCGGCCTTAAAATTAACATATCTGTTGATTGGATTGTTAAACATCAGCAGAAGTTTGAAATTTGATTTGTTAAATAAAGCATTGCATCATATTTCATTAATATGATAATTAAGTGTCGAGCAGATATACACGTATTGAATTACAATGTACAGTCAAAACCTGTGATAGCGGTCACCTCCAAATAAAGGCCATCCTGTGAAAGAAGGACATTATTTTAAAAAAACGTGTTTAACAATTAGGAACAAAATGACCTCCGAATAAAGTCTACCTGTCCATAAAGGCCATATTATGTCTCTCCAAAGAGTGGCCTTTGTTCACAAGTTGGACTATATTCTATTTCTACGAACGACTTATCGTCAGCTGATGAAGCGAGATGATTAATCGATTATGCTTCAGCGTCAAATGCCATACATATTGATATAATCATTATAGTGCCTGGTACTTCATTAAGACACCTCCCAGATCACAACTATAGCTACAGTAAAACCTCGATTATCCGAACACCGATTATCCGAATACCCGGTATTATCCGAATAAAATCTACGGTCCCGATTACGTCTCTATATATTTCAACTACGACGAACCCCGGTTATACGAATCGGATTTTACGAATACCTGGTGTAATCCGAATACATTTTTTGGTCCCTAAAGTTACGAACGCGCGTATTTTCACACCTATTATTCGAATATCAATTGATAACAATGGCCGATTGAGAATCAAATGTCGTGTGACAAACAATGTGTAACATCAATTCATACACGAAGCGTGTCAACAGTTTAATTATCGTTAAGTTGACCATATTGTTTGTTACGATTTTATACTAATCACGACGAATATTTTACTGTAATCTCGGTTATAATAAGTTAATACGCGTACGTACCTGGTGATTTGTATGAAATTATTTGCATTTCAACGTCATTCAAAATTTAAAAACTGATTCGAACACAATTAAACAAAACTACATAGAATATGATGATTTAGTGAAAAAATGTACCGAACATAAAAACATTACGTCTTCGATTCTTTAATTGTTTTAGAATGTGACGATAGCGATGCCTTGTCGATCGTTAGTAAGTGAAGTGAGAATGACATATTATTGTGTCGGATTATGTTCTGCATAATCCATAAATGCGCGGGTATTTATTTAACCAAAATTATTGTTTCATTTGTTAATTAACTCAAATACATTCATAAAACAAGGATAAATAATAAGTGTTTGCAAGGACTTATATACACGTATGTATATAAGTCCTTGGTGTTTGTTATACATTTTATTTTATTCTCATTATCACTCACGTGAGGACATGTTTGCATACGAGAGTTAACTCCCTTGCAATATACGGACAGTACGGAATTTATCGTTTCCAACCAATACATCATACTGAAATGGATTATTCGAAACCATGGATTATCCGAATGATTTTTCAGGGCCCAATGACATTCGAATAATCGGGGTTTTACTGTATGTATTTACAATCGTGATAATAACTTAAAGATGAAATATCAAATCGAACTCTCAGGGAAATGCCAGACGGAATAAATTCGATATTCTATACAACATTACAAGGTCTGCAAAGGCAACAATTCTACTCAATACCTAACAATTTAGATAGCGCTTCTATTTAATAATTTGTATTTAACAACTATTAGAAACGTGGCGGAGGGGTTAGTTGTTTAACGATTTAACGACAGAATTTACGACGACGGCTTGTGTAAGACTCGTAATTTATTGTAGCATTATTTGTCCAAACTTACATTAATGTGGATTTAACAACAAAACACACATACATTTTCGAACTGTGTTAGTCAACGTTTCGGCGCAACCTCCTTTATCAAGACCTAACACTCAATAACATTATTTCAAACTTACATCAGATTCATATGAAGTAGCCAGATTGGTTCGTTCAAACAGAGACTGTAGCAGAACTGTAAAAACTAAACTATTTTGAATGGTGAACGTGAATTAAGCAAAACATGCATCTATTTTATTGTTTAATTTTCTTGATAAAGCAGTCAGTCAATATGAAGTTAGTGGTTTATTTATAATTAAATAATAAACAGGCATATCATGTCGTGTTATGTACAAAACTGATTGGTTGAACACTGTTTGAATATCTGTTTCAATCTATTTTAGACCATAGCAAGCAATGGCTGAGACCACAGATATTCCGAAAGCCCGAAAGAGGCAGAGTATGGGACCCACTGCAATTGTAGTCCAGTCAACACCGGTTAATTTCCGTTCTACATTTGGAGCAGGCCAAGGTGGTGCCGGGAGTGGTTCATATATGCGTCGCACCAATGTTGCCCGTGGATACAGCGCACCTGCTGGATTGGTTCGACCACAGGGCGAGGCTGGAAAATATAGCAAGGAGACTGTAGATGCTGTTGTTGGCACTAGAGGAAAGGAGAAGAAAGATTTGTCAGAGCTGAATTCTAAACTAGCGGGACATCTTGAAAACACAAGATATCTTGAAGCTTGCGTTAAAGGTCTGACAGAAGAAATCGAACGTTTGAAAAAATGCAAGGGCTATTCACAAGATAGAGTAAGGGATGAGTATAAAGACGAACTCGATGAAGCAAGGGCAACTATCGCCAACATGAGCTCCGAGATGGCACAGCTACAAGCTAAAAACCTGTCGTTGGAGGATAAATGTGAAACTAAAGATGAAGAGTAAGCCCTTATTATTATGATAATTTTAAAGAATGTATTCTGTTATCACAAAGATTGAGTTTTCCGACGTTTAGTATTACTTGTGTTTCAACATGTACAAGCTATAGCTTAACCATGTTTTTTTAGCCGTGACTAAATTATTCAGAATACTCCACTAAGTCAAATAGGTTTATGGATATTGGGTACAAAACTTACTGAAACATATTCATAAGTGTATACCCAGTTGATTTAGTGTAGTCTTCGTCACGGCTCAAAAAACATGGTCTATAGCTATACAGAATATTCAATAAACATTTAATTATTTACGTAACTATCTAGACAATGTGATACTGTCTGAGGTAGCTAGATATGGCTGAATAAGCGCTAACATTTTATTGTGTCTGCGTTTGAATGAAATATTAGTATGTTTCAGACAATGGCAAAGCTTAGAATATAGCTCAAACCGAGGCTTGCGTAGAGCGCGATACATGTATTCATTTAGTACGCATGAATTTACTGGCTGTGAATAAAATATTTGCTCATATATGGCAATGATCCAAGATACTGTTTGACAAATCGTGCATAGAACCTCGTTACCTAGTCATATACTTGGCTATATCATTGATTTCAAATTTATTTAGCTTCATGCAAGTCAGCGTTTGGCTGATTCAAAACAACAACATCGCTAGCTGTTACAACATTTATTCGATCTCAATAATCGATAATTTATGTAAATTTCCACCGGTCTGTTTGCCAACGTGCCACTCCACATAAATGTCGAGCAGCAATACAATCTCATAATCATTATGATTGAATGACCCGCGTCCATGGTCAAATGGTTACGGTCGCAGACTTCTAATCACTGTAACTTCTCACTGATTCAGGGTTGTGGGTTCTAGCCCCGCTACCCACCATGTCTCTTTATGTGAGAAAGTAGACAGTTGCTTACGGTGGATGGGGGTCTAGTACTGGTTCTTCCCGGGAACGTTGGTTAGGTGAACTGTCCACCTCATATGACTTTAACTATTGACAAGGGGCGTAAAAACTTGATCTAAACAAACAAACATTATGATTGACCAAGTTAAGCACAATGATTAATGTCTTTGGCAAAATGTACTTCTGGGGAGAGCTAATTGTGGACTATGACCATATATAGTAAAGTATGAATTTTTGATCTTCCGTTACATCATTAATCATCACGCAATACATTCTGGGTGTAGCATTCTTGGAGGAAATAATTAAACGAAAGGATTCAGTGCTGTAAAGGTACATAAGATTGTTAACAACGAGACGCTCTCATGAAAAGTTCTAATATTCCCCCGAAATTCTTTATAAAGTCGATGAGGTTGTATTATTGGGTAAAGCATCCAATACATTTAGCCAGGCCAACAGAAGTCGATATCATTAGAATAAAATGCTGACCAAACATTGATTATAATAAATATTATCATTGAACAAGTGGAAGTCGAACATATAATCAACTCAATATAATGTATCATTCGGCATTCGCAGAGCTGTAATATAATCCCCACTGTCCGATAAAACACATACATTTCCTCATTTTTACACGAAATGAATTCGCTATATCGATTCCGTCTACAAGTTAAGTCCATGTGGTTACATCTTGTCAAGAATGGTTTATTTTCCAAGCAACTGATAACAGAAATCGTTCTAATCATAATGTCATAAGTCTAGACAAGCATTGCGTAATCCAATCACCAAGAACAACAGTTAATGCGAAACAAGATTCGCTTGATTTCGAAAAGTGGCGCTGTAGATCTCATGCAAATGTTATCTTTATCGAAAATACTTACTTGTTGTTCAAGACGCAGTATTAAGTAATAAATCATAAATTATGAATTAAGTTTTCTATTTAAAAAACAATATATACCTTCAAACTTGTTTTAGTGGCTAGCTCCGAATAAAGACCACCCTGTGAGTAAAGGCCAGTTTTTTGATAACCGTTACTGGTTATTTGGAACAGAATGTCTTACAAATAAGGACCACCTGTCAATAAAGGCCACTTTTGTATGTTCACAAGCTATTTGACTTTGCTGTGAAGTTACATTTCCAGACACGTCGAGCGGAATAGATAGAAGAGCTTCTAAAATTAGAAGACGTCCAATCGAACAGTTCGGAAGAGCTCTGCCTCTTCTGGCAGCTCTTCCGTTTGACCAATCGAACCGATCCATGATTTAAACGAACTAATATAGTATATGTGACCTATTTTTCGGTAAATTAGATTATATGTAATGCATTTGTCTTATTTACTGTATATAAATTCCACTTAGTATAATTTTTATGGTTTAAAGTTTAAACCAAAAGAAGCCGAAAAATATCAATACAATATTAAAAAGTTTAAAATTTAAACGTTTTAATATATTATTGATGTTTTTGGGCTTTTATTACTGCATTTTGTTCATAGGCAGTAAAACAAATAATTATTGATCCTGCCCTAAAAAATTGTAACAACAATGCTCTTAACCTATGAGTAATCTACTTCAGCTGACGATTTTGTATCAAACATTTTCATTGGTTATAAATGTGTGTCAAACATAAATATATTTCAGAATGAATGTTATGAGACGTCAGAAGGTTGACCTTGACAGTCAGTTACAAAGGATGACTCAGATGATAGGTGACCTTGAAGGAGAATGTAGCGCTCTAAGACGACAACTTGAAAGCATGAATAGAGAACGTGATGATCTAAAACTATCCATAGAAAGACTGCGAGACGACAACGATAGGGTCAGAAATGTGAGTCGTTATTGCTGAATTCTAGCTGATCATGTTGATTTATTACCCACCATTGGAGAATTGTGAACCTATCAGCTGATTAGAAACATAATGTTTGTGTCGGATTGTACATCGATTTGGATACTGTCAAAGAGCGATAAAACCTTTGATCTATGTGTTTGGCATACAACATCGTCCCGTAAAAAACAAATTACTATCCAAATCAATTTATTTGATTATTTCTTGGCTTTTGATATTGCACTAACTCTGTGTGGTGGTGGTTTGAGATTGATAGGCCCATCGAGACATTTGGTAACATGAATAAATGTTTATAACACTATAGTCCCCTCCGGTACGGCAGGGGACTAATGATCATATTTCAATATATTAAGGGACTAAGGACTATAATTTACCCAGTATATCATGTCTTTATTTGTGTTCCAGGATTGTGAAGCAGCTAGATGTAAGCAGATTGAAGCTCAGAATGAAAGAGATGCTGTTTGCGAAGAATTACAGTTTGAACGTGATGCTGCTGAAGCTGTAAGTATTGTTGTTGTTGATCATCTTAAACCATTTTGTAGCCATTGATTATCTTTATAGTCCCTTTTTATCCATCGATGATCTTATAACCTTTTTATAGTCATCGGTGATGTAAGACTTTTTACAATCATCGATTATCTTAGATCCTTTTTTATAATTCATCGATAATTTCAAACTCTTTTATAGCCATCAATGATCTAAGACCCTTTATGTGCCATCGTTTGTGGAGCATGTTCAAAGATATAACATACAACGATATAACACCATAATGATAATGTAAGTGGTAGTGTTCGTAAAACATTGTACTAAATGGTTGCTGTATACAATAAGATATTATAAAATATGTTTTTCATCCTTCAGGAAGTCATCGAGTTACGTGAATGGTCGGAAGAATTAAAATCAATATCGCCACAGATTCAACTACGCTTTAAATCAGAATTGAGAGAAATGATCCAACAAATACAAGATGAATATAACAAACAATTAGAAAGAATTACTGAAGAACAACAGAGAAGATTTGATGACCAGGTGCAGATTCAATATTTTCGTCAATTTTTGTAAATAGTTGTCTTCTTAAATATGAATATCGTGTAGAATGAAGATACAGTCTAACATGTGAACGAAGGTCACGTGGGAAATCTAAAGTTGACCTCTTATCGGAGGTCATTTTGTTTCTAAATTATCAATGACGGATTTTAAAGAATGGCATTAATTCAATGGGTGACCTTAATTCGGAGGTGGCCACTAATACAGGTTTAACATGTATACATTCAACTTCCATGTATTCCAATCTGAGTACGGGGGATGTTATTAATCTTTGAAAAAGTATTATCGCGTGAGTCACCTCTCCCCTAACTTCATTGTCTACATATGGAAGCTCGTAGTTTGTTATAGCAAACTCTTTTATATCATTTGCTCTTGGGGAACTGACGTAAGTAAAAAAGGGTGCATTAAAAAACTTCTTTAACGTTTAAGGGATATACTAGACGCGGTGTTTGTAATAATTCTTTCCATGAGGACAAAAATAAAAATTTGAATGTTCTCGCCAACGCGGCCGACCCGGCAAAATGACAGCGATACAAGATGTTTTCAGTACAAGAACCCAAATAGGCATCTTTGTTCTGCGTACTTTTCCGTTATACGCGTTTTAAACAATACACATAATGACTCACCCAGTTTTAAATGAAAAAAGAATCTTGAAATTTTCGACTAGGGCGTAGACATTTTTTATTTATGTCGGGATTACTTTTGTCACGCTCATCACTCTATGTTTTCATGAGTGAAGTCCGCGGCGTCTGAATAATGACATAATTTTTATCTTTCCAGGTTTTGAGCCTCCAGAACGCACAGCGCCTTCATGTAGATAACCCGGATGGTAATTCTAGGGCCGAGAACCGGGCTTTGAAGTCAACTATTAACACAAACAAAAGCAAGATCACTGACTTGGAACGTGAGGTATGTTGATATATATTCCGAGTAGCAAATACGTTGAACCGGGTTTACATTGCAACCTCTTCAACTTGAGTAGCACACTTTGGGTTTGGCAAAATAATGTTGTTGTTGAGAGGTTGTTGCTCTATAGAGGTTAAATTAATAGTTAAATCGTGCAGTGGGAAAAAAATCAAGCTGTTGTTGAAGGGAGATTGTTGCTTTAGGCAGGGCAGCTCTGGAGAGGTTGTAGTACATTGTTTGCCATAATTGTGTGATTCTTTTCTATAACTTGTACTTTATGGTATATTTTACGACTTAATGCCTAAAATAATGGAATGCCGTGAATGGCAACATTACTTAGTATGTTTTTGTTTATTCAGATGGTCAATATACGTGGTATGAATAAATCATATTGAATTTGCTGCCTTTGCCTCGTAAGTCTAATCATATGATGCTGTGACGTCAGTTAAGGCTCTTTTACATCCCCTGAATGACCCCTAATATACATTAGTTGTTCAGAAAACCACACATCATTTGATCGATGGTAATGGTCCACTAACTAAGTTTCTCTCGAGACGTCGTCGAGTGTGCTTGCCAATTTATAAATTGGTTAGATATTCACCATACGCATCATTAGCCATACATCATAACTCCCATACGATAACAGACAAACAAAAATGTGTACTGTAATATAACATTTATCATAGAATGTGATATTTCATGACACGGACAAAACACTTAAAATAGAACATCATCCTTATGTGATTTTTCTGTATCCTTAATCTCTCCTGTTGTGTGATACTTCTGTCTCACTCATCTCTTTTAGTACACAAAAAAGGCTCCCCCTTTTTCAGGTTACCCCCGGTAACTTAAAAACGTTTTCAAATTACCCCCGGGAATTTAAAAACGTTTTTAAGTTACCGGGAGGGGTACAATTAAAACGTTTTGAGATTACAACCTCCGTTTTCAAATGCCCTACCCGGTAATCTGAAAACGTTTTCAGTTACCCCGGGGGCGCTTTGAAAACGTTTTCAGATTACCCCTGGGGCGCTTTGAAAACGTTTTCAGATTACCTCCGGGTAATAATTTGAAAATTCATAATAAAAGAGAGCTTCCACACGAATAAGGAGATTACAATTTCAAACACATAAATGCATACATATATTACAGTTATATGAGACTAAACACGCGGTCCTAATGATGAAATCATACGACGAAATCAAATGATTTCTTCATTCCTTCATTATGGAATCCTATGAGCGTCATTGCGCAAATACCAATGAAATCTTGAATCATTTTGACAAAAAATAGATAAAAACAATTAACTATTTTTGGTTTTCTGAACACAAGTAAGTGTGGGATTGCGCAGGTCATGTCTTGTACTTTTCGTTAATATATATTTGAATAAAGGCGCGTACTCTCCATGACCCTAATAGGTTTCCATAGCTGCATATAATTATTGCGTATATTCAGTTTAGAAATACAGGAATTATATGTCAATAAACCATGTTGACTGTGAATCATTTAGTATGAATTATAACCTGAAATATAAACGTTTTCGCCATGAAGAATCAACATAGGAAGGGGGAATTATTAAAACGGGGGAGGGAGTTCGAAAACGTTTTAATGTTACCGGGGCCGGTACTTTGAAAACGTTTTTAAGTTACCGGGGGGTAACCTGAAAAGGGGGGAGATTGAAAACGTTACACCGGCACTTTTTTGTATTGTAAAGTCTTTTTTTTTCACAGACTTCATATGATCCATTTTTCATTCTCTGGTAAAATTAATAGGCCCATCCCACACTTTTTAAAATTTTAGAAATTGAAGGAATATAGACGCATGTGTGTACGTTTAACTGAACCATCTTATTAGGATATGTCGTAGACGATTTTGTTTTCTCTTTTAAGAATGGTCGGCTGAAGGATGACATTGCCGAGTTGAAGAAACGATTCGAAGATGGTATGGAGGAATCTGAGAAAGAGAAGACAGACCTTAGAGAAGAAAGTGCAAACCTTAATAGAGATCTAGAAGAGATAATGAAACATCTTGGAGATATGCGTGCCAATAACCTAGACATGGAATTAGAAATATCTTGTTATAGAAAACTTCTAGAAAGCGAGGAAGCAAAGTAAAGCTTTGGTTTCTAGATAACTCTGATTTAGATTCTTTTATTTTCATTCTGGTAAAAAAATGAAATGAATTTCAATGAAATTATTTTTACTGATAATTCAAAATAGAAATGTACATGGATGAGGAAAGCACTTTAGTTATTCGAGACTATTGGTGATGTGAATACAATTATACATGTTTACATTAAATGTTCAACATGCCTTGAATGCAAATTCAAAATCTGTTACATAAACCTTCTTTTGGTGAGCTGACACTCCATTAATACACATTAACCCCAAGAGAAGAATGGGCTTTTGGTCCATTCCGGAAGGGATCCGTAATTGTCAGTGGTTTTATTGTACCAAGGACGACCATTAACTTTTGAATTGTTTTCATTATCAAAACCATTTTTGTCAGGTCTCAAGTCTTGAAGTGTTACTTTTCTTATTTTCCAGGATGGCAAGATCGATTGAGATTCAAGGTAACATTCAGTCACAAGGTGGAGCTACCTTAGCATCCATTGTTGCTGGTGGTCCAAACCCGGGGTCACCACAGGGGCAGTCACCAAATTAAGAACAACATTACGGAAGAACAATACGATTTCGTTATATAAATTTAACAAATTAATAAGAAGTTTAATAAAGGAACATTTTGACATTAATTCTATAAAGTTGTGTGTTATTTACATAGCATTCATACATAAGGCTTTAGCTATGTTCGTCTCGAAGGTTATATAAACTGCAACGTCTCTGCACTGAAATGTTACAAATCAAAGGACATTGTTGATTTATAAGCTTAATCTGATCATTTGCATTATTCGGATTTCATTTTTAAACATCATTTATGTATTATTCACTACCTTAATACTTGAAACGGGAGGTTATGTACAACACGATGCTACATTTTTATAATAACCTCCGTGTATGAGTCAAAGGAGATCACTGCTTGTTTTAATTATTAATTCCCCTAAAAGTATGGACCAGTTAGTTTGATAAACGCACTTACAAATATTTCCATCGAACAAGTCTTTTGCGAGAACTTTCTTTGAAAAGTTTGGATGTATTACGCAATACATCAACTATGATTTGATGTTTTCTCGTCCAATCCCTACCTAGGAGTGACATTCGTTCTATTTCATTTCGACTTTCGACCCAGTAAGCACGTTGTATATTCATTATAACCCCATTCTCTTTCGACTGATGGCAAATTATTGCACTCCGAGGGTATGTTGACTGACTAGTAATTTTATCTAATGATGGACGCTTTTTTATGAACAATTGTCTCCTTTAAAATCTGTCCGTAGTAACGTGAGCCTGATCCGAAATTAAAAGTACATACATTTTTTTAAACTAAATCCGTTCTGAGTACATAATATTAAATAAAACAGCGTGTATTTAAACAATGATTGTTCGTTACGGCACATGTGACTTTGTTCTGTGGGCGTGGCATACGCTTAATTATGTAAAATGTTTGATACGGTGATTGAGTATAATCATTTCATGTATTTTAATATTGCTATTAAACTGCATCACGATACCTCACACATTGTTTGTTGACATAAGCCGTTAAAACGCTTTTAAAAATACGAACAAAACGGAATTAAAGTTACACAAATGAACTTTAAATATTATGTTTAAAAATGCGCTTTTCTCCTGTTCAGTAACATTAACACTAACGTATATTCCTGATACAGTTAAAGATATCTTCACGTTTTTCTTCAATATTGCACTCATATATTTGATAAATATAAATACATTTTACTTAGTAAAAATATTTAATTTTATGCATGCTTTACTGCAAGAAGAAGAAAACAACGTTTGTACCACAGCCTAAAGTTTCCACATATTCTAGATATACATACAAGCATTGTTATTTTATTCTACTTATTGTTACTGGTTTGTAACGTATTTTCACTGTTAATATCCACGACTCAAAGACTAGAGTCAACATATACTCTGATCTGTGCAATATCTGCGTTATATATTCGTATTATGTTTGCCTGCTTTACTATATTATATTGCTTCATAAACATGTGATATCTATTTGTTTTAATTATTCGCAAATAAAATATAGGCATAAATACATATTTGGTGTTAATTGTATTTTTTTAGATCTAGGAGGAGCTCGTAGTCCTGGAAATAGAGTCAGGACAAAAAGTCGTATTTACTGTAATGCGACTGGCCCGATTTTCTGACAACGACTGACTCTAATATTTTTAACAAATTCCTACGTACGAAACTAATTGGGGACGAATGACATCTCCAAATAACAAAATGTACGTACATGTAGGTGTCATGGCTGTGTTCTAGTGATTAGTGTGATTGATTAGTAAACAATCGATTATCGTCGTGGTAGGTAATATCCTTCAATGTAAATGTGATAGGAATATATATTCATATCATTTGTTGAGAAGTTGACGGCGACTTGTGGAATTGTTAGTTAGCACTGATTAGAATATAGTCCGGGAAACATCATATAATTGAAATATCGTTTACATTCGAGATTGTTCTCAAGCTTTTATACCTTAGCCCATCGTCGGATACCCACGGTCGCTGCCTCCGCTCCGCTACGTACATCTCCCGTGGGATTTTTCTTTACCGATTCGCCGTTTCGATAAATAACTAAAACCGTATTCTGATTGGATGCAGTACAATCTTGTAATGCGCCTAACAGCCAATCAGATCGCTCGTACTAAAACTATGTTCGTTTCACGTAAAACTTTACTTTTAATTGTTAACAAACAGAACGAACATTTTCTCGTGGGCGCAGCCATTTTCATCATAGGCACTCGATTCCGTGATTTTTATACGTTTACAGGCGTTCTTTTGCAATTTCACCCATCAAACAATGCAAATCTGTCGAAAGAAAAATCTTCAATTTTTCCCTTATTGTGTGTATAAAATACTCCAAGGTAGCAATGTGTACACTACGGTAGCGCTATGCACTGACCTGTGTTATTCTGCTCGGGGTATTATGGGTATTTGCAGGAACTACTTACAAAATGGAAATTATAAACAATAACATAGCGTGACGTCACCGTATGGTACACATTGGAGCCAAGCGTACTTCAACATTGCGTTTCATTGAATAATGAGTGTTATTGACGAAAGCATAAGAATAGAAATGGTACTACGTATTCATTTTACATAACTAAACAAATTTGTTAATAACATACAACCGATATGGTTGTTTTGACATTTTTAATCCTTCCGCGGAACTATACTTTTAGCGTATGTATAACTATCTAAATGTGGATAGTAATCAGTTTTATGTATAGAGGTTAGACAAACGTAGTGACGTCACGCTATGTATAGAACGCCAAGGTAGTGAACTCGCCATCTTTTCGATTGACGGTAGTGACGAAAATAAGCGTGGGTCCCGACTTTCCTTCTAATCTGCACGTGCTTTCCGGGAACATTGCTTTCGTTGTAGTGTGCCCCAACTTTAAACGTTTTGGCAGCTTTTAGAAGGAAAGCCAAGACCCACGCTTATTTTCGTCACTACCGTCAAACGAAAAGATGGCGAGTTTACTACCTTGGTGTATTTTATACACACAATAAGGGAAAAAATGAAGATTTTTCTTTCGACAGATTTGCATTGTTTGATGGGTGAAATTGCAAAAGAACGTATGTAAACGTATTAAAATCACGGAATCGAGTGCCTATGATTTTCATTTGCGTCTCCACGCCGGAGAGTATCGAAAATGTAAGTGTCGTTTCTATTGGTTAATGTATATTCTGTTCTATTCTATGAAAACGGCGAATGGGTAAAGAAAAATCCCACGAGAGATGTACGTAGCGGAGCGGAGGCAACGACCGTGGGTATCCGACGATGACCTTAGCCTAGTGTGTTTACATTTGGGTATTTAAGCGGCATCTCTGTATGGACAAAGTTGCTTAAAATAGAAGGTTAGGGTTTTTGTGGCTATAAATGCTCTTAGGTGGCTTTTAATTTCTCTGCATGGCTCTAATTTGGCCCCACAAAACCCAAAATACAGATTGTAGCCACATAAGTACCTAATGTTTGTTTGCTTGGTCGCCCCTTTTCAACAGTCAGAGTCATATGAGGTGGACAGTTCACCTAACCGTGACTTAGTTCCTGGGAAGAACCAGTACTAGACTCCCATCGTCCGTAGGCAATTGCCTACTTTCTCACATAAAAAGACATGGATGGTACCTTGGCACGAACCCATGACCGTCTATCAGTGAAAGGTTGCAGTGATTTGAAGTCAGCTACCTTGACCAATCCACCACGGGGCGGGCATACATTGGTACCTAGATGTAGAGTCGTCTGTAAATCCGAGAACAACGTATTAGGTTATTTATCCGCCATTCGTAAAATAAGCAAACATTCTGGGACACAAAAACAAAACAGATACATGTACAAACATGATAAAACTTTAAGTTTGTCTTTATTTACAAATTTGGATGTCTTCTCATTAACAAATAATATAGCCATCAATTTTGTCAGTGGCAATTAAAAAGGTGAATCATTAATAGAACAATACGGTATCACTTACCAAAAAGGATTGACAATAGTTTTGTTAAGTTTACGATTAATTTTTAACTTTTAAACGCCCTTTGAGTTTTGTCGGTAATTTCATTGACGTATAAAGAAAAAGTCATTCATTTAGATAAATCTCAATTCATCTCACAAGATAGACTGGACAGATATATTCTACATTTGTATGATGTTGACAGATAAAATACATCAATTTAGTGATATTGAATTATATTTAATCCTACAACAAACATGCTTAATTCAGAGTTTGTCATACGACAGAATGCCAGTATTTGATACAAATACCGCTCAAGATTATTTGATTACCCGGTTTAGTCTTTCGGTCAATTGTTCGACCCTTGTTAAATGAATGTCTCAAAATCTATGTGTGTATATTGACCAAAATGGCATGATGTCATCATATAACATAAATCTGTTTTGAGTCATTGATTAATCGATCAGTTTGGAACAATCTCACAGCCTAAAGGCTCATGTAGACGTCAGCAAACAGAAATCATTGAATGACCACACGCAGTAGTTACTAGTTAGTAAGTCACGTATCCTTCTTATGTGCCTTTTTTCAGTTCAATATTATCATTCCAGTCTGAGTTTCAATGTATGTTATTCAATGAGCTTTGTAACGTCCAAATTTATATCGATAGAAGTATTCACGGCGCTCCTGTTTGGAAACAGCGGTGTCTCTTTGTTTTTGGTGTCTGTCCACGACATCACGATCACGTGGTATTACCAGATCGTTCTCTCCAGCAGATATATTCGATGATGAGCGCGTCTGAAATTATAATTTGGTCAATACATTCGCTGCGTAGTGCCGTTATGATATATGGTAGATTCTGTACCGCGTGTAAATGTTAAATAATACTAAAAGTTACAGGGTTAGTCGAGTCCCGATATGGTTTTCCACAGACCCGTATATCCCGTATCAGGTCAGTTTCTATCCCTGTAACGATTATATCACGCAGACTACCTTTCTCATCATCATTTCCAATAAAAGCCTCATTTGCAGACCCAATATTTAAATATAAAATGACTCCATTACAGACCTCATATATTCTGTTAACCTAATATAGGATATATTAGGTCACCACGTGACGTCAAATCATCCAATCACAGACGCGTTTTTTGTAGTAGGCGTGATATATTCTGATATTAGAATAATGCTCAGTCATCACGTGATACACAGCCATGGATATTATGATATATTATCACTACTGTAAGTATTAGTTATCGTTCATATTTTGAATTTTATGGGATATATCACAAGCGACGCGAAGCGGAGCGCAGTGATATGTCGCATAAAATTCATAATATGAACGATAACTGATTTACAGTTTGTCCTAATTTCTGTCACGTACGCATGTTTTGTCTCGACAAAAACTGTCTATCATCACTATAGATGTAATTTGACACCGCCCACAAAGTACCTCAATTCTGACGGAAATTAAAAGGAAAGCATTCAGTGTGCTTTATATGCGTTAATAAGAGCCAACATTTACCTGTAACAATGGATTCTCACTTAGCTTTCGACGAATTCTAGATCTACGATTGTTTTATTCTTGATAAACTGGTATTGTCTTAGTTATTTTATAAACTATCAATACCCAGAAATGCGCATGATTTCAATGTTTCGTACTATTTGTCCATTCTTTCAATTTGGACCAATAGGCATATGCACCGTTTTTTACAGTTTTCGACCGTTCTGTTTCTTGCATTAAATTACATCTATAGTGATGATTGACAGTTTTTGTCGAGACAAAACATGCGTACGTGACAGAAATTAGGACAAACTGTAAATCAGTTATCGTTCATATTATGAATTTTATGAGACATATCACTGCGCTCCGCTTCGCGTCGCTTGTGATATATCCCATAAAATTCAAAATATGAACGATAACTAATACTCATAATTCCTATATCTATAGGTGTGGTGGTGTATTCTTTTGATTTTAACAGGAACAACTCCCACAGTACATCAAACAAATGATGTCCATAACTTTATAAGCAAAGTTGTGGATCGAAAAAAACTAATATGTACTAGTATATAAAGATAACATAACATGCTATGTACACATGGTTACTATTGTTTAGGTACATATTCAGTCAACACATTTGTATTTAAAATTCCACGTTTTACATTAATGATACATTTTACTAAAAAGAAATGAGAAATTAACATATCAGTATACATGTATACTTACTTGAGAACTAGACTCATCCACCTCGGAATATTTCCTTGTTCGTACCAAACACCCCATTGATAACATTAGTCTTCAAAAATAAATACGTAGAATAAAATCATAAATGCACGCAATTTACACGTCAGAATGTAAATGAACTATATAATATGGGTTGCTGTTATTTATACGTGAAATTATTATTATAATTAGACGTAATATAATAACTTGATAAATGAGTGAGTCTTTCAGATAGATTGTGTACGTTTTATAGATAAAGAGTATTTTTTACAATTATTTTAGTGTTTTTTTTTATAACTATGATTAAACGTTATAAATATACATAGATAACACGTTCAGTTGGGTTGCCAATTTCAGTTAAAACATTTTCATTTCATCATTTTAATACATACAGTCAAACCTGTGTTTGCGGCCAACTCCGAATAAAGGCCACCCTTGGTATAAAAAGGCATTCGTCTATAAACCCCTCATTCATTATTTAATAAAAACTAACATCTGAATAAAGGTGATCTGTCAATAAAGGCTATGATATGTTTTACACAAGGGTGGCCTTTGTTCACAAGCTTGACTGTATATGTACATGATCCAATGACAGGACTGCCCAACATAATGCAAAAACCCAAACATTATCAAATAGGAGATAACTAAACATATTATTGTTGTATCAAAATTAGGAACTAAGTATATTGTCAACATATGTTTCTTGTCATAGTACCAAATGAATCTAGAATTAAGTAATATTTTCATAATGATAATAATAATTCATTTAGCTGTTATTTAACGGCACGTTCTAGAGCTATGGTCATTTCAGAGCCGTCCAGAGAGGGGGAGAACCAAGCTATTAGTATTATATCCCAATTAACTCTTTTCGAATAGTTTTTTCTGGTTCTTTATCGTGCTTAGTGTGAACTTTCCGATAAACACCCCACCCGTTTCGTGTTATTTTCTAACTTGACGCATGTACTTGCCCTAGTAGTTGGGATGGGGACATTCGATTTTTCACGATTATGTTTTTTCTGGTTCGTTTATCGTGTCCGGTGTAAGGCATCAATCCGCGCCACGCCTTTTTCCTGGTTCTTTTATCGTGTCCGGTGTAAGGCACCATTCCGCGCCACGCCTTTTTCCTGGTTCTTTTATCTTTCCGGTGTAAGGCATCAATCCGCGCCACGCCTTTTTCCTGGTTCTTTTATCGTGTCCGATGTAAGGCATCAATCCGCGCCACGCCTTTTTCCTGGTTCTTTTATCGTGTCCGATGTAAGGCATCAATCCGCGCCACGCCTTTTTCCTGGTTCTTTTATCGTGTCCGGTGTAAGGCATCAATCCGCGCCACGCCTTTTTCCTGGTTCTTTTATCGTGTCCGATGTAAGGCATCAATCCGCGCCACGCCTTTTTCCTGGTTCTTTTATCGTGTCCGGTGTAAATTAGGCATCAATCCGCGCCACGCCTTTTTCCTGGTTCTTTTATCGTGTCCAGTGTAAGGCATCAATCCGCGCCACGCCTTTTTCCTGGTTCTTTCATCGTGTCCGATGTAAGGCATCAATCCGCGCCACGCCTTTTCCTGGTTCTTTTATCGTGTCCGGTGTAAATTAGGCATCAATCCGCGCCACGCCTTTTTCCTGGTTCTTTTATCGTGTCCAGTGTAAGGCATCAATCCGCGCCACGCCTTTTTCCTGGTTCTTTCATCGTGTCCGATGTAAGGCATCAATCCGCGCCACGCCTTTTTCCTGGTTCTTTGATCGTGTCCGGTGTAAGGCATCAATCCGCGCCACGCCTTTTTCCTGGTTCTTTTATCGTGTCCGATGTAAGGCATCAATCCGCGCCACGCCTTTTTCCTGGTTCTTTTATCGTGTCCGGTGTAAGGCATCAATCCGCGCCACGCCTTTTTCCTGGTTCTTTTATCGTGTCCGATGTAAGGCATCAATCCGCGCCACGCCTTTTTCCTGGTTCTTTTATCGTGTCCGGTGTAAATTAGGCATCAATCCGCGCCACGCCTTTTTCCTGGTTCTTTTATCGTGTCCAGTGTAAGGCATCAATCCGCGCCACGCCTTTTTCCTGGTTCTTTCATCGTGTCCGATGTAAGGCATCAATCCGCGCCACGCCTTTTTCCTGGTTCTTTTATCGTGTCCGGTGTAAATTAGGCATCAATCCGCGCCACGCCTTTTTCCTGGTTCTTTTATCGTGTCCAGTGTAAGGCATCAATCCGCGCCACGCCTTTTTCCTGGTTCTTTCATCGTGTCCGATGTAAGGCATCAATCCGCGCCACGCCTTTTTCCTGGTTCTTTGATCGTGTCCGGTGTAAGGCATCAATCCGCGCCACGCCTTTTTTCTGGTTCTTTCATCGTGTGCGATGTAAGGCATCAATCCGCGCCACGCCTTTTTCCTGGTTCTTTTATCGTGTCCGGTGTAAGGCATCAATCCGTGCCACGCCTTTTTCCTGGTTCTTTCATCGTGTCTATTGTAAGGCATCAATCCGCGCCACGCCTTTTTCCTGGTTCTTTTATCGTGTCCGATGTAAGGCATCAATCCGCGCCACGCCTTTTTCCTGGTTCTTTTATCGTGTCCGGTGTAAGGCATCAGTCCGCGCCACGCCTTTTTCCTGGTTCTTTTATCGTGTCCGATGTAAGGCATCAATCCGCGCCACGCCTTTTTCCTGTGATTTTCTTACACAGTACTTGGCTCGATTAGGATATAATAATAAACTGAACTGGTAAGCCCATGGATGCATATATATCAAATGCTACCTTTGTAAGCTATTAAATTATTAATTTTCTCCCCAACCATAGTTATGTTACTTTCAGTTGCATACTTACTTGCTTAGACCACCATGTTGATATTTGTGTAAATAAAGTATTTGAATATATTTGACCATGTACTATAAACACGTCATAGATAAAGTTATGTTCTGTTGTTATTAAAGATAACATACATATATAGTATATCACAAATGACTCATGTTGATAGGCTGACAAATGATATCAGCAGTTGTTATAACTTGGTCATGCTATCTCACTTAAACATTTTTTGAAACAACATGTTATTACTTCATTCTAACGTACAGTGAAACTATTCAACCCCTAATTGTAATTTCGATATGAAAACCAAACACACCAGTCAGGAGAAAAATCGCCTGCTAGGACTGAGCATGGCACAAACAAGTGGTGAGTATTTCCTGTCAAAATATAAGGCCGTAATTGTTTCATGGACTCGAAGCTATCAAGTTTGAGATCATTCAATGAACTCATATTATTTTAAAAATGTTCCTGAATTATTGTGGTAAATTATTACACATTGAAGTAGTGAGACAACACAATTGTCCTGCATACAGCTAAAAAATCAGCCATAACACACTGAGAATGAAATTTGAGGGTTAAATCACAACTTCGATCACGTGCTCTGACAACAGTTACTCCCCTTTGTTAATTACACATAAAGCGGAGAATCGCCATGCTGGACCAATCCCCAGTCAGTCTTGCAGCATTGCAATCTGGAACAAAACCAAAAGGACTTTGTCCTTGTAAAAAGTGCGACGGGGATTTGTCATAGCCAGGAAACTGGCAGGACTTTGTTCGCGTTGTTTGGACACAATCACTGACGAGGGTTTTATCCGGCAGGGATTTGCTCCTGCACTCATTGTGACATACCAAAACAAAATGTTTCTAAATGATAGGAATACGCTGTTGATATGTTCCCAAGGATCAAAAATAAAAACAATTAAATAGTGGAGGAAATTTCTAAAACAAAAATTAGCACACAAACAACAACATTTCTTCATTGATATCATATGCAAAGTTAGACCATTCCACTCCAAAAACATTACAGTCTCAGTAAATATCACTACGGTTGCCAACTTTACTTGGTTTGGTTATTTCGCTGTCACCTTCAAACACAATCCTACGTTCAGCACTTTTTCTTATCCTATCTTTCTCAAGTTCATATAAAACATCTTGATCTTCTCTACGTTCTTCCAGTTCTTGATGATGATGTCTAGACGCTATACCACTCGCAGCGTCTGGAATGGACGGAGCTCTATCGACTTCTTCGTTAGCCTGTTCAGCTTCATGTTCTATATTCTGTATCTTGCTTTCAGGCCGATTTTTCGTCTTGGACGTTTTCACCAATGGTTCCATATGACCTACAAATTTGTACAGATTCGCCGGCTTCTCTTCAATCGACTTCATAATCACAATCAGAGCCTGGCTTGCGCTTGTTCGTTGAGATTTAGATATTCTGTAAACATCGAGTAAATTCTGACGTGGTAAATGAAATGAAGGCAGAAACCCTTGCAGTAAACCATCGGCAAGCGTTTCCATGACCTTGAACAACCATTCTTTCTTGTCTTTGATGTTGTCAATATGCTTCTGAGAGACATTGAATAATGTGTTTACAAGAATGTCATTATTTAAAATGTAAAGTTCGTCCGGAAATTCATCTTTGAATATATTCATTAAAACAAGCACGTGGCGGAAATTCAGTCCACGGCAGTATTTCTCTATCAATGAGTACACGTGGTATTCTGTAAAACTCAAATTCAGTCTCCAAGTTGGTCCTCCATTTGGAAGAGCTCTTTTGATTTTGGCGTGACAGTTGTCCGACTGAAAGGTTAAAATGTAAAAATATTAATGTAAGTTAGTTTATTAACTCTTCACCGTCAACAGATAGGATAACGAATATAAAGAGGGAAATGATTTTTAGAACATAAAACAGGTACCAAAAGTTATGTAAGCAGAACGCCTGGAGGTAAGTATGAATACTATCATAATGTATTTTCTTGGTCGTGCTTTAACGCACATCTAAACCAAACTTGGCAGTGCACTGTGAACAAATGAACATTGTATATATGTACGTATATTTTACCTTAGGATCAAGGAATGCTATATGCTTTCCGTTTGCCATATCTTCAAGAACTAGTTTTCTGAACTCCTTCTGCCCTTGAATATATGGACCAAAACAAGGCAGAGGAGCATTTAGTTTTAGACTTGCAGGTAGATTATCCAGGACATAAACGGGGTAAATGTTCACGCTGAATGTACAGATAGCGAGCTCATCACCGTCAAAGTCTGTGACTGTGGCATGAAGTGTGGCTGTACCGTCCTCATCAACCTCACATATAAGTTTGTCTACACTGTGATTGTCTGATAACAAAGCCATGCGTGCTTTACTGAGTCCTATAGTAAAAACAAATGCGAAAAATAAACTTTATTTACAATATATAATAATTTTCTATCTGTATAATTCAAGTTTTGGTAAAACGAATACCCGGAATACATATATTTATATGTATTATACATTATACATGTATTAAATGTTAACACTCTAATCTTTAATAGCCCATCTTAAACACACATTTGCGGTACACATATTTGTAAGTACAAGCCGTTCTTTAATAAATCATTTTCGCCGAGTGCCTATACGAATTTCACCAATTGAATACTTGCTTGAATGAGGTGAACAAACAAGTTCAAAGTTAAAAGATATCGGCAAATGCAGCAAACAAGTTATCTCCAGCAATTAAAAAGAATATAAAGGCCATTTAGTTCCCCTTTTCCCAGCTGGATAGCTGTTATCTCAAAAATGTTATGTGCACCAGTTTTCTAGATTCATTTTTTGTACCTCTATTAAACCAATCCAATACAAATTTTGGTCTGAGGTAGCCATCTTTGTTCACTAGTGACTCCCATTCTTTCTTCACAAGATGAACTTCTTGCTTGCATAAGTCACCATTCAGTTGTATCAAGCATCTGTGTAATGGCATTTCATCTATCCCTTTTTGGAACACCTTCACAAAATAAAGGTAAATTCAGTCAGATATTTGTTCGTGATCTTCAGATTTTATTTGCAGTTTGTTGTAAATTCGAAGTTCCCTAGAAACAGTGGTTCCAGGGGACAACACACATGCGTTGTAGTCACAGAGAAGTTTGACTTGGATATATTGATATTTCATTGGTAGTACACATTTTGTATATCGAGTTTACACTCCTTTTAGTCAGAGTCATATGAGGCGGACATCGCTCCTGGCAAGAACCAGTACTAGACTCACATCCTCCGTAAGCAGATGCTTACTTTCTCAAATTTAGAAACATGGTCGGTAGCCAGGCTCGAACCCACGACCTTCTATCAGTGACAGGTAACAGTGATTTGAAGTCAGCGACTTAAACCACTCGACCATGGAGGTGGGCTAGTACACATTTGAACTGTACCATACGATGATCGTATCTTTTAAGTGCATGCATAAATAAACTTCTAGTAATACGTATATACCGCTCAGTCACACTTATCTTAACGAGTAATTCACAAAAAGAGGAAATCGTCACCTTAGAATTATAAGGGTCTATCTGTACTTTCCATTCTGGTCTGATAGGCCTTTTAAAGTTTTAATCATAAGGTGACGAAATAATATTCAATGATTATGTTCATTATAGTTATATGGATGTTTCTATCATGCATTAATTAGAATGAAAGATGATGACCAAAACGTGTTCATATACAGTACAACCTCTCCAAAGCAACACACTTTGGGAATAGCAAAATTAAGTTGTTGTTGAGAGGTTGTTGCTCTAGAGAAGTTAAATGTATAGTTAAATCGTTCAGTGGAGAAATGGCATGCTGTTGTTGAATGGAGGTTGTTGCTCAAGAGAGGGTCGCTCTGGAGAGGCTGAACTGTAAATGTATAAAGTTACGATCAGACAAGGTTTGGAATTCTTTCATACAATTTTCTGTTCCTTGTGCCATCTTCCAAAGTTTTGAATGTATAAACAAAGTGTTTACCTTGAAACCATCGAGTCGTAAGGGTCGTTTAAGGGGTACCATCACTTCATATCTGTCCTCAGACAGTGTACGTATAGGAGCAGTTATCACACCGTGTTTATTACATGTTGTGAATTCTTTCCAATGTGGATCCAGTGCATGAGCGAAGTCTGTTATATTCTTCACAAGATTCGAAGCTGTCTGAAATAAATCATCAAATTATTATCCTTTGTATCGTATCATTCGGAATGATTGCGTTTGGAATCCCATTGTTTGTATATTTCTATATTTATGTTGTGTGAGTTATATATAACTGGGTTCTTGGTGTTTCTGTTCGGAGTCCTTTGTAAAAATATAGATCCATTATAAAAAGAGACGCACAAGGAAGTACTTATTCTTTGATGAAGTTATATACTTTGTATTAAGCATTGATAAAATAGAAAGTTCCTGCTTTATTGGTTCTACGTTCATTTCAGTATAGCGTTACACTATTGTTTCATTTATTTTCGTTTGGCTCAAGTTTAGTTGTTTTTACAAAAATGGCTTTTGATGGGGTTTTACATTTATCATGATGTATGGATTTTGATATTTTGAAATAAAGTACCTGATTGTGTTTTCTGTCATTTGCTTCAGCAAATTAATTTTCTTAGTGAAATAAAAATACAGGTATGGACCTCACGTGTTAAACATTTTACAGCACGCGATATTTACGTATGGTGATCACTCACAAAAATATTTTCAAACAACTTAAAATATCAGACAACCGTTTCCCATTTCTTCATATCACATAGATTGTCATTAAACTCTTGATTGTATGATTCAGAAGCAAAACTGATAGATCGGGCTTGAAATAAGATCATATCTATACCAGCTCAATTATTCCCATGAATAGTGAGTCATTACTATATTATAAACCGTACTGTTCTAGTACTTTACCAGATCTGAATATTTCAAACAATTCGTCATTTTTTCTTGTCTATTATACAATTAAATGGTACTTCACAATCTCGATATTTGGAACTTTTTTCTATACGAGGGTCATCCGTAAAGTTCGTGGACAACCTAACTTTTTGGGGTTATAATGATGTGATAATTTTTAAAATTTGTCATGGCAATAATTGACATCTTTTGTCTCAAGTTCTGCTTCTAAATTGTAGTTTCTGCTTGCGAATTATACAAGTACGTAAATCGTATTTCTCTAAGTTGTGTCTACATATACACAATTGATATTTACCTTACATATATATTCTTGCCGCTTTCTCTGGGGTTTCTGCATCAGTACCCTGGTTACACAAGCATTGAATGTTGGACTGGTTGATCTTTGTTGATAAACTCCTAATCTCTGCATATCATCTGAAGGACTATTAAATACTGACCATCTCTGGTCTCCATCGTCGGTGTTCATTTGCTCTTTATCACCCATTGCTGAAGTATGTGAATCGTTTGTATCTACAAAAAGCTGGTCAATGTATGTCACATTCTGATGTCTCACTCAGTTCATCTATCTGGTATTCATCAGCTTTAAGTAGAGAGAACATTTCTATTATGTAAGCTTCAGTGTCTGCTATGTTGTTATACTAATTATATATGGACTTTATTATATTTAATTCCTGTGTAGTTTTATGTTTATAGTCCTTTGGATATTTACAAAGATACAAACAAACAAACATAAACAAACAAATATGTAAAATACAAGGGAAAGTTACATACAATATAATTACATATTAAAGATAAGACGCAATTATTCTCAAAAAAACAACACGTTTGTGTGTTAATTTCATAACATTTGTAGTAATCTAAAATAAATCCGCGTCCATTATCTAACTTATTGTGTAGAAGCTGACCATGAAATCAAGGACTAGTTTGTTATTGCCACGTGATAACCTCTTTGTCGGGTTTCGAGGTAGAATTCCTGAATGCGTCTTTACAAGAAACATGTAGATACAATGTTACTGAAATGTTGGAGGGAGCGTATTGTCAAGATTTTAAACACGCCAGGCCCCGAAATAAATGTCAGACACGTTAGAGCAGAGAAAGCTCATGTGTATCTTCATTAGCTGATTGCTTATAAAATATATACAGCTGTACTAGTATCCCCATCTAATTCAACTTGATCGTAATAAATGTACGGTTAATTTGAATCACATTTATGGCTGCTCCTAATGTTTCATTAAGGAAATTTCTGACAGTTTTCGCATCGACATATAGACATATATAGACATATAGACAGAAGGAAAACTGGTGGACAGAGTTGTTATAAACTTTGCATGATCATAGTATATGATAACAGAAACATTTTAAGCGAAACAAAATGGGGGTCACGATGGGTATTGAGAAATTGCCTAAAATAAGCCAAAATCACATTCAATGGCAGATAACTAAAAAACGAGCACCGCGACCCATCAGTTTACATTCAGACTATAATTTTATGTCTATGTGAAAACTATCAGAAATGCCCTTAAAGGAGCTCTGGATGTGTGTCATCTCTATATGGTTAGACTTCATATCAACCGTACTGAGCGGGCAGTAACAACATTACACATAGCTCAATGACCGTGGTCCAGTGGTAAGTGGGCTGGATTTGTAACCCGGCGACCCGGGTTCGATACACACTTTCATGAATGTTTGACAACAATGTCGATTTTTTTCTCTACATGAGGAGAAGTTGCCGCTTCCGGCTTGTGGAAGGGTAAGTTAGTACTGGTTAGAATACAGTCAGGAAAACGGATTAAAAGAATCGGCCGATTTCCCATTCATTTAGTCTTTTTTTTATTGTTAGATCAATCAAACACAACACATTGTCTACCACCACCGCGTTTATAAGGCATTTTTACTGATTTATTTACTATAAGTTTCTTTGTTTTTTCACTCCTGTAATGGCGGATAGGAGATTGAAGAGTACTTTTTCAGGGGAGGTAAATCGTACAAAATTTAAAAATAGAATCGTCTATATAACTGAAGAATTATTGTAAGGAAAACGGCGCTAAACCCATATACTATTTTGAAATATACACAAAGCTCAAACATTATAGAATTGTGTTTTAATTTGAAGGTACTACATGTACATTAAAGGGGAGTTAAATAGAATTGTGTTTTAATTTGAAGGTACTACATGTACATTAAAGGGGAGTTAAATAGAATTGTGTTTTAATTTGAAGGTACTACATGTACATTAAAGGGGAGTTAAATAGAATTGTGTTTTAATTTGAAGGTACTACATGTACATTAAAGGGGAGTTAAATAGAATAATAGTTGTATAAGCTTGCTGCGAACAGCTTAACAGTTATTTGGTCTGCGCGCCTATATGATAGGAAAATAGTCTAAGTAACTACATTGTATATATATCATGTCTTAGTTATTCCTCTACACAGCAATAAATTACATTTCTGGCTATAAGAGAGTCAAATTCATTTCAAACATCGTAACATACAGACTTATTAACAAACTACATCTTGATATGTAATATTATTCTATAATGATGATATTAATGTTAAAATATATAACTTACCAGCTCCACATATAAAAAGTCCTATATCCGTTGAAAACCAATACATATGGTAAATATGGTCAGTATTTAGTTACACAGCACCCTGGATTAATAGATTATATTTCTCTTTAATCCATAGAGATTAAATGTTTATTAACAAAACTTTAGACAGATTATAATTTACGATCATGCTAAATGTAAGGTTTATATGACACGTTCAACCCTAGCACCCTGTGAGTCTTATAGAAATCAGTCTGTCAGAACGAGAGATAGCAGGTTCCTAATCCGTGATAACATTTAAGAAACTTCGTGAAATGTATCTCTACATGTTCGTTATTAAACACTTAATATACCGGGGTTATATGTCCAGCATTCTTCTTAAACATTAATTATATTGTATTAAACTATAAAATGTATTAAAATAACATTCAATGCGCTTTAAGAAGTCTACAATAAAAGGAAAGATTAAGCGAGCTGTTATGTTTTTATAAACTATTTTCTTTGTATTTATTGTTGACGAGTATGAAGCGAAGGTCCGTTGATATAATTGGTTTTTTTTCTTTTGGTTTCTGACAGTTATTTTGTTACCAATTATCACAATGGAAGCAATTAAAGAAGTTTGCCGCAGTTTCAAGTTTTTTTCATATAGACATACAGGCAAACTGAAAACTCTTTCATAATTTTTTTTAAACTTTGTGTGATCATAGCATGTGGTAATAGAAACATTTTAAGCGAAAAAATGTAGGTGGACGAACTCGTTTTTAAGTTATCTCCCCTTAAATTTGAATTATTGGCTGATTTTATGTCATTTCAAGGGCAAATAACTGGAAACTGTGGTAAACGTCATTAATAAGATAGATACTTAGATATTGTGTTGTAAATTCATAGTTCTGTTCTATTTAATGTTTGTAAATCTTGTTTATACACGCATGTATATGTTAATATGATGACCGTAATGCTTAAGTCTTAAATCAGGGCTCGAGTTTAACTTTTTCTGCCACTAACAATTTTTTGCCAGTACACACAATTTCAACCAGCAAAATCTGAAATCCTATGGCAGTTTTTCTCTACAGTTGTTTTTCAGAAATATTCATTTTATAACAAAATAGTTTGTTCTTTATGTACGTTATGTACGAGTACATGTAATTGTATTGCATAATACAATTCCACTCACAAAAATTCTGGTGGTCTTAAAATGAACTATCAAAATCTATTTATCACTAGCATTCTGTTAGTTTGCTAGTGTTAATTTTGAGCCCTATATAATGTGCAATATACATGAATGTATATTGTTATGATTCTATACAGCATTTGTAATACCGATAATGACCTTTAACAAAATAGATCAAAGAAAGTTCAAGCAGGGAATACGTCATTCGCCAAATAAGATAACTGTAACATTATAACGGGTATAAGGTTATTTAAATCTGTCATACGCAACATTTCATGGGGAATGATGTTCTTACTGTAGAGCGTACACCGAGTCCACACCACTGAACATTGAATCATGTATATTGTTATGATCAGTGATCTGCTAGATTACAGAAGACAGCCAGCACCATTTTGAAAAAGGCCACCCTGTGCATAAAGACCATTCTTTTACTAACCGTTATTGTTTAATTAGAAAAACTCACCTGCAAATAAAGACCATGTTAAGTATATCCCGATGGTGGCCTTTGATCACAGGTTTGATTGTACATGTAGTTTAGATTATGTTTGAACCATTTATCAGATGTAAGTGTTTTTATCACATACATGTTCATGTAGCTACATGTAACATTGTCATCATATTTAATGTTCGGATTCTTATTTTGACAAATAGCATCGCAGTATTTTTCAAATTTGTCGATCGGTTAAACTTATTTAACCATATGTTTTAATGACTAACTCGTTTGACACTCGTACCAGTATTTAGCCTTGATGCGCATGCATCGTCGTCAAAACATAAATCCGAACATTAACATATTATACTTAATAAGTTAATATAACCATAGGACCCGCCAGGCATGTGTCGTAATGAATGACATCAGCCACAACAAGTAGCCACAACAAGTAGTATCGACCGATGACTCATGACATATGAAAACAAGGCTATACCATCACAGCGGTGCCGATAAATTTTATATCATTCAAGGTAAGACATTTCCTCTGTTATGTTATAAAAATACATTATCGCAAACAAATATATGGGATGACGTCATAGCTTCCGTCTTTGAACGATTCACACAGAAAAGCTATTCGTGCTCTAGTGAGCGAAAACTTCATAGAAATAAGTCTTTGAACACTATCTGAATTATATGACACTTGTATTTACATGTCAACACAAGCCACAATATTTTGAACAATACATCATAGTGGGTGGGGAATCTTTCTGTTGGCAGATTCCTAGAGTGTCATCCATCCGTTTACAGTCAATATCTCCAGAGTCACTGCAACTACTTGTTACACCAACAGTAGGAGTAAGGGTTGGTGAGCCATCGACTGCAATAATAATTGTTACACATGTATTAAAACATCATTGAGTTGACACATACTAGTACTATTTCCGTGGTATCTACACCCATTACAGTGATGACAATTTACAGAATTCAGCGGGTATCCATACTCGAGTATACCTAGTTAATATCATCGAAATAAACATTCATTTTAACACACAGTACAACTTTTCTAGAGCGGTCCTCACTTGAGCAACAACCTCGCTTCAACAACAGCATGATTGTTTCCCACTTCACGATTTTACTGTTAATTTAACCTTTCTGGAGCGACAACCTGTCAACAACAACATAAGTTTGCTACTCCAAAAGGATGTTGCTTTTGAGAGGTTTGACTGTACAATCATTGATGCTGTAAAACAAGTTAACACATAAATAATGAATGAAACGAATGCGTTCTGGACATAATTGGCGTGTGCAGTATAATTACTCCATCCTCCAGAAAAGACACAAAGGACTGTAATAAATCTTGAAGAGGTAAAAAAACTAGTTTGGTGGGTCAACTTTGTACTTACCTCCGGGGATACAGAATCTTAACTGCCTATAAAGATTTACCAGATTAAATCAAAGGTGGCTTTGTACGGAATCCTACATGTTAGTGCCATGTGAACTGCCACATATCGTGCCAAAACTTGCAATATTGCATTGTTGTCTGTTGTATCACGTTGTCGTGTGTCGTATCACATTGCCGTGTGTCGTATCACATTGTCGTGCGTCGTATCACATTGTCGTGCGTCGTATCACATTGTCGTGCGTCGTATCACATTGTCGTGTGTCGTATCACATTGTCGTGTGTCGTTTCAGATTGTCGTGTGTAGTATCACAATGTCGTGCGTCGTATCACATTGACTTCTGTTTTATCACATTATCGTGGGCGACGGATGACATTTCACATATATAGCACTAACAGGTTTCCGTAGGTTTGGGATTAATAATAATTGAATAAAGTATAATAAATAATAGAAGCAAATACAGAAATCAAGTGGAGTATATTTATCCGCCGATATTTAAAAATAAAAATACTAGTGTCAGTTTCTTAGTATATGGAAACATACAGAACGAGGTGATTGCCCTAGGCCTCTTAATCGTGATTCAACTAACAAAATAAGACTCCCTGATATATACTTTAGTATATATGTACATGGTATATGAACTAACAAAATTAGACTCCCTGATATACACTTTAGTATACATGGTATATGAACTTTGGACTCTACATAACAGTCCGTGGAATAAAAAATGGAAAACAATACAAGAGCTTCGGTCCATATTCAGTGAAACCTGTTAACAAAGGCCACCATTGGGAAAGACATGACGTGGTCTTTATGGACAGGTGACCTTTATTCGGAGGTCATTTTGTTCTAATAAATCATTAATAAGATATTTTAAGAGAATGGTCTTCATTCACATGGTGGCATTTATTCGTATACAACTTCAGATATCATCGAGTGTTTGAAAGCGCCTGATGCATGACGTGATGAAAAGTTCTTATTCAATATTGAAAAAATATTGAAATGAAATTCGTTTTCATTTTCTAATTGTGCACACGTACTCACCGGTGCAATATCCACAGAACTTCCGGCAGTAAGTAACGGCAGTTTTACTACCAAGCGCGCATGCGTTGTGGGTATCGTTCGCTAGTTTACAATCAACATCCGGGGAATCTGAGCAAGATGGCGTACAGATACCACAAAATTTAGGACAGTATTGCAACGTGGGTGGACTTCTTTGTAAGCAGATACCTAGAGTTGCATTCATCTGTTGACAGTCAATAGTACCACTGTCCTGACAAGGGTCTTGAGTGTTCACTGAATGTAAAGTATTATGTTTGTGGATTCATACATGACCAAATATTTGGGATAAAATGTTGTTAAGATGTTTAATTGTTTGTTTTGTTTATTTGAGTTGTATGCCCCTTTTCAACAGTCAGAGTCACATGAGGCGGCGGACAGTTCACCTAAGCATCGTTCCTGTGAAGAACCAGTACTAATCTCCCATCCTCTGTAAACAAATGCCTACTTTCTAATATAAAGAGGCATGGTCGGTAGCTGGGCTAGAACCAACGACCCTCCATCGGTGATAGGTTACAGTGATTTGAAGTCAATGACCTTAACCACTCGATCACGGAGTCGGGTCTGTTGTTAAGAAGTCAATGTTGTCTTTTATCCAGTGATCAACGAGAAGTTTTGTGATATATATCTACATCATCAAGAATACTGCACCTTCTAATAGCCTGCAGAACTATAGCTCTACTTGGCTAATCTATTTTGAGGGTCAAACGCATTACAAGGTGCAATTGTCGACGAGAGATTTGTTATCAGTTACTGTTAAGAGCTTATGTTCATTTTCATTCCATTAAGGTAAATTAAACTATGAAAGTATAATCAATTGTACCTGGTTACAGATAGAACAGTAAATACTTGTCTGATTTAGAAAGGATAAAACTGAATCATAATTTTATAGTCAAACCTGTGAACAAAGGCCACTTTCGAGTAAGACAGGTGGACTTTATTCGGGTGTCATTTTGTTCTAAATAATTAATGACAGTTTTTAAGAGAATGACCTTTATTGACATGATGGTCTTTATTCGGAGGTAGTCGCTAACACAGGTTTGACTGATATGTAATACCTGGAGCGGTAGGTGGAGCTGTCACAGACGGGGTGCAAATTCCACAGAATTTGGGACAATACAATATAGCGGGTGGGGAATCCGGTTGAGCGCACAACTGTAATGAGTCGTTCATTTGTTTGCAATCTAAATCGCCACTATCTACACAAGTTTCAACTGTTGTTCCAGTAAATGGTGGCATTGTTGAACCGTCATCTACAATATAACATATAATTTTATGAAATCATTATTAAGTACCCCATCCCATATTCTTTAGTACCGACCCTTTAGTTTGTAAGAGAAAAATAAACAAGAGGGCCAATATGGCCCTAGATCGCTCACCTGTGAACAATGACACACAATTAATGACTAGGTAATATAGTTTTCATCTCGTGTAACCCGTTTTTACATAGATTTTGATCAAAACCAACAATGAAGGTATAATACTGTTAAACGCAGCAGATTTTCTAATACAAGGGCCCGTAACTCTTGAAGTTGTGGTCCGATTTCATCCATTACTAAACTTGTCCAAGACCTTAAGGTCATACACATTCATTGAAAATATGATTAGGATCGGTGAATAAATGAAGGCGCTTGAAAGTAAACAAGCTAAAATATAGCGAATTTTCTAAGTCAAGGTCCCATAACTCTTGAAGTCCTTAATCGATTCCGCCCATAATCGAACATGTTCATAATATTTAGGTCATACACATTCACTGAAAATATTACCAGGATTGGTGAAGAAATGAAGGCACTAGAGTGTAAACAAACTTAAATATAGCAAAAGTTCAAAGTCCCATAACTCTTGAAGTTCTAGTTCGATTCCGCCCATAATCGAACGTATCTTAAGATCTTTAGGCTATGCACATTTACTGAAAATATGATTAGGACTGGTGCTTAAAATATGCTTAGATAAATAAGTTACTAAGTAATAAAAGGGGTTTGTGATTAAGTTACAAGTAACACGACTATTTTCATCACGTTACTGGAAACACGACCATGTTTAGTCAATTTACCAGAAATACAACTATTTTTTCCGCTTTACCTAAACAGTGAATGTATAGATAGGTTTTATCTAAACAGTAATCTATGTAGATATGTTTTATCTAAACAGTAATAAATGTAAATATGTTTTACCCAAACAGTGAATGTATAGATATGTTTTATCTAAACAGTAATCTATGTATATATTTTTTATCTAAACAGTAATCTATGTAAATATGTTTTATCTAAAAAGTAATAAATGTAAATATCATATGTTTTACCTAAATAGTGAATGTATAGATATGTTTTATCTAAACGGTAATCTATGCAAATATGTTTTATCTAAACAGTGAATGTGTAGATATGTTTTATCTAAACGGTAATCTATGCAAATATGTTTTACCTAAATAGTGAATGTATAGATATGTTTTATCTAAACGGTAATCTATGCAAATATGTTTTATCTAAACAGTGAATGTGTAGATATGTTTTATCTAAACGGTAATCTATGCAAATATGTTTTATCTAAACAGTGAATGTGTAGATATGTTTTATCTAAACGGTAATCTATGCAAATATGTTTTATCTAAACAGTAATCTATGCAAATATGTTTTATCTAAACAGTGAATGTGTAGATATGTTTTATCTAAACGGTAATCTATGCAAATATGTTTTATCTAAACAGTGAATGTGTAGATATGTTTTATCTAAACGGTAATCTATGCAAATATGTTTTACCTAAATAGTGAATGTATAGATATGTTTTATCTAAACGGTAATCTATGCAAATATGTTTTATCTAAACAGTGAATGTGTAGATATGTTTTATCTAAACGGTAATCTATGCAAATATGTTTTATCTAAACAGTGAATGTGTAGATATGTTTTATCTAAACGGTAATCTATGCAAATATGTTTTATCTAAACAGTAATCTATGCAAATATGTTTTATCTAAACAGTGAATGTGTAGATATGTTTTATCTAAACGGTAATCTATGCAAATATGTTTTATCTAAACAGTGAATGTGTAGATATGTTTTATCTAAACGGTAATCTATGCAAATATGTTTTATCTAAACAGTAATCTATGCAAATATGTTTTATCTAAACAGTGAATGTGTAGATATGTTTTATCTAAACGGTAATCTATGCAAATATGTTTTATCTAAACAGTGAATGTGTAGATATGTTTTATCTAAACGGTAATCTATGCAAATATGTTTTATCTAAACAGTAATAAATGTAAATATGTTTTACCTAAATAGTGAATGTATAGATATGTTTTATCTAAACAGTAATCTATGTAAATATGTTTTATCTAAACAGTAATAAATGTAAATATTATATGTTTTACCTAAATAGTGAATGTATAGATATGTTTTATCTAAACAGTAATCTATGTAAATATGTTTTATCTAAACAGTAATCTATGTAAATATGTTTTATCTAAACAGTAATCTATGTTAATATGTTTTATCTAAACAGTAATAAATGTAAATATCATATGTTTTACCTAAATAGTGAATGTATAGATATGTTTTATCTAAACAGTAATCTATGTTAATATGTTTTATCTAAACAGTAATCTATGTAAATATGTTTTATCTAAACAGTAAAAAATGTAAATATTATATGTTTTACCTAAATAGTGAATGTATAGATATGTTTTATCTAAACAGTAATCTATGCAAATATGTTTATCTAAACAGTAATAAATGTAAATATTATATGTTTTACCTAAATAGTGAATGTATAGATATGTTTTATCTAAACGGTAATCTATGCAAATATGTTTATCTAAACAGTAATAAATGTAAATATGTTTTACCTAAACAGTGAATGTGTAGATATGTTTTACCTAAACAGTAATCTATGTAAATATGTTTTATCTAAACAGTAAAAAATGTAAATATTATATGTTTTACCTAAATAGTGAATGTATAGATATGTTTTATCTAAACGGTAATCTATGCAAATATGTTTATCTAAACAGTAATAAATGTAAATATGTTTTACCTAAACAGTGAATGTGTAGATATGTTTTATCTAAACGGTAATCTATGTAGATATGTTTACCTAAACAGTACTCTATGTAGAAATGTTTTACCTAAACAGTAATCTATGTAGATATGTTTTACCTAAACAGTAATCTATGTAGATATGTTTTACCTAAACAGTAATCTATGTAGATATGTTTTACCTAAACAGTAATCTATGTAGATATGTTTTACCTAAACAGTAATCTATGTAGATATGTTTTACCTAAACAGTAATCTATGTAGATATGTTTTACCTAAACAGTAATCTATGTAGATATGTTTTACCTAAACAGTAATCTATGTAGATATGTTTTACCTAAACAGTAATCTATGTAGATATGTTTTACCTAAACAGTAATCTATGTAGATATGTTTTACCTAAACAGTAATCTATGTAGATATCATGTTTACCTAAACGGTAATCTATGTAAATATGTTTACCTAAACAGTTATCTATGTAGATATGTTTTACCTAAACAGTAATCTATGTAAATATGTTTACCTAAACAGTAATCCATGTAGATATATTTTACCTAAACAGTAATCTATGTAGATATCATGTTTACCTAAACGGTAATCTATGAAGATATGTTTTACCTAAACAGTAATCTATGTAGATATTATGTTTACCTAAACAGTAATCTATGTAGATATGTTTTACCTAAACAGAAATCTATGTAGATATCATGTTTACCTAAACGGTAATCTATGTAGATATTATGTTTACCTAAACAGTAATCTATGTAGATATCATGTTTACCTAAACGGTAATCTATGAAGATATGTTTTACCTAAACAATAATCTATGTAGATATTATGTTTACCTAAACAGTAATCTATGTAGATATGTTTTACCTAAACAGAAATCTATGTAGATATCATGTTTACCTAAACAGTTATCTATGTAGATATGTTTTACCTAAACAGTAATCTATGTACATATGTTTTACCTAAACAGTAATCTATGTAGATATGTTTACCTAAACAGTAATCCATGTAGATATATTGTACCTAAACAGTAATCTATGGAGATATGTTTACCTAAACAGTAATCTATGTAGATATATTGTACCTAAACAGTAATCTATGTAGATATATTGTACCTAAACAGTAATCTATGTAGATATGTTTTACCTGAACAATATCCACAAAACTTCTGACAGTATTTTGTAGCAGCGAGCGTTCTTAGTGCACAGATATTATTTGTATCGTTGGCAAGTTTACAGTCTATATCTGACCCATCTCTGCAAGAGCTGTCTCTCGTTGTACTTCCTGCATTGAACGCATAAAAAAATAGTAAATGTATGCGCTATACAAGAAGTCATACATAAGCGTAGACTACTTAGTGATCTGCACAGTTATAGTTTTCATTCGAATCAGCTATCTATATAGATATACAGAAGATGAATATATGTACCACATGGGGCATGCTTCGATAGAGTTGTTGCCCTTAAAAAGTAGACAATCTTCAGTCAGATTGAGTAAGTTAAGCTCTGTCAAAGTTTACAAACTTTATCATTGATAGCAATGAATGAGGACCTATATTCTCTTCGGTATTTTGTTCATGTAGACAATTTATAAACATCAGAACCTCTTTAACCAGAAATTGACAGGTCCAAAATACCATCTAAAATGCATGATTTTAGATAACCCATGGTACCGTGAATGTGTTTGAAATCGTCATGACTGTGAAAAATCGGGACTGAAATTTCATTTCAGGAAGCACGACAAGCAAACATCAACATAAGGCCATCCTAAATAATGTTAGTTTGATGTCACGTGACCCAAACGTTTAACGATGGGTCCACAGTCGTTTTTGGAAGGCGATATATCCCGTTCCTTTGTCGCCGGTTCTATCTGCATGGGCCCAAGAACAACAAATACAAACACGTATACCAATATACATGTAGTTCAATGACGCTCAAGCAAATCAGACCAAAAGTATCTGAAAGTTTGTATACCAAAGTAAATCGAAACCAAAATAATCTAAAAAAAAAAGTATCAGAATAATCAATATTCCAAAGAAATAGCATTGTTAAACAATATAATGTGTTTCCATCGAAAACGAAAATCGACAATAAAGAAAACAACGTTGTCAAAATCTCTCCAAACTGATTTTGAATTTGTCGGTCAAGTAACTGAAAACCAACAATTCTTAGGGATAGCCTTTGTTATAGGATTCTTACCATTTTCACATAAATGTCTGTTACAACCAGGCGTATCACAACACTTGTTACATATCTGGGTAGATCTGCGACTTAGACTTTCTAGAAGCGTGCATCTCTGTTGATAAACACATATGATTGGTTCAATTATTCAAAATATGGCAAGAAAGCATATGATTGGTTCAATCGTTCAAACTCTTGTAAGAATAAGTATGATTGGTTCAATTATTTAAAATCTTGTGAGAACACGTATGATTGGTTCAGTTGTTTAAATCTTGTAAGAACACATCTGATTGGTTATAATCATATTGGACTAATCAGGATTGGTGGAAAATGTCAAACCTTTAATCAGAGTTGAATCAATACTTATAATTACAAAAGCGTTTCTGTATTTGTTTCTATATGATGTTTCTAAGAATTTAGTACACGTACATTTCAAAAATGATTACGATATCATAAATGTCGCTAACTCTAGTATCTTCGATGATTTTAGGAACACATTAACACCCCTGTCAAAGTAAATAAATTAAATATTGTTTTATATCGAAATATCGTATCCTGTAACTTTAGATAAATACAGATACTAATATTACCAAACAAAAAACGTGTAACAGTCCTGTAATATCACAAGCCCCTATAGGAAGCAATTTCAGATTAGTCTACTAGCATCTCTAATATAAACGTGATTTACCTGAACCGTTTCACAACCAAGGCTGTATTTAACTTCCATTCCATCATTGGCATACTTCTCAACTATGCATTGCTGCAACAAATTTTAACCAATCCATTAACCTAAATTGACACTTTTAGACATTCATAATATGCATAGTTCATTGCTTTGACATTCTCTTTTGACACAGTATGGATGCATTTACAGAAAGAAAGCAGTTGCTTTAAATTGGTATCCAACATTGGTATCCAACATTGGTATCCAACATTGGTATCCATGCATTTATGATATCACAATTATTGAGAAAACATGCATATATTAGATTTGACCTGGCCCCAGTTTAACAAAAAACTTAAGTTTTTGCTCATGTGGTATGTGGAATGTGGTACTAAAAGAAGGTACAAAGATGGTCCAATAACAGTTTCCCTCAATTTCAACCTAGCTTTAATCTCTTGATATGATATAATTCAATAAAAATGATTTGAATCTGTTATTGGGAATTGACTTTTGACTCAAATGAAAAAGGAGTTTTGAGAATTTGTCCGCCAGGCCAAAAATATTTCATGCCGACACGTTTAATATGTTCTTAGCACATAAGAAAACAAATGGTAATATTCCTAGTCAAAGACACAAGATTTCTAGACAGAATAAACACTGTGTTAATAAGTCCATTATTGCGTTTCTATGCAATTTCGGTCGTGAAACTGGGGCCAGTTTCTGTATTCAACTTGGGTTATTATATTTGTTTAAAAATGTGGAATAAGGTTTACACTGGTACTGAAAGTTCCGCTGATATATAGTGCAACCTCTCCAGAGCGGCCCTCTCTATAGCCACTACCTTCCTTTTAGTAATAGAAGTTTTTCCCACTGCGCGTTTTAACTATTAATTCCACCTCTCTTGAGCCTCTCAACAAAATAACTCTGCTCCTCCCAGAGGGTGTTGTTTTGGAGAGGTTGCATCGTACATGTACCATTCTAAGGAAACCAAAGGGATTTGTGTATAGTATGCACATGTACACAAAGTTAAACACTTTAACATAATACCTCTCCATCAGCACATGTGATTCTATTGGTACAATCTTGTGGACTGTCCACTTCATCACACTGGAAGCATTGAACACCTGGTACAGTACCTGTATTCAAAATGTAGAGTACTATCACACTTGTTAAGTCATACGCAATGCACGTGGCTCGTGTATTTTCAGACTGAATCATACTCACACGCTGAAGTAACTATGCCACACAGAATTCAAACAAAGCTGCCGAAGATGATATTGTTCAATGGTAATTTATTATTTTTATTTTATACTGAGGTTTTACAATATTTCGGAATAATGTTAGTGTTGAAACTGTCCTCAGGAATCTCACTAAAAAGTCTTTAAATATCAATCTTTCACAGATTTAAGGGGCTTGGGGCTTAGCGAAACTGCTTTGAAAAGGGCAGCTAAAGCAACATGTGATAGGGGCTACTGTAAACTGGTTCCCGTTCCATGTTGCAGCGGACCAAAGGTACAGCTAGACAGACAACGGGTACAAATTTAAGTTTACAATGAGTGGTTATAACCCTGTAATGTAATACTTTCAGATAACGGAAAACATTTTGTGACGTTCATTACCACGTGGAAGTGTATGTAATGAGGAGGTAAAAATGAGCTCGAAGACTGGTCACGTCACATGGCATTGTACAATCCCATAATTATATATTTATCTTATTGCATATTCATATGTCATAATATACTAAGTACATACTGTTATTTACTGGACATAGTTCACTGTTACATAAGTCAGTACCACAGCATCCTTCACATACATGCAACTCGCTTCTTTTACCACCTGCGGCCAACTTACATAGCTAAAAATACAAAACGTCGAATTAGGAAGTAAATTGACGCCGTTTATGAAAGCTAAACGATAGTTCAGATTTACATAGTCGTCACTCGCTTGGTGCGGATGAATTTTGATTCGGACCAAAGTCCTACATTTTCTACGTCCGCCATGCAAATGTTAAACTGGTTCCCGCTCTATGTTGTACTGCAAGTCTATGTAAGTTTTGTTTCCATGTGTACTTTTAGTATTTTGATTCTAAAAATGTCCATATAATAGGTACTAGTAACCATAACATATGTATACATATGCATGTGCATTGTATAACAGAGAGTAACAGTCGAATGTAATTGTCTTAATTTTTGCTAAGGAACAATGTCGAAATGTCGGAATATACTCAATTTTCTATGTCTAAAAATTGTGTGCATTTTATTTTATATTTATTGAATGTATAGTCGTATATGATAAACCTGTGCGTCCTGACAACCTGAATTATAAAACACAGTGGAGTCTTCACCAATCACCTTCTCTGTGTGACATTCCTGAAACAAAGGATTCAATGTTACCAGGGTTACTGATCTTTGTCAAATACCGCTATGTTTTTGGGTGAAATAAAACGATATCTATATTTTGAAAGCTACAACAATTGATTACAGATGATATGTACATGTATAACATGTTTGACTGTATTTTTCTCATCTAATAAAACAATGTAAACATATATGTATTCTGGAGCATCCGATAACCAATCATACAATAGTAGGCGTGGCCTAAACATAATACATATACATCTAAATCAGTTTTCTTTACATATAATCAAGCCTGTGAACAAAGGCCACATTTAGGAAAGACATGATATGGCCTTTATTGACAGGCGAGCTTTATTCGTAGATCATTTTGTTCCTGATAAAGACAATTCACAAAACGTGAATAAAGGCCATTCTTCTAAGAATTGTCATTGAACGTTCTGTCGTGTGTACGTAACACAAGGTTGACAGTAGTATGTACTGATAGATACATACATTATACACTTGTCAATATTTTGCCCGGGGACTTTAGACAGAAGACCATTTCCGAGTCCCGGAAATTAGACTTTAGCCGGGTTTTACATCCTGGGACTTGGGGGAATTTTGACAACGCAAAATAAAATACGTTGCCCCAACCCTTGGAGCATTTGATACACCAAGTAGGCTCTAGGGTGGGGATTTAGACGAATACGGTTTCTCTAGGGTGGGTATATAGACATCGTCAAATTCCCCTGGGTCAGCCCCCCGGGGGGCAATATATTTACAGGTGCATTACAAACTCATAAGACGAATAGATAACAAACCTCTCCAGGATTACAATGGACAACCATAGAACAAAAGTGAGGGTCAGTTACTCCGGTACACTGATGACATCTTAACCCAGTTCCACCTGAAAACAACATAGAAATTATATATTATATGAAAAGGTAAAGGTTTTGTTTATTTATCATAGTGTCAGACCTATTTAAAGGGCCAACCAAGTATGCTTATGAAACACCTATCTTTTGAGAGGACAAAACGTCACGAATCCCTTCTCTTTTTGTCGGGTGCCTGGCTGAGATGAACCTACGGTAACATGCGGCTCACCACCAACCGACTGCATCTGTTCTAACCCAATCTCCACTGGGCTTTGAACCTCCGATCTGCCGCTCCGAAGTCGGATACCTTAACCACACGGACATAGTTGTGGTATATAAAAAATATTCATGAAATGGTACGAAATAATATATTTGTCGTCAGTAGGATTCTCTACGGGCACGCGAAAAACATTGATGAATTATATAGTGTGTATAGCGGCAAAAAGTAATACGAAGGCCAGTTGAGGCTTCTTACGCTCTTTGTCCGGAAATTTATTGCTGGATATACAAATGTACATGTATATTTAGTTGTTTTTCTTATCTTGACTTATCAACGTTTAATTTTTTTTTTAAGAATTTCTAGGATATTGTGAGTCAATAACAATTAAGAACATCAATATATTGAGTGAACAGCGATATTTTTTATAAAGTAACTCGCATCGATCATCACACCAGTAAATTCCGAAGGCACACAAATATAAGAGTTGTGCGATCTATCTTAAAAAAAACTGGACACAAAACTTTTTAGCGAGGGGCTTGTAATGTAAGAATTTATAAAAGTTTGAAATTAAACTTACCAGGTTTAGCCTGTATGTACTGCAGCCACACCACAAATAAAACTATAACATAATCACAAAAAAATATACAGTACAACCTCTCCAGAGCGGCCCTCTCTTGAGCAACAACCTCTCAACAACAATAAGCATTTACCACTCCAATATGGTGTTTCTTTGGAGAGGTTGCATTGTGTATAAGAGGTCCAGATTACAGCATTTAAAACTTTATAGCGACCAGTACTCGGCGGAAGACATGTTTGATGGAGGCAGAATTGTGGTCTGGGATGGAACAATTGGGAATCAGACGACTGATTTGGTTATTATCCTAGCTTACTTAAATGACCAACACTATATCATAATTGCATACACGTGTGAACACAAACTAAAACAGTCATGTACCATGATACCATTCATGCTGAATTCGGAACAGGGACTTAAATTCAGTACGATAATCCAAGGCCGAACAGCACGTATAACTTTACGATTTTGCGGCTTACTCAAAATAGATAAAAGTCTTGTCCCAACCATCCGTATCCCCGGACATGAAACTCATTGAACATAAATGGGATGAACTGGGCCGGAGAGCTGGTCAAATCATTGACTTGATACCATAATGTTCAGTGTTGTAATAGCAACATATTCCAAACGCGCTCATACGGTATGTCAATTCAATGAGGAGACATGAATTGTCGTGCGTACATAAACTGGTTGCTGACGCGTAATATGACAATATATAAATATCACATCCCACAAAGGGTGATATAACGTAATGTTCACCCGAGACAAGTAATGTCGACCGAGGCGTTAGCCGAGGTTTACATTACTTTGTCAAGGGTGAACATTACATTATGTCACCCTATGTGGGATGTGATATTTATTTTATTATACCGAACAAAACAATAATTAAGAAAGACATGAATCAACAAACATGCTAACAATTATACAGTTTTTTTCGTACTCAGGTTGAGTCAAAACACTAAGTCTTCTTCAGAGATTGAAACGAAGCATTTTTATTTTCGCTGTCAAAGTATCTTCTTCTAAACGGGATGTCAAATTATGAGTGGATTTTGATAATCGCCCATTAAAGCGTCTAGGATATAGAACAGATTGTATGATAATATATTTTGTTGCACTCAATAAGAACACAGCGCTCAATCTATAATTTCTGACCTATTGCTGAGCTAATAAGATTTAGCTGTCAGGAATTTTCATATATTTATAAAAAAGATGCATTAAGTACATGTAGTTTATTTAGTCCAGAAAAGAAACCACATAACTCATTAAGAAGACATTGAATAATAACAATTTTGATATCAACATAACCCCATATACATGTATAAACTTATTAACATATTGATTGTATAAGTTTAGAGTTGGTGTAAACTTCGTTTTGGGACAGTACGTGTTGTTACAAACATAGTAAGTGTAATATAACGTGTAATGCTGAACAATACATGTACATACCATATATCTTGAAAGAATGCGCCATTATTCACTAACTCTGACAAAATGTGAACTTTAGTTTGCTATCAGTCTTATCTCTGGTCAGAATTTGTTCCAATAAGCTGATAAGGAATCGTAAGTCCCACATATGTTCACTCGATTCACTGAAATACTTATATTTGCATTTGGGTCACATGAGATAGTGTGATATTGCTAATACCACACCTTTACTTGTTTTATGTTACAGGACAGGCCACACATTCGTCTCCCTCATCAAGAACCTTCGCAAACATAAAACTGACGTCTGTTTTGTAAATGTCTGCAGGTGTTGGGTGTCTTGCCTCTGGAAAGCTGTTTCAAAGCCTTCACTTCCTCTTCTGTGGGGGAGGTCAATGTCATTATGCACTGACCTTTGGAAGACGTGAATTGGCTTCCTCATTGCTATCGGAGGGGGCAATTCAATACATTACTGAAGTGTTTTGCAAGCGGTCCAGGATCATGCTGTTCTCAGTCACTACTTGTGACTCATCTGCAATCGGGAGTGGTGAGGCATTCGAGCTATATGACCCGTAGATTTCTTTGAGAGTAATATAGAAGTGTTTATATAGAAGCCTTAAATTTCATCAGCCTCCTTACTGTACCAGCTACTAGTATTCTGCATCTTTCAGACAATTCATTGCACCTAACAGCGACAAGCTGCCAAGCCATCTTTCTTGACTTGAGAGTTGGTGACGTTTTGCAAAGCTCTGATGAGCTGGTATTTGTGTTCTATGATCGATGTATTCGGGTGTCTGATCCGGGTATCCGGATTCGGTCATGCTTACATCTTGTATCTCAAATTCGTTCTCATCGAAGCAGCCTTGGTGTTTGCGGGTTGCAGTACCAAGGTTTTCGATGGTGGTGGAGTAGACAGGGTCTCTAAAGTCGATCTACTGTTGCTTAATACTGGGAGGATTGTTTGCTGCAGAGGGAACCAGACTTTGTTCGAGGGCATGGGCAAACTCTTCAGCTGCCCCGTTGTCTTAGAACTGGGAGATGTTTAGTCTCTTGATAGTATTCTGTCCGTGGAGTCATGCCCTGGGCATTCGGAGCTTGGATACCACGAGACGGTGGTTTGTCCAGCAATCAGCCCCGCACTTTGCCCGAGTTACTCTTGAGAAAATCAAATTTGTTATCACTCACCGCCGACGAATCATTCAATTGATGGATACCTAAGGCATTACGATTCAATATTCCACGCATTCGTCCGATTTCGCTTCTCAGCTGCCATGATCGTACAGTTTAAACGCCGTATTTTCGTGCCGTTTCGTCTCAACGATTGGTCAAAATCGGAGGTGTGGCAACCTTCACCTTTAGCAGTCATTTTGACAAAGAGAGTTTGAATAGTCAAATAATGAATCGAAATGCCTTAGGTATCCACCAATTGAATGATTCGTCGGCGGTGAGTGATAACAAATTTGATTTTCTTTCGATTTACACCGGAGTGGGTATGAAATCACGAAGGAATAAAGAAATTTACTCTGTAGCTAATGAAAACAAACTTACGTCACATCGATGGCGAGACGTACTTTTTGTAAGTTGAAGGGCTTGTTGCTCCAGTTCAGAGCAATATGTGGATATAAGAGATGATGGTGGTTAAAGAGAAATTATTTCTGCGTCGAATAAGACCAGGCTTTTAAGAATCGGTTCAGAATTGTTACAACAGGACCTTGATGAACATGACCGGTGTGATTTCTGAGCCCAGGAGTTCTAAACCTTTACTCTATAATATATATAAGGTGGGAAAAATATTTTTTAAACTTTATTTTGCTGTTATCACACGCCGGTCGCCTGTGCGAGGTGCGAGTGATAGGAAAGGATGTCTTTTTGTGTGTGCCTGTTGAAACTCATATAACAAATGGAGTGAAATAGGGCTGTATTCATGCATCGACGCTGTCCAGTGTGACTTCTTAGCTATGTTGATTGATGCCGTTCATAAAGACGATGAGGATATAAGGATAAGGTACCGGAGTGTATGCGTGCTTCTCAACCTATAATAGGCTTCTGCAGGCTGCTACAAATGTAAAATGAACAATCATCAGGGACTTCCTGTTTGCCGATGACTGTGCTCTCAAGACCAGCTCAAAGCAAACCACGCAGCCTCGAATGCCTGTGACAACAATGGTCTTACCATCAGTACCAATAAGATCAATGTCCTATACCAGCCAGCTGCTGGCTGCAACCAGCATCACTTTGAAAGGACATTTCTAACCTCAAGGCAGTGGACAACTTAACATACCTGGGCAGCACCCTAATGAGAGCACATCCTACATCAATGCTGAGGTGAACAATGGAATTGCCTACGCCAGTAAGGCATTTGTGTGTTGGAGAGACATGGTCTCAGTATAGTCACCAAGCTGAAGGTCTTCTGTCCAGTGGTCCTCATCGTCTGTCTCTATGCCAGTGTGGACCAAACTGGAAGTTAGTTCTATACCAAATACGTTATACACACAAATAAAGTCGTTATTATTAGATATTGACAGTCTACAACAGAAATGTCAGATAGCGTTATCACTTCCGACTCAGTTGACTACGCAAAGGAACCAGAAACCGACGTCTTTGACCAGGTTTGTCTCCCTAGCATTCATACCTCCTGAAAAGAGCTCAATGGAGACGGTACAGACAACCAAAGCAGCTGATGTACGAGTCCATGCATATCAACAACCAAAGTCATGGTCATCTACGAGCCCATGCATATCAACAACCAAAGTCATGGTCATCTACGAGCCCATGCATATCAACAACCAAAGTCATGGTCATCTACGAGCCCATGCATATCAACAACCAAAGTCATGGTCATCTACGAGCCCATGCATATCAGCAACCAAAGTCATGGTCATCTACGAGTCCATGCATATCAACAACCAAAGTCATGGTCATCTACGAGCCCATGCATATCAACAACCAAAGTCATGGTCATCTACGAGCCCATGCATATCAACAACCAAAGTCATGGTCATCTACGAGCCCATGCATATCAACAACCAAAGTCATGGTCATCTACGAGCCCATGCATATCAGCAACCAAAGTCATGGTCATCTACGAGTCCATGCATATCAACAACCAAAGTCATGGTCATCTACGAGCCCATGCATATCAACAACCAAAGTCATGGTCATCTACGAGCCCATGCATATCAGCAACCAAAGTCATGGTCATCTACGAGCCCATGCATATCAGCAACCAAAGTCATGGTCATCTACGAGTCCATGCATATCAACAACCAAAGTCATGGTCATCTACGAGCCCATGCATATAAACAACCAAAGTCATGGTCATCTACGAGTCCATGTATATAAACAACCAAAGTCATGGTCATCTACGAGTCCATGCATATCAGCAACCAAAGTCATGGTCATCTACGAGTCCATGCATATCAGCAACCAAAGTCATGGTCATCTACGAGCCCATGCATATAAACAACCAAAGTCATGGTCATCTACGAGTCCATGTATATCAACAACCAAAGTCATGGTCATCTACGAGCCCATGCATATCAGCAACCAAAGTCATGGTCATCTACGAGTCCATGTATATCAACAACCAAAGTCATGGTCATCTACGAGTCCATGCATATCAACAACCAAAGTCATGGTCATCTACGAGTCCGTGCATATCAACAACCAAAGTCATGGTCATCTACGAACCCATGCATATCAACAACCAAAGTCATGGTCATCTACGAGTCCATGCATATCAACAACCAAAGTCATGGTCATCTACGAGTCCGTGCATATCAACAACCAAAGTCATGGTCATCTACGAGTCCATGCATATAAACAACCAAAGTCATGGTCATCTACGAGTCCATGCATATCAGCAACCAAAGTCATGGTCATCTACGAGTCCATGCATATAAACAACCAAAGTCATGGTCATCTACGAGTCCATGCATATAAACAACCAAAGTCATGGTCATCTACGAGTCCATGCATATCAACAACCAAAGTCATGGTCATCTACGAGTCCATGCATATCAACAACCAAAGTCATGGTCATCTACGAGTCCATGCATATCAACAACCAAAGTCATGGTCATCTACGAGTCCGTGCATATCAACAACCAAAGTCATGGTCATCTACGAGTCCATGCATATAAACAACCAAAGTCATGGTCATCTACGAGTCCATGCATATCAGCAACCAAAGTCATGGTCATCTACGAGTCCATGCATATCAACAACCAAAGTCATGGTCATCTACGAGTCCATGCATATAAACAACCAAAGTCATGGTCATCTACGAGTCCATGCATATCAACAACCAAAGTCATGGTCATCTACGAGTCCATGCATATCAACAACCAAAGTCATGGTCATCTACGAGTCCATGCATATCAACAACCAAAGTCATGGTCATCTACGAGTCCGTGCATATAAACAACCAAAGTCATGGTCATCTACGAGTCCGTGCATATCAACAACCAAAGTCATGGTCATCTACGAGTCCATGCATATCAACAACCAAAGTCATGGTCATCTACGAGTCCATGCATATCAGCAACCAAAGTCATGGTCATCTACGAGTCCATGCATATAAACAACCAAAGTCATGGTCATCTACGAGTCCATGCATATAAACAACCAAAGTCATGGTCATCTACGAGTCCATGCATATCAACAACCAAAGTCATGGTCATCTTCGAGCCCATGCATATCAACAACCAAAGTCATGGTCATCTACGAGCCCATGCATATCAACAACCAAAGTCATGGTCATCTACGAGCCCATGCATATCAACAACCAAAGTCATGGTCATCTACGAGTCCATGCATATAAACAACCAAAGTCATGGTCATCTACGAGTCCATGCATATCAGCAACCAAAGTCATGGTCATCTACGAGCCCATGCATATCAGCAACCAAAGTCATGGTCATCTACGAGCCCATGCATATCAGCAACCAAAGTCATGGTCATCTACGAGTCCATGCATATCAACAACCAAAGTCATGGTCATCTACGAGTCCATACATATCAACAACCAAAGTCATGGTCATCTATGAGTCCATGCATATCAGCAACCAAAGTCATGGTCATCTACGAGTCCATGCATATCAACAACCAAAGTCATGGTCATCTACGAGTCCATACATATAAACAACCAAAGTCATGGTCATCTACGAGTCCATGCATATCAACAACCAAAGTCATGGTCATCTATGAGTCCATGCATATCAGCAACCAAAGTCATAGTCATCTACGAGTCCATGCATATCAACAACCAAAGTCATGGTCATCTACGAGCTCATGCATATAAACAACCAAAGTCATGGTCATCTACGAACCCATGCATATCAACAACCAAAGTCATGGTCATCTACGAGCTCATGCATATAAGCAACCAAAGTCATGGTCATCTACGAGCTCATGCATATAAGCAACCAAAGTCATGGTCATCTACAAACCCATGCATATCAACAACCAAAGTCATGGTCATCTACGAACCCATGCATATCAACAACCAAAGTCATGGTCATCTACTAGTCCATGCATATCAACAACCAAAGTCATGGTCATCTACGAGTCCATACATATAAACAACCAAAGTCATGGCCATCTACGAGTCAATGCATATCAACAACCAAAGTCATGCTCATCTACTAGTCCATGCATATCAACAACCAAAGTCATGGTCATCTACGAACCCATGCATATCAACAACCAAAGTCATGGTCATCTACGAACCCATGCATATCAACAACCAAAGTCATGGTCATCTACGAACCCATGCATATCAACAACCAAAGTCATGGTCATCTACGAACCCATGCATATCAACAACCAAAGTCATGGTCATCTACGAACCCATGCATATCAACAACCAAAGTCATGGTCATCTACTAGTCCATGCATATCAACAACCAAAGTCATGGTGCAGGACAAACACCATTCATCTATTGCAGCGGAGAGTTCATTATGAACAACAGATTCGTGAATTCTAACACTGAGTGAGGCACACGCTCTGTGTGACAATTTATTTCATGACACTGAGACTGGAACTTTTCTACCTCAATCACTGATTGTAGCAATTCAGGTAAGTTGGCAGTTAATGAGGTGAAAATATGTCTAAAAAACAGAAAGAACTTCTCACTAATACAGGTTGAATTCTCACAGCATTGTAAGCAATGTTCTTACTGATCACAAATGTTGAATAAACAAATTATCACAAGGAAAAATAACATGTGTGTAGTATTTTGTTGATAGTATGAATTTATTGTTGAGTACCAGACTGGCTATATATATACAGAACTAATTAAATGAAAAAATCATAAATTGAGATGACACAGAAAAACACAACATGATAGTAAATACGTCTATAATAATTTTATAATATACAAAATTAAAATACACAATAGACATAATTATGAAATAAAAGAGATATAATCACAGAAAACGTACTTATCACTACTGTTCATATTGTAAAATCATTCCTAGCCTCTTTGTTTAAACAAGCATATGTCTTTTTTACAGTTTTATATCATTTCAAGTTTACTGAATTAACCAAGAATAATGTGATATATTAAGTCCCAAGGAGCTAATGCACCCAACTATATAATTATTGGTTAATTTTTACCAATGGGTAAAATTTGTGGTTCAGTAAAAATTTGAGTTTAGGTTTGGTAAAGCATTTGTTTAAAATGTTGGTGAAATTCTCTAGATATACTTAACCTGAGTGTCTGATATTGATAGGCAGTCAAAATTCTCAGATTGTTTATTTACTGGTCCGAATGGTTAATAAGGTCATTTAGTGTTTGGTACAACAAGGGAAGCCATCTTGCTCCTGGCTATCAACTTTTTCATCAAACCTCATATTTACCCAGTAATTCAATTTTACCAATGTTTATACAATTGGGTGCAGACAGTTAAGTCCAAATTTTACAATTGGAGTACTATATGAAAATATGTAAATCTGTAGATGCACTAAGGAGAAAAAAATTAACAAAAGTTTTGCATACTTGGACTTTCATGTAGATTTTAAACACTGAGTAAACTTTGTCATACATCAAGAAGCCCCATGTTTGTACCTACCATACAGAGATCTGTGATACAATTTGTTAATAAAGAGTTATTAAATGTTCAAGACTCAACCTTACAAGGTCTGGAAAATTCAAAATGACAAAAAAGAGTCCTGGTAGCTCAATACAAGATGTAACATGTCAATATGAATTAAAAGATTAAATAAACTAGGTACATTGTTCATTTAGTTATACTACAACATACAAACATAATGAAATCCCCAGTAAACAAATTGTGTAGTAATATATTTGTGTCTTAAGATTTCTCCATAAAGAATGAGATAATATTCTTTCAACCCGATCTCATTCAAATGACTACGCGTTCAAATACATTCTGAACATTTGAGCTAATTACATCACAAACCTATACTAAACTGGTCCATAGAATGAACTGTGTGCTATGATATATATTATTTTTACAGTATTATCTACAATGTATATAATCAACACAGAACATCCACAAACATGAAGAATTTCTAAGTTTCATTGAGTACAATTAACGGTATATGGAGGGAAATTAAACGAAAATCTCAAGAAAATTATTCCTTCTAGTTTAAATCACTGTTTAATACACAATACACATATACTAAAATAAGACAATTTCTTTGACAGTCAAAAAATCAACTTTAAGCAAACTAGATTCAATTTCTAACTATACACATGTATCTAATCTCAAAATGGATTATAAAACAGTTCTACAAATATCAGTGGAAACTAGCAAAACATATATTTGAGTTTAATTAACAAATTACATGATATTTAACCCTGTATGACCAACAGCATATCATGGTAACATGTACGATAAATTATACACTACTTGCTGCTCTAAATGGGGTCATTCAAATATCCAAGTTGTCAAAAGTTGCTTCAATTCAACCTAAATCAATTAAGTAGTGGTTTAGTAAAGTTTTGAGACATTTTGAAGAAAACACACTCAGTAATGAATGTGCCATATTATAAACTGGGGAGTTTTGAATTCTGTGTCCCACAATACAATCATCTTTCTGTTCATTAGCTTTCTCTTTCTTGGTAAAACCATCTTGTTTCATGATTTTTCATGATAATTTAGAAAGTTTTCCTTTACAAATACTTGAAAAACAGTCTAACCTTGGCTATGCGTATAAGAGTCATTCGGAGAGTTAACACTTTCAAAACATTGTCGAAAGTATCAACATTGTAAATAAATGAGTCGCACATCTTAGCAACAAAACAAAAATTTCAATCAAAAGAAGTTCTCACATTTCGAAATAAAAAGAAATCCGAAATAATAAAATTTTATCTGAAGGCTCAAAATGAAGTATAATTAGGTACAGAAAGTGGTAAACTTTTTATCATATAATGTATGATCTGAATATCTCTAAATTAGCTTACAAACAAATCAATCTTAGAAAATATATTAGGTTAATATCACGAAGGAAAAACTATAAATATTATTAAACTAATTCTTCTAAAATACTTCAATCCATAATGGCAAAGTTGTGGCATGATCGGTCTATAAAAAGAGATGTAGAGGATATATGCTTATTTCAACTACTCAATGTAGTACACAAGCAAAATATTGTGTGGGTTTACATATAGAAAAACGATAAAATATGACTTTTCATTTCAAAGTTTGGTCCCAATTTTACATATGAATTTCAAATAAATATACCATACTTTCATCTGAATAACTTTTTAAAACTAATGTTGTCAATTGATTACAACATATCTACTCATGGATGGTGATATTGAAACTTGCATTAAGATCAATAAAACAGAAATAATGAAGACTGGTAAAGACATGTTGCTATGGTGATAACCTAATACAGTGGGTAAGATGTCCTTCTTTAAAACAAAATTTCTGTTAAATGTGGCAACTTGTTAATAAGTTTTCTGATTTATCCTTCAACAAAGAGCTGTAAACTTCCCAACATATGGAGGAAAATGAACAATTTTGCCAAATTCACATAGAAGGTTATGACCTGCAGGTATAGGACCACAGTGGCAGCCCTCAAACTTACATACAATCTATCAGATTAACTGTGCATGCCAGCTGTATAATGTAACAAGTCAATGATAGTTTCTTGATTAAAGTTAATTAAATAGTACTACACACATAATTAGTAACATACTGTGCATTGAAATAAACAAGGATAAACAAACTTAACTGAAATATCAAGGTAAGTAACAAGTACAAAACTTAGACCAGTTTTAACAAAGTTGTCTCCCTTCTGCTGGAAGGTCTGAACTATATGACTGAAAGAGTTGTCTCCCTTTGACTTTGAATATACTAAGTTGTACATATATTTATATATATATGTCTGTTCACATTATATTGTACAGCAACAGTGATATTAGGCTTTAATGTTAGGCATTAGATCTATAAAAAATAACTAAACATGATGAGTTTTACTGTAAGTTGATGTAGACTGTTAGATTAATCAAGCATTAGATACACATCAAAGAGTCCAAGACAGGTAAAACAATATGATAGACTCTGTAGATGAAATATTTTATTGTTTATATTACACCTGTATATAAACAAGAACAACATAAAAAGTTAATAAAAATATCAAAGAACTACAGTGATTTAATGACAAATATTTCAACAAGGGATTAATATTTCATTTTACATAATTACAAATAAAAGAGCCAAATGAATATTTCCAAGATTTACTTACATCTAACACACACATGTCTGATATACACACATACACATACCATACGATACAGTAGTTACAATAGTAAACAAACATTAGAGAACACTGATAGTATTTTACTGAAACATGGATGTAAGAAGTAAAGATGTATATGAAGTTAATTAATAACAGTGTCAAAATATAGTATTTACATTCTGGAAGCCCTTAAATTCACACACAACGTACAATATAACCTTAATTAATAAGACATGATTGTCTCTTAAGATCAATCAATACTATTAATATACCATTTCATAAAACAACAGATATATGTGATCAACTATTCTCAGAAAACTGTTCAGACATTGTGTACAACACATAACACTTTTATGTGATTACCTATTCTCAGAAAACTTTTATTAAACAGGTGATAATTTATTTTGATTGCCTATTATGTAAACATGGTCTAGAAACGTAATGTTCACATGAAACAATACAAAACATTTACATAAATTGTATCCATCAATATCCATTCACTATATAAATCTGTACAAAGAGTAAGAAATTACCCTATTTAATCTGACTGCAGATAAATGTTGTGTTGCAGGTATAAGGGGGCTAAGGCCACTGACTGCATTTATTCCACATTAAGACAGGAAACATACACACAGAAATAAAGTAAATGTTACAGACATATCAGCATTCAGAATCAGTCTATCAGCATTCAGAATCAGTCTATCAGCATTCAGAATCAGTCCATCAGCATTCAGAATCAGTCCATCAGCATTCAGAATCAGTCTACCAATCTTAATAACTTAAGACAATTAAGGTTCAATCCCCTTATCACTGACATGACAAACAATTAGAAATCTAACCAGAGGTGCTTCGATAATGTGATCCTCAAAGAATCAACTAAATAACAATGTAACTGATTTGAAGCAAGAAGTAATTAATTGAATCAGGGATGTTTTTATTCCCACTGCATTATAATAATCAACCATAAGGCCAGTCTTAATAAATTGACAGTTCGAATTTACGCAGGACCCCAACTTTTGACAGTTAAAGGTAGGAAGGTATTTAAAAAAAATTATTTGCTTGTACTATAAACAAAGACTGTAATAAGGTACAGACTTTGTTATTAATATCATTGCAAAAATAATGGATTTAAGGATTTTATAATTGATTCACTAACATAACGGCAACCAACATTTATTCCAGGTTGGACCATGACAGTACAACACTTTCTTCATTCTCACAAGATAAAAACATTTAAAGTAGTGAAAAGTGACTTACCGTACGCATCATTAGAAGATGAGTATTTACTTCCTGTGGAGTATTCTCACCATTAAATGATTCAAAATCAATTATAATTCCATTAAAATCTTGTCTAAATGTTCAATCAATGCGTTTAACTACCTTGTAATATGCACAGCTGACAACATGGATCTTGTTGAGTGAGTCTAGTTAGTTCAATATGAGAAGTCAAAATTGATCTTAAGATTAGAAATTAACATACCGGCAAAAAAGAAAATGTATACAAACATTTACAGTCAAGCCTGTGTTAATGGCCACCTACAAATAAAGGCCACCCTGTAAATAAAGGAAATTCTCTTAAAAAATGTCATTGATTATTTAGAACAAAATGACTCCAAGAAAATGGCCATCTGTCATTAAGGCCACATTTTGTCTTTTCCTAAGGGTGGCATTTGTTCACAGGTTCAACAGTAAATGTTTACAGTATCCCATTAACATCACAGTGTTTTCATCTGAGCATAATACCAGCATTTATTCTATATAGATTCTGAATGCTTATATGTCTTTAACATGTACACAATATACATACTTGGAGTTCATCAAGGATGTGTCATAATTTAAGCATAATTTACAGCACTTGGCTTGCTAACATGTAAATATAAACAAGATGGAATGAATTAATAAAGCTAGTTATATAAACAATGTATCAATAAAAGGCAAATCTCTCAACAAAAACAATACAAACACACTATGCAATGTTACAAAATAATGCTTCTTAAACTTCTATAATAGAAATTCATGACAAAAAACTTATTCAAGTTAAACCATGATTATACACACAGTACCAGACTATTTCTATACACACAACATACAAAAAGTAACAACAAATTCTAAACAATTATGCAATACATTAAAAGCTATGTGAAATAAAAGGGGTGGTGCTTTGTGAAGATGTAAGCCAAAGTGGGCAGTAATAGTGTCAAGGGGCGGAGCACAGGTAAATGATCAATTGCAATGATGAAGTATAGTCAAGAAATGTAAAATAAATACAGCAACATTTGTATCTTTGGCAAGCAAAGTTTTAGCCACATATATACTCATATACTAATAGTCTGAACAAACAAACAAACAATCCCATTTACATTATTACTAATTTAAATCACAAATCAACATTAAAGTAAAATTTTCATGGAAAGGTAGGACCGCTGTCACGACTGAGAATTAAACCTAGATAACTGGGTTACAAATACAGCACACTAACCACTGGACTATGACTGCGGCACCCTGGTGGTATTCATTTAGGAATAATCAATATATTCATACAGAAGACTTTAAAAATCTGAAATTTTCATTTAAACATTCCTTTATTTCTGACTTAGAATTTACCAAAACAGACACACGTATGTTCAATAAAGACACAGCCATGTTATGTGATAAAAATTGATTTAGCAGCATATTTTAAACTGATAAAATTAAATATGATATGATGATGAATGAACTCATGAAGTCATATGTGTTAAGACTACAGAATATTTTGGGTTAAGCAAATGAAACAGCAAGAAGAATATAAAGCTATTTTATGACACTATACACATGGTGGAAAAATAGTAGCCATTGATTCTATCACGTATGCCATATGTTATATCATACATATATACAGATGTATACAGAATTAGGAAAAAAATATTCTAATAGATAACAAAATCTTATCTAAAACAAACCAGGTACCAGCCCTGGCTAGAATCAAGACGGGAATCAGGTATATACCTACTTTGAATTTAATCAATAATATAGCCACCTCAGACTGTTTCAAGTCTAATGCACTTAAAACTTGTCAGTTTGAAAGAAAAAGTAAACATTTTCAGGTAGAAGTGCTTGATCATCGTAGCATATTATGACAACTGGGGTATTTTGTATCCATATTTGCAACAAGTACATGTGCGATGTACAGCCCTCAAAATTTCAACATTTAATTCCTCTTATAAAATACCAAGACTTAGTGTTTGTCGAGTTTTTAAATATATACCATGTATTTTGTTTCTTATAATCACTGATAAGAATTGAATAAATCAAATAAAACAAGGACATGTTTATATTGGATCATTAAAATCAATATTTGAACCAAATCACATATCAGTAGAATCCAATAATTTAACTGGCATTGTTTATCTTTCTGTTTGAAATGACTTAACTAGCAGCAGAAAAATGCACACTTTGAAATAAACTGTCTGATTTTTTTTAAAACCTCTTCAAGAACTGACTACTTAGAAAGAAAAATGATAAATAGAACAGATTTTGAGTAACATGAGAACCAGCAAAAATGGTTTTGTCAATAATACTCAGTATCCGGGTACAGCCGTAATAACAAACATAACACTATTACCATGTAAACATGAGGGCCAGAAAGTACAGGGTACATAATTATAGGATCATATTAAAGACATTGAGACACTTAGAGCGGATTCTCAGAACAAAACACAGACAACACAATTATATGATAAAGTATGAGACAATGTATCTTAAATAAACATTCAATACTGAACACAGTCCATCAATTATATAATAAACAACATTATGCCATATTGGGCCTTAATAATGACAAGAAACTCTAGAAATTTACAAACAATAACCATACTTTCTTTTTCATTAACCCTTAAAATGCTAGTACAGAAACTGGAAAGCTTTTGCAACCAAGTTAGAGCCCGACCAGCCCAAACAGCCATGAAATAGGACCAGGCTCTTTGCAGTTGGATGACTAAATTTTTATTAGGACATCCCTTAAAATGCTAATGGACTGTCCCAGAATGGAAGTTGGACAAGTTCATTCAAGAAATTTAGCAGGTTTAGGGTTAACGGTAACAAGGAAACATAACCGATGAATATTTATCAAGAGAATAATTCAATAATTACAAATATAGCAAATAACAAAAAGTAAAAAAAATCCATATGGCCTGACATTGTGAAGTATACATGTAGCTCAAATAACTAACAAAAAAAGTCCACTTACTTTCATACACTGTTCAAAATAAATTTACCTACAACAAGTAATTAGTATGGAACTATATAGACAATTAGGCAGACTGTGAAGATTTAAGACCAATAAATACAAGAAATGCTACATTGTCATACTGGCACTCAATGTATAATAATCAAAGCACTGAATGTACTTATGGAAACTGAACCTTATAGAACGGGAACTAGTTTAACAATTGCATGGTGGAAACTTAGTTCTTTGGTCCGCATGAAAATTCATGTGCGCCGAGCAAGACAGCTATGGAAAGCTGAAATATCATTCAGTTTTAAAAAAAGTAATAGTTAGTCTTTAAGTCCAGAGCTAAAAACATGTGACTATCCTACACTGAAGACTATAGGATTAATTTACAATAATTTTAACTTCTTAATGCAGATTAGTAGATAAATAAAACATTTTTATTCTAAAAAGTATAGTCTGTAAATACAGCAGTAATCTATCTCAAATACTTCAATAATAATTCAACTGTCAATAATATAACACAAGATTTTCTTTACAGCTTTAAGTTAAATAAAACAAAAGTGGTAGATGTGTAAAGCACTCACTACTTACACTAAATGTGGACAAAAATCTAGAAATAAAGGTTGGATTAAAAGTGAAATCTACATTGAATTAGTTCCAGTGGAATGTTTACATTTTCTGAAAATGAGCACAAACATACAGTCTATGATTCTATGACCTATTGATAAAAATATATCAACTACATTCTATATAGCTACTATCATTATATCCTGGAATGGTAGCATGGAAGTCTATTTCTCCTACAATAAGAACTTAATATCTTAATCTACGGATGTCATTATTATCACAGTGTCTAGACACCAGCTATACCTGGCCTGAAAAAATATTTCTCCATTTATTTAGTATAAAATTTAGCCAACAACAAAAAAGATTGCCAGCTTGTATCAATAAGTTTAACTAGGTTTAAACATTATGAATTACAGAAAAAAGTTACCATGTATATTGATTACACATATCAACAAACACAACTATTGTATAATATTTAACCATGGTGACTATGACAATAATATATAATCCTACGTAATCATAAAATTCGGATACAAAAATGGTCTACCAGGCAATAAATTCTCAAGTTATAGGTTAATATTTATTATATAACATTATGATCTATGATATTGATTGAAGTCTAATGTTCCTATATGTTTACTGACATTTCTGAAAGTCTACATATGCTTGTCAGTTCTCATATATCTGAACTATTACATTACCACATTAATTACCTCCCTTGAATAAACCCAGCATCTCATAAGCAGTGATATAATAAAGAATCACTCACTGCTGATGGGAGAGGCTGGTGGAAGGTTGCTGTGTCAGATTACCTCAGTAGCACACAATGTATCAGAGGGCCACATAGAGAACAATGTATCAGTTATTTCTGACAGTAGCTATGACAGCCTGGCATCGATATTTCATTCAAAATAAGATCGGGCGTTATGTCACACTGTCAGCCAAATACGAGCAATAGCACAGAATGTCTTTATACGTAACAACATTGACCAGAATCTTAAACACGCAGTATTCAACAACTACAGGGCTTCTTTTTATGCAGAATGTTTCGCTACATTGACAAATATAGACCATTAAGCATATATTGCATAGGAACTTATAAAAACATTTCCTTAAATTCTTAATGCGAAACTTGCATCAAAATAACATATCGGAACTATCGACCTCGGCGGAGAACATGTCACTTTCAGTCTCTTCTGCTGGCAATATATTGAAATTCTCATCATCAGAGTCATTGTCAACACTGTGTGAATAATATTCCGGTTCTGGTTCCGGTGTCATTCCAAACTGGAATTCTTGCGTCTGCATCTTAGATTTATAACTGGTCAGTTCACCTACAGTAGAAATAAGGTATAAGTATGTATTGTGTTGGGTCTTAGGCATCATATTAACAGTATTACAGATTTCCACAAATAAACAAGTTGTTTTTAATCTTCAAAAGTTATACAGTAAAGCCCTGAAAACCAGACTCCCAGAAAACTGGAATTTCCTGAAAATCAGACGAAGTCCCATTTTTCTCGGAACTAACCAAAATTTCTCAGAATGATGGAATTCTCAAAAAACTGGACTTATGGTTTAGTCTGGAAAGGGGACAGATTTCAGAGTTTTAACTGTACTAGTATTGCAACAGACTCGGTCTTGCAATTGTGTTTTAGGTTTTTTTTAGGTATGCACATTTTGGGTCTCTTGGCTTTCACTTGCAAAGTGACTTGACAGAAATTTCAATATGTTACAGTCTTGTTGATTTGTGTAAGGTTGAAATTATCTATACACAAGAGGTCTGGTTTGTAAAGCATATTAACATATATCAACAAGAAACTGCACTTATAAAATCCTTATCAAGACCATATAACCATCATTCATGTGCTATATATCATTCTGAAGATTTAATGTTTTTTGTTGCTTTTTTAAATCTTATTTTCAACGCAAATCATTCTGCATAAGGTAAAACAGTCCAAAGTCTTAACTGTTATGATAAAAATACGGAAAATAAAATCATAAAACTCTTACCTCCAGCTGAGCCTATGATAGTGTTGGATTTCATAGAAACTTCCGGTTCTGCGGGCGGAGCACGTGGAGAATCTTTTAAAGTTTCCGACGGTTCAACTTCTATACCATTGACCTCATCCTCTTGTTTCATGGCTTCTTCACGTTCATCAGGATGATCCATTAAATACTTCTCCAATGCTGATTCTTCATCGTCATATTCAAACGTTGTTATAGCGTGATCATTGAATGCAATCTTAGCCTGAAACCATAAATAAATAACTTGTCTTTCTCCTAATATTATTAAACACAATGACTAATATAAACCGCATGTCACTATTAGAATCATTGGTTAGATTCATTGCCAAGAGTATTGAAAAATAATTGATACTAATGGATTAAAGTAAAAAAAAATATTGATGCAGTCTTCAATACAATAAAAAGAAAATGCGATCATTTTGTCACAGCAGAATGATCTGTTAAACTTTTCTTATTTATTTGGGGGGGGGATACAATTTTAGTTCCCTGATCATTTGGTCTGCCCGAGTCAAAGATTTCTAACTCCATTACTAAATAAATGTGGATTTAAATTTACGAATTGTGTTAGTCAACATTTTGGTAAAACTGCCTTTATCAAGACATAACAATAAGATAACGGATATTAAACGCAACATAAAATGGCGTGAATGCATACAGTAAAATAACAAAATGTAATTAGTATAACGCTTTCTGATTGAAGAAATACAAATATATCCTGTAGTAATTACTGCATACCTTGCATTCAAATGTTTGTTAGTGTATTTTTGCTTAATGGTAAAAATATTTGAGAGTTTCTATTTACTCGACTGACCCTTATTTTTCACTGCAACCTTAAATCTGCTGAGAAATCCACTGTTACTTTAATACCTGCCTGGACGCTTTATAGAATAATGATAATACATTGTAGTATAAATTTACCCTAGATTCATACCCTAGATTCATACCCTAGATTCATACCTAGATTCATACCCTAGATTCATACCTAGATTCATACCTAGATTCATACCCTAGATTTATACCCTAATTAATGAGCAGGAAACCAGAAACAAACACAACAGATAATCAAAGTACTGAAAGTACTCATAGATACTGAAATTACATGAAGACTTTACACCACAACATGGCATGGGGATCTAGATTAGCATGGTGGATGTAGAAAAAAGTAGTACTTTGATCTGCATCAAAATTCATGTACGCTGAGAGAGTAACGGCTATGAAAAGCTGAACTATCGTTGATTTCCAAACACAAATGACACAGATAAATATTTTGTATATTAAATCCTTGAAAACATTAAGCTGAGAATTCCTTAGAGTACTTCTCCCTATCACACTGACAATTCTGATATATTTTGATTCACTGACTGTTTGAATATTTAAATCATTCTACCACCTTTTATAACATATCACTGATAGCTTTATAATCATTTTTGTTACTTTGTTAGTGGCTCAGTCGTTACTTAATCTTTGAAAAGTTATCAATAGCCCCTTCATTACTGTGAGTTCAAATCCCATCCAAATGATCGAAGACCTAAAGTGAAGAATGTTGCTGCTAGCTTACAGAAGGTCGGTGATTCTACCCTTGGCACTGTTAAAAGCTGGATAGCTGCCAAATGACCCAGAGAACTGGTCAGAACTGAGGGTACTGGTGTAATAATCTTCATTCATCTATAATGTATACTGAATTCAACCACGACAAAAAATCTTTCCAGAAATATTTATATCTTACTATTTTGTTAGCACCAGCCACAGTCCCTGTCATCTAGTAGGCTTTTACACCACACAAATTTATCATTGAAAATCAAAAACTGTCCTTAATGTGTATCGCAGAACACCCAAACTTTCCAGACACTAAAGTCACCATGTATTGTTCACTGCATGTACACAACAGAGCAATCTAAGTACCGCCCACCAAGTGGTCAGTACCACCCACCACAAAATGTTTCAATTCTTTACAAATAAAGACGCATTTTATTTTCAAACATCAAACACTATGTGAGACAAGTACCATGTATATAAATCATAATTCCATAAATGACTCTCCTTACATCATCAATATAGCACGTTGCCATGGAAACAAAGCTTATGTCGATAATGATGTACATTAGTCATACATTTCATAATGAAATTTTCATAAAAGGAAACCATTTTTGAGAACTGCATATTAATTTTGCACATGAGTGTAAACTTAGAAGCTAAAATTATTATATAACCATTAAGATTAGTAACTAGAAGAGAATTGGTAGTAACTTTCATCTAGCATTCATTTCAAATATAGCTGTAAAATAAAGCATTAAAATTAAACAAAGATATGTATAATTAAGTATCATGTGCATATTGTACCAGCAGGTATTTATAATCTAAATCATGCGCATTTTCGTAACTGGTACGAAATATTTGCTTAATCTGCTGTATGTGACACTAGCTGACGTTTACGAACATTATAAAAATATCTAGGACCATGCACATACAACTCTTCAGGCAGCTGAAATGATGCCGCTTCAGGATATAAGTCACAAGCACCTAAAAGAGCAGCCAACTTCTATATTTGTGGAGGAAAACTGTCAAATTTTTATGGAAGGGTATGACCTATTGTGACTGAGAATCAAACCTGAATGGCCGGGTAACAAATCCAGCACACCAACCACTGGAGCACGGCTGCAGCCTATTTATTAAGCTAGCGAGCAATTGATTGAAATTATTCTTTTATAAATATGATCAGTATGATGTAAGGAAACAATGCAGCCTATGTTAGGTATATATATAACCACAAAAAAAACATTATCTTCATGCATGAAATTTTAGTTGCACAACCCTGTGAGTCACATACATACATGAAATCCACTACAATCATCTTTACCTCATTTATAAATGTTTATCTTTCATGAGCACTTAAATTTTAATTAAACAGTTGTCTTACAAGGTAGACACAATCTGAATAAATGATTCATGGAAAATTTAATCACCTGTAAATCAGATTCACCAGTCATACAAGCTACCTCCCCTTTGTCTTCAAAGTAGGAAATCCTCGATGCTACCATACTATCATAGTTTGATTGTTTTGTTCTCATCTCTACAACATCGCTTACACTTTCATCAGCAAACCCGACTGTTTTCTTAGCAGGCTTATGACGGGTATGTTTGCTCGAGTCCCAGATCAGCTTACACTGGTTCCTAACAGAATGTGGGTCTAACACGGGAACCGATTTTAAATGCATCATAATGTTTCATCATCCAACAAAGAATTAACGAAACAAAATCAATTCACAAGAACAACCAAAAGATAATTCCACTTTAGAATTGTTTTTTTACAGATTAGATTTAAATCACACAAATTGGGTATTTCATATTTCTCAAGTGAAACAACTTTTATCCAAATCAATTAAAATTGAATACACATACTCAATGATGCATCACATATTTTAAGTTGTTATAAAATGTTCCTCCAGCCAAACATTGAACTATTCGATTGTTTCAATATTTCTCCACCTGTCTCGAGAGTTATAAATAATTTCAGTGAACAATATTTCTTCTGTGTGTTGGAAGGTTATCTTAAATTGACAAAATTACGTTGATCACTGGTAACACAAAGACGGAAGTTTCTGTTTTAAAGATAAAATTCCACGATAACCTCGCAGTAATGAAAGGTTATCAATAATACAAAGTAATAATTCAATAACTACATAAACTGCATGTGTACAGCAATATCATTTATTGACATTCTCTTTAATATCTGAATTTGTCCTTTAATTAATTTCCAGGTACAGGTAAATGTCCTTAAATTTGAACCAATTAAACAAGAATTCCAGGTCCCATTAATCTATGTCAGTCATGTCTCCAAACAGTCATGTAGCCTTTATTTAAATCATACTAAATATTCCAAGTGCTCACCTTGAAATTTATCAACAATTACTTCAGATTTCTAAGAAACTGGTTCTTACTAAATAAAATTTTCATACAAGTCTATATCACTTAATAGACAATTAATGCTTTTGTAGAAAAAATGATGAAAAATATTATTACAATTTATCTAAAAATTGACTTGGAGTTCACAGTAAATAAACATTATGAATAAAATTAAGTTACAAACATCAATTAAGGTTTATCGCACAAGAAAACTGAATGTTATAAAGCTAAATGTTATAAAACATCTCCTAAATCAACAGTAAGTGAATGTCCACAATATTCACCATAAATTACATCAGTACTCCTTTATATACAGAATCTATCTTTCAGTATCATCCAAAATTAATTTTTCATTATTCTACAACAGCCAAGTACCCCTGATTCAGGTCCATTAGTCCATTAAGATAACATCAAGTTCACTCCGAGAATAAAGACCTGTGTTGAAATATTCAACATTAAAATTTTGTAGAAAAGATTAGCAACAATTCAATGTTCAGATGATAGAGCACCAAGTTTTATATCATTCAACACGAGGACATCTTCATACCAAACAAGCATGTCAGCTAACATGTGGCCTACACCTTTGTCCTTAATCACAAAGTCGATGCATGAAGCATATCAGCTAACAAGTGGCCCACACGTTGTCCATAATAAGTTGATTAAAATCCTATAACTATCCAAGTTACGCAACATGTACAACGTGAAGAATCTAAAATCCAGTTATCACTTATATATAACTGTGTTATAACTCAGAAAAAATACATTAATAAATCTATATAAAGTAAAGGTTTAAGTAAATCACTTTCTGATAAAATACTCGGGATTTTTCAATATCCCAACTTCATTCTTCATCGTACAACCATCCAAATTACATATAATTGCAGTGAAATTTCACAACTTGATTAAAGCTTGAAACGTTATTGAAACGTAACCGTGGAAACAAGATGTAACAAAACGATGTCTTCTTAATACAATGAAACAAACGACTAAGTTACAAAAACTGTGTATAATGTTCGATGAGGCGATGATGTGGTTATATATATATAAATTATATACAACAATGTTGCATCTATGATCCACATACAACTTATTATATTTGCATTCAATAAATAGCTTAAGATTCTAACATGTAATTATCAAGTCATAAAAAAATGGTATTTTTTGCAGGTAATTGTCAACATTATACTGGTCAGTTAAGTGATTAGGCCAGAACAAAAATAATCATGTTTACAGTAACATGTCCAGATATAACACATGTCCAGATATAACAGAGTATGTAGGACTAAGTTTTTTTAACCTAACTCATATACATGTACTTCGCAGGTACAATTTTGTCCCTAAATATTTTCTAATTCTGGATTTTCCGGTCATAGATTTTAGGGTCAATGCTAAAAAAAAGGGTCGGTAGAGTAATCGTAAATACGACTGTTTTTTTGTCTGGACTTAAGACAGTTCAGGTAATGTAAGGTCCATTTATTGCTAAGTTTCATGTATTCTATAATCACCATGGTATCTGTACAGAACAATAAAGTTTGACTTATGGGACAGCTGATATAGAAGCAACATTAACACAATTATAAATTCATCGTAGCACATTATAAAACAATTACATATATGTTTTTATGACAAATCATGGCTATAACCAAATTATGCAAGACGTAATAATGGTAAAATACAGATTTGCCTGATGATCATGATGAATAAGCAAGTATTGCAAGTTGTGAATTATAATTACAGGAAACTGTCTCATTTTTATCTGTTGTTTAACGAGGCCCGTTTGACAGCTTAGAATGGCCAATTTAGAGCTACCACGGACTTGGGTAGATAAGATACAGGAGAACAGGGCATTATATATCTCTACACTTTTCAAATAGTTTTTCTTGGTTCTTTATTGTGCCTGGTGTACTAAGCACCGATACACACCTCGTCCTTTCTCCTGTGATTTTTGTAGACACAGAACTTGACACTGAAAAAGTGCCCCTGAGAAATTCTATGTCCCCATACTAGTAATAAAACTGAACTGTGCTCTAGTCCATGGTTGTGTTATATTCCTCTTCTCCAGGGTTTAAAGTGTCCTACCAACAACCAGAGTAATTTGTCGCCTTTTTCGGAGAAACGTCCCGCGTATACACATGTACACCTGACTAGAACAATCGACCTACTGTAAGTTAGCTGGAACATTTCCTCACATGAAATTAACGGATCCTAGTGGGATTTGAACTCGCAGCATTTAGAGGTTAGTGATTACTAGCCAGACACATTAATCACTCAACTGTAAAAGGGTTGTTTACCAGACTTGTCCTTTCAAAACCTCAGCAGTTTTATTAATATCATTCTCCAACATCAAAAGCTAACAATTATACACATTGATGACTAACTATCAAAATCAAAGTACTGAAAGTACTCATGGAAACTGAATTTACATAGACTAGCACAGCAGCATGGAACAGGAACTAGTTTAACAATTGCATGGCGGATGTACAAAAACTTAGTACTTTGGTCAGCATTAAAATCCATGCAGGACGAGTGAGGGACGGCTATCGAAAGCTGAATTATCGTTAAATTTCCAATAAATGAATGATTGAAGCGATTATAAAAATTAATTTGATAAAACATAATATTATACAAAATTCCAAAGAGAAGCAGTAGGCACTGTCACCTATATTTTCTGAAGCTAAATTGGGAGTTTTAAAACTACAGAAGTTCATCTGTACATTCAATAGAATGAAAAAAGTTCATATTTCAGTTTTTGCTGAGCGGAATGACACAAAAGATGTGAAAATTGAACCAAACACACAGCTGGATTTCAAACCATTTTAGAAAGAATATTGTCAAATTGAGAAAACAGAATGCAAAATATCAGAATGTGTGACAATAGGATAACATGGTAACATACAATTACTGGGAATCAAGCCCTCTGGGTATGTTTTAAGTATATGTAAGTTGAGTCAATCATGATATGTCTCCTGCATATAATGTGGTCTAGCTGATTTACTGTAGGGTTTAAACATTCACCATTCTGATGAATTAAATCAACAACTATTCGGTCAACCTTAAAAAAATATTTTGCAGTAACGTTACCTACTAACCAGAACGGCCCCACCCAACTTTTTTTTCCTCTTAGGCAAATTTTTTTTTTAGCATTCTGACGTGTATTTTAAGTTCAAAATAAAAAATAGATAGTAAAAAAGTGCATTTCCTACCTACCTACCCACTGAAAATTCTCTGGGTGGAGTTGCCACAAACCAATATTTTTTTAAGGATGGCCTTTAATCAATACCTGTATAATGTAGTTTAGCTTCAAACACTTGAGAATGTTCAGCAGTGAGCAAACAGGGAAGAACCATAAGACCTTTTTATCTTCCTTGTAACTTTACTAGTCATATAAAATACTCGGATCATCGGTCATTCAGTCGATTGTTCAGTTGAACCGGTTTGACTTCTGGCATAGGGTTCTTTTCATCCAGGGGTAGGGGCAGTGCAATAAGTGTCCAATTATCACCTGGTTTTGTTTGTTTATTTGAGTTTTAGGCCCCTTTTCAACAGTCATATGAGGCGAACAGTTCACCAGTTCACCTAATGTTCACCTAATCATCCTTCCTGGGAAGAACCAGTACTAGACTCCCATCCTCCATAAGCAACTGCCTACTTTTCACATAAAGAGACATGCTCGATAGTGGGGCTCCAAACCACAGGGCTCCAACCCACAATCCTCTATCACTGAGAGGTTAGTGATTTGAAGTCAGACCTTAACCACTCAACCACTGGCAGGTCATATATCGCCAGGTAATACATACATTCTACCTGCATGTAAATTAAGAACATAAGGACTGCGATGACAATATTAGACATTTTCTTCTCTCAAAGTTTAACAAGAGCAGTTGAATGACATTGCACTAAATTATCGAATTTCTTATCACACAGAAGAGTTTGTTAGCAGTAAGTTCAAGTAGTGTATGTGAAAAAGATGCAAGACAGAATTTAAACTGTAACAAATTAGGTTTCCAGAGACAACATGGGTCCTTAACTGTTTTAAAGCAATGACAAAATGTTAATCCAAACTCTATGTTTTGTTTTCAGACAAGGGTTTGGGGCCAAATGTCAGCCCCAAATCAGTCCTAAAAAACACTGAAACTGGTTTTAAATCTTTTCAACCTGAATATATTTTCCGAATTATTAAATGTATGGGAAAAAATATCATCTACATCATCATGCAGCTATGACAGCTAGTACAACTAGTCCATGCTTGATTACCTCATAAACCGTAAATTTTAAACAAGATATGTTCTCACATTAACCAGCTTAGCTAGGGTACATTACAATACACTCAATTTTCTACTTTGCTACAATTTGTGGAAAGTACTCCAGACATTACATTTCAACTTGGTATTGACTTTATAATCCTGTTGTTTGTGAAAGTGTCCCCAAGATATAAGAGTTGCGGAGTCGAGAACTGAACCCACAAGCATTTGCTTAGTACAATGTAGTCCAACATGTTACCACTCAAGCACTGTTCACCCCTGACTAGATCACGAACATAATATAGTGTATTAGTATTCATATACAGCATCAGCAAAACGTTACTTAAGGCTGAAAATAAAAATAAGTTTGTTTGGCAGAATTTTAGCACTGGGTAGGTAGGTATAGGGATTTTATAAAAACTTTTGATTTATTTTTTTGCTAGGATTTCAGTGAGTAGGTAGGAGCACTCCAAACAAACTTATATTTAATTTCAGCCTAATAATTCTCTTTGAATGGAATTCATGCAAATTTCATGAATAGTTCATGAAGTGTGGATAACTTGACAGGGGAATTATAAAGGCTAGAGAAAATAAAAATTTAAATTCTCACCCAAACTTTTCTAACAATAAGTGATCGGGACACTTTTGTACTCTTTCATAACTTAACCCGAACTTACACAAATTGTATAAAAAGGGTTGCATTATAGACCTTAATTGGAACAGTGTTGTCACTATTACCTTTTCCCATATGCAGATAAATTTCCAATTAATAAGTAATATGGAGGCAGGTGTTTTTTACAGTGGTCAGGAAACTAATATATTTTTTATCAAGGTCTAATGACAATACAATACATTAACAATACATTATCAACTTATGTCTAATATCAGGCTGATATGTACATGTTTTACTAAATTATCTACAACATGCATCTATGGGGCATTCACAGGTCATCAATGACTGTTATATTCTTTCAACAATAAACTACGCCTATGTCGCTACATAAATACATCCATTTTATTACCAGTTACACAAAGCAATGAACAGAACGATAGCATGAACTTTACATACGCTCAGTTTGTAATCAAATCGGTACATCATTACTTTATGCACAATTATTTTGACCCCCCATCCTCAATCATATAACATAATGATAAATCAACCATTTTGTCTGGTCATAATTTCCTGGTTTTATATTTGTTGTATTGTGGTATTCTGTTGTATTACACAGTCTCTGTTCAACTGGGCAAAGTCAATGAGTCATAATAATAAACAAGCAAGTTGTTTTTTGTCTAACATGGGAGGAGAAAATGAAGAAGTCATGGTTTACAATAAGTTGCAGGGCACCAGATTGTTAGCTCATGGTTTACAATAAGTTGCAGGGCACCAGATTGTTGTCTCATGGTTTACTATAAGTTGCAGGGCACCAGATTGTTAGCTCATGGTTTACTAGAAGTTGCAGGGCACCAGATTGTTAGCTCATGGTTTACTATAAGTTGTAGGGCACCAGATTGTTAGCTCATGGTTTACTATAAGTTGCAGGGCACCAGATTGTTAGCTCATGGTTTACTATAAGTTGCAGGGCACCAGATTGTTGGCTCATGGTTTACTATAAGTTGTAGGGCACCAGATTGTTAGCTCATGGTTTACTATAAGTTGCAGGGCACCAGATTGTTAGCTCATGGTTTACTATAAGTTGTAGGGCACCAGATTGTTAGCTCATGGTTTACTATAAGTTGCAGGGCACCAAATTGTTAGCTAATGGTTTACTATAAGTTGCAGGGCACCAGATTGTTGGCTCATGGTTTACTATAAGTTGTAGGGCACCAGATTGTTAGCTCATGGTTTACTAGAAGTTGCAGGGCACCAGATTGTTGGCTCATGGTTTACTATAAGTTGTAGGGCACCAGATTGTTAGCTCATGGTTTACTAGAAGTTGCAGGGCACCAGATTGTTAGCTAATGGTTTACTATAAGTTGCAGGGCACCAGATTGTTAGCTCATGGTTTACTATAAGTTGTAGGGCACCAGATTGTTAGCTCATGGTTTACTATAAGTTGCAGGGCACCAGATTGTTAGCTCATGGTTTACTATAAGTTGCAGGGCACCAGATTGTTAGCTCATGGTTTACTATAAGTTGTAGGGCACCAGATTGTTAGCTCATGGTTTACTATAAGTTGTAGGGCACCAGATTGTTAGCTCATGGTTTACTATAAGTTGCAGGGCACCAGATTGTTAGCTCATGGTTTACTATAAGTTGCAGGGCACCAGATTGTTGGCTCATGGTTTACTATAAGTTGCAGGGCACCAGATTGTTGGCTCATGGTTTACTATAAGTTGCAGGGCACCAGCTTGAGGGCTTGAAGCTTGCTATCAGATGCTGGATATGGTATTGGGCAGGATTATACCAGTTTAACTACAGCTGAACACATAATCAACATTTAAGAACAGGTGACAAAATCTGACATAAGGGTCTATTTATTAGAAACTGAATAAATTGTTGACACAGTAACTGATATCTAGCATCTCTTTGGAATAATTCAAAATGACATATAAAACAGAAGCTAGCTCTCATAATTCACCTGGTTTACTCTCAAATTTACTAAAAAATCAATTTTTTTATTTAACCTGTAAAGCAATCCGAAAATAATAATATTAAAACCAATTTGACTCTGTTATTTAAAAAAAGATTGAGAAGACCCACTGCTGTCTTTGGTAGTAATTTTCTATTCCTTAATGAATAGAAACTCTTTGCAGTGAACTTAATTGTCTCCCTTGATATAAACAGTAAGTCAATAAGAGTTTGCTCCCTTGGTATCAACTAAATAAACTTTAAAGTTTGAGAGATTTACCTCCCTTTTGTTAAATATCACACAATAAGTACATCAAACATGTAAGATAAATAACACACAGGAACAAGGATACAACTATTAATTGGGAATATCCTTTTAAAACACAGAGGAAAAAACAAACAGGATTAATAATAAACCATATATAGAATTCCTTTATTCACTTACATAAAACATTTTCAGGAAGACAAAACATATTCAACAAAAGGTCGACAATATTGACAGTTTAATGTAACAAAAAGGTATTTAGTATCAGAACGTAACAGGAAACAGTTGTGGTAGCTTGTTTAGTGTTTCAGTAAAAAAGAACATAAAAATCTAGACAGTCACACCAATATAAAGGCACCTAATACCAGTCATCAATTTAACCACAAGTCAACTTAAGTCTAGGGCTAGTAAATTTCTATATTGGCTAATGGAGTTTCTTATAATTCTATATTTGGGCTAGTTGTAAGTTATTTATTTTTAGCAACACACTTATAATTTGGACAAAAGCTTTTTAAATAACAGCTCCAAGAGTGTAACATGCTGTGTAAATAATTTAACAATTGATCATCACCATCTGTCTACATACAATCGACACTATTAAAGAATTAACAAATATAACAGCATTGATTATTAAAATATCCACAGTATAACAATTACATTTATTAATTCATCTGTTGATTAACGACCCATTTGACGGCTATGGTTATTTCAGCGCAGCCCCAGAGAGCGGGGAGAGGAGATACAGGAGAACCGAGCATTAATTTCCCAAATCTTTGCGAACAGTTACTGTGGTATCATTAATTTTCATTGGGGGTTTAATTTCATGGATTTCGTGGGTCGGCTCATCCAAGAAATCAGATTCCCACAAATTTATATGCATAGGTAAGGCATTTTTTTCAAAAATCAAAATCCATGAATTTATGTCCCCACGAAATGGCCATTTTAGTAAAATCTCTGATATACGCCTATTTCCTATGATTTTCTAGACACAGACTACTTGGCTCAGTAGTTAGGATTGGGACACAATAAAAGGATCCCCGAAATATTGAAAGGCAGAGCCACGTTTCAAACCCACAACCTATTTATTCTTACAAGAAACATTGAAATGTACAAATTTTAGATAAAATTCATAGCAACAGCTAGAAATATCTCAGGTCATACCCTTTCATGAAAATTTTACAACTTTGTCAATTTTCCAACACATGTGGAGAAATTGTCAGTTCCTTGTGGAAGGGTAAGTTAGTACAGTAAGAAAATAGTCCAGGAAAACTGTTTAAGTGAACCACATACTCACTGTATATAACTGAAAAATTGTTGAAAAAATGGCGTTAAGCCCAAATAAATAAAACTAAACCTAGATGTACGGTAAACATTTTCTGTGCATAGAGATCAAGAGGCTACCACTGCATAAATTATATCATAGTACAATTTACTGTATGCTTTACTTTCAATAATCATACCAGGGGGTCCAGGTGTATTTGCATATAAATACTTTAACAGTGGAATATCAAATACTTAAAAGTAATATATTGAGAAAAAATCCATATATCAACATTAAATGTACCAAATACTTTCTAGAAATAATTATGTAATATATATGTAGATATTTCAAAATCAATAATTGATCAATTTCAATGACAATGTCATAAATTTAAACAATTTTTTAACAATGTGAATTTCATAAGTATTCAAATTATTCATACAATCTTCTACTTCTCATTGTTCTCAATTTTTTCAGTATTTTATAATGGTTAAAATTTGAGTGGAATTTCTTCCAATGAAATACTGAAATTGTCTGAAATGGATACCTGTGGTGGTTTAAATGTTTCAACAATCACATGTTTAAATAATTATACTTATAATCAGAAACAGGTACTGTGTTTCCTGATACTAAATTTAGATATATTCAGTCTCCCCTTAAATGGCTGCATCTAGGGTAACGTCTAAGCTAAGGGTATATAGCGTTGAAATAATTTCAGGGATTGTGATGATGTAATAGAATCAATCCGGGGCTTCAGTGCTCATGGTCTCTGACTATAGTAACCAAGTTGTGAGCTAAACATTCCCACCTACAGCGGGACAAATTTCATATGTGAGGAAACTGCCCAGCAAGCTTACAGAAGGTCAAAAATTCCCACCAGGAATACACCAGGGTTATTCCCTACCATAAATGCTGAAAGAGTCTCCAAATGACCCAGGCTACATGATTGTATTGTTGTGAAAATAGGCCCCATGCATTGAAAAAAAGTGCATAATCGACTAATGGACTAATGATTGACCTCTTGATCTAAATAACCTGAACCATTCTGTAGATATGTCCATTAAGCTGTCTAAAACCCATCCAAATTGTTGAGAACATCAAACTAGGACTATCATGGCAGTTCTAGTAAATAATTTTGTTACTTACATGCATTAAGAATGTGTTTAATACTGGGTTAGGCAAATTTGCAATAGAAGACAACAGAAGCTAATGCATCAGTTTTCTAAGTGCTCCTCCCTAAAAAGAACACCAAATCCTACACTTAAATATAATTTGATCTTCATTAATGGAGACATAATTGCATTAAACTCTCTAATAAGAAGATAGAAACAATACCAACAGTAAAATCAAAGTACTGACAGTACTCATGGAAACTGAACTTACATAGACTTACAATGTAACATGAAACGGGAACGAGTTTAACAATTGCATGACAGATGTAGATAGATAAACATTGTACTTATAGGTCTGCATGCAGAGTGAGTGATGGCTACTATCGTTTCCAAAAACACGAAACAATAACTGAACCTACTGGTATGTGAATATTTTTTCAGGGTCACATGAAATGTATAAACCCTGAACATTGCGCAAGTGTAACACGAGACTTGAATAAAACTGCAGGTCATATAGTATGCTAAGATTTACATCTTACTGCATTAACAAGCCGTTAACAAGCCGGCCATGTTTGTTCTGCCATGACATAATAAATTATACCATGATAAATATCTCATAATAATAATAGTGAACTGGTGATAATAATGTCACACTTATCATTTACATTGACATTCCACAGGTGTAAATAGAACCTAAATAAATACCATATCTAAGGTAATTTGGTATCATGGTAGAAATATCAATACATAGCTTTACTGTATGTAGTTGTAGATTGTCATTTGTATAGCTCTGAGCAATTCATTTTAAGTCACAACTTAGGATACATACTTTGCATGTAAATTTTCACAAAATTAGATTGTATCTCATAAACCACAAAATATTACCATTAGAAAATAATGGTACTATAGTACTAGAGTCACAAACTAGTACTAGTACACTATAGTCACATACTTGTACTATAGTCACATACTTGTACTATAGTCACATACTTGTACTATAGTCACATACTAGTACTAGAGTCACATACTAGTACTATAGTCACATACTTGTACTAGAGTCACATACTAGTACTATAGTCACATACTTGTACTAGAGTCACATACTTGTACTATAGTCACATACTTGTACTATAGTCACATACTAGTACTATAGTCACATACTAGTACTATAGTCACATACTTGTACTAGAGTCACATACTTGTACTATAGTCACATACTAGTACTATAGTCACATACTAGTACTATAGTCACATACTTGTACTATAGTCACATACTTGTACTATAGTCACATACTAGTACTAGAGTCACATACTAGTACTATAGTCACATACTTGTACTAGAGTCACATACTTGTACTATAGTCACATACTTGTACTATAGTCACATACTTGTACTATAGTCACATACTAGTACTAGAGTCACATACTTGTACTATAGTCACATACTTGTACTATAGTCACATACTTGTACTATAGTCACATACTTGTACTATAGTCACATACTAGTACTATAGTCACATACTTGTACTATAGTCACATACTTGTACTATAGTCACATACTTGTACTATAGTCACATACTTGTACTATAGTCACATACTTGTACTATAGTCACATACTTGTACTATAGTCACATACTTGTACTAGTACACTATAGACACATACTTGTACTAGAGTCACATACTTGTACTAGTACACTATAGTCACATACTTGTACTAGAGTCACATACTTGTACTAGAGTCACATACTTGTACTAGAGTCACATACTAGTACTAGTACACTATAGTCACATACTTGTACTAGAGTCACATACTAGTACTAGTACACTATAGTCACATACTTGTACTAGAGTCACATACTTGTACTAGTACACTATAGTCACATACTTGTACTAGAGTCAAATACTAGTACTAGTACACTATAGTCACATACTTGTACTAGAGTCACATACTTGTACTAGTACACTATAGTCACATACTTGTACTAGAGTCACATACGTGTACTAGAGTCACATACTAGTACTAGAGTCACAAACTTGTACTAGAGTCACATGCTTGTACTAGAGTCACATACTTGTACTAGAGTCACATGCTTGTACTAGAGTCACATACTTGTACTAGAGTCACATACTTGTACTAGAGTCACATACTTGTACTAGAGTCACATACTTGTACTAGAGTCACATACTTGTACTAGAGTCACATACTTGTACTAGAGTCACATACTTGTACTAGAGTCACATACTTGTACTAGAGTCACATACTTGTACTAGAGTCACATACTAGTACTAGAGTCACATACTTGTACTAGAGTCACATGCTTGTACTAGAGTCACATACTTGTACTAGAGTCACATACTAGTACTATAGTCACAAACCAGTACTAGTACACTATAGTCACATACTTGTACTAGAGTCACATACTTGTACTAGAGTCACATACTTGTACTAGTACACTATAGTCACATACTTGTACTATAGTCACATACTTGTACTAGAGTCACATACTAGTACTGGAGTCACATACTTGTACTATAGTCACATACTTGTACTATAGTCACATACTTGTACTAGTACACTATAGTCACATACTTGTACTAGAGTCACATACTTGTACTAGAGTCACATACTAGTACTAGAGTCACATACTTGTACTAGAGTCACATGCTTGTACTAGAGTCCCATACTAGAGTCCCATACTAGTACTAGTACACTATAGTCACATACTAGTACTAGTACACTATAGTCACATACTTGTACTAGAGTCACATACTTGTACTAGAGTCACATACTAGTACAAGAGTCACATACTAGTACAAGAGTCACATACTAGTACAAGAGTAACATACTAGTACAAGAGTCACATACTAGTACTATAGTCACATACTAGTACAAGAGTCACATACTAGTACAAGAGTCACATACTTGTACTATAGTCACATACTAGTACAACAGTAACATACTAGTACAACAGTCACATACTAGTACTAGAGTCACATACTTGTACTAGAGTCACATGCTTGTACTAGAGTCCCATACTAGAGTCCCATACTAGTACTAGTACACTATAGTCACATACTAGTACTAGTACACTATAGTCACATACTTGTACTAGAGTCACATACTTGTACTAGAGTCACATACTAGTACAAGAGTCACATACTAGTACAAGAGTCACATACTAGTACAAGAGTAACATACTAGTACAACAGTCACATACTAGTACAAGAGTCACATACTAGTACTATAGTCACATACTAGTACAAGAGTCACATACTAGTACAAGAGTCACATACTTGTACTATAGTCACATACTAGTACAACAGTCACATACTAGTACAACAGTCACATACTAGTACTAGAGTCACATACTAGTACTAGAGTCACATACTTGTACTAGAGTCACATACTTGTACTATAGTCACATACTAGTACAACAGTCACATACTAGTACTAAAGTCACATACTAGTACTAGAGTCACATACTTGTACTAGAGTCACATACTAGTACTATAGTCACATACTAGTACTATAGTCACATACTAGTACAAGAGTCACATACTAGTACTATAGTCACATACTAGTACAAGAGTCACATACTAGTACTATAGTCACATACTAGTACTATAGTCACATACTAGTACTAGAGTCACATACTAGTACAAGAGTCACATACTAGTACAAGAGTCACATACTAGTACTATAGTCACATACTAGTACTATAGTCACATACTAGTACAAGAGTCACATACTAGTACTATAGTCACATACTAGTACTATAGTCACATACTAGTACTATAGTCACATACTAGAACTAGAGTCACATACTAGTACAAGAGTCACATACTAGTACTATAGTCACATACTAGTACTAGAGTCACATACTAGTACAAGAGTCACATACTAGTACTATAGTCACATACTAGTACTATAGTCACATACTAGTACTATAGTCACATACTAGAACTAGAGTCACATACTAGTACTATAGTCACATACTAGTACTAGAGTCACATACTTGTACTAGAGTCACATACTTGTACTAGAGTCACATACTAGTACTAGAGTCACATACTAGTACTAGAGTCACATACTAGTACTATAGTCACATACTAGTACTAGAGTCACATACTAGTACTAGAGTCACATACTTGTACTAGAGTCACATACTTGTACTAGAGTCACATACTTGTACTAGAGTCACATACTTGTACTATAGTCACATACTAGTACAAGAGTCACATACTAGTACTATAGTCACATACTAGTACTAGAGTCACAGATTGGTATTCTATGTTTAGTAGTAAATCACATTCTGATACATGGAGTAACTTTTTATTGACTTTTAGCAGTTCATACTGGGTAAAAACAGTTACTCATCTACCACATCACTTCTACAGTACTTGTATCTAATAACATGCATACATCTGACTTAATCTATAATCACCAGTGATTTATTCAATACATGTAGGAAATTAACATTTATACTGTAAACTGTCCTACTTCTAAATGAAGTATTGATACTGTCTAATAACATCTTGTGTCCCAATTACAAGGACTTCCTTAAATTAGACTGATATCCTGTTGTTGTTAAATGTGACTTATTAAGATAAAACAACAGCAACCACATGATGTGAGACCTAAGTCAAGACATATGGATGAGTGTGGCTTAATAATATACACATTATGTATGTATCATTGATAGCAAACCGAAAATCAACACAGCTTAAACCTTTGCTTATATATATTTACAAGACCATTTGAGAAAACCAGACAGAATGAGATTAGTCAAGAAATATACAGACATATGCATAGAATTCTGATGGTGAAACCCATGCAGACTGATGGACAATCCTAAAACAGACAGAGAAGCAGTGTTTCATCAAAATCATTAAAATAAATTATAACATTAAAACATATCTTTCAATTCCCATAGCAAATTACCATTGTATAACATAATGAACAAGAAGTGTTTGCGAAACACGATGACCCCTAATGGCCGACTGGATAGTTACACCTTGACCTCTGACATACTGACCTCAAAATCAATAGGGGTCATCCACATTTGATGACCAACCTCCCAACCAAATCTGAAGAACTTGGGTCAAATCGTTCTCTAGTTATTGGTTGGACAAGGTTTGCTCACAAAGCAATACCCTTTTCTTCATTACATAATACAAAAAACTTTAAAACACATATTTTCTTACACTAATAAACCTTGATGTATGTATTTAATGTTTATAATTGAATTATATGATTAATTTTGCCGACAGATATAGATTACTTCATTTACTGACATGTTCTTCTAATTATGTCATAATTATGTATTAATTATAAACATGATCTTGTGAGTCATTTTCAAGCAAACTCACATCATTTAACATAATGAAGTTTTGCTGGTTCAGGGAAGATTTGCATCAAATGTATACAAGATGACAGTTACAGGAAACATATAGATACAGAATTGTGACGCCAGCCATCTTGAATACAAGATAAAATACAAAACTTATAAATAACAATTAATTTATATCTACTGCTTGGCAGTGATTCTTTATTCATCTACAGGGTAACACTATCAAACGGGTAAAATCATACAGGCTGGTATCGACTATAATTGTAAAAGTCAGGGGAAATTATTCTCATTTTTGTACTAACAGACAGGAACATTTTTCGACACTTTTAGGATAAATGAGACCATGTTTTTTATGTATAACATATTTGTGAAACCTCCAAATATATTACTGTCAAGCCTGTGTTAAAAGCCACCTCCAAATAAAGGCCATCCTATGAATAACGGTCATTCATTTAAGTTATTAATTTATTTTGAACAAAACAATCTCTAAATAAAGGGCACCAGTCAATGAAGGCCACACTTAAAATTTGTCATTACCAAGGATGGCCTATGTTCACAGGTTTAACTAAATGTATCAAATTAGTGTTAAATGCAAACATATATATAATGTATATGAATGGAAGTGCTAGGAGGAAAACTTTAAGTTCTATAAAATAATGTTCTACTTGATACTAAGAAAATATCCTGATCACACTGATCTTCCTGGTAACATTTGTTCTATACATATTCTGTTGACTTCTAAATAAATAAAGTAGTTCCTCCCTGCTTACATTTATAACTTACAACTTTACATGACGAAAATTTTAACCTGTTGTTAAGTAGTCCAATTTACCCTGAACTTAACCTCTTCCTGAAGGTAAAGAGTACAATCCTCATCAAAGGTCACAGTCACACCTCCACATCAGATACCAGGGTCATTCTTACAAAAATATTTTTGGGGGTTAAAATTGCTACTTACTCACCCAAAACAGCCCCAACCATTTTTTTGGTCTCTTGAATAAAAAAACTTTTTCTCAATATATTTATTATTCATAGGATTTTGACAGGTATTTTGGATTCAATGTAAAAAATAAATTGTAAAAAATACTTCCCACCTACCTACCTACCTACCCGGTACTCACTCTCTCTAGGTAGATTTATCCCAAACAAACATTTTCTTATCAATGAACCAGATAAGCTAACAATGTCTCATCTCAACCTGGACCCAAGGAATACAATTAAGGAATCTTTCCAGCAAATAGAAATTTTTTCTAAAGAAGTTTAAAGATTTCAATAAAATGTCATACTGGTTAAAATAAATACTGAACTGAGGCATATAAATACTTGCCTCCATAAATCAACTTATATCAACATTCATGGTAATGCATGACAGATCGTTCCTTTTATATTGAAAATGAAAGAAAAGATTTTAAAAAGAAAACGTTACTAAATGTTTTTTACCTGATATATTACTTAGTTTTTTTTGGCTACAGTTTCATAAATTGCAAACATTATTGGTTGTATGGCATGATTCAAGGATGATTCAGACATTCCCTATTATTATATTTTCTGAATGATCAAACAAGTGTGCAGAGGCTGTACCAAAATCAAATTCTCTATAGAGGCGGATTCATGTTTTCAGGTTAGGGGGGGCATAATATTTTGGAGAGTGAGACAGTGGGGAGGAGGGGGCTGTATAATTAATTTTTATTCATGGTCAGGGACTTTTAGTCGTTGACTGGTTGAATTATAGGTTAATGACTGGTTCTTTTTTGAAGAACTTGGTAAGAATTATTAACATAGAATCAATGTACAGAACTGTACATTTAACACAGGTTCTCAGTGACTACTTTAAGTCTAAGACCACTTTAAAAAAAACAACCACTTGTATTTGCACACACACACACTCATTTAGTCATTATACCCCCCCCCCCACACCCTTTATTCTATTCTCCATAATCATAGATAACAAAACCTCAATATTAGGCCACCCATAAAATAATAATTAGAAATATTTCGGTAATGCTACTTGCTCACCAAAATGGCCTCACACCCAATTGTTTTACCTTAGCAACCTACCCACTGTATATTTTCTGGTAAGGGTTACTGAAAACAAATATTTTTTAAGGATGGGCCATCATGGCCTAGTGAACCATTACTTATTCCCAAAAGTGCTAATAATATCAATTTATACCAAACCAATACTGTAGTTTAAATTCAACAAGTCCATTAACAAGACAAAACTATTTAAATGTTCAGCCTACCTCAGTTATGAATAAGTGTTCAAGTCAATAAAATTACTTCTATTGTGCATCATTATATTGTACTACATACATTTATATCACACTATATTATTATGTGTATTTTCTTTTCTACTTTTTATGTTTAAACAGCGTACAATAGACATGTATACAAGAAACTATGTAAATCCTTTAAGCTTATACATTCAACAATGGAGTCTCACCACACAAGCATTTATAACCATGTATTAAACATGACGAGCAAAATTCTCCTCAGACATTAAGTGAGCAAAACTAAAACGGAAATTCATTATGATACAAAAACCAACAATCTGACATTCTAATAACTTTAACAGCCTACAGACAATGCTTATATGTTGGTTTTAAAGTCCAACAAACATAATTTAATTCTCATAATGAAGCGACTTCATAGAACATTTATATTGTGGCAACATTAATTCATATCAGTTTTAGATCACAGGTAATTCATAGCTACAAGCTCAGGAAATAAAACATACAGACATCTATATGTTAATGAAGTATATATTGTCTATAGCTCCTATCTAAATTCAATCTGTATGCATCTGATCACAACAAATATATCATCTATAGATAGGTTAAAGTGAAGTTCAATATTCTCATTATAAGGGATAACTAAAGGGTAACAAAAGTAAAAGCATAATGACCAAAATGCAGAACAATATCTGAATCCCAGCAATCAGGGGGGGACATCCACTTATAATGGTATAAACCTAAATACCTAGATCCTATTTATTACATATGGGATCTGTATTAATGTGAATAATTCAGGTCTCTGACACAATGACTGAAATTTGTGACAAAATAACTGAGATCTGTGACACAATAACTGAGGTCTCTGACACTATAACTGAGATCTCTGACAGAATGACTGAGATTTGTGACACATTAACTGAGATCTGTGACACTATAACTGAGGTCTGTGACACTTATAACTGAGGTCTTTAATAGAATGACTGAAATTTGTGACAAAATGACTGAGATTTGTGACACATTAACTGAGATCTGTGACACTATAACTGAGGTCTCTGACACTATAACTGAGGTCTCTGACAGAATGACTGAGATTTGTGACACATTAACTGAGATCTTGGACACTATAACTGAGGTCTCTGACACTATATCTGAGGTCTCTGACAGAATGACTGAGATTTGTGACACATTAACTGAGATCTGTGACACTATAACTGAGGTCTCTGACACTATAACTGAGGTCTCTGACAGAATGACTGAGATTTGTGACACATTAACTGAGGTCTGTGACACTATATAACTGAGGTCTTTAATAGAATGACTGAAATTTGTGACAAAATGACTGAGATTTGTGACACATTAACTGAGATCTGTGACACTATAACTGAGGTCTCTGACACTATAACTGTGGTCTCTGACAGAATGACTGAGATTTGTGACACATTAACTGAGATCTGTGACACTATAACTGAGGTCTGTGACACTATAACTGAGGTCTTTAATAGAATGACTGAAATTTGTGACAAAATGACTGAGATTTGTGACACATTAACTGAGATCTGTGACACTATAACTGAGGTGTCTGACATTATAACTGAGGTCTCTGACAGAATGACTGAGATTTGTGACACATTAACTGAGATCTGTGACACTATAACTGAGGTCTCTGACACTATATCTGAGGTCTCTGACAGAATGACTGAGATTTGTGACACATTAACTGAGATCTGTGACACTATAACTGAGGTCTCTGACACTATAACTGAGGTCTCTGACAGAATGACTGAGATTTGTGACACATTAACTGAGGTCTGTGACACTATAACTGAGGTCTCTAACAGAATGACTGAGATTTGTGACACAATAACAGAGATCTGTGACACTATAACACTAAAACTGAGATATGTGACACAATGACTGAAATCTGTGACAATACAACTGAGATCAGTGACACAATATCTGAGATCTGTGACACAATGAATGAAATCTGTAACAATATGACCGAGATCAGTGACATAATGACTGAGATCTGTTACACAATGATTGAGATCGCTGACACTATAACTCAGATTTGAAACACAATTATGTGACACTAGAACTCAGATTTTTAAACAATAATTGAGATCTGTGACATAATAACTGAGATCTCACATATAACTTCAGCAAGATCCTACTTGTACTGATTAAGCTTTGAATGTATTAAGTGAAAAAAAATCATGTAATACTCTTCACTCTCAAGCATGGCAGCAGTTATGCTTAAGCCAATAGAAAACAGTAATGAAATTAAGTTATTACAACAATACAGACTGGAGAAAGTTATCTGTTCAGACAAGGTTAATCCTTGGTTACACTAATACAACCTTTTAAGCCAATTAACTGAAGCCAGATAATATGTTTACACTTCTTATCAATTTAAATTCTCACAACAAAACAGAGGAATTGTCACAAAGTAATTATCTGTTTCAGTGACAAATTAGTCTAATCTATCAAGTCCTTAGTTGACAGATTACACTACTGTACTAACAAAATACCATAACATACGTTGTAGAATTACTAAAATCAACTAGGGATGGTTTCACTAAAAGAAGCCAATAATTATACTCAGAAAGACAGACAAATCAGGAGGTAACAGTAGTGATTTGGATGCAGGAAAAACCCTTATACCGTTAAGTGTCTTGCATAGGTTACATCAGCCCCTGTCAAATCATTATTCATAGTTCCTGAACTATTCATGAATGATGCAAGAATAGTTTTCATGAATTTTACGCAATGGGGAGCAACCAAGTAATCAGCAAGTGCATACCCAGGCTAAACTAAAGTGTTTTCAAGAATAAGTGATACATTCTAAAAGTCTCTGGTTTAACAGCCATTTCAGTAAAAATTTGATTCACTAGTTAAAAAAATACAGTGGACTCAGCTGCATACTGGCAATCATGGTCGAGTGTGTGTCTCAGGTTCCTACAGTTTCTACTGGTCACTTTACTGCCTTATCTACTGTATAACCATAATGGAAGATGAAATCAAGGGCAGCCAATTTGAAAACCTGAAGATAAGGGTCAGAGGTTATAAAATTTGAGATCAGTTTCCTTGCTCAAATGTCAGTTCCGTTTATTCAAGTATTTTGGATGTTTGTTTATTTGAGTTTTACGCCCCTTTTCAACAGTCAGAGTCATATAATATTATGAGGTGGACAGTTCACCTAAACATCGTTCCTGGGAAGAACCAGTTAGTATACGACACCATCCTCAATAAGTAACTGTCTACTTTCTCACATAAAGAGACATGGTCGGTAGCTTAGGCTCAAATCCACGACCCTCTATCAGTGAGAGGTTACAGCGGTTTGATGTCAGCGACCTTAACCACACGACAACGGAGGCGGGCCAGTCAAGTATTTTGGAAGAAATTACATCACTTTAAATTTTAGATACACATGTTCATGTTAATTTTGCAGCCACCTTGATGTCATTGTATGATTTATATTGATATTGTTATATCGTAATCAAGTAAGACACATACAAAGACAAGATACAAGATTTGAGCTTGGGGACTGACCTCAAGTTTTATAACCTCAGACCCAGAGGTCTCAGTGCACTAAATACATAACATACAGTAGCATATCAGTAAGGTCATGGCTGGGTATACATAGAGACATTGTTCAATATCATGCAAGTGTAGGACAAGGAGATTGTGAGCTGCATGGTGCTGAATGTTGTAAATATCATCATTATCAATTAAATCAACAGTAGTGTACATGTATATTTATACATAATTAACTTGATACAGTGGACAACCAGCACTCACATAGGGTAGTACACATTATTATCTATAGAACAATGTATTCATGTGTTATGTAAATAAGGAAGAGATGATTTTCAGTAAATATCAATTTATCTGATATCTAACACTTAACACAGAAACTAGATCAGTGAAATACATACTTCAACAAGTTATGACTATCTAATACATGGTGAAAGTAAGAAATACCTGAACACAATTTGTAAAGGTTTGACTTCTCAAATTACAAACCCTTACTCACTTTCTAAGAAACTTAGTTGTAATAACTTGGCAGGCTTTCAGGCAAACAGTATTATTAAAATGAAATCAAGCGTTTTCACCAAATTATGAAATACTCAACATTTTCTAAGCCTTATAAGCCCTTGACAGACAGAGGTTGTGGTCCAGTGCTTAATTTAGTAGGCTTAATTTGCCAGTTGCAGCAGGTTACAGATTTTCTTCCACATGTGAAGAAGTTGCTGGTTCCTGCAGTGGAAAGATAAATCAGTAATAGAACTCACTGGTTAGAAAACAGTCCAGGAAAACGTGTTAGGTGACTCGGCCCAGTATGTAACTCAGAATTTAAATGAACTGATGAAATTGGAGTGAATGTTGAAGTGTTTACTTTTCTCAATAAGGGGTTTGGACATTATTTTGGGCTGGGCATATTTGATAGTGTATGTTCCTTAAAGATACAGTTTTATTTGATGTTTCTCTGTTAGGTAATTGAAGTATCTATTTCGCCTGTATATAGATAATTTAATTATTATTAATACGATATAATACTTAATATCTATAAAAGTTTATCAGTCAGGTGAAAGTTCATGAGTTAATTGCCCACTAAACACTATAAATAAGAAATAATTGTCTGATAACACTTTGTTGTATATCAGTATATCATATCTTCATAATTATAAACAGACCTTCATAAATTTATACAGCTATAATTGTCTGCACTGTTGTATAAAATCTTCATCCAGTATAGTAATGGTACATGTAGTATACCCTGAATACATTATACCTCCTCATTAAAACCACCTGATTATCATGAGTACTTATTTTGGACCAGTTTCCATGGTACCTCTACATTTCAACCTGATATATGAAACCACCTCTGTATGAAGGAAACTATTGGAAGAGCATAGGGATATAAAGGCCCGGTTAATTCTCCTGTATCTTATATAATCTCGCCTCTCTCAGGGGCGTATAACACCATAACTGTCAAATGGGCCGTTAAACAACAGATATATCATAAAGGAAATCAATATGAACGTTTCAAAGGTGGTCTTAACAGCACGGTTTGACTGTATTTATTTTTTCGATGTTTGTTTCCATTATTAAGTAATGAAAACTTAAGTTATTGACCTGGAAGGAATTTAAATAGTGATGTATATAAATCATTAATACTGGATGTATTACCTTAAGCTTAAATCTGCAGAACAAATTTCAAAATTCTGTTTTTTGTCTGAGATACCATTCATGCTGACTAAAAAAACGTCTTGAATATTTTAATGAATTCTACATAATTTTCATGCAACCTTTATGAACAATAGTTCGAGTCTGAAAACTTGTCTTGTTTACTGTGTATACAGTACGGTGCTACCTTTACAAATCAACACCCTTTGGAGTAGCAAAATTATGTTGTTGTTGAGAGGTTGTTGCTCTAGAGAGGTTAAACTAATAATTAAATCATTCAGTGGGAAAAATATGCTGTTATATAAGTGAGGTTGTTGCTCAAGAGAGGGCCATTCTGGAGAGATTGTTGCTCAAGAGAGGGCCATTCTAGAGAGGTTGTTGCTCAAGAGAGGGCCATTCTAGAGAGGTTGTTGCTCAAAAGAGGGCCATTCTAGAGAGGTTGTTGCTCAAGAGAGGGACGTTCTGGAGAGGTTGTACTGTATAATGGATGTCATTCTGAGAAATAAAATTATTTTTTTGTTGTATTGTAATCGAGCCATCATGCAGCTACATGTAAGGGGATGAAGTCATTTTAGTAACTAATCTAGGTGTTTTATAGTGCAAAAAATGCTGAAATTATTGTTATTTGTATTTTATAATGATATCTTATATCGTAAATAATATTAAGGAAGTTGTCCACATCATGTTTATACTATATTACATTGTTATCACTACTTAAACTAATATATCTCATACAGACTACAGTACTTCTCATTTTTAGAAAATCAAATTACTGTATCTGATGATAAACTGTACCATCTTATGACATAAATACTTTTATCTGTATGACCTTGCGGAAATATTTAAACTATTTGTATTGGTTACTGGTAGCATTCTTCTATATGGGCGTACATCTTGTTCATGTCTCAAGCTATGGGGTATTTGGTGAAACCTAAAAAACTCAATCTGGTTTAAACTGAACAATCACTTTAAAATTAAATAAACCTGTGCCTTTTTATGTTTAAAGATAAACTAAAACCCTCTCTCAGAGATCCAGCCAGAATGTCTTAATTAATTATAAATATAGGATGCACTTGAGACATGAAATATAAATTCAAATGCCAAAAGTTCAAAACTTAAATGTGCAAAAATGCATCAGTCATGACATTAAATGTTATACTGGTATTATTTGCCTAATTCTGTTCTTTCTTACCTATAAACTGCACGGAAACGAATTAATTAATAAAATCTAAATAACTCTCAGTATTAATCATTACTAAAACTTATTTACTGTATTCATTTAGCAGTTCTAACTTTTAAAATTACCCATTCTACTAGAAACCTGTTACCTCTCTATACACATGTGGAGGAAAATCAACATTGTTGTCAGATTTTCATGGAAGGGTATGACCTGTCACAACCGGGAGTCAAATCAAGATGGCCATGCTGCAAATCTAGCACACTGGACCATGGACACAGCTTGTTCATGTTAAATCAATTGCATTCAAACATTATTTTAAACAATAACACTACAAATTTGGGTTGATTAAATATGTTATATTTATGTATATCAGGTTAATAATAACTCACCCAGCATTAATGGCTCAGGATGCTTATGATAAAGACTGTGAAACAAGTTATAAATAAAACCTATAGATATGGTATAACCCTGAATAAAACTTGGCATTTATTAAACATTAGTGAAAAAAAATTCAGATGGCCAGTGAACACTAGAGAGGTGGTGTTTGCACATATAAATTATAAGACTGAAATATAATATGCAGTAAAGTGAAGATTACAAACAGTAAAGAGTTCAAAAAGGAATGTTTGCCGATCATTTCTCTGTATGAAATCTGAAACAACTTTTACACATAACTTTAATACTAACTAAGTATATAAAAACCTACTACGTTGCTATGATCGGTCTATTATGAGATCTGAATAAATTAGCTTATACATATTTCAATAATGTGGAAAACGGAGTAACAAGGTGTTGAAGAAAATTAAAATTACAAAGCAGTACGAATAAACTACCATTAACTTTAAGTGTTACATGTCAATTTCTTTTTACTACAATACAATCATAACACCGTCAATAAACTGATTGTGTTAACACTTTAAATGACTGCATAGTCACATAAATGTTAGATATACGAATGTACATCACAGTCAATACCAGTATGTCATAAGGTTAATTGTATTATATACACAGATGGTCAGACTCTCAGATGGACAAGGATATAATATTACAATCAGTCAACCAGACAGACGTATAATTATAATTGGCCTGTATTGTTAAATTAATTATATCAGTTAACAAGAAATACTGTACTTGTAAGTCATAAGTCCCTAATTAATAAATCAATCTAGCATTACTTCTCCAGTGGCATGTTATTTTTACAGTTGAATGTATTTATGTCTATATTTTGTTTAAACTTGCAGCCCTTTCTTTAAGGTTTTGGGGAAGGGTGGCGGGCCTATTTTGGAATTTTATGTAAAAATATAGGCAAATTGGGGGAAATTACTTTGGTAAACAAGCATAGTGTAAAAAGATATTTCTGTTTGGGAATTTCTTTTCAAATTCGGGGAAAAATACATACTATTCAGATTGGGGAATGGAGCCGACCAGCCATTAGGTCTTGTAAATTAAGGCATACATTTTTCCAGACTAAATGAACTTTTAGCGGACCGAATGACTTAACCTATCTTTGATTAGTCAAATTTTGTTTGACCCTGGATCAGAAGACTTTGAGTGCTGATCAATATTCAAACAATAAGACGACTATTTCTTGTTTGGTAAATCTTGATCATCACCGGGGTTTTACTGTAATTGTAGTCAGTAAAGGACACCTTTCCTTCTGAAAATTTCTTTGAAGTCATGCAATATTTCCTAAATTTCCAATTTATTCATCGCTAAATTGGTTATGGACGAGAATTTTCCACCAAAAAAGGCTATTCCATCCCCATATCATCATAAGGGTTTTAGTGTGCCTTCCCCAAAACTTAAAGGAAACCCGTGCATTAAGAAAGAATCTTACATATAATTTATTTATTAACATTTACAAGTATATACTAAGTACAGAGACTGGAATGCTGGTCGCGTCTTCAGTCAGACACACAATACAGCATGTTAACAATTATCATTGTAACTTAAACAATCACCAATACCTTACAGCCATCTCGTGTGCATAAAACACATTTAACACGAAATCTTCTGAATCAAAGGAAACTATACAATGTAATGTTACATACATGACACGAAAAACCCTTGTAATGTGCTGTAACTTTTCAAACAAGATGTGTAGTACAAGTATTTTATACAATACAATTCTAGATCTCAATCTACCAGTATGTAAAATTCTAAAAACACTGTAAAGAAGTCTCACTCAACCAGCTCATGATGTCATGTTAAACATGTACATAATGTATAAAATAGTAGTTATCATACATTTGACCACATAGAGGGAAACAATTTTAACACTCCTTATGAGAAATCACTATGATTTATGCATTACATCATATATTTAAATACATGGTAACAAACATCCTATTAACTACAAACCACAAACGGAATACAACTTTAATGTAGAAATTTTATTTCCAATTCCACTTAGTACATACATGTATACCAACAGTACTTGTTTCAGCAGGTTGAACACCATTTTTCAATTAAATATGGCAGCCAGTTCACCTAAACTGACTGTTTTTCCTTCCACAAGGAGCCGGAAAGGAGGAGGGAAGTCGACATTTTTGTCAAAATTCATAAAAAGATATGCCCTGCCAAGACTCTGCAGATACAAACCCAGATCATCATATTACAAGTCATAGTGTAGCACACAAAACACTGGAACCAGGATACTGTCATAAATATTAACTGACATACAAACAAAAGCTAACATCAAAGGATTCATTCATTTACATACAAGGCCCCTAGGACCGGGCCAATTTTGACCCTAGGGCAATAATTTGATTTAGTTCCACAAAAGCAGAATAGATTTTCGACCAGACTACACAAACATGAATATGAATTCCGTAAGCCATTTGCTTGATATATCTGTGACAACCAATCACTACCTGATATAAGAACAATGGACACTTACGAGAAAAACCTTTAAAAAAGTTAAACAGCATTTTCCTGAGATTTTGAATCATGGTTTTGAGTGATTCTTGTGTTGAACGACTGAACAGGAAAATGTATTTAAACTATAACTTATAAGGCAGTCTATTGACCTAACTTTGTAACATTTTGCATATACTGTCATTACTTGATTTGATTTAAATTTTAATGTACAACTTCAGTGAATAATTATATACAATGTGTAAAATTAGGCACTTAATGAAATAAAAGTTTCAGTTTCATGAAATTGCTTGCTTCTATATAATATTTATTACTATTTATGATATACACGTTGTAAATAGTAAACTTATAGAATTCCACAATTTCAGAGGAACAGTTTAAGTTTTAAACAAGACATGTTTTTGAAACAAAATGTCCCCTCTGGGTGACCTTGACCTACTGACCAGAAAATGCACAGGCAAGTAAAGTGGTCATGAGGAACCAACATAATGAAGTTTGATGAATGTAGGTAGAAGTGTTTATTGTAGGCAAATTGAAAGATAGACAACACACTAACAGACAAACAGACAGGTGGCTGGCCAAAAAACAATATATCATAAGTTACATAGTAACATACTGTACAAAGCTTACAATGAATAATCACCATTAAATCATTGTATAATCTTAGTGTAAAACTTATGATTCATGAGTTACATATATAATGATATATATATATAAAACTGATAATATCATAGTAAAACGAATGTGACAGAGTGGAGAAAATAAGGTAAAAGGTACAGGTATGTATTCAACCGTAGACAGGTTTATATATATCAGAGAAAAGTATCTTTAACACATTAACTTAACCTACCAATAACATCTTAGTGTTACATAGTCACTTTACTACATATGACATGTATCTTTACACAATATTATACTGTAAAATAGTACTTACAGTTATTTAATACATATAAATATGACTGAGGAGTCAATAAGTTAACACAAAATCAGTCTCTACATATCCATCCCTTCAAAATCATAAAAATTGCATAGGATAGGCATAATATGATACATTAAATTATGTGCACATGCTTTAAACAAATATATATATATGTGCCTCAAAGTCAAAATTTAAACACAAGTATTACGAGTAGGGCCAATTTCGAGAGAGTTCACTAGTCCTTGTAGAACTACAAGCCTGGGCTTTGGGCAAGTGGGTTAGCATGAAGACTTTTAAAAGACTATTGAGCACCACAATCTTACTCTTAGCAAACTCACAACATTACAACACCAGCAACCATGATTGTAATTATGATATGACATACAAACACAATACTGTGGAATCATTAATTTTCGTTGGGGATTTTATTTTCTTGTATTTCGTGCGTCAGCTCAACCACGAAATCAAATCCCCACAAATTTCGAATTTAAATGCAGAGATAAGGCATCTCTTTTCAAAAGTCAAAATCCACAAATTTATGTCCCCACGAAATAGCCATTTTGGTAAAAAACACGAAAATTGAGCTCAATGAAAATAAATAAAAATACAGTAATCACAAGTTCTACAAGTATAACTTTACTATAAGGGATAGATGAAGACTGCATCTGACTAAAGATGGTTTCCAAAAAATGACCAAATCATATTATTTATAATTATAAGCTTATAAGAAAAGTTACCTTTTTCACTCTTCCTTTCTTCTTATAAGGACTGTTGTCAAATGTTACCTCAGCTCCAATGAACTTAATATTACAAGGTCTGATAACTGTAGGTATATAACCTTCCTGGTACTCTGTAGAACTAGGCTCTGTTATACTCGTCAAATCTAATTTTGGCACAGGCGAGTTACTGTCAAATGTTATATTCTGATTTAATTGCTCTACAGTCTTTCTAGCAGGCTTACGTTTCGGTGGTTCTTTCCGTTTCGTAGCAATCTTACTAGAATCAAACACCATTTTTGTAGCTGATTGAGGTTTCTTTTTCCTAGAAATGACAACACCAGTGTTTGATTTTGTCAATTCTGGCTGTGGCGTATTGGGTAATGGTGGAGCTTCTTTACTCGTTTTCAATTCAACTTCAGTGGCTGAACCATTTTGCATCGGAGCACTTGGTGCTTGACGCTTACGAGGACCCGGAGATGGAAATGAACTATTTGCTATATGAACTGACGATGTCTTCTGATTCTCTTGATCTGGTTGAGTTTTCTTCAATCTATTGGCAAGGAAGGATGACATACCTGATACTACTTGTTCATTATTATCATTTTCAATTTTAGGTTTAACTCGTTCAGTATCATTCACTATAGTAGGAATTTCTGGTTTAGCAAAATTTTGTTCTTTTACTTTAAAAATTCTTGGTTTACCTTTGTTTTCACTTTTATCGTTTGAAACAATGTTGGGTTTAATTTCAGTCACTCCATTTGTTGATGCTTCCGCAGTTTTTCTGGGAGGACGAATAGGAATTACTTCCACAGTTGTTTGAGTCTCATTATCATTGTCCGTTTTAACTTTAGTTTGTTCATTTACATTATCACGTACTTTAACTTGTTTTGGCACATTGTTGGTGAAAAATGGGACAGTTTCTACAGGAGATGTGGGTGTTTTAGGCGCTTCCCTTTCCTTCTTTACCATTTTACTTGAGTCAAATATATTTGTTTTTCTTGGAGAAATCTTTCCAGACTTTTTATTGGAAGGTTTTACAGCTGATTCATTAGAAACTCCTTCAAAACTGAATTCTTCACTCTTGCGTGCATTCTTATCAACTGGTATTTCCTCCACAACTACCTTCTCTTCCATAGCTAGCTTTTCATCAATAAGTCTGTCTGTGTCATGCTTCAACTCTATTACATCTTTCGGTATTGAATTTTGACGTTTAATTACTACTTGAGGTTTTGGTCGTTTAGGCTTATCCTTTGCCACAGATTTGGAATCAAAAACGTTAGACAAGGGATGAACAGGAGATAATGCTCTCTGTACACCAGGACTTAAAGGTTGATCCACGGACATCTCAAGAGATGACCTATTCTCAACTGTACGATTTTCATCCAGTTTCTGTCTTTTATCTACTGAACCTTTCTTATTAAATAAATCCAGAGATTTCTGCATTGATGTAGAATTTGTGTCAACATTCTGTTCATAGTCAACAAGAGATTTACTGTTTCTAGGCGACAAGTTTGTGTCAGTGTTGGATGAATTTCTCGGAGAAACTGATCTGTCACGATCATAACGAATGTTTACATTAGATGGATCTTCGAACACATTATCAGCATTGACTTTCATCAATGGAGACCTAGGGGAAATAACACTAGGTGAATCATTACCAGAGCTAGATTTTCTAGTAGGTGAATGGGATCGCCAAGCATTTAACGGCTTCAGAGCTTTTCCGGGCTTCTCAAATAAAGTCCGAAATTGTGACACAGTGTTAGGTTTGGGTAATTCATTTTCATCGCTAACACGGTTTTTCTCTGTAACAGGTTTCACATGCATAAAACTATCTACTTCATCAACAGCTTCAGATTTAACTTTACCCTTATCTGTCTGTATAGATACTGCAGTATCATCATTCTCTATAATAACAATATTGTCTCTACCAATCTTTTCAAGATCTGGAGCCACTTTCCAATCATGGTGTTCTTGCTTTGGAACAATAGAGTCTGAACTGGACTTACGATATAAGTTTTTATACTTAGTGTTACTATTGCTAGTAGTTGTTCCAGCAGAGGTTTTCTTAGATACCGGAGGCTTTTGACTTTGCAGATGAGACTGTTTCAGAAAGTCTATTTCTTTCTTTTTCTGGGTAATTCTTGGTTTACTGCTACCCGAACTTTCAAGTAGATCAAAGCTTCTAGGTCTTATCTGAGGTTTATAACCAGCAGGTTTTCGCATTTCTACCTTCTCAAGGTTGGATACTGAAGAGTCATCTTGGAGCCACTTACGTCCTTTATATGAGTTTTCATTGTGACTACCTAATGCTAATAAATTCTCAACACTGGCTGATTTTCTTGAAAGGGATACTTTATGTCCCTTGTTCTCAAGTTGAGCAAACTTTGAGCGTAGTTTATTAACAAAGCCAGAGTTAACATGATATTCCTGATCACCTTCATCATCACCTCTCTCACTACTTGCTGTACTGGAAGGAATTGAGCATTCATTATCTGCTGCATCTTGACGTGGTGTGTGATGAGGAAGCCCATATTGTCGTATAAAAGGATTGTTATGCACGGAGGACAAGTGTTCAGAGCTCATCTTGGAATGCCTTGGTGAATGGAAGGGGCTAAATAACTGTAACAGAAAGAAATCTGATAATCTTACATATTGATCTCAAACATTTATAGGTCAAACAAATATTGTCTCTTTGGCAAGAAATCAAACATTCAGTCGGTTAAAACGATAAGAGGAGAACATATTTGCACACATCAATTTTTTGGCTACATGTTGAATTTTCTAAGATTAACAATTAGCAAACAAAATTTTGTAAATTAGTCACCCATAGGCATAGGTACAAAAGAAACTAAATTTATGTGCTTACTGCTTAGGTTATTACAACAAAGTTTTTTTATCATTTCAATCTATTTAATTGTAAATAAAACAATATAAAATGTTTATGACTTTGTTTATATCCATATAAATTACATCTAAGGGTTAATTGTTTCAAAAGCCTGGATTGCTAATTAATTATTTTGAAATAATTCATTTTTGAAGTGTTTTCCAAATCTTGAGGAAACGTTTATGCATCTACAAATGTACATGTACTGATGACAGTTAAAGTGGAACATTAATTAAGTAATAATCTATAGATTTATACCAGGTTATATGTACCCTGATGATAAAGTGCCATTACTTAGTGATTACTTGTAAATATAGTGGGAACTCTGGATAGAGACTGCAACCAAGTAGGCAAAGGTAGTTTCTGAATCTGATTGATTAATGCAAAAAGTACACAAATTAGCCAAACCAACATTGCGCTAAATTACTAAAGTATATATTGGCTTTTTTAGAAGCTCTTTTTTCTTATTGTTTCAGCAGTTTTCTGTGTTTTTATTAATAGGCTACTGATTTCACATGCAAAATGAATGCTTCGGGATTTTGTTTAACTAGCAGACGACTCATCATCATCCGGACTATAATGGCCATGCGTGTGGTGTTAGTAATTTGTAAAGTGATAGATTGTCAACCTCCCAAGCTACATAATCCACCCAGGAGGACATTGACAATGTTATAACAAAACAGTGCAAACACTACTTTAGTCTTTATAGTCTATAAAGTGCAAAACCTGTTATAATGTGTTCTATTCCTTTCTGTGCAACTGAAAATGATTATCAGTCTGAATAATTTTGAGTAAAATTATGAAAATTGTATTACATTTACAATGTATATTTATTATGTTCGCTCTGAGTCTGATTCATTTACTTACATAATTTCTCTAACTTAGATAGCTTTAAGGGTCATGTAAGTACTAAAAATCTTTTAACATTCAGGCTAATCAGTCACTCTGATTGCATTTAATATGATTTATATGTAACAAAGTCTGCCCTGATGAACTATGCAGGCAACAGTCAACTAGACTAGAGACAACAACAAATAGCTTTTAAATTTAATACCATGACGTACATACAGCCATACCTGTGAACAAAGGCCACCCTAAGGAAAGACAAAATGTGGCCTTCATTTGGAGGTAGTTTTGTTTTCAAATAATCAATAATGTTTTTTAAAAGAATGGCCTTTAATATTTACAGGATGGCCTTCGGAGTTGACTGTTTACACAGGTTTGAGTGTGCATGTATGGTACTACTGTATGTAGATCTATGGATAATGGGATTTATTTTGAAACACAAAAGCTGCACATGTACATAGACTAAGTTAACCACGATTATGCTCTAAAAAAAGACAGGCGATTACTGAAGAAGCAAGAAGTCTTGCTAGCTGTCTTGGTTCTTGCAATGGATTTCTACGAAACGGATTCTCTTCACAAATCTTAAAATCAAAGTTCGCCACTAAACTAAAGGATTATTAAAATCTGGAAGCCATTTTTAGTTCAAATAAAATCATTCACAGTGCACTAGATAAACGAGGTACAACTGAATGCTATGTCACGATTCATAAACAGACAGCAATGACTCACTGCTTCTTCCTACTTTACAATTCTACAAATAATTTATTTTTTCGTTCGTTTCGTCATTAAATTAAGACAACATCGTTAACGCTGACTACATAATCGACAGTAAAATAAAATTCAATAAACATTTAAGTATGATGAGAAGTTATGATAGTGACAGGTGGTTAGAATAGCAAATGACTTACAAAAATACAGGAATTTAGCCGACACGGGTGTCTCCAATTTCCTCCATTACTGAATTGTGACGTCACATGTTGACAGGTGCGAGACTTGTACGATTGACATAATTTCTACTTTCGGTTTCTGGTGTCTGCATCGATCTTTATTCATCAGAGCAACGTTACGTTTTTAAAAAGGTCATTTGATTAAACTTTTAAATTTTAAAGCAGGTTTCAAGTGTGATAAAACAAACAAATGCGCAGATTGAATGAAAAGGAGGTTTTTCGTTTATTTTGGCCTATCGTGAACTAAGGTGTTGCTAATGCAAGAATCTTAACGCGTCTTAACATTATATAATTAAATATGCTGATATATATTAAATGTTCACTCTGTGTTTCTTTCTTTCTTCTCTTAATACAACGAATTTAATTTTACCTAATCAAATAATTATTTTTCTTCACTGCGGGGCGTTTAAAGATCCAACCGGAAGTATCCGAATGTTTGTTACCAAGGGAGATTTACGGAAGAGACGACGCCAAGTCTGTAACAGTATTTAACGACTTTAATGGTTGAGTATTGTGGCATTGTATAAATTATCATCTATTTAGTTATATCAGTGCTTAGTTGAGGTACCGAAGATGCTTGGTACGAAAGCAGCAACCACCATTGGACCTGAGGGATGGAGAAATTCGACATTAAAGGGGATAAAATTGTCACAAACAATCGTTCAAAAAAGTGACAAAAATTGTGATATTGGACGTTCTATGGACCCTCTGCCTCAGTTAAGAGACACTGTTGCACAACTAAGTAATGAAGAAATTCATCGTTATACACGTGAAGTTAGAGGTGTTGTCGCAAAACTTAGAGAAAGTCTTTTGGAGACCAATGAAGAAATAAAATCACTAACCAGGGGTAAAGAGCACTTAGAAAAGGCATTGGAACACACAAGGAAAGATATTCAGTTAAACAAAGACAGTCAAGAAAATCGTCTTTCAAGACCAACAAAAGAAAGGGTATGGAAATGTGTGCTGTGTTTTGAAATGATCTTTCAGTCTATTCTTTGGTATTTGTTTATTTTGATCTGGGAATTTTACTCATTGGCCATCCATGGACTTGTTTATTTTTTCAAGTGTGTTTCTGAAATAGCATATATCATATGCTTTAATGTTTAATTGACCTAAACCCTGTTTGTTTATTCTTCTGTCATATTTGAATGTGCTATCATAACTTCATTGTGCTACTATTTCCTCTTTTTTATTCAATTATCATACATAGTGTTTTATTGAGGATACATACAGATTGCATACTGTATGGTGATCAAGCTCTGAAATATGTATTTTTTATAATATTTCAATTGTTTGATAGGTAATAAAAGAAATTGTTCATGTAAACTATTGTTGTATAGGTATAAGTAAGAGATTTCATTAGAATATTTTATGTTTTTTAAATAAGTTTATTTCCAATTTTTTTAAACTATAAATTTCATTGAAGATCACTTGCTATCATAAATGTGATATATGCTTAGGTAGCCTGTTTAAGTTATAAATTTATTACTTATAATGTCATCAGAACTACATACTTCATCAGGGCCCTAGTTGCACTTTAGGGGATAGGGCCCTGGGCCCTCAGGTAGGGGAATTTCGCTTCATTTTGAGGAAAAATGGGAATTTCAGGGGATTTTTTCAACTGCCTTATATCACTGCATCAAGGACTTATATACATACATGGATTCGCAACTTCCGTATTAACCGTTTAAAGTAATCAAATCCCGCGATAATAAGACGTGAATCAACGGGAATACAAGCTATTGTTTACAAAAGCGAAAATACGAAAATATCCGTGATAATCCGAATGATAATAACAGCGAAAAATCCGTGGTATTCCGAATGTTTAATCTCGGAGACGAAAGGATTATAATAGATGTCCGCCATCTTGGAAATTTAAAATGTTCGACTGATGCCTTTTTCAATGCTTATACTTAGACTCTGTGGATTATAAATGTATCTCAATATCTTTAAGGAATTGGTTGCATCCTTTACCAATTTCCCGTGCCCAATTGCCAGTGTTTTTTAGTATAATCAAATTCGTAAACACCCAATTACAACTGTCGGACATTGCCGAGTATATAGCAATGCATTGTGGGATTGCCGAACGATATCGTTTGAGCTATTTTTAGCAGTTGCGAATCCATGTATGTATGTAAGTCCTTGACTGCATTAAACATTTTAAAGCTTAAGATGGTTGTATTTAAATATATTACATTACATTAATATATACAATTAATCAAAGGGTAATAACTTAATATCGACCATTAAAGCAAAAAAGTCTAATTTCGGCCCAAAAAATCAAATGAGTGCCCTGTTCATACACTGGAAATGTCAACTGAACACTTGCCCCATGTAGTCATGAATAAAAACTGAGTGCCTTATGACAATTTCCAGTTATGATATCCAACATCATAAATTGTGTATCTTCTTTAAAGATATACTACCTAAAGAAAGTTTATAAGTCTAAAAATTCCCAAATTTTGTGTTTCAAGATAAAATTTTCCCATACCAAAGGGACCAAAACCAAAAGGGCTGAACTATACTTAAAATAAGAAAGTCAACACTATTGAAATGCTTACAGATTTGCATCATCTATACAATAGCATATTTATTGTAGAATAAGTTAGAAAGTGTAAATTAATCCAACAATTTGCTTCAGCCATTTCAAGGAAGAAGTTCCCTTCTTTTATTTACATTGTATTGTCAAATCACAAACAGAAACCACTTGTAATTGTTCATTTAATAATTGAATTAAAAATCATTTGATTCAGTATTGGTTTGAAATTTAACATTTCATGCATCGTCATTCTTGTTCTTATTATGATGACAGGTACACATAAGCCTGAATTGATGGCTCATATTATATTCTGCAGTATATTATTGAATCCAGCAACATGATTAATTGTCAGCTAAAACTAAAAGGCTTTAAGGTCTCTTCCCTTCTTGTGTTCTGTACTGATGTCTATTGTATAAAATATTGAATGAGAGTACATGTTTCTGGCATAGAAAACATATGATAATACTTTTTCAAACAAAATTATGTAAGTGTTACATACATGTATATTTGATGTTAATTATTCATGTACTCAATATGTGTCGTAAATAAAATAATCCATTGTCATGCAATAAAACTTCATTCTTATAATATTATTAAGTGCTCATATATCTGTAATGATGAAAGTATTTGGTTACCAATCAATTGGTTCCTATTTACATGTATTGGTAAATAATTGATGAAGACAATATTTATGTCCATGTAACAGATGTTCATTGTTTACTTAATAATTGATCAACCTAACAACAGTATGAGTATTTAAACAATGAATTAGACAACAGTTTTTGAACATGTTTATTATATCATAATAAGCTGATCTATTTCTGTTCCTATTGAAGTATTCTAAATGTTAAATTCATATTTTTGAGTATACAAAATGTCCATGTATATATTCCTTTCTTTTATTTCATAATCAATACCGGTAGTTAATGACATTGAATTTTAAAAAATTATTTGTCTGTCATTTGTTTTGTACTGTGTAAACAGACCACAAGCAGAATGGGCGGGCTCATTTTAGAATTTGTCTAAAAACAGGATGGCGGAGAGAATAAGAATCAACCCCTTTTAATTGCAATAACAGTCGAAAAATAAAATAATGAATTGTCTGCTAGGTGACACATTGTAAGCCAGTTCAAACGCCTATTTATCAAAAAGTTCTATTTACTTTAGTTGAAACTATTCTAAAGCCTATTGTTAAATGTGTGAAATATTTCAGTTACCAGTTTATTGTGCTGTAAATTCAACTGAATTATAAATAAAAAATTTGAATTGTTTACAATTTATTGAGAAAATGGAGAAAGTTATTACATTTTTGTATTTTCATCCTTTGTTCAATGCAATAAATTCTTCATTGAATAAAATATTCACCAGGTGGGATAGTTATAAAGCTAGCTGTTGTGTACACAATCAAACCTGTAAAATATGGCCTTGAAATTGTGTGCCAAAAATGAAAATGCACGAATAACATTTTCTTCATTTCTAGAACTAACATGATATAACACTAAACAATTAAGTTCCATTTCAACATGATGATTTTTAATTACAGGAACATGATGGTGCCGATGATTTGTTGAATGCAGAAAGAAGTCATCTTCTTAACTGTAAAAAAGCATTGGAAGCTCAACTTAAATCAGTTCAGCAACAATTACATGTAAGTGTATTTTATTTTTTATTAAATGTATATTTGTATGACACTATATAGCAAAACTCTGGCCTGTCTGTTTTTACAGTGACCCTCTTCCGTGATCGAATGGTTAAGGTCGCTGACTTCAAACTACTGTAATCTCTCACTGATCGAGGGTCACGGGTTTGAGCCCAACTACTGACCATGCCTCTACTGTCCACCTCATAATGACTCAACAGTTGAAAAGGGGCATTAAACTCAATGAAACAAACAAACTGTTTTATATCATTACATAATTACATTTGTATATTTTTACTTGTATTTAGGGTTTCTTCAATTATCTGCAATAAGATAATTATTATTAATTTTTTCCTAGCTTTGAAATATCTTTGATATAAATGTATATCTAATTTGTCCTATGAATTACATAAATATTAGAGTATAGTATTAAATAATATCAAAATAATGAATTATAGTTTTTGAAGACAAAATTATGTGTTTCTTATAGTTTCTAGTATTTCCACTTAGTAGAAAGATTGTGCTTTTTTGTATTTACAAATCAACACACATTTTTGATTACTGAATGAATACAAGCCAACATATAATACATTGATTTTGGGATACATTGATATCAAAATATTTTTCTATGATGTGCATTACAACTATTGTGTGAAACATTAGAACATATTGGTTGTTATGTATTGACGGATTATGAAATCAATGCTATCAAACAGTTTACCTATTGATCCATGTACAGTACTTACTGTACAGCATGGTAGATATATATATCACATGTTAACAGTAAAGCCTTAATCTCGTCAGATTTATATTTATCTCACTGGTACATTGAGCTTAACTTTACAATCTTGTTGAATTAAACATGCCTAATTGTAACAAATCTCTTTGTTCTCGTGATGATTTAAATAAACAATTCATAGTTACCATAATAAAACCTGAGAATAATATAATACTCTGGCCTGCTGATAACATGCAGAATTGATATCTTTATTTATTCTACATGCAGGAATTAATAATTGACAGTATGTTTTGACTACTAAAATAGTGTTATAGTTCTTTTTTATCATGAATCATACATTATGATAGTCATGTCATGTTTATTTATTATAAAAATTATATAATTGACATTATATGTTTTGTACAATTTAGACCATGCAAATAAAAATCATTTTAAAGAATTTACTGTAGACAATTTTTAATTTGTATTTTAATTATTTTTTCAAATAAATTCTATAACCAAGAAATATGAGATTAGTTTTCAACACATTAAGGGAGAATTTATAAAACATTATTTCAGGCTTTTCCCATCTCTGAAAATAACACAAATTATTGGCTATCATGAAAAGAAAGTTATACAAAATCTTTTACCTTTATGAGTGTGAAACCAACAACTGGCTTTCTTGAATAATTAATAGACACTTAGGTCAAGGGAATTTACAACATTGTTTCATTTTTATCTTTTGAAACCTAAAAAAAATATAAAAAAAGATTTCAAACCTAGTGCATATAATGTGTGATAAAGGGTTATAAACAGAATATAAATTCATGCTAAATATAAATTTAAGTTTATGCACCTGTCTTGGAAAAAAAAGTTAATGCCTGATTGATATTCTAAATGCTCACTGATTCAACTGATTTATTGTACAGTAATAAATTCACTAGATTATCTATCATACTCACTGGAAAATGATTTGTTATTCCAGGTGTTAGACCAAGCAAGAAAGAGATTGTTCAATGTTCTCCAGGAGCGCTCTCGTGTCCTTGACCTTTTGTGTCACGCTCTTTCATCAATTGCAAACAGTGCAAAACATAGCGCACATGGAGCTAGAAGTCGTTCCTCTCTTGATGGACGTCTGTCCCGTTTTGGACCTACCGTTACAGATCCTCTTGGTTCATACACCCCCGAGACTGATCAGGCTCTCGCTGATGCACATGATGCTCGTGCAAGGTCGGCTTATCTCCGTAAAGAATTGAAGGAGTCCATTGAACGTACAGATAAATTAACTAAAGCTGCCCATAAGTCTGTTAATGATGGAATGACACAGAAATATTCTGAGACTGTAACCTTAAAGGTAAGATTATCTTGTTAACTTATTGCTAATGCATGGTATATCATTGGATTTCTTTCATTTTACGTTATTGAGAAGTAGAATTTTGGATGAGACACGTGCACAAGTAACAAGCCTTTAAGATGTACGTCTTAATTAAGTTACTGATCTATCAAGGAGTGGTGTGTGACTGACAAGTGATAATGCTATGGACTACTAATGAAAGTTCATGGGTATGATTCTCGGCTCCGCCTTTCAAATTCCTCAGATAATTTTTCAGTGTCCTCATCCCAACTGCCGAGCCAAGTACTATGACTAGAAAATCATAGGAAAAAAGCTAAGGCATGTTTTGGTGCTTTATACCAGGCATGATAAAGAACCAGTTTAAACTAATTGAAAAGAACAGCAATATAAATATAAGTTCTCCTGTATTTTATCTCTCTTGGCCCCGTAGCTGTCGAATGAGCTGTTAATAACAGATATATATATAAATTAACTTACATCTAGGACGAGAGAAAACTGACAGAGATAAGTCATTGATCATTTAATCTTTAAATAGTCTATACACTGCATTGAAATACAGTGGGTGAACTGTGGGGGAAAATCTTTTATTTTTTATCAACAATTTGAGTTTTACCAGAGTAACAGAATGAATGTCTTTAAATAAAAACTTGATTGTTTCAGCAACATTTGACTGTAGGATTAGGAGAGAATAGACACGCTATACAAAGAGCGCAGAGATGGTATGATGCCACAGAACGTGCTAGAGGATATAGTATGGTACGTTATTTCATTAAATATCACTAAGTTCTAATATAAATATCTTTGTATATGTACATAATTATTTATATATACTTAAAACATAATAAAAACCGGTAGAGTTATTTTGTAGCTTTTCAAGCACAAAATTCAGATTTGACAATCCTTGTAATTTATTTCTTCTGTTGCTGCACTTTAATGTTCATATTCAAACCATACTGAGCTATAATAACACTCATGAACAAAGGCCGCTTGTTGAACAAAAGGTCATTCTTAAACATACATTTCTAATATCACATTTACAAATGGACCAAGACTAACTGTTTTTGTTATATATTTGTTCTAAGATAATTAATGTTATTTCACCCTAGGGAAGACCTTTGCTCATAGATTTAACCCATTATGTACAAACTAAATTTAATATTGTTCATTATGATAATAGTCCCTTTTGCATGCTAGAATTATAGCCAATACAACTATGGCATAAAATCAGTATTATTTATATCACCATTTCTGTAGCTACCATACAATGGCCATCTTTATGCTACTATAACTGACACAACTTGTGTATTGTATAATTAAATGTTACATAAAGGGGTTGCCTACATGTACCTCATTGAAGCAAACTTACAAAATGTTAATTGGAAATAAATCAAGGTCTGAAGATAGCCATGATGTAAATAAGGTATATTACTGAATAATTCAAGCATTACATGTTCAAGTTTTTATTAAAAAATCCACAGCAATGAAGTAGGTCTGAATACTGGGTACATTCAGGACGAGATATTGTTTACCATAGGTGGATTTTTATTTGTTGTTTTACATGTACAATTCATGCTTATTGAAGTTATTGTTGTATGTTCCTTCTTGTGTTATATTTTTTCAATTTATCATAATAAGTTGTATTTGACTTGACATCTTTTTTTAACATTTTGTTCCGGGTCAGCTCAAAATTTCATTTTTCACATTAGATACATTCATAATTTATATTCATGTATTTACTAATCGCCCCTTCTGACTATCTTTTCAAAAACTGTTTAATAGGGCTCCCATATTGGAGTAAATTATGCAAATTTCTACTTTTATATTGTGGTAGGATAATTGTCAGAAATACTTGTTTTACTCTGATTATTTAGTTTTGTAGTTATTCTCATATCTTATTTCAGTTATTCAATTTATTAATACTTGATTGATTTAGAATACTTACTGTTTAAAAAATGAAAACAATTTGAATACATTGAATAATTTTTAAGTGATGTATATAATATTCTAGAGTAGTCCTTGAAAAAATCGTTTATATCATGATGTCATTAAAAAAAATAGACAAATAAGCTGCGCTTGGCTAGGACACTGTAAGGTCTATAATACTGTTTAAATTAAGTTGTATTTGTTATCAGGGACCTGTGATGAGCGCTGATCTTACAACACGTGAGAGACTTGATCGACCAATGGTTCGAGTGTTCCAGAGACATCCTGGTACTCAATTACCTGAAGCTCAACAAATAATTGAGGTAAATACAGATTAACTGTTAACTTTTTTTGCTATTATTATATTTATCTGTTCCAACTTCACTTACTTATTTAACTCTTCATCCATCCTGTAACTTTTCCACTCTGAAATATACTGGTACAAAATGTAGTATAAAAAAGACAGCTTCACTTCTAAGATTGTATTCTTGTTTGTTTAATTTTGTTTAATTCTGTTCATTCTCTGAAATACAAAGTAAACAAGATGCCTGACTTAGAGAAATATCAGATAAAAAAATAATATACAATCATGAAGACTGAAATCAAGACTATGTATACAAATACTTGTGATAAATGACAATTACTGAATAATTATTACTAAAAGTACACATTCACCAACATTGTTTTATCTCAACCAAGGTTTATCCAAAGAAACAATAAACAAGATCAATTATAACAAAACATTATAGGTAGAAGAATTACAAGAAGCATATTGGTTTATATGTTTTTTGTATGAAGTTGCTTTTTTCATAAAGGATATTGACTGTATATTTTATTCAATCCTCCATTAAGGAGAGTATAAAATATTTATATGATATGAGTAATACACATTATAATGACAATCATGAGTATTTGACAAATGAATAAATTCATGTATATAGTTCACAAGCACATGGTAATATCATACCCTACATCAATTAAATAGAATCGACCCTAAATGTTAACGAATTCACCATAAATCTGAGCACTATACAACAACATTGAACTTCAAATAGCCACACAACAACTTATCTAGGCAATGCCTTCATGATTTACTTACCTGTCAACTATTAATAGATTCAGTCATCACCATTAGCCAATCAAATGGCCAGGATTAGCCAAATTAGTAATAGACACTACACTATATACTCGCAAACAGCTATAATAAACTAATACTCATAAGTATAATTCGTCTAGAAAAATGAATAAGAAAGAACCTTGTTATGTGACAACATGAGCTCTAACTATAAATCTGTATTTGAATTTTACAGGGTGGTGATGGTTTACTTCAGTCATTGACTGCTACAAGCAGAAATATTGGTATGTTACGTCTAGCAAATCTACGTTTAGATGACGATATTCGTAGTAAGAGTGCCGCATCTTCTATAGACGGTAGCATTATTCGTTTGAGAAGACGCAAGTCAGATCATCGTTGGACGCTCGGAGCTGCGTTTTAGGAATCTTACATGAACAATTGATTTGTTAAACCTCTTTTACAAGAAATGTATTATATATGTTACACTTGCACCTGATCAAATCAAAACTGATTGTCGTTGTTTTTGTTTTTTGTGTATATCCGCACGCTTAATATTTCAAACGGTTTCGCAATTCATGAAAAAATGATGCAAGTTGGAGATAGCATTGTCATTCTGTTTATTTGTCAACACATTCATTCTAAAATCTGTGTCTTGCAAATATCTTGCACTTAATGCTCATTGTTTACACAGAAGTTCTAACAGTATCCTGTGATATCAGTCCTCTAATATGTTCTACTTCTCTTCAAACACTTATATGATTCTACTCAGTTTATTTGTAGATAGTTTTATACAATTGTAAGATGAAAACATCATTTCAGAACATTTCCACTATGTAAATTATACATTATTTAGAAGTTAGTATATCAGCTCTTGTTGTAAAAATTATAGTCTTGTAATGTTACCATATCATAAGTGTTGATGGGCTAGGTATTTCTGAGTTAGAGGGTTGGCCCTTTACCATTAAAAATTCTAGAACAGTGGAGTGTAGAATTTATGTGATTTTAATATAGAAACTGTGATAACATGTTGTTAAATACATACAGTATGACTGGTAGCATTGTTTATGGACATCATCATGAGTATATATATAGTTACAATTGTTGTAATTGTTTTTTTCTGCATTCTTAAATTTTCACATTTCAAGTTGTTTCACATTTTCAATTTTAAAAAGAACTAAACCTCATTTTTAATAATGACATACTGACTTATACATGAATAGAAACTTTTACTTAAGTTAACTTAAAATGTCAAAAATCAAAATATGAAAAAAAGATTTTTCGAAACTAAGAGTCATTGGAAGTAATTTGTCATGTGTATAACACAGAATGTATGTAAGTGTTGTGTTTATATTATGATACAGTATCATCTTGAATATTGCTTTATAAATCTTGCTTTCATGACTTACATGTACAGTATTTTCAAGTAGAAACAATATTGATAATCGGCATTGCTTAATAAGTCATAGAACTGTATGATTTGGAATATATCTCAGAAATATTATATCAAACTGAAGCAGTATGTGCATGTATGTTATATAAGATTTTATTATCCTTACTGTTAAGGTTTATTGTGTATGACCAAGAAGTTTACATACATAGACTGATATAAGTATTATGATTTGTGATATTCCAATACATTTAAACTAGTCATGTATAATATTGCACTGTAGAAAAAATATAACAAAATATCTATGTATTGTACATAGCTGTATTTGAACCTGTACCTCATGTACATCAAATTCTTTAGTCACTGTGATAATTCTTGTCTGTAAATTTAGAATTCTTTTCACTTTGTTTTTCTTTCGCATTTCGAGCAAAGGCTCAAAGTTTTATTACGGACAAGGAAAGAATTTGTAAGACCTGTATAGCTTGAATACATAGACTTATATTGACAGTATTAACTTTTTAACCAAATCAAACTTGTATTAATCTATACTATTAAAATGTGTACATAATACGTTTTGTTAGCAAACACAACCATTATAGATAAAACTATACATATTAGTATTAATACCATAATTGTATTTCACCGCACAAAGTATTATAAGTATTCATTGTCATTTTTTATACATGTTTTGTTTGCCAATATCATTGTTATCTGTTCAAATTGTTCCACATTAAATACATGATTTGTACTTTACACAGTATTATTCTTTTACAAATATCTTATATTTACATTGTATTATTGTTATGACTGTAAGTTAAGTTGGAATAAAACATTTTTTGTTGACCCATACAAGTATGATGGAAGATTTATCAATTGGAAAGAAATTTCAATTTAACCCACATTGAGCAGTCAGTACTTAAAAGACTTGGTTGATTATTTGTATGTTTGAATGTTGTGAGGAGGTGAATAAGCCAATTCAAACCATTCAACCTTCACCTATAGAAACAGTCAAAACTGGTCATTTGTCTTAAGCAGTCCGTTTTTTCTAGAGTTGCTTCCCTTGATTAACTGCTCAATGAAAATGAGTGTTGACATTCAAAGATTTTATCCTTATTTTTATGAGTATGAACACTTGTTTGTCTGTGTAATTGCTTGCATGTCTTATCTTTAGTTAACTGTTGTCAACATTTGTTTATTTTTATATTGATTGGTGATTTTTATGGGTCAAAGTTTAGCATTTGCAGTGTTTATATATATTTTGTTGTTTGCTTATACAGTTATCTTGTTATATTTTTTATTGTACTCCAAATATTTCTACAAGTCTGTGATAAAGTAATATTTAATAAAACTTGGACACAAGGGATGAAACTCAAAAATTATTTAAATTTTTGACTGAGTTGTTCCCCTTTGTACAAGAAGTTGGACCTTAAATAACAAAGATAGATAATTGCTCACATCAGCCTTTTTAGTAAGTTTATTATTAGATTGTTACATTGTATTTTATAGGAGTCACGTTTTATCATGTGTATGAAAAGGTTGAACTTTGATTGTACTTGCTTCAAGTGTCATTCATTTTAGAATGTTAGAATTATTCATAGTTCATGGTACATTTAAAGACGTCTCTGAAAATATTGCGACTTAATGTTATTATTGGTGATGGTTAATCTAAGGAAAGAATTGATATGTTCATATTTTCATTGCGCTTGCTTTCTTCTGTTCAATTCACCTGTCATCAAATTGAAAATACAATTAACCATGTTTCCCAGCAACAAAGTATTTCTTTTCAATATTAGCTTCTCTTTGGATTTAGATGAATAGCATATAATCAATACTCCTGTTATCTTAGGTAGTAAACAGACGTAGGTGGGTGGGGTATATTGTAATATTTTCAAAATCAAACAATTTCTCATTCGAAACTGTTATTTTCTGTTGTTAATTCATTTTTTATGTTGATCATACCTGTTGCTAAGAAATCCTGATTCTATACATTATGCTATGCTGTATTTGTATATGACACATTCAGGGTGTACATCTTTTTGTTAACTTACTGCCCTGTAATTACAACCCATTATGAGTGCTTAATAAAAACAACAAAACAATTCAGTATCTTGTTTTTATTAGAAAAACAGTCTGCTTAGTTCACTAGGCCTTTTCTGATGCATGTTTTATCACAGCACATGAAAGCTCTTCTTTAGGAGATATGAAATGCACACTTGCTCCTCTCTGGTAGTACAGACAGTATCAATGGGAAGTAGTTCACAGGTAAAGCATAAGGTCTACAGTCAGATTTAAACCCTAGGTACAGTACACATATTCTTTGAAACTGGTTGAAGCTATTGAGTCTAGAATTATTACACTCCACTACTGTTGCCTTTAGGTTGTGTTTGTGCCAGTTTCTGGGGTTATCTATGGACTACTAACGAAAGATCATGGGTTCAATTCTCTGCACCCCCTTTCAAATTTCTCAGGGACACTTTTCCAGTGTCAATCCCAACTACTGAGCCAAGTACTATATCTGGATAATAATACGAAAAAGGGTGAGGCATGCATCGGTGCTTAACACCTTGCATGATAAAGAATCAGGAAAAATATTCTAAGAGAAGGGATATAGATGCCCAGTTCTCCTGTACCTGTACTCTCCACTCTGAAATAACCAGAGCTGTTGAATGGGCCATTAGTCAGCAAATAAAAGTGGCAGTTTCTTGTGGTCATTATTTAAAGGTTTATAGTACTGATACAAAATCCAGGAATGTTGAAAACAGGCGTAAAAAACTGAACAATCTATTAACTCTATTATACAGAAAGGTATTTCAATTTATTCCATAAAATGTTTGAATGACTACAACAGTGTGGCTATCAAGTCATGAAGGTAAGTTACAGGTCTGAAATGTAACATGTACAGTGCAACCTTTCTAAAGCAGCACACTTTGGGAGTAGCAAAATTATGTTGTTGAGAGGTTGTTGTTCTAGAGAGGTTAAATTCATAGTTAAATCATGCAGTGGGAACAAATCATACCGTTCTTCAAGGGAGGTAGTTTCTCTAAACAAGAGGGCCATGATGGCCCTATAAAATTTAATGCTCACCAGGAGAAAAGGTCATTTGGAGATTAACATTGTTGAAGTTTTCTATACGAGTCCAAGTAAGATCAAGTGACCCATCTGGGCCGTTTTTTAATAAAATAGAGGTCTATTAGACAAAGCTAGATACCAAATATCTTAGCTCTAGGCCTTGTGGTTTCGGAGAAGAAGATTTTTTAAATTTTACTATATAAGTCTATATGAATCAAGTGACCCCAGGGGCGGGGCCAATTTTGACCCTAGGGCAATAATTTGAACAAACTTGGTAGAGGTCCACTAGACAATGCTACGTACCAAATATCTTAGCTCTAGTCCTTGTGGTTTCGGAGAAGAAGATTTTTTAAGTTTTTTCTATTTGTTGCCATAGCAACCAGAGTTTTTAATGAAATTTAATTTTTGAACTTTGAAAGGGGACCACCCAAGGATCATTCCAGCAAAGTTTGGTTGCAATCGGCATAGCAGTGTAGGAGGAGATGTTGTTTTAAGTAAACATGGACGCCACGTAACGACGCACGATGGACGCAGGGCAATCACAAAAGCTCACCTTGAGCACATTCGTGCTCTGGTGAGCTAAAAATGAGTTAAAATTGTCTCATGCTGTACAGAATCTAGAGTATGAAGGCTGCTGATGTTGCAATTATTGGTGGAATATAACAACCAACAAGAGTGCCAGGTAACAAAATACATCCATTAAAATGTTTGGGATACTATGAGTTTAAATAAGCAACATTTGTCAAAAATGTTTGCTGAAGATTGGTTGATAATTGGTCAACTTAGAGGGCAGGCACTGAATATTTAGTCAATTTTCAATGTATCAAGGGGCATAACTCAGAAGTACCTGGGGGTGATAGGGCAGGTTATCGAAATTGGACAGATATCCCATGCCCATAAATATTTCAACCAAGTCTGGTGAACATCGATTGATGACTGGTCGACTTAGAGAGCAGACACTGAATATTCAGTCAATTTTTAATGTATCAAGGGGCATAACTCAAAAATGCCAGGGGCGATTGTGCCGGTTATCAAACATGAACAAGATCTAAAGCCAATAAACATTTTCACAAAGTTTGGTGAGGATCTGAGTTAAAATAAGAGAGTGGACACCATTGTGAAAGCCTCCCGCCAACCACGGGTGTTCCCATAATACAACCTGTTTTTCAAACGCGCATAATGATATTGTAACAGATCATTTATCTAGTATGTGCAAGTCTAGTATGTACAAGTAACATAAAAGCCTCAGGCAAAGTAGATTTAAATTGTTTTGTTATAAACCTTACTATATAATTCAATCAGAAATACCATCAACATTTACTGTGGATTCATTAATTTTCGTGTGGGATTTAATTTCATCAGTCGGCTCATCCACAAAATCAAATCCTTATGAACTTAAATGAAAACGTGAGGCATTTCTTTTCAAAAATCAAAATCCACAAATATATGTCCCCACAAAATAGCCATTTTTGTAAACATCACGAACATTGAGCCCAATGAAATTAAATGAATTATACAGTATGTAAAATAAGGTAATGATACTGTTTCATTGAATTCTTTGCTTTTTATGTTTTGTTAGTAACACAATACTCAACAATTCACAGTAAAAACACAGGATATGTCCCATCCTTGAATTACCCTTATCACGTTGTTGGTTGTTTTCACAAGAAAATGTTAAAAGAAATATTTTTATGCCCCAGTACTGACATAATTATGTCATTTTATACCAAACTTTAACCTTGCTTATAAAATCAAAACACTTGCAATCACCAGACTTTCATCAACATAAATTTTGTTATATCAGCCTGGGTCATTTTTGGCAACTCTTCAGTTTCGATGGTGATGACCCCAGACATACAGGATGACAAAAATACTATTTCTATAAACATATAAAAAAAAGAAGAGGGCCAACATGACCCTTTATCGCTCACCTGAGAACAAAGGCACTACAATTAATGACCAGGTAATATTGTTTCCATCTCGTATAACCCATTTTTAAGTAGATTTTGAGATAAAAACCAACAATGAAGGTATAATACTGTTAAACAAGCTAAAACATGGCAAATTTTCTAATCCAAGGGCCCATAACTCTTGAAGTTGTGGTCCGATTCCACCTATAACTTAACTTGTACAAGACTGCAAGGTCATACACATTTATTGTAAATATGAATAAATGAAGGCGCTAGAGTGTAAACAAGCTAAAATATAGCAAATTTTCAAAGTCAAGGACCTATAATTCTTAAAGTTCTGGTCCGATTCCACTCATAATCGAACTTGTCCAAGATCTGTTGGTTATACACATTTACTGAAAATATTAATAGAATTGGTGAATAAATTAATGCGCTAGAGTGTAAAAAACTCAAAAATAGCAAATTTTCAAAGTCAAGGGCCCATTACTCTTGAAGTTCTGGTCCGATTCCACCCATAATAGAAGTTGTCCAAGATCTGTTGGTTATACACATTTACTAAAAATATTATTGGGATTGGTGAATAAATGAAGTCACTTGAGTGTAAACAAGCTAAATATAGCAAATTTTCTAAGTCAAGGGCCCATAATCGAACTTAGCAGAGACATTGTGGGCATATACATTGTGACTAAGTTTGATGACGATTGGTTAAGAGCTGTGGATGCTAGAGTGTAAACAAACTAATTGTGGACAGACGCCGGACATTCATCGATCCTAAAAGCTCACCTGATGATTCAGGTGAGCTAAAAATAATGTCAATTATTATATGATCTATAAATGAACACATTTTGATTGGCTTAAAGCCTGATCCATCATCTAACATAAATGTCATATTCAATGATGAAGCTTGATATTTAATGGATATTTCAGAATTTCCAATTCTAAAAATAGAACCAGGTCAATATTCATCACACAAAAGATAGACGCATTAAAACAAACAATTTTGACAAAGTTTGGTGAAGATCCAATTATAACTGTGAAATTTACAGTGTTAACATGGTTTTTCATAAGATTTGACCTAGTTTTTGACCGGAAATGACCCATTATCAAACTTGACCTACATATTATTGAAATAAACATTCTCACAAAGTTTCATGAGGATCCAATCAAAACAGTGATTTCTAAAGTGTTCGCAAGGTTTTCCCTTATTTGGCCATGGTGACCTAGTTTTTCACCCAAAATGGCCCAATATCGAACTCGTCCAAGATTCGCAATATTAACATTCTAACCCAGTTTTGCTAAAATTGAGCTAAAAATGTGGCCCCTAGTGTGTTCACAAGGTAAAGTTTGACGACGCACGGCGCCAGACAGAGACTGATCCTAAAAGCTCATCCAGTCACTTTGTGACATGTGAGCTAAAAATACATAAACAAATGTAAACATGTGTTGTTGTCATTTGAACTGTATTGTAAATATAAACATATCAGATATACTTAATACTCATGTAGCCCTCATGGTTCTACTGATCAAGAGATCGTGAGTTTGAATCCCTGGCAAGGCTCACACTGTGCGTGACAAATTTGACTGTTAATGTTAAATTGTCTCCACCTCTGAATTATGTGGAGTAGCTTGTGACTTAGAATGTGGTAGTACTGGTAAAGGCCTAAATGAAATACAGGGAAGCTGATTATGATAACATCCCGCCATGATATGACTGAAATAATGTTGAAAATGGCGTTAAATCCAATGAAATAAATAAGATGTTAATATATAGAGGAGAAGATGACAATTCAATGTTCATATTCATTTATTATTTCATATGTTTTATACATCACACATGCTACACAACATAGAATTGAAAATGTAAGAATAATAATTTATAACAATAAAATTGTATTGCAACTAAAATAACAGACTGTGTTACAAATTCTTTAAGTGAAATAATCAAGCTTTAGAGCAATTAACTGACTGAGAAACAGTCAACATAAAAGAATATCTGACTTTGTAGTGAAAGAATGGTACTAGTCTGATACCAAAGCAATTATTATTCAGGGTTAAAAACTCTACATTTTGTACACATTCTTGTTATAAGCAAGGAATTTAGTGACTTAAACCAAGACATGATTTTGCATCAAAGGACACATTCTTTGACCATGAACACAAAATCACCAAATTTAAATGCAACTTACTACAATTCAAAGCATTTAAGTCATTAAGAAACTTCGATATTGTGTCAATTCTTGAAAATACAAACCACCTTTTAATAAATTATGAAAAGTCTCTAAATATTGTCAATAAATAAAAATATCACCGTAAAAACTCAAAGTAACTGATATCTCCTTTCTAGACAATAATGCTTCAGCATTAATAACTGTATACAATATTAAATGAATCAATATAACACAAGGTTTTAGTTAATATTAAGCATTACCAGACATAATACAATATCGTTGCAGGTAAATGAATTCTGGTTAAATGATTTGTTTTCAATATTTCTCTTTATTTTTCAATGTGGAATGTGAGAAAATTACAAAACTTAAAATGATGACAATGAAGAAAGCCAAGTTGATCAATAATGTGTATACAACATCAAATATGGTATCACTAGAAAGCTAGACAGTGACTTGGAATACAGTTACATATATTATTCATAGAATTCACTAAATAAGGGGGGAACAGATGAACTTATTGATGGCAAAGTCTCAACAGAGGGGTGGAAGTACACCAGAATTCAAAATTAAAGGACTAAAAAAGTCACCATCAGATTCATAAGAAGCAACTTAAGAGTTAAAATCAAACAACCTGACAGATAGCTAATTGATTTCAGCAATTACAGCTATTTTTAAATCATTCGCAAATGTGGTTCAATCAGGAATCTGAAAATAAGAATCAATAAAATTTCAATTCTTCAATTTTACCACCACTGAAACAAGTGTACATAGAAAATAGTACATACAAAGTTGGTTGTCCAAATTTAACTTATCGATTTTTCTCTGGATTATTTGGCAAGTTTTCAAGCTTTATCAGAAGAGAGAGATCCCCAAGTACTTATTACTCACACAACAGTTCAATAAACTGAGTTTCAACATAGGAAAAGAATCATTCCGTCCAGTTTAATGGTTGTGTAAATGATATCTAGTTCAGAAGAAAATATGAAAATAACCCAGAAAGTACTGTTTAATTTGACAAACATAAAAATTATCTTAGTTAAAACTTTATATGAATAGATGATGAATAATTGTAATACATATTTATCCATGTTAGAAAAAAACAAATTTTCACTCAAATAACTCCCAACAACTTGTGGTTACTCAGCTTTCTACACAACAAGACTAAAATATCAACAATAATTTCTTTACTTGCAACCATTAAACAAAATTCTTTCATCCTCAAAAATGCACGACACAGAAAACCAATGAACAATTACTTGTACAGGTATTTCACTGAAACTAAATGATGAAGTTACTCAGACAGTATGTTATGTTCACTGCTCTGTGCAGGTAGTGTCTTTCATTAAGAATTAACAGGATTTACATACTAGAAATTCTTCACATTGAAATGAAATAAATACACTTCAGTATTAGTATAATGTGTTCATTGGGAATGCATCTAAATAACTTTCTCTGACGGATTTCTGACATACAAAACTGACAGGAACAAATCAGATTTTAATAAACAACACTTGATTTATAACTATATAACCGACAAACCTGTGCCAGAGGTTATAAACCTTGAGTACAGTTTCTCAAAGTATTACGGTTGAAAAATAGAGTTGATTATGTTTAAATACATATTCAGATCAGTAATTATGTGTAACAAATGTATCAATAATATCATTATCTGATCATAATTAACTAAGATATGTTTGAAGTTTAAGCATGGAGACTGAATTCATGTATTATAACCACAGTGTCTGCCATTGAGACAGACTATCAGAGAGCAGGTGTGACCTGGTACTACAAAGTATATACAAAAGTCAATGAACCCTTAATTCATAAACATTTTTTATTATAAAGGCAAGTTTAAATAAATTCATAGCTTAGTTTATTTGACAGGATTGACTGCAGGTGAATCATACAATAAGGGTTTGTACTAAAAATAAATTCTTGGTATTTAATTGTGCATAAAAAATCTATTTCTCTTCTTGCAAAAACTTGTTAGTCCATGTGTATGACCCCAAGAGAACACATCTGTCAAATTGAATAAACTCTACCAACTGAAAGAACATTGATAGAAAATATGTGTACATGTATATAATGTGAAATGTAATATCTAACGTTTGAATGGATTAACATAGGAATATAATGTTGGAACTGATTTTATGTCAGTAACGAAACTATAATAAGTACAAAAACCCTGTACATATATACCTGTTGTTGTGAAGAACTAGATAATATACTAGAATGTTTTAAATAGATGTAACTGTGTAAGCCAGGTATCAAGGCAAAAATGTCTGTACATGGTTGAAACCAAACACAAATGAAAGTACATAATTATTATTATTAAGGGAATCTGGCTGCAAATATAGATACATAGCATGTTCACAGTGCTACAAGTACACTCACACAACACAACATACATATCAACATATCACTAATTATATCACGCTAGTCATGTAGCAAATCAATATGTGTAAGAAACAGAATGAAATCTTTCCAACTTATACAACAAGCAAAAAATCTATCACCCATCAATACACTGTACAGCGCTCAAAGCATAATGTGACATTGTATAGAAAACTGGTCCAAGCTATAAAAATCTACCTCACAAAAAAATAAATTAAGCAAAAACTAACATACTGATAATCAGAGTTGTATCCACAGTTACCCACACAATCTGTAACATTATGTACCCACTTAATAAAATCAGAAGATATAAAACTTAGAGAGCCCTCACCTTGAAATAAAGCAATATCTGGAGTGTAAATATGTAACAATAATAAACCATAGTTACCACAATATATTTATTACAGTAGATTATAATATTTAGTTCATTGATTTACACATAATGAATATATATCACACATTCAGTTAGTTTCCTGTTATATGACGGAAGTTAGTAACATTTAGAATAATCTGCAAATGTTGGTTTTTCTCCATTTAAATACAGCATCTATTTAAAACACAAGTTTGAACATGAATAAGTTTCATACATAACACTAACTAAACATGTTATGCATTATTTTCCTTATATCAAATAACTAAGAATAAAAAGACTATTTACTCTTTATCTGCCATAATTATACACTTAAGTTTTTGAATATGAACAGTCATTTAGGTATTCATTGTAACTGATGCATTTTTCACTCGTCAAACAACAAGCAAGTCAAAAAGACAAAATTATATCATTGAATGGAATCAAGTTAACAATGGATCAGTCATTTAATCTGTCAATCAATCAATGAGAAAAATCAAATGGAATGACATCTCGTGCAGTAACCATTATAGGCATGAACATACTGGCTTAAACGTTGAATACTTAAGTTATATCAAACTATCAACTTATAGTAATTGTGAACACATTAACTAAAATATTATAATACATGTACATATATGCGTAACATCCATGTAAAATTTAAAAAGAAAAAATCCACCCCCCTCATATAAAATACTTCAAAGAGGGAAGTTTATTAGCAATATTCTTCTATGTTTATCATGAAAGTATTTCCATGTCAGGGCACCAGGACAACATTGATGATCAAAGTTACAACAAGAATCATGAAGTTTGACATCAGTCCTGTAAGTTGCATGTTTTGTTCATATTTGTTCAGACATACATATCATATGTACAGAATCCAGGGTACTCACTAGACTTCAAAAGTTGTGGGTTAAAAATGAGCCTTAGCTGATAGCAATTTGAAGAGTCAACAAAAATTCCTACCGATGTAAAAGTAAATTTAACTCTTTGGTTCAAATTATCAAGCGTCATGCATTAAAATGTTGATATTAGGTCAGCTAAATAAATTACACATTTAGTCATAACTACTATATATTAATTCAAATAAATGTAAAATGTTTGTCAAGAACTGTTTATAACTTTATTTCGACCGCAGAAGAATACATTTTCGAACATCTTTACTTTACAAATTTTACAACCACAAGAAGTACACATTAAACAATTGCAGACTCGCTATAAGTTGGCAAGGTCTTAATTTTTCTACCCTTGCTGATTTCACCCAATGGATGGAAGAGTTTCCTCTGAATTATCCAATAGAATGAGAAATTTCTTCTGAATGATTAATATGTCATGCCAAGATATATAGGTGAAGTATTGGTAATTGATATTATAAGTTATTGAAGTAGACTGGTACTTAAAACTTAAGTGTAATAAAAATGAATGATTTAATTATAAATACACACAATGTATGTTATAGATTTATGTAACATGTTGTTTGTTGCCATAAATCATGTAAATACAATGTAACTAGCTTTATATAATGTATTCACATAGATGTAAATAAACAAATTGTTCATTCACCACAAAATGATCTACTTTTCCACATGTAATTATTCAAACACATTTAGCCCAATAGTCGTCACTATAACAATAACATGACCCTTAAAAGCAACTGTTACAAAATTGTATCAAATAAATGAGTTACTAGACAAAACGAAACTGATACAAACATGTTTCTTGATGTTTGATAAACCTAAATGAACAAAATAAAATACACAATATATCTATAGCACTTTCAGAAACACATTCGCTCAATAACTTGTTCTATAAATAGTTCAATGAAATACATATTCTATATATACAAATACAGAAAACATTGTTACTATAAATAGACATCCAGGGGGATATCCTGTTCTATTTATAGACAGTCAGTGATTCCACTCTATGTGGAGTTACCAAGGAATGATCCCGTCAGAGCAAACAGTACACTTATTAACATTTACCACACTTCAATAATCAATTAGTGTAGCAGTAAAATAAAGATAGCAACAATGGTGTTCTAGGACTTAAAAGAATCACTTAAATTTTTTTTACCAAATGTCAAGCTTCTACAACCCCACAATTAAGTTAACAAACACTGTCTACAACATTGTGCAAGTTGTCCTATACTTTATGCACTGTCTTAGATTTCACTTAAGATTGTTTGCACATAATGGTTGAGTATAATGGCAAAGTAATAGTTTGTATAATGTTAGTTCACATTGTGTCAACATGCACAACCTTTGTCGCTCGGCTGCTGGTCTGTATTGAGGGCATTACGTGGTGTAGCAGGTTTATGTTGTACACCTGATTCCGCAGCATTTAAATCCAAACTGTAAAATAACATGTACAAATGTCAACAAATTGATGATAATAATTACATAAACAAGAGGCTCCAACAGGGAGAAATCTTGTATTATTTGATTAATTGGGTTTGCAATTTTATCCTGACCACCAAAGAAAGGTTCCAGTAGCTTGTTAAATGAAATAAAAACAGGGAAGTCGAGAGTTGGTTACCAAGTAAAAAATGGTTTCAAAGATAATGCTAGTTTTATTTTAATCAAAGCATTAGGCATCAGTACACACGCTTGAGTTTAATTGAACAATGTAGCTTTAACCCATGACAAGGTCAAAACATAACATTTTGTCAATGCAATGGTTTTTTTTATTCATGAGGTCAAATAAATATTCACCTTCCATCCTGTATATTTTGGTAAATTTTCTTTGCTGTGTCTAAAAAGGCGTCTTCTACATTATCTCCCCTGAATGAGAATTATAACACATATATATATATAAACACAATACAATATTAACATAGGGTATGACTCATTGATAAATACCTATATTCAATATATTATCATCTATATCCTCAAAATTAATTTAGATGAGAATTACTCAATTAAATATCAACTATGACTCATTCTTAATAAACCATGTCGATGCAAAATATCGTTCTGCAGTTTTAAGAAATTTGTGCAACAAAATCAGTAATTAATAATCAGTGACAACTAAGTTAAAAGCAAATAATGATAGCAGTTTCTGTATTCCTTCGTGAAAGAAACTGAACCCACCTATTTATAGTTCAAGTTCAAGAAAGTTTAATGGTATAAACATGATTACATGATTATAGCACTGAAACATATTTCTTATAGATACAGAAATTTAATGTTAATACTAACGTTTTGGCACTACACTCCAAAAACATCAAACCTGGAATGTGAAGTAAGCAATAGATTAAATATATGATCAAATAGAATTACAACATCTCAACCATTAGGGTTTAAAGTTTGTGTAGTAACACATTTTAGAGAGTCATAACTTCAAGTATAAGAGTATTAACTCTTAAATCTTATCCAAGAGAGTGCATTTTATTATTTTCATACGCATGATATTATCATTGTAGGACAAAGACAGACCGATTTACTGTAAAAGGGAGTACAGTTACATAAAAAGACATTTGAGGTAACACTGAGGTAACAGGTAGTGTTTGTGAAACATGGATGCTCCCTTAAGGCAAACTGGATAGTAAGACCTTGACCTTTGACCACAAAATCATTTAGATCATCTACATGTGATGACCAACCTTCAAATCAAATCTGAGGAGCTTAGGCCAAAAAGTTTTCTAGTAACAAGGTTTGGTTATGGACAGAAGGACAGATGGACCGACCGATATGTGCAAAGCAATAGTATATACCCCCTTTTCTATGAAAGCGGTATAATAAATTATCTTGCATCTAATAAAATATACATTATTTACACTGAGCATGTCAAAGAGAACCAGCATTTACAGGACCACAAAAATATTTTCAATTACTGTACAATTTTTGTTTTTCTTTATTCAATCACAATTTTCACACTTGGTACATACTATTCAATTCTAAGATGTCTCATATTATTGATATCTTAAGTATTCTAGCAAGTGTGGAAATAATTTTAACTATAGGGGTGTAGCCAGCGATAAGCACTTATTCACACGTGTAACATCAATTTGAAAAATGACAATATAAACACAATAAGAGCATTACAAGTGGTGCTGTTGTCTGTTCACCGCCTCAGTGAGATCTATCCACCTATGAAGTTTCATGTTGCTATCTCATATAGTTTCTGAGTTATGAGCTACATTAAAGTTTTTGCACAGACGCTGACCCAGACTACGTAGTAGCTTGACTTTTTCTTCAAAAACAAACAAGCTAAAGATGGAACCTAAGTCAAAAGCTCACATCTTGTGCTTTACATTAGTTCAAAGCTGACTGTACTATACCCCTGGTAATGATAAGTTTATTTTACCATTTTCATCAGCAAACTGTTTTGCCTCTTCATACGTCACATCCCTCTGTGCTTCTAAATCAGATTTGTTCCCAATCAAGAATATTACCTGAAAACAAGAAAAAATCAATACAGCTTATATTAACAACACTAAGTAATCGGTAAATGTCTTAAATCACTTGTGCTAATGATGAGTCGTCACAGGGAAATGATCATCTTTGAATAAAGGCAAAGACAAGAAACAAAGGTCAATATTAAACTAGCATTTATGGATAATAAGGAACAATAACTGAACTATACACTTAACCACAACACCATACTCTTCCTCGTTCAGGAGGCCTTTGTTCACAGACGTTAGTTCATATACAAACTGGATTGAAAGTGAACTGTTAACGTCAGAAATTTTCAACTTCAACTCATTCTGTAGACCACTCAGTTATAATGGTAACATGCAATGATTTGTTAAGAATGTAATTAACTTCTAAAGTAAAGCAAAGTAGTTATAATTAGGATTAATTTCCTTATTGCATAGTACAAATCAAGTAATGAGCTCATAGAACAAAGATCAAGCTGTACTTTACATTGACATGTTCTAATCAATTGACAAGATGCCCATTACTAACAGGTAGAAAGTTTCAAACAAAATCAAAATATTTACTGTACAATGTTCTATTTCGTAGACACTTATCCAAATATACACACTTATATCACCATGTAGCTGTACAAATGTCATTACAAAATCAAAAACTTTTAATGAAATCTGTACTCCGTAATACTGTATTTTTGTTTGTTCCCTTTTTTGTCTGTTATGAGTTGAACGCCCCTTTTTGACAATCAGAGTCATATGTGGTGGACAGTTCACATAACCATCATTCCTGTGAAGAACCAGTACTAGAATCACATCCTCTGTAAACCATGCCTATTTTCTCACATAAAGTGACATGGTCTGTAGCTGTGCTCGAACCTATGACCCTCTATCAGTGAGAGGTTACAGTGATTTGAAGTCAGCGACCTTAACCACTGGACTCTTTGCATTATTCTAGGTATATGAGAATAAATTAAATGTCATCCCGTCAAGTCCACTAATTGCTTGTTATGTCATGAAACACACAGTTAATGTAAAGTATAATGTATACAATCCCAAAGGAGAAGAGAGCTAAATGTAACTTACTGTATTTGGATTTGTTAAATTTCTAGCATCAGTTAACCAGCTACTTAAATGGTTATAAGTGCTCCTTCTGTAATAATAAAGTCAATACAATTATTAACACATTGATTGTATATACAGTCAAACCTGTGTTAGCAGCAAACTCTGTATAAAGGCCACCTTTTGAATAAAAGTCATTCTTTTTAAACTGATATTGATTATTTAGAACAAAATGACCTTTAAATAAAGGCCATCTGTCAATAAGGCTACATTATACCTTCCGAAGTATGTTTTTTTCCCACAGGTTTGACTGTACAAAGATACTTCTACACAGAGATAATTAGAGAGTCATCAAGTAATAGAAATATTCACACACACAAATATAACAGTGAGATAATGAACAAGTGGTTGCATGGAGCAGTAAATTAACAATTATCTTAATTGAAATAATATTTCATTTTTCTTTGTATCATTGTGTAGTCCACATTATGTTAAAGTGTGTGAACAGAGATATTGATGAAGAAAAAGCTGGATTTGATAAGCATAAAACCTACTGTGATAAATAAATACAAAACAATCACCACAAGCGGTGCCAATGCTTGTCTGTTCACTAGCTCAGTGAGATCTATCCACCCAATAGTATGAAGTTTCATGATACTCCCTCTTATAGTTTCTGAGTTATGAGCTACATTAAAGTTTTTGCAAGACGAAGTCTCAAATGCCGAAGTGATCACAATAGCTTGACTTTTTCTTTGAAAAATCTTCTTTCTGTGTATTGTTTACACGTAAACCTATTAATTAATCAACAGTGTTTTAATTGATAAACAATAATGTAGATATTTAGTTTACTTAATACTGTGATGTCGTTAACATGAAAAATCTTTGTTGTTTTGTAATATAAAATTGTTTTCAAATACGCACCTTGTAATATCATAAACCATAAGAGCTCCAGCAGCCCCTCTATAATAACTTCTTGTTACAGCACGAAATCTTTCCTGTCCAGCAGTATCCCATATCTGTAACTTTATCTTCTGACCTGATACTTCAATAATTCTGTTATAATACATAAACACAAAATTACAATTACATTAACCTTTTACTCTGTAAGTCAATAAACATAGAACATAAATATACAAGGAGAAGAAAAAAGTTCTGAAGAGTTCAGTGAAACATGTTCTTAGTTTACATGATTAACAAGATGTGTTAGTTAAACACAATGCCCCCCCCCCCCAGAGGATAACCTTGACCTTTAACCTACTGACCTGAAAAATTCAAAATGCACAATCGTGTAAAGGTTGTCATGACACATGAGGAACCACGATAAGAAGTTAGATGATTGTAGATGGAAGCATTTTGATTTTGTAGGCAATGGTTAAAGTTTGGAACAAACAAACAGACAGACAGGTCTAAAAACAAATGGCCCTCTATCTATCAATACTGGGGCATAAAAAAGAGACATCATGTAGAGTCCAGACATTATTATTTTTCATGCATTAATTTCCATCTCATGTCCAAGACATTGCTTTCTTAATCATAAAATATATTATGCCTTATAAACTTGTAAAAACAAGAAGAGGATTATTTTTAAAATTTGTAGTAAAATAGCATTGATCATATTCATATAAGCTTCACTCACCTTGTACCAAATTCTACTCCTATAGTATGTGGACAATCAGCCATAACTGTAATATAAATAATAAATTGATATTTACACAACGGAGCCGTGGTACAGTGGTTAGAGCACAGGATGTGTAACCAAGCAATCCATGTTCAAACATGGTCATGGCAGGTCATACATGTACTCATACCCTTACTTGAAAACTTTACAAAACTGTTCATTTTCCTCCACATGTGGAGAAGTTGTTGGTTCCTTGTGGAAGGATTAATTAGTTACTGTTTAGAATACTGTCCAGGAAACTGGTTAGGGAATCAGCCGCCATATATATCTGAAACTTTTTTGAAAATGCCGATCAACAAAATAAATGAAGTAGGACAGAGGAAGCAAAGTTTTAGGTGAATGGTAACCTATCTTCACAGAGTGCTCATCAAAGTTATAACTGTCAATACAAAAAGAACTCATATTATTGTTATCTCAAAGGTTTAATTATTTCTTCTGCACCATAATTGATTTAAAATAGTTTACTCTAAATTCATTTCTACAAATGACCATTTACCCACCATTAAGTATATTATGACATCGACACAAACTACTGATGTATGGAAAACATACAACTAATATTGAACTATACAACTATATTATATGTATAATAAGACACAGAATTAATCAATAAATTAAGTCCAGTGATTATCAAGCGATTATTTTGTTTGAAATCTAATCCAAGGATTCCCAAATGCTTTTCAGCACAGCATATGGTACCGAGCTGTTTTTTATGGTGATCATCATCATCTTTAACATAGCAAATTATAACTAATTAACACTAAACCCCACAGCTCAGTCTTAAAATTTGGGGCGAGTTACAAGGGAAAAATATCACTGATTGAATAGGAAAATCAAATTATTGGACCCTCTAACCACGTGGTCACTGTTAACAAGTAGTTCTTAAGAACACTTGGCAGTATACAAATAACACCTCAACTATAGCCAGTAAAATTTACAATACAAGTGTTTATCTAACTTCTCTGACTTGTACAGTGAAATCTTGTATCAAATATTCATACCATGGATAATCAATACAGACCTCTGTAGTGTCAGATATAACAATGCTTGTTTTTTTACGCATAAATATCAAGTATATGACACCTAATTATGTTCATTACATCTGAACACATATATAAATAAAACAAAACATACAGTGACTCACATTTATAGACAGTGTCATTAAACAAAATTGAAACAAAAGAATATTAATCAGAGCCAAGTACAGTATACAGTACAGAAGTAAAAAAAGTTGAAAAAAATGTGAAAACAAAAACTTTTGTTTCTCTTCACTACCAACATCCGCTCATCCATAAAATTTATAGGGATACGTCTCACTAAAATTAGGGCATAAATAAAAACATAAATACTAAGTGTCTATGCTTATCAGATTTGTTATTCTCTGAGAGTTATAGTACAGTAACATAAGATGATAACAGTTATATCATTAAATTGCATGATACTTAATCTATATAGATTAGTTTTTTTATTTATATAATTTCTAAAGAATTATGGCATCACAATATTATTACAGTTTGATGTCTAAAAATTCAAACAGCTATTCTACCATCAGTTAGCATCTGAATTCAGCAGACAACTTTATAAGACATTTTGAGAAATAACTTTTGAATCAAAAATTGGTTTGAGGCACAAAAAAACAAAAGTGAATAATTTCTGTAAGTTTGAAATCCCTTTGTGACATTTTACTCCTAACTGGTTTGAGACTATTATCAGTAAGGATTAAAGTTATATTATACAATCACTGAATCAGGGACATATTCAGTATTGTTCCACTTCAAAATTATCAGAAGTTCATCTATATTTTTCAACAGCAAAATTATTTGATAGAAGAAATTCTGATAATTTTGTTGTGGAACATTATAATACTGACATGATCTATTGTTAAAATCATATCAATTATAACAATGAATCAATTTAAATTAAAAAGCCACCATCATTAATTTCAAATTAACGTATGGAACAAACAATGAACTACAAGTATTACTGGAACTGAGGACAGACAAACTTGAAAGCGAAACTTGACCAGACAAAACAGTATGTATCCACAGCAGGTATTGATTTAAATTTTTCTTGAAAAATCAAAGAAATTTTACTGGACATAGGGTCTTTAATTTTCAAAGTTTGTCTGACAAGAAATTAGCAGTATTTATGCCAAAAGAAGTCTTATGCACTGTCTATAGTGTCTGTTATAACAAAAACATAAAATGGTTTGAAAAAATCACTTTACACTACGGACTATTAAAAACAAACATTATCTTTAATGTCCCATTTATAGTCCACAACAAACACCTCAGTTCTTTAAAAATAAGGATGTTATATATCTAATATAAAAATTTAACTTTTAAAGTTTGTTTGAACAATTTCCAGCCACATTGAGCATAATCTGACAGTATCAAACATTTTAATACGGTGAATCATGAATTTTTTTCTTCTTAAAAGGTGTGAGCATTCAGTGGTTATGGGTAATAAGCAGTATGATGGTTATGGTAAAAATACTATCAGCAATGATACCTACATTTTTTCTCTGTGAATTGATGTAACAAACATGATTTTCCAACTCCCATGTCTCCAATGATAATATACTTAAATATATAGGAGTAATTATACGGGCCCGCAGCCATCTTGAAGCTGCTAGCAATTCACTTCAATCTGAAATATAAACAATAATAGAACAATTATTCATTTCTTTTTGGTTCTGTATAAAATTAAAAAGTATGAATGAAGATTAACTGGTGCATTAATACAGCATTATATCAAGTATTTCATTGTATCTTTGATATTATCTATACACATATGGACAGAATTAGTATAAAAAATGTATATATTAGACTGACATAATGTCATTCATGACTGAGATACACCATTTATAGTAACAGAGAAAACTAATTTTGCTCAACCACACAGAAAACACATAGGAAATAATCTCAAACTAACTTCACAGTATCGAACCATAAGCACTCGATTCCGTGATTTTTTTACGTTTACAGATGTTATTTTTCAATTTAACTAATCAAACAACGCAAATCTGTTGAAAGAAATATCTTCAATTTTTTCCCTTATTGAGTGTATAAAAAAACACCATGATAGTGAACTCGCCATCTTTTCGATTGACGGAAGTGACGAAAATAAGCATGGATCTCGGCTTTCCTTCTGAACTACATGAGCTTTTCAGGATCCTTGCTTTCGTTGTAGTGTGCCCCAAATTTAAACGTTTTGACATCTTTTAGAAGGAAAGCCAGGACCCACGCTTATTTTCGTCATTTCCGTCAATCGAAAAGATGGCGAGTGCACTACCTTGGTGTTTTTATAATAAGGTAAAAAATTGAAGATTTTTCCTTCAACCAAGGACTTATATACATATATGGATTCGCAACTGCTAAAAATAGCGCAAACGATATCCTTAGACGATCCCACAATGCAATTGCTATATACTCGGCGATGTCCGACAGCTGTAATCTGGTGTTTACGAACTAGATTATACTAAAAAAACTCTGGCAAATGGGTATGGGAAATTGGTAAAGGATGATCTGCAACAAATTCCTTAAAGATATTGAGATACATTTATTATCCACAAAGTCTAAGTATAAGCATTGACAAAGGCATCAGTTGAACATTTTAAAATTCCAAGATGGCAGATTATTATAATCCTTTCGTATCCGATATTAAACATTCAGAATACCATGGATATTTTCGCTGTTATTAACATTCGGATCATCACGGATATTTTCGGATTTTCGCTTTGTAAACAAGAGCATGAAATCATGTTGATTCACATGTTATTACCGCAGGATTTGATTACTTTTAACAATTAATACGGAAGTTGCGAATCCATGTATGAACATAAGTCCTTGCTTGCAACAGTGGCTTTCAGATTAATTTTTGCCTCGACATAAGAAATGAATGAAAACAAATACAATAACAAGGTGTTTAATTTATGCAAATAACAATAATGTGTAAATAAGTTGTACAAATACAGAGTCAGAATAGATTATGACAAATTGTAATCAGGATACTATACAATTGACCCCGACATGTATGTGTTCATCCTTAGGTCACAGAGGGGCAAATAGGGGGTGGAGAACTTACACAAAAACTGTCACTTGTCATAACTTGGTTTTATTTTCAATAAACTTGATGTCACAGTTATATACTCTCGTTAAAAATCAAAAGCTTCCATTCTTACATGAATATTAAAATTATAAAACCGGTGATTAGTTATGAAAATACGTTCTCACATGACGCATAAATTTTTGTGATGTTCCCAGACTTCCGTGTAAACACAACCATTTTCAACTTCTAAATAACGAATCTCGGCCAATTTAACAATTTGAACACAACAATAAAATATATTCTAATCATTTAAGTATGATAGGAGTCACATTACAAGACAATAGAGAGAGATTTACCTTTTTAAAATATGTAAATTTCGATAATTTACTTCGCCAAGTCAACCACCAATATGGCTGTCAAATGACGTCATCGGGGCGCTGCTAAGGGAGGTAATCAGACGGTGTATGCATAGGATCAACATAAGTGTGAAGAAATTATAAGATAAATTCCAGTTGGTATCTAGAAAGTGAATTACTCAGTTTTCGTATACGTTAGAAAATGGATAAACAGACGAGTAGATGTCACGAAGAAGGCATTGCTTCAAGACGAAGACTATATAAGGCTAAACATGCAGGCATTTAAATTAATAGCACTACTGGCGTCATCATCTGTACGCAAATATGCAAAAATAGAAAGGCAAAACTATAACGGAACGTTATAAGTAGACGAATTACCAGAAGCATTGGTTTAGTATTTTCAAGGACTTATATACATACATATATAATAAGTCCTTGGTATTTTTTACATGAAGTCGTTTTTTTATTTCATTAAGGATATTGAAAGTGGTGAAACTATATTTGTGGCACTATAGCTAGATCTGGTATACTTTAATTCATATAATCAGAGACATAGACAACAGAGATAATAGTCCAGTCATCATAATTTTTTTGGGGAATTAATTAGTACATAAGCCATTTTTGGTATGTTGGTTCTGTTTGTGGTGAATAACACCCAGAAAAAAGTCCCCAAGAATCCCATGGTGTAAAAGCGATATTTTGGGGCTAAAAGTTGGAAAAAATTAATCAAACTGGGAATTTCAGGAATCGATGTATAACTCAAAAACTATTTGGCCAAATGAGTTTTAATTTTCCAAGATGATGTGTATTGATAAAAGACATCATTTTGATTTAGTTTTACTCTCGAGTCGCATCCAAAATGGCCGCCATAATCCAACTGATTGTCTCTTATATCAGTCATTCTAATTTCAAATGTAAAAAAGAATAAACATTACTTTTATCTTATTTATGATGAATTTATTAAAAAAAAAACAAATAGCGAAACTTATAAAAGCACACAATGTAATTTTGGGCACGAACTGTATAAAAACTCGAATATGACATTCTAGAGCACTATATTTGTTCAAGTTCAGAATTATGCCCAAGACACTTTTAACTTTTGATATTGATGAATATTAACAACTTTTGTATTTTAATGAACTTGATTATTCATTGCATAAATCCAATATGGCCGTTCCAATCCAAAATGGCCGCCAAATTATTTTACTGTTTAATTCCAAATTTGACTATTTTGTCATATTCTAATTACAAATGTAAGAAGAAAAGAAATTACTTTTATATTATTTGTGATGAGTTTCTTTTCAAAGTCAATATTGAATTTATAAAGCTCACAATGTAATTTTGGGCATAAACTGTGTAAAACACAAAAATGACATTCTAGAACCACTATAATTATTCAACTTTAGAATTATGCCTAAGACATTTTTAACATTTGATATTGATAAATACTGAGAACTTTTGTATTTTAATGTTCATTATGCATGATATAAATCCAATATGGCTGCTAAAATTATAGAGTCGATAGGTCATACAACAAAAATACACAATTAATCAGACAATAATGAAAGATGCCAATGCAAAGACCTATCTACATCCTGCAATAGGTTCCTAAGTCTCTTCACTTTAATCTTTTCTGAATAGTTCTCAGATGAAGAATTTTTTTAAAATGCAGTAGCTAGTGCTTCTTCCTGAGGGTAGGTAGTCTGTATCATTGTTGTCAACAGACAAATGCTTAACTGGAGATAAGTCTTCTCCATTGACTTTGTGGACCATACCTACGTTTTTCTAATCGAGGTTATATTATTCAGTTTTGAGACAAAGTCTCCCAATTATTTAAGTGATTTTCGAGCTTTTGTTCTTGGTATACAAAATGAGTTAATTAAGTTGTCATCAGTTAGTATCAGTTTGAATTTCCTTAGGGCTTCCTTGAGGGTTTAGGTAGCCCATATATAGTCATCATTATACCATACATTTGTAGTTTGTCATGGCTTCTAGAGTTTGTGGAGGTCAGAGGGATTGAGCCTTCAGCTGTCTCCATGGGCAGTGAAGTAACAATGTTAGACACATCCTCACTATTGTCTAACTTTTCATGAGTAATCATAATCCTGGTCTAAAAGAAGCTTTTTTTCAAATTCGCTATTGCTAGCTTTCACAGTTTGGATTGGTCTTAGACAGACGGACATGCTGATGAAATAAGCTGGGAAAGCGGTTACTTCCACAAGTGTCATCTCCAACTTTTCATGTAAAAGTATCTTAGCAACGTTAATTTAGGCTACACAGAGATAAATTTGTTCAGGCACACAAGACCTGGGATGAGAGAAACAACTTAATATCTCTTCCAAAACCAAGAGAAGTACAATTAAATCCTCTGGTCCAGACAAAGTCCATTATCAATTAATTTCTTAAACGCCCATTCATACTCTCTCTTTTACTTGATTCGTTTAATAATGTATGGGAATCCGGATGAACTCCCTTTTTCTTAGCATTGCTAATTCCTCTTCCTAAACTGGGCTTTCACGCAATACTCAGATGCCACCTTCCACTTTTTATTGTGGCTTTCTTCCGTGTCCAAGTGGGAAACTCTCTTTCAGATCCATACAAACAATAAATGGTTGTGCAACAGGGCTGTATCCCGTGTGTCACCCCATTTAGTATCAAAATTAATAGTGAAGTTGAAATGTTAAATCCAGGAGATGACTGCTCCCTTTATGTAAATGGTTTTACTTGAATCCTTTGATGTTTTGAGTCGAAAAACAAGAACCTCGTTAAAAGACGGCTCCATCAATGGTATACTTGATAGGAAACTTTGTCGGATCAAAATGGTGTCACAGTTTCAATACATTTTTAAATGCATCCGGAACTATGTCTTATTATATGGGCAACACACCAATTCAGGTTGTACCAGACTTTGATTATCTATAGTGGTTATATTTGACTCCAGACTTACATTTATATTAGTCATATTAAATCACTCAAAAAAGTAATTGCTAGAAGACTCAATACCTCCTGAAAGTTGTCACTGACTGAGGATCTAACAGAAAAGTACTAATACGTTTATATCGGTCTCTTATCCATTCAGAACTGGACTACGGATCCATTTTATATGAATCAGCCTGGAAATCATATCTAATAGCCCTTGAATCACTACATATTCATAGTTAAAGACCTGTCCCGGGAGCCTCTATGTTGAGGCAAATGAAATACTAGTAATAAGTATCCCTTTTTTAACAACAAAAACTTGCCGCCCATTATACATTTGTATTTTAAAACTAAAATTAAATTTCTTTAACAATACATACCAAGTTGTTAATTACACTTTATCAAAATATATCTTTGAATGTAATTCCACCACTTGGCACTTTCCAAATCAAATACCAAGAACGAAAGAAACATATACCACATGCATCAACCCATGTAATCTGATGTTATATAATCTGTATCACTATAATATAATACAATGTATATGAGATTAGTCTCACACACTCTTATTTTTTTGTCACTACATATCAATTGCTACTATTTCATTTTACATTTTTAGTTGCGCTTCAGTTCTTATTAACATGACTATATATCATTTTACCAATCTGATAACATACTTCTTGACGTCCTCTTATTTAATTTCGCTTTACATGACTGATGTTGTCGATGCGCCGTAAAACACCAACAGTGAAAATTAATATAAGGATTTATTGTAATAAAAAGTAATCACATAAAAATCACCGCCACTAACATATTCATTGTACATTATAACTACTAACCTCCACAAAAATGCGTCTGAAACAAAAGAAGTCCAATACATTCTTGCTATCTAGAACTACTTCTTGATTACTAAAGTACCAAATCTATGTTTTTGGAAGGTGATACTTTCCTACATCATCATATTCAAAATAGTTACCCTCGGCCCAATAACAGGACAGAAAACAGTACCACTTGTTGTATATATTGCAGAGTGAGACTTCTGATATAAGCTGAAGTTATTACTGCAGAAATATTATGTTATGGCAACTTAAACTGTAAAACTTATAAGTACAATGTATAATAATTAAGTATTCAAACACACAAAAGTTTCATTCATAAACAGTTACAGTTGAGGTAACAAGATTTACTAATATTGAAAATAGTTTCATTCACTATTTAAAGTAGTGCTCGAACATATGGTGGTGATTTACGCCACGTCATACGAGTTTTCGCGTTTTCGCCACGAAAATGCTAAACTGATGCGACAAAGTTGACTTTCCGTCAGTACTTCCAGTACTTTGATTAATCTTTATAATGTAAATTACTAAAATATATTGATTAAATACTTTTCAATGCTAAAATACTGGAAAAAGCTACTAACTTGACAGTTCTTTATCGCAAAAAATGTTTCAAACATAGTATACGACCATTCAAAAATTAATCTTAAACCGAATGAAGTTTGGGCGGCCATATTGGATTATGGCGGCCATCTTGGATTCTAAGCCGATATAAAAAACATTCAAAAAGATGCTGTTGATAAATCTTTACCAGTGTAGAAAATTTAAAATGTCAGGAATGAACTGTTTTTGAGTTACACAGGGATTCCAGAAATTCGCAGTTTTATTCATTTTTCCCATCTTTTAGCCCAAAAATCTCGCTTTTGCACCATAGGATTCTTGGGGACTTTTTTCTGGTCATTCTCTATCACATAAAGAACCAATATACAAAACATGGCTTATGTACTAATTTATTCCCCAAAAGGCCAATTTTGAACTTTAGATGACTGGTCTATAAAGAACTTCAGTTATTACCTATGTAATATAACGCATGAATGTTACCTTTACCAAAAATTCACGCTGATTTTGTAGCAAGTAAAAAAACTTCTTACCTACTATAACATAACACATGCATAAATTTGGCATTTTCTGAAAGTTTACTATTTAAACAATATACAGCTGTCGAGTTTTTTAAATATCAATTTTGATTGATAGTTTTATTACGCCCATGTTTATACTACCTACTTATTCAATTTTTCTAAAAAATATCAACTGCTCCCATTTTTTTCTGGCTGATTACATTCTAGTGGGAATAGCTATAAACTAACTAATTAAGAAAATGACATTGTAATAAAATATTATTTCCAGCAGAAGTTAAATGTTTAAACTTTCATTTATATAATTTATGTATGTTATTTGGTTTTTGAGTTTTACCTCCTACAGCATCTACGAACTAATGTCATGCGTGATATTTTAAGTTGCCAGTCTCTGTTATCTTATATGTCTCTGATATAATCAATCGAAAAAATGTATACTTATGTAACTATCATATTTACTACAATCTGCTATGATACAACCACACTAACTTACTTCTAGTAACATTTCCGATTTAGTTTAATGCCACAACAATTTACCTAGGTCAACATCACATGGCAGGGACTAATTAATGAGTCCACGTAAAAGAGCAGACGAACACAATCAGTCAAACATCAGCGATGTGCAATGACTGACCAATCAAAATGACCGACATCACCATTAGCCAATCAGATGGCCAGTTTGACCCAAACTAGTAATTAATACACTCTATTGACACGTAGACTCGCAAACAACCGCAGAATAAACTAAAATTCGTCTAATAAACTACATAACTATATATAGTGCCAGAGTGCCTGAAAAATTGTTTTATACTTCTCTGGTAGTGCTTATCAGAAAGTCACGTATGCAAGGTAGTGTCATATGAAATGATCTCGGGAAAAGTGACAACGTTGAGTACTATTCCTGAAATAAAACAGTATTCTTAAATTTTCGCATATCAAATAACATCTTTAATCATTATTCTTGAAGCCTGATTTCATGATAGTGATTGCATGCAAATTTTGTTTGTTTTGCTTTGAACGCGGGAATGTTGTTCTAATATTATGTATGCATCGATCATATCTACAAACTCCTATGTTGACAAGATATGGTGAGTACGGGAGTATAAGACATCGTTCAAAGAACACCAGAGTTTATTTCTTTAATATGGTAATTTAGTGGAGGGTGTATGTGTTCTTTAATTGTATATATCATATTTTTGTTTTCTTTGTACATTATTCTCTATACTGTGCGCATGATGTATATAATAATTATTTGTGATATATGATATATTTATATGAGCTCACCTGCATTGGAGGTAATAAACGTATCCATATATTACACCTAAGGACGATATACATGTATATAATATAGTGCATCTGATTATTTAATACGAATATATAGTAAGACTAAATAATTATACTTTCCAAGAAAATGTGTCGTAACTCTGACGTAGTTCTATTGTTATGTACGAGTTTTTATCAGGTCTTTTTGCATAACTATATGTGATGTTTTTTTTAATGTATACATTCAAATTAAGTTTATTTCGTGACTCTTACATAGTCCCTGATTTAAACAAATATGATTGACAGTATCAACGTAGGCGCTATTTACAGTAAATACTTACTTATCTCTGGGACCATTACCAGCTTATACATACATTAATTAACTATTTAAATTTCACGATACTCAGTACTGTTGAACCTCTTCCCATAGTTGTAGTTCCCGCTACGCTCGTGATAAACTGGTTCCCGTTGACTGTCTGACTGCACAAAGCCGCTTTGGTGTACTGAAAAAATGGAACGGGAACCAGTTTAGTGGATTGGAAAGGAACGAGAACTCTGTGTAGAGATTGGATACTACTTGGTACGCTAATTTTCGATTTTTCGAAATATTATGGAACACCGGCCTATTTTTATTACTGTATTTCACATTTCTCGACATAAAAAGCAATAGAAAAGTTTCAAAAAAGGAAAAAGAAACTCCCGCGAGCCGGATTCGAACCAGCGACCTAAAGATCACAGATGTCTTAATACCACTACAGTCTTCCGCTCTACCAACTGAGCTATCACGGGAAGTTACAATAGCATATCTAAATACTATCCAGAACGTAAACCTTCCAACAACTAAATTGTACTTCAACATCCAATCAGAATGCGAGGAAACATAGTTTCAACTATGATTTAACCAATGAAAAACTTTCACTCTGACCTATATTCTATGGGGATCTGAACCATTCGCAACCTTGCCGTTTCGTAACCGCCTATTTCGATATTTTTCTAAAATGTGCTGTGAAAAGTGCTAACGTCGTTACAATTAACTTGAAAACCATAGCTAGTAAAGGTTACTGTGCTGATAAAAAACATTTATTTAGTATATAGATAAGATAACTCTATGCTTTAGGAAAATAGGTCACGATAAAAAGTGTGAATAATTTTAAGTCCGTGATCTTTTCAAGTTAAGTCCGTGTACAGTGAAAATAAGGATCCATTTCTCTCAATTTCTTTATATATATATAGATCTTTTACCAAATATAAATATAGGAGAATATAAGACCTAAATCCACTATAGTATATAAATGAAGTAAAAATAATTTAAACGAACAGAAATAGTCATTATGAATGTCGATCTGTAACATTGGGCCAACGTACGTGGACCAATGTCAGACCAACAGTCGGTAGAATATTGGACAAACGTTGCCCCATTACAATGTTTCTAGATAAATTCTGCATTATTTCTGTCCCTTCCTGATCCTTACTCAGTATATTACACTTCCTGGACTCACAGTATTCTTGATATTCACATGTACTATTTCATTATGACACTTGTATGCATGTCAACCATATCAACAATCAGAACTAGATGCTGTGCTATAATGGTTACATCAGCAGTATCAAGAAAAGAAATGCCAAGTTTTCGAACAAAATATGTCTCTAAAAACACTGGTTAAATCGATCTCTGATTGTTCATCATCACTATTTATATAATTCCTCTCATTCTCTTGACATTTCCCTCTATTTCCTTCCACCCTAATTCTATGTCTTCCTTAATTCAGCCATTCTTTTACAGTCTTCAAATCCATTTTTCTCGCTTCATATGTGCTTATCCTCACTGCATCTGAAATCATCGGATAAAATTAATTTTAAAGCTTTAAAAAATTAGCTTCACAAGAACTGAATAGTTCTTTTGAATATTTACTACATACAATTTAATGTACACATTTCTTTTAAAAAATACCAATGTTGGCCTATATATAATGACAAGAGGGTCATGACATCTGGTCCTATATATATAGGCTATATCAAACACCAGAAAAAAGACCCCGAGAGAAAAATTTTGCCCCTACAGCAATAATTTAAACAACCATGGTAGAGGACCACTAGACAATGCTACATACAAAATATCTATGCTCTAGGCCTTGAGGTATCGGACAAAAAGATATTTAAAATGTTCTTATATATAAGAACCCCAGAGCGGAGCCCATTTTTGACATGTGGCCAAACGTAGAACAAACTTGGTACAGGTCATCCAGGCAATGCTATAGATATACATACCAAATATCTTATAAATACAATTATATAACTACCTGGTTTCGGACAAGATCTTAAAAATGTCCTACACAAATAAAAGTAAACGCCATGACAGAGCCAGTTTTGACCCCCTGGTCATAATTTGAACAAGCATGGTAGAGGTCCACTAGATATAATGCTGCATACCAAATATCTAAGCTCTATGCCTTGTGGTTTCTAACAAGATTTTTAATTTTTTCCAATGTAAGCTAGCCTATAGGTATATGAATAACGTGACCCCGGGGGCGGAGCCAATTATGACCCCCGGGCAATAATTTGAATAAATTTGGTAGAGGTCCACTAGACAATGCTACCAAGGACTTATATACATACATGTATGTATATAAGTCCTTGATGCTACACACCAAATATCTAAGCTCTAGACCCTGTACGTGGTTTTGGACAAAATGATTTTTAAAGTTTTTCCTATTGGATGCTATATAGTAACCAGACTTTTAATGAAATTAAATTTTTGAACAACTTCGATAGAGCTTCATGCAAGGAACATCTCTGTAAAGTTTCGTTGAACTTGGCCAAGACATAGAACAGCTACTATATATATACGTATAAGTGACCCACCCAAAATCTACATGAGGTCTAATCTCTTAATTGTTTTATTGCCCCTACTCAGATTAATCCTGTCTTTTCATGGTCAGTTAAATGTCTGTTGATTGACACCAAGCCATATTTTTTTTTAGTGATAATTATTTTATTTTTTTACAAGGTTCTTTAAAATAACTGCATGTTTAAATTTATCGAAATCACCCAGACCTAACTACAAATGTGAGACACAAATATTTGCAAATGTGTTTGCAGCAGAAATCATGCATTTACTTGAGTAATTAATTTCTTTAATCATACTAAATATATTAACTTATTCTTAATATTTTGCATTTAATATAAACATACTTTTTGTTAAAAAAAGATGATTTATATTATTAATCAAACATTGAATCAAGTAAAGTATCTATACAGTGGCTATATATATAAGCCATACAGTGACTGATCACGAAAATAGAAGCCAGTCTATCAATGACCCTGTCTGTTTTATTGGCCCACCTACTGTGGAATATACAGGACTGTTAGGCCTTGGTCACATGCATCGCATTCCTGGTTCAATGTTCAAGGAGATGTTGTTTAAAGCTATTGTTGACGCACACACGCCCCGTCACGCACGGACATCGGACAACACACGACCACGAGCGCTTTGTGCTATGGTGAGCTAATAAGAAAGATTCGATATCCAACTACAATGTAATTAGACTGTGACGGCGAGACACTTTCGACTTTGATTCATGAAATCGGCCAACCGATCGAAAGATCAAATTAATCGGGCAACTTTAAGATGATGCAACTGCAAAACACCATTTTATTTTCTGGCAATGACTTTTATACTAAGACATACATAATTATAACACATGTTAGTTTAGATCTTTGGTTTATATGATCTTCTTTAAATAATTCTAATTTCTGCTTTCAGTCATATGCTTATATCTTGAAATCAGTCAGGTACGTGGGTCCGCATGTTTATAATAATACGTAGATCTAGCTAGTATATAAGACATATATACACAGTCTTCACGCTAACTTCAAAATTGTGTATTCGGGCTAGTGGTAAACAGTCTATTTTCAATAGTGCACTAATACTAAATAGTTCGGGCTAGTGCTTTAAAAAAAATAGTGTGAACACTGCATACAATACAATTCATTTTTAACAAGAGGGCCGTAACGGCCCTATATCGCTCACCAAAAAATAAGACTCAAATTAATTGCATGACCTGGGGAGACGCAGTCAATTTTGATCCCGGGGCCATGATTTGAACAAATTTGGTAGAGGTCTACGTACTAGACAATGCTTCACATCAAATATCATAGTTCAATGAGGACACACGGACGACGGACATCACGCGAGATCACAAGAGCTAAAACCATCAAAGCGAAAGCCAATTTTGAGCCCCGACAGGGCCATCATTTTTCAAACTTGGTAGAGGTCCATCAGAGAATCCTACCCACCAAATATATCTAAGTTATAGGCATTGTAGTTTCTGACAAGAAGATTTTTAAAATTTTCCTATAAAAGTCTTTATAAAATGGAGCAAACCCCGGGACGGAGCCAGTTTTGACTACAGGTCATAATTTGAACAAACTTGGTAGAGGTCCACTAGACAATGCTATATACTAAGTGTCTATGCTCTGGGCCGTATGGATTTTCCCCCTATACAAGCGCTATGTACATACAAAATCAAGTTACCCCCAGGGCGGGCCGGTCCATTTTAGGTCCAATTAAGGACCATAATTATTTGAACAAACTTGGTAGTGGACCACTAGACAATGCTCAATCGGAACTCCTCGGCGTTTGTCTAACGAAAGTATTTCTCAGTTACGGAAATGCCCGAGTTGTTACGATTGGACAATGCTACACACCAAACATCTAAGCTTTAGGCATTGTTGTTTATTTTAAAGATTTTCCTATTGATTGTCATAGCAACCAGAGATTTTTATGAAATTATTATTTTTAAATCTTTAGTAGAGCATCGCTGTAAACTTCAGTTGAAATTAGCCAACTATACTTAAGACGGATCGAGATGTTGTTTAAAGCAATTATTGATGCACGGACACACGGACGAGACGGACGCGTACATTACGGCTTTTTTTCCCTTCTATATTCCCTTACCCTTTTCAACCACACAATTAAGTGTATTTTTTCAACCCCACAAACGCAATTAAACCCCACAATGACCGTTTGGATGAATGGAAACACCATAAATTTAAGCTTACCCTGAACCCAAACCCCATAATGTCGCTCCTGGATGTGCGGATTGACAGACGCACGCACTCACGGACAACACGCCACCACAATACTCTGGTGAGCTAAAAAGTCAACTTAAAATATCAAATTTAGAGTTACTTACATGATAAGAAATCCTACTGTTATCACTTAATCAGTCAAAATTAGCGTGTGTATACAAGTACTGTACACAGCTCCACTTCTGCAGCCGACAAGAATGAAACGCCTTAGAAATGTTGTATAATCGTGGGTCAAGTTCAGATACTCTGCTGTGAATGTCTTTGAAATGTAGGTCAGTCAGTTTGGTAGAAGTTAGACGGTTAGGCAATGCTGCATTACACATGACAATCTATTTGACTAGTCCAACTCGTTAGACTGTTTGTGACGACGAGATACTTTTTGACCGAATTAAATTAGTAGGGTTAGTATTTTAGCTCCAATATTTCGGCTTTCCAGTGGGCGGACGGGGCCAAGTCGAAAAGTGTCTCGCCGTCACAAACAACTATATTATTTAGATTTAGTTAAACTAATTTGAAAACAGAGTGAAAAAAGTAATAGATATATACACTCTATATAACCAGGTAGTTTTATTTATTCTACCTAGCTGATATCACATTAATAAATTAATTATTCTTAATTTTTCTTCTAATTGTTTTAATATTGATGGTAATACTGACGGTTGTGGTGGCGTAGTAGTCCAGTCATCATAAATTTTTGGGGGAATTAATTAGTACATAAGCCATTTTTGGTATGTTGGTTCTGTTTGTGGTGAATAACACCCAGAAAAAAGTCCCCAAGAATCCCATGGTGCAAAAGCGATATTTTGGGGCTAAAAGTTGAAAAAAATAAATCAAACTGGGAATTTCAGGAATCGATGTATAACTCAAAAACTATTTGGCCAAATGAGTTTTAATTTTCCAAGATGATGTGTATTGATAAAAGACATCATTTTGATTTAGTTTTACTCTCGAGTCGCATTCAAAATGGCCGCCATAATCCAAAATGGCCGCCAAAATGTTGTTTTTACTGTTTAAATCCAAATTTGACTAATGCCTCTTATATCAGTCATTCTAATTTCAAATGTAAAAAGAATAAAGAGTACTTTTATCTTGTTTATGATGAATTTATTAAAAAAAATAAATAGAGAAACTTATAAAAGCACACAATGTAATGTTGGGCATGAACTGTATAAAAACTCGAATATGACATTCTAGAGCACTTTATTTGTTCAAGTTCAGAATTATGCCCAAGACACTTTTAACTTTTGATATTGATGAATATTAACAACTTTTGTATTTTAATGAACTTGATTATTCATTGCATAAATCCAATATGGCCACTCCAATCCAAAATGGCCGCCAAATTGTTTTACTGTTTAATTCCAAATTTGACTATTTTGTCATATTCTAATTACAAATGTAAGAAGAAAAGAAATTACTTTTATATTATTTGTGATGAATTTCTTTTCAAAGTCAATATTGAACTTATAAAGCTCACAGTGTAATTTTGGGTATAAACTGTGTAAAACACAAAAATGACATTCTAGAACCATTATAATTATTCAACTTTAGAATTATGCCTAAGACATTTTTAACATTTGATATTGATAAATACTGAGAACTTTTGTATTTTAATGTTGATTATGCATGATATAAATCCAATAATGGCTGCTAAAATTATAGGGTCGATAGGTCATACAATAAAAATAAACAATTAATCAGACAATAATGAAAGATGCCAATGCAAAGAATTATCTACATCCTGCAATAGGTTCCTAAGTCGCTTGACTTTAATCTTTTCTGAATAGTTCTCGGATGAAGACATTTTTCGAATGCAGTAGCTAGTGCCTCTTCCTGAGGGTAGGTAGTCTGTATCATTGTTGTCAACAGACAAATGCTTAATTGGAGATAAGTCTTCTCCATTGAGTTTGTGGACCATACCTTCGTTTTTCTAATCGAGGTTATATTATTCAGTTTTGAGACAAAGTCTCCCAATTATTTTAGTGATTTTCGAGCTTTTGATCTTGATATACAAAAGGAGTTAATTAAGATTTTCATCAGTTAGTCACATATTGAATTTCCTTAGGGCTTCCTTGAGGGTTTAGGTAGCCCATATACAGTTATCATTATACCATACATTTGTAGTTTGTCATGGCTTCTAGAGTTTGTGGAGGTCAGAGGGATTGAGCCTACAGCTGTCTCTATGGGCAATGATGTAACAATGTTAGACACATCCTCACTATTGTCTAACTTTTCATGAGTAATCATAAGTCTGGTCTCAAAGAAGTTTTTTTCAAATTCACTATTGCTAGCTTCCGTAGTTTGGATTGGTCTTAGACAGACGGACATGCTGATGAAATAAGCTGGGAAAGTGGTCACTTCCACAAGTGTCATCTCCAACTTTTCATGTAAAAGTCTCTTGAAGCAACGTTAATTTAGGCTACACAAGACCTGGGATGAGAGAAACAACTTTATATCTCTTCCAAAACCAAGAGAAGTACAATTAAATTCTCTGGACCCCAGACAAAGTTCATTATCAATTAATTTCTTAAACGCCCATTCATGCTCTTTCTCTTTTACTTGATACGTTTAATAATGTATGGGAATCAGATGAACCCCATTCTTCTTAGCATTGCTAATTCCTATTCCTAAGCTGGGCTTTCTAATGATCATCACGCAATACTCAGATGCCACCTTCCACTTTTTTATTGTGGCTTTCTTCCGTGTCCAAGTGAGAAACTCTCTTTCAGATCCACACAAACAATAAATGGGTGTGTTGCAGGGCTGTATCCTGTGGGCCATCCCATTTAGTATCAAAATTAATAGTAAAGTTGAAGTTTTAAATCCAGGAGTAGACTGCTCCCTTTATGTAGATGGTTTTACTTGAATCCTTTTGATGTTTTGAGTCGAAAAACAAAAAACTCGTTAAAAGACGGCTCCATCAATGATATACTTGATATAAAAATATGTCGGATCAAAATGGTTTCACAGTTTCAATACATTTTTAAATGCATTCGGAACTATGTCTTATTATATGGGCAACACACCAATTCAGGTTGTACTAAACTTTAATTATCTATAGGGGTTATATTTGACTCCAGACTTACATTTATATTAGTCATATTAAATCACTCAAAAAGTAATTGCTAGAAGACTCAATACCTCCTGAAAATTGTCACTGACTGAGGATCTAACAGAAAAGTACTAATACGTTTATATCGGTCTCTTATCCATTCAGAACTGGACTACGGATCCATTGTATATGAATCAGCCTGGAAATCATATCTAATAGCCCTTGAATCACTACATATTCATGGTTAAAGACCTGTCCCTGGAGCCTCTATGTTGAGGCAAATGAAATACTGAGTATCCCTTTTTTTACAACAAAAACTTGCCGCTCATTATACATTTGTATTTTAAAACTAAAATTAAATTTCTTTTACAATACATACCAAGTTGTTAATTACACTTTATAAAAATATATCTTTGAATGTAATTCCACCACTTGGCACTTTCCATACCAAATACCAAGAACGAAAGAAACATATACCACATGCATCAACCCATGTAATCTGATGTTATATAATCTGATTCACTATAAAATATAATACAATGTATATGAGATTAGTCTCACACACTCTTATTTTTTGTCACTACATATCAATTGCAACTATTTCATTTTACATTTTTAGTTGCGCTTCAGTTCTTATTAACATGACTATATATCCTTTTACCAATCTGATAACATACTTCTTGACGTCCTCTTATTTTATTTAGCTTATTTAGTAATTTTAATTAACAGTGAAAATTAATATAAGGACTCATTGTGATAGAAAAACAACATTGTAATAAAAAGCAATCACATAAAAATCACCGCCACTAACATATTAATTGTACATTATAACTACTAACCTCCACAAAAAATGCGTCTGAAACAAAATAAGTCCAATACATTTTTGCTATCTAGAACTACTTCTTGATTACTAAAGTACCAAATCTATGTTTTTGGAAGGTGATACTTTCCTACATCATCATATTCAAAATAGTTACCCTCGGCCCAATAACGGAACAGAAAATAGTACCACTTGTTGTATACATTGCAGAGTGAGACTTTTGATAAAAGCTGAAGTTATAACTGCAGAAATATTATGTTATGGCAACTTAAACTGTAAAACTTATAAGTACAATGTATAATAATTAAGTATTCAAACGCACAAAATTTTCATTCATAAACTGTTGAGGTTACAAGATTTACTAATATTGAAAACAGTTTCATTCACTATTTAAAGTAGTGCTCGAATATGTGGTGGTGATTTACGCCATGTCATACGAGTTTCCGCGTTTTCACCACAAAAATGCTAAAATACGTCAAAGTTGACTTTCCGTCAGTACTTCCAGTACTTTGATTAATCTTTATAATGTAAATTACTATAACTATATTGATTAAATACCTTTCAATGCTAAAATACTGGAAAAAGCTACTAACTTGACAGTTTTTTATTGCAGAAAATGTTTTATACGACAATTCAAAAATTAATCTTAAACCGAATGAAGTTTGGGCGGCCATATTGGTTTATGGCGGCCATCTTGGATTCTAAGCCGATATATAAAACATTCAAAAAGATGCTGTTGATAAATTTTTACCAGTGCAGAAAATTTAAAATGTCAGGAATGAATTGTTTTTGAGTTACACAGGGATTCCAGAAATTCGCAGTTTTATTCATTTTTTCCATCTTTTAGCCCAAAAATCTCGCTTTTGCACCATAGAATTCTTGGGGACTTTTTCCTGGTCATTCTCTATCACATAAAGAACCAATATACCAAAAATGGCTTATGTACTAATTTATTCCCCAAAAGGTCAATTTTGAACTTTAGATGACTGGTCTATAGAGAGGATGTATCGGTGGTATAGATTTGACCATGTTTAATGTGAAGAATGTAACCAGTTGCATGATGCTTACTAATTATTGTTTAAGCACTATATACGTCTTATCTACATTATACATTCATATTTATAAACTTGTGTTGATTGTCGGGCCACTGTATAGTTTACCTAAATGGGATTACAGTACACGTGAACTAATTAATTAACCTACTAAATAGTTTCTATTGTGTCTACTGTAGTTTTTAGACGTAAAAGAAAAAAATTACTTCTTTGTCTATACATGTAAACAAGAATTTGCTAGTATAATTAAGTGAATCAATTATGAATACACAGTTCATGCACTTTCCAAGTTTCTTTATTTTCAAGGTGGTCTTAAATACAGACTTGACTGTAAATTTTGAATGGCTTTTCAGAAATGATCGATCTAGGATTTTATTGGTGCATGTATTTAGCTAATTAGACCGTTTGTGACGACGAGATACTTTTTTCGACTTGGCCCCGTCCGCACGAAAATCGGCCAACCGAAAAGCCGAATTAATTAGTAGGGCTACGTACGGATCATATCAATTAAAGACTATACAGTATAGGGTAAACCATATAGGGGACTGACAAAAAAAATCGAAAAGAAATTTGAAGTGTCTAAGCACATATATAGATATTCTATATATGCTTATCTATAGACACTTTTTATTCGAAATTTTTGTTTGTATCAGTCCCCTATGGGGTAAACCACAGAGACACTGACAAAAGCAGATGTAAGGACGTATATCTGTACCGACAAGAACTTTTTTATTCCTAAGATTCATGAACGGTCCATCAACTGAGGTCCATTCATGAATTTTTCATCAAGGTTCATCAAAATAATGCATCAATAGTTCATGAACCTAAGTTTGATCAGGGATGCTATATTACAGGGATACGCAACGGACGGAAACTGGCTGAAAAACAGTGCCTAGGGATATTCGCGCGAGAGCGCATGCGCACGCATTTACCGTTAATGTCGGTATCTAGCAGATAAAATATGGGTCAAATATTCTCTTCAATCGGCTTAAATAAATGCTGTTTTTGCATAGAGTTTTTTATATATTGATCTTAAAGTGTTAAATATTTTACAGATGTTGTAATTTTGTTTCTAAATATTAGTGGTTCTAAAGATTTCCAAGTTTTTGTGACCGTTCGAAAATAAAACTGACGTGATAATTTGACCGAAATGGTCGCACAATAGAAAATGTCAGTTTTTTGCGACAGCTTTAGTACATGAAGATATTCTTAATTTCACGATATTTTGCCGTGATTGAAGTGTGACATACTTCTATATTGGCTGCATAACTATATTTTCATGTTTTATTTTGTTATAATACATAATTTCGCGATCGATTATGACCCAGTTTTTACAATTTACAAAATGGAGGCCTGATCTGACGAGGAGATATTGCACTTTTTGCGACATCATTTGTTTGTGAAGATATACTCTATATCAAAATTTTCTTCCATAGTTTGACACTTATACACGTCGATATTGGCGGCATGATAATATTTTCATGCTTACTATTGTAAAAGAACACAATTTCGCGGATGATTATGAACCCATTTTTGCGATTCAATTCAATGGCGGCCTGATCTGACGAGGAAAATGGGAGACGGACAAAAACCCCCCCGGACAAAAACCCTCCCAGTGTTTTTAACATAGGTGGACAAAAACCCCCCTGTGCTTCTTTCAGTGCGGACGAAACCCCCCCTGTTCTTTTTTCAATGTGGACGAAAACCCCCCCATATCTTCTAGTATTTCTAATAATTTTAGGAATGATCATGGTAATTATTATAGCAACACTTTTGTTTTTATTTTTACTTTTTTTATTTTCAGTGATACAGTGAAACACAATATAAAAGTAGAATCATATTTTAACAATATTCTTTCAAATACAGCTACTAACAATTGTATTTTCTTTCTACTTTCTTTATAAAATCCTCAATGGCACAACCATTGTAATTATGATTGTAATTAATGACAAACTGTAAGTTATTAAGATATTCACTCAATTTCTAAGTCTTTAATTGAGCAATTAATCCAGTGATTAAATAAGGGATTTATGACAAACAAACATCAATCAATTTTGGAAGGTTTGGAAAAAGTGACTTTGATCAAAATGTACATGCTTATATATATAGTAATGATTCCCAGTTTGACCAAATGGAATTTTATTTTTCTCAATATTTATCATCATCACTATTGTTTAGTCACTAATTAATTGTTAATTGCTTATCAAAAGTTATCCATTTATTTAGGAATGGTGACACATGCAATTAACTTCAGTTTGCAGTTAATAAGATCCATTTTCAAATTATTAAAATAGTTTGAATAATTGGAAAGAATACATTTACTTTTTAAGAACTAGAATAATATGTATATTTTTTATTTATATAATGATATTACTCTGTAATGTATACTTACAAAAAGAGAAAATTAAACATGTATTGACTAGAAGGTTTTGAACCATTTCAGGCAAACATTTAATCAGTAAAGTAATTCTCAGCATAAAGTTAATTTATTATTAAATTGTGAATAAAGTCAATTATATGATCATATTGGCATTACATTGACATGATATGCAATTGCCTTGAAAAAAAACATGGGGGGGGGGTTTTGTCCACTTACAAAAAATCATAGGGGGGGGGGCTTTTGTCCTCCTTAAAAAATCATGAGTGGGTTTTTGTCCGCCTTGTTAAAAATCAATAGGGGGGTTTTTGTCCAGGGGGGTTTTTGTCCTACATTCGAGGAAAATATTTCACTTTTTGCAACACCATTTGTATGTGAAGGTATACTAAACATGAAAATTTTCTTCCATATTTTGAGACTGACATACGTCTGTATCGACGGCATAACATTAATTTCAAGAATTATTTTGCTGTAGTACCTTATTTCGCTCTCGATAATGATCCATTTTTATCAGTGCATAGCAAAACGAAAAAGCATCATATAAGCACTAAATTACATAGATTTTAGCGCAAACCAGAAACGGTGTAACCCGAATATATTATTTGGTATGCACATATTTTCACACCTATTATTCGAAATCGTCAATTCATAACAATGGCTGGTTGAGAATCAACTGGCATGTGACAAACAATATATGTACATCAATTCCTACACGAAGCGTGTCAACAGTTTAATTTTACAGATTGAGTAAAGTCAAACAGTTTATTCATGACTCGTAGAACATTATGTACATACATAATATGAAAACATAGAATACGTGTATACATGCCTTTCCATACGGAAATATAAGATACAGATCAATTCTTTAAATATCTACTACATTTAGTCAAAGAGTTGAAATAATGACGGTATATTACGTACATTATAATGCTAACAGAATTCCTTGAAGTTATTCTATATCTGTTTATAATGAAGAGAGCAATGAAGAAACATTACTTTAATCTTATTCAATATTTATCTGGTAATGTACATCTTTAATGCTGGGTTAGTTGTAAGGTCGACCAAATTATGGTTTTATGCTAATCGCCACGAATATTTCACTGTGATCTCAGGTACTTGACTTGTTTTTGTATTTGCTAAAATAATATCAGTTTTTCAACAATGATTAATTACTGTCATGATCAATATGATGTGAATATGTTGGTTTAAATTATGACATTAGATTTTATTGGTGGAACCCTGTTGTTTCCAATTAATGCTCACACACCGTGACCTAATGCATTCAAATGACATATGCGCAGCTGTGAAAACAATGTAGATTTATGAAACATAGACTACCCCATACTGTTTTCCATCCGGATTTATTGATTGCTTCCTTGTAATCAGTAAAGATCGTCACCGAGATTATGATTATGACTATACGAGGGCATATCGTACACCATTTTGGCGGAAGATTAAAAGTTACAGATTAAGTCTTTGGGTAATAAAATTGATACGCTATAATAGAGACATACATTATGAAAAACAAAGATCAATAACAAGATAAAGTTATACGAATCAAAATTACAAATAACAAACTTTTCACCATAAAATGTATAACATACGTACATTTCTTTCGCACAAAACATTCATGATATATAGCATTTCTTTAAATAAAAGTTTAACCATGAACATTTCTTCTTCAGCTGATAAATAGAAAAACGTTCCACGATACAAAATTAAATTTGGTCTTGAGTTGATAAATCGAACAAAACTTTCATGATATAAATATTTGTTATACAAATTTAATTTAATTAAAATGTTTAGCATTCGATCGTACATTTTTTTCATACTATATAAAAGTTTCTTTCACGAATTTAAAGTCAAATTTTAGCATTCTATCGTACATTTGTTGTCATGATATAACTTTTCTTTCACAAGTTTATTCCGTGAAAATTTCGCCTTCAGCTGATAATTCGAAAACAAGTTTCACGATATAAAATTTAATTGTACAAAACTTTCATAATGTAATATACTACATGTATTTCAATTTTTCATACATATTTTCATGATATAATCGTTTCTTTTAAAAATTCAATTTAAATAAAAAAATAGCAGTGAAAATTAATTTCGTCTTGAGCCAGGTGTAGCATCACTGCTTGAGCTCATAAATCGAACAAAACTTTCATAATGTAAACATTTCTTTCCTACAAAATTTGCATAATATAAGCATTTCTTTCTCAAATTTAATTTATAAAAATAAGTTGTGAAAATTAATAACAAACAAATAAAAACTATGAGAAACTTGAGTCGATCATAGACCACTAATGTTACTTTTTGTCAATTATCGATTCTTTGTGTCATTTTCATGGTAATTTCGGTAGTTTTGATACCTTTGCTTTCATTAACTAGCCTAGGCACTGATAATCTATACTTGATCAGTGGATGATAAGCGGTTGCACATCCCTGTAATATAGCATCCCTGGTTTGATGAACGGTTCATGAACAAATCGTGAAGCCGTTCATGAACATCATCAGTTCATTGAGTTTCATGAAGTGTTTATAAAAGTTCATAAAAGGTTCATGAAATCTATTAATAGATAGTTCATGAACCTATAAGTTGCGTGAACTGTTCACCAACTAAAGTCCATAAATAATTCATGAAGCTACGTGATCTATTTATGAAAACAGCATCAGTTCATGAACAATATGGGAAAAATGGATTTTTTTGGTGACAACCCCCTTTGGTATAATTAAAAAAGTTGGGCTTTAAAGTTGAATATAATTTGTTTTATGTGAGAAAGCAGGCGCTTCACTTGAAATGTGACAAGCACTGATTTAAATAACAATTTATAATGGTCACTCGTGAAAATCACCAATTATCAAACGATCATGTTTATTTTAGCAAACATAATCATTAGTTCATTTGATACATTAGAAGTAATTAATCTGTTGATTGATATAACGTATGTTTTCCAAAAGACATTGAACCAGGAATGCGCGGCACCTGCAAACCCCCAGTTTCCACTGTAGGGGGTAATAAAACAGACATGGGTCATTGATAGAATAGCTTCTGTTTACATAATGTCACTCCATGCTTATAAAACAGCAGCGAATTTAGTAATCTACAAGTTTTATTACCACCATATAAGTCAATAACATTTATAATCCTACTTTTTGACTAGGTGTCAAGCCTACATACCGTGACCATACAGGAATAATCTGATTAGGGACAACAAAACAATTAATTAAGAGATCAGGCCCCAGTACTAGTTTCACAAAAAAAAAGATGCGGAGATATACATGTACGTCGTTCGATACATGAACAACGTTCATTTAGAAATTAAGAATGGTTTTAAATGCTATACATTGTATATCCTTTATACTTCGCATGAAATGTGCGTAGCGCGATTACTGTTAATAAAATATTCGCATATCTATCTATTATTACATAGAGATACTTTTTCACAAATTTCGAATTTTCGAAGTTTTATCCCCGAACGAATAATCGGACCACTCGGTTTAAAAGTTAAAAGACAAGGTTGTTCAAATTCTAATCAGTCTGAATCGGAACAGCATGAGAAATATAAATGTTGGGATGATGCAAAAGTAAACGACAACATGTTATCAGTTAATGCGGATTTTTTTAAACTAAGCGAGGATGTCTTAAATAACGAATACTGCGTAGATGAAATAATTTGTCGTTTTTATGCAAGACAATTCTTTCCCAATTTTAGGAAAAACTACAACAAAAAGAAACGTACGTCCCTTTAAAGGGAAAAATGAATGGTTCAATAATGATTGCTTCACCGCGCGAAAACTGTACACGTCTGCTAGAAATAAATTTCTCAGATAAAATAGAAAGGCCTTTGTACAAACAAAATCGTATTATAATAAGGTTGAAACGTCGGGAGAAAAATAAATTTAATAATGCAGATAAAATTATTCTTACGAAATTAGCAAAAAATAACCGAAACAGTTTTGGAAGCGAGTAAAGTAAAATAAATAAAGCACATTCAAATATAGCTGAACAGGTTACCGTTAATGATTTATTTAGTCATTTTGAGAATCTGCATATCAGAGCCGAGCAACGATGATGATCCCCGGGGACAGACGGACGAATCATTGATTTTTTACGAGTGCATAGATCGTGATTTAACTGTTGAAGAAATTAGTAAAGCTGTATCTTCTCAGAACAATAATAAAAGTAGCGGACTTGATTATCTCTATGCTGAAATGTTCAAATATTCCTTTGACTTTATATCTAGTTTTTTACTACATTTGTTTAATAGATTATTTACGAGAGGCGAATACCCTAAATCTTGGGGCGAGGGAACAATTGTACCAATACAGTACAACAAAGGAGATATAGAATACCCTAAAAACTATAGAGGCGTAACACTTATAAATGTTCTAGGCAAAATCTATTTCTCAAGTTTTGTTAAATCGTGTAACTGATAGGTCAATTGCACATGAGTCTATATTACATAATCAGTTCGGTTTCCAAAAAGGAAAGTCTACGACAGATTGTATATTTTTATTACGTGCTATTATATAAAAAAAAACGCTTAATAGTAAAAGGAAGCTATATTGCGCATTTTTGGATTACGAAAAGTGCTTTGATAAAATAAATAGAACTTACTTATGGCAAAAACTGATATCACAACATGTAAGCTCTAAAATTGTTAGAGCTCTTCAGGCAATGTATAACTCAGTTAGGTCTTGTATTCGATACAAAAATAGCACATCGAACTTTTTCTCTTCAAATATTTGAGTAAAACAAGGAGACCCAAGTTCAAGTTTTCTTTTCTTGTTTTTCGTGAATGACATACTATCTAGTATAAATACAAATATGGAAGGAATTTTTTCAATCGATGAGTTGCAAGTTTTTTAATTTGTTGTTATTTGCAGACGACTCTGTGTTGTTTGCCTTAACACCACAATCACTTCAATTAATGTTAGCCTGATGATGTTGAAATATACTGTTATATGTGGGGTATAAAAATCAATACACTCAAAACAAAAACAATGATTTTTGAGAAAGGTAGTGGCACTACCTACAATTTTGTATTATGTGAAACTGAACTTGAGCAAGTAAAAACATTAAAATATTTAGGAATCCATCTGTTCAAAAATGGCTCGTGGTATAGAACAGAAAAGCGGACAGCACAGCACTCTTTATATATGCTCTACATAACTTGTTCATTGTCTTTAACCAACTAGATATGTCCTCACATGATAAATGTAGACTATTTGATAGTTTAGTAGGGTCTATCTTAAACTATAATGCTGCAGTATGCATGGGGCTTTCATGACTCTAAAAATATAAAACTCATACATTAATTGTAAGTTCCTGAGAAAGATTATTCATGTCAAAAAGTCCACAAACTTAGATTGTTTATATGGTGAAACAGGGCGATTTCCAATGAAAGTTGTAAGGCAGTTTATATTTATTAGTTACTGGCTAAAACTCTTGACAACCACCAATCCCATATTGAAGAGTGTTTATAAAATGTTAGCAATGTGTGCTGATATGAATATCACATATGACAATACGAACTGGGCTTTTAAAATTAAAACATTGTTAAACAATATTGGTATGACATAACATAACATACCTTTATTTTCTCACAATACATACAATATACATAGTACAAACATGTAAACATGAGGACATTACATCATGCAAATACGAGGCGTAAAAATACATACATATATATACATACATGTTCATTAAGGCACGTTTCATTAAGGTAGATGTAACCAAATTCTGTTAGATTCACTTCTATTTAAACTAATATAAAAACTGTTAAGAATGTTTCATTTAAATGATTTCTTTCTTTATTCCTTATTATTATTTTGCCGGAGATCGAGTCACTAGATAGATTTTAAGAGCAAAACAAATTTTAATGACCATCACTAGGTGCAAAGAGGCATACTAGTAGAAGAAATACAGACGGACGGACAAGAAAACTATCATACATGTACATGTACGTACATATAGTTGTATATACTGTACGTATATACTCACATATATAATTAATAATAAACACATAATTGAAAATACATATTACAAACATGTTAATTTCTTATAAAATATTAAATTTATATCTTTATTGAGCTGTAAGTCCGAGCGCACAATATATTTAATGCTGAATAAACATTATGTTATGTTATTTAGACTAAATATTGACCATGAAAATGTACACGAGATCCACGACTTGCATACGAAGCATTTTCGTCATAGATATTGACCATTTTGATAGTTTTTCAAGAAAACCAATTGATACACAATATTATTTTATTAAACACACATGCAGCGTCCGCGATATTGATTTTCTGTGTCAGTCGTGAATTTCATCATTTCGATCTGTTAGAAATCAAAATTCGTAATTATCCTAAAATAAGGCAAAAAGTAACTTTCAAGGGCAGATACCCTTGAAATGACTCGATAAACCACAATCAGATAACTATTGCCCAGTTTAACTCTATATAGATTATATAGGGAAATAATTTAAAACTTGCTATAAAATCTTTATTCAGTAAATGCCAATATATTACCACATATGACATTGTAGATAAAATCATTATCTTTCAAATGGTGTAATTTAATTAAAAATAACTATCTATCTTGGGCAGTATTTTTGCACTTGTATGAAACAGGTAAAACGGTTCAAAATTTACTCTATGTTCTATGTAAATATTGAAGAAAATGATTTTTTGCCGAATTTCAGACTAAAAATTGACAAACAATTCATAAGTTGCCAATAAATTACCACATATGACATTTTAGAGAAATTCTTTTCCCGTAAAATGATATAAACCAAAATAAAATAAATATACATCTTGTACAGTATTTTTAACGATTTGTAACACCATGTTTTGACAAATATTGCTTTCGTTTGAGCTCGATCTTCGGTAATTTCCGTTTGGCCGATGATTACCGATGCATGTACAAATTTAGCACAGCGGGTGGTTTATACACATTGGAATGTAGATATATCCTTAAACAGCTTTATGGTAGAAAATCCCTTGTAGACGTAAATTTAAGTTCTTGTGAATTTGAAAAGATGCATGAAACAATATATCAATAAAAATTGTGATTATACCGTATTTATTTGCATGTATATATATATATGCCCTTGATACGATCTAATATTTCTTTCCATTGTACATGTTCTGAATTGTTATTTATTAGATAATTGCATTAACTTTTATTTCATGTACTCATAGTTTTGTGTATGTTGTAGTGACGATGAGTTGTTTTACTTAAGTCTAAAATACAATTTTAGTTCCATAATTCTATTGTAATAAGATAAGATATTGTAAATTGATGATTCCAGTAGACAATTATGGCGTTACTGTAAGGAAAGTTTTGAGTATTTTTTTTTAAAAGTTAATACAATTCTACTGCGGTAGTAATTATCTCAAGAGTGAATCATTCTAAACAGAAAGTTTCTTTTTTTTTTGGTAAAGCATTTTATTTTTTAAATGAATAAACGAGTGTTTATGATACGTACAGTTCTAATATTTATTTTTAATAAACGTACCAAAATCTTTACTATTCATCATGATTGTTTCTGCGCTTTATTTTAGTACGAACTGACATACACATGTAAACAGTAATACTATAGTTTATACATAATATCGTTTATCTGTCGATTAACAGTTTTAATGCAATTAGAATTGAGCAGGTCTTCTGATTGTTGTTTCGAGAAAAGGTGCGAAATACGCCATTAAAAAGCGATAATTTTTTATTTAGATATTTTTTATATTGAGCATCATCATGTAAATATAGATAGTCAGTATTTTGATTATGTTAAGAGCTAGTTTTATACCATTGTTTGTACATTATGTTCCTCATATTTTCACGAGAAGGATTTTGATTTTGAGGAAATTTTTCAAGAAACAATTACAACTACATATATAAGTCCTCGATCTTTGTTCTAGACTATTTAGATTATGTTTGAATATTCTTATTACACACAGCCAGTGTAAATTAATGCTAGCTCTCGGTGTTAATGATTAATGGATCAAAATCCGAATTGTCTTTCTATTTCAAAGTCATACACGACATATTAATATATCAATGTTTTACTCATTTTACGGCCTTAGACACAATAAGCAACAAATAAATTATATTAAATTTGACATGCATACAAACTTTCGTTTTCGAATACTTGTAATATTAGTGAATAAGAAAATAGGTTCTCGTGCTGTATAACGCTATTAACAACCAAATCAATAAAATGATATAATCATGGATTTTCGGATTTTAAAAAAAATTCAATAAAAAATACTCATATTTTTTCTATAACTGCATTAACATCTTTTACTTGCCAACTACGCTAGCATTTTCTCTGTTGTACAAATTATACTGTCGATGTTCATACACAGATAATTACGTATATTACAAGCTTGTATAAAACCACCCGCGGTTTTATTGCCTATCGATTTCCTGGGGCTATATTGGCGACACGGTAAATTTTGACCAGTATCATGTGTTCTGTCAGATGACCTAAAGGGAAACAATCCAATAGTTGGTATCAGCTTAATCAGCTCGATCTCGAAAGGGAGACTACTTATGGAAATTGACCAAAATTGTACCATATGAATAAAAAACGAACATCGCGACCCCCGTTTATTTCGCTTAAAATGTTCTATTATCATATACTATGATCATGCAAAGTTTTTGAAATCATTTCTATAGGTTTTGGATTGCCTATATATATATATGCATATATATGTGCAAAATTGTGGAAACATATCAGCTGTGTCCTTTCCAATGATTTTTCTTAAATGCTCAGAGATTAGTAAAGCGTATATCCTTCTTCCGTGTCAAATTAAATATATGCCCCGCATTATATATGAATGTTAAATCGGTCTGAGACTGTTAGTGTGAGAGTTAAAACTATTTGCATGGGAACAATATGGGTACTCGTGTGGAAAAAATCACGATCAGACAGTACTTTGATAAAATACGTTAACGGGAAGAGACATATAATATTATATAGATGTCTCTGTCGTAAGTAAGGTTTTAGAACCTACGGCACGACTCCTTTGTGTACAGAATTGTTTATATTTAGTCTATGTAATGTAAATGAAAGTTGAACCAACAAAATACGCTTAAACTATTTAAAGTGCCATTATTATTGCCTGCGAAGTGTCGTGTTAATAATTGGCCCGCAAACGCTGTACGTGAAGCCGTGCAATAACTGAAATATACTGAAGTCATGTGACCAATCTAAAATGGCGACCAGTTCATTTCAGAATAAAGTGAACGAACTTGAACGACGATTAAAGGCCGAAAATAAGTCTAGAGAACGAGATCGTGCTCGACCACATTGTGATCAGGCTCCAAGACGTCCAAAGCCATGTATGTCATGTATGTCTCTTTTGTTTATACTTGAAAACACGGTATTAATTAACACCTATTGACCGAGACTTGGTTGTTTCTTCTCGTTCCTTGTTTGGTGTATTTTAACAGGGATTCAGTATTACAGTACTGTACAATGCGCGAATTCTAAATGAAAACATTTCCTGAACTAGTTTACGCGAGAGGGTCATATCTAAAAATGTTGTAATCTAACAGCCAAAAGTTGGTCAAATAGTGAAAAACTTAAATAAATGTAGTTCCATAGTTCTGGGTACGATTAGTATCTAAATTGGTCTCATTTATTTTGTCTTGGTGACTATTTTAGTTATGGCATTAATTGTCACCTTTCTGAGTAAACAGCTAAAGGCGCTTCTTCGAGCCTCTATAAGTATTGAAGCAGATCATTTCATGTGGTTTCTGGAACGCTTCGGACTTAATCCAAAGCATTCTCAGGAAAATGTTTAAATTAAGGGTAATCTGAAACAGCGGCAAAATATTCGACTCCTTTTGACATTTTGAAGGTACATTTTAGGTTAATTTGATAGAATTTTAGTATTTATAATTCTTGGCATTGTACACATGTTTAATGGAAATTTTGTGTGTTTGATAGGAAAACGAATGTGACTCAGTCAGTTTGAGTCGTGTTATTGTTAGCTTTTCATTCGGAAAATTGTTGGCTGGAAAATGGGCTACATGAAAAAAATCTAACACTAAATCTTTTGACGAAAAATATAACTTACCTTCTAACTCGTTGACGCTACCATTTTTCTAGACCCTTTGGTATCAATCAATATCAAAACAAATATCATGTGATTATAAGCCTTGGGTCTGTCTAATGGAAAGTTCAATGCATTAATTGTTTTCTTCATATATCTACAATGTGTTAGGACTAATTACTAGCGAACTGTCTACATTGATCAGATTAACAAATGATCGCTCTGGGTTATTCATAGTATATAGGTGATCTTGACATGTTTATTGAGAATGGTGCGAAGAACATACAGTACGGTTTGTGACACTGCATGTACATAGCGATTTGGACCGAATTTTATGAAATTTAAGGAACATTTATGAACCGATTTTTTAACCCTTTTCTGCCACTCAAATCGGTCTGGAGTGTTGAAAATCAGTCAAAACTTGCAAATTTTCGTTTTTTAAGAGCCCTGACCGCTATAGATTGATTTTGAGGTCAGCATGTAAAAGGTAGCAGTCACAGTCTGGACTGCACAAATCACTGAAGTTAGAATATATCCGAACAAAAATGGCAGATGATAAACTGCTTGATGATCTACCAGCTTCACATTTTGTGTTCGAGAAAAGATCTTGGGTGGAAGACTAGTCTTATGTTTATAATGTTATAAGATTTTAAGGCACTGCAAAACTAAGCATACAAGTTATTTTTACAATGGAAAAATGACTTGTATGTATTTTCTTTGCATTTCAAGTCAGATTAAAAAAATAGTAGGGTACCTGAATCATTGCAGCTCTAGACACAGTGACCTTCAGCTTAAAAACGTGGTCCGACAGATATGTAGAGAACAATTTGGGCTTAGGTCCTCTAGACTTGGTTTGGAGGTTGATCATCACATGTACATGTACACATGTCACATGATGTAGATGACCCAGGCTATTGAATTCAAGTTCAATAGGTCAAAGGTCTTACTGTCCAGTTGGCTTTTAAGGGGCATCCAGGTTTTACAAACACTTCTTGTTCTTATATGTATTGTATATTTGTCCATTTTGTTAAATTTTTTATAATATTTTCATCTGGGATATTGTGTATTACATCTTCCTGTATGCTGTAATGTTTTCTGCATGCTACGTAATGTTATGAGTATTATTTCCAGTCGCTGAATTCGGTACAACATCTAGATCAAGTTCTGCTCCTTCATCAGGCAGGAGAAGACCAGGTGGCTTGGACTGTGTTCAGTCTTTATCTCATGCACCTAGACAGCCAGACAGGTTAGAATGTAGTTTCATTTAGTTGATCATTCATTCATGAGAGTTTAATGTAATACAGTCGAAACTCATTACATCGAAATCGCTTATATCGAAATCCCGCTTATATCGAAGTAGTGATAAAGTCCAGATTTTTATCCTTCTTATTACATATTAAAAAAACGCAGGTATATCGAATTCGTGGTTCTCGATATTTTTATATATCAAAGTAGATTTTCGGTCCGAACCAAATATTTTCAACTATAAAATGACCATCTATGTCGAACTAATTATGTCGCCAACTTACAAAAGAAATGTTCGCACCTTTTCCGCAAACAAACACTTACAATTTAAAATCGATATTTAATTATTGACAGCTGTATAAACATGTTAGTGTCCATTCTCACGATTATAAAACTGATACAAACTTTTCGTTGATGAAACGAATTATTATTAATGCTGCTATACGCTCATTGAAAACTATCTTATGCACATTTGAAATGTATATAGCAAAACAAATATATCGAAAGTACCCGTATAAGTACCGGTATAAATGCCGTATTCTTATAACCCGTTACAATCCCGTACACTAAATAACACGATTACGTTATTATTACGACACACTGACTTTAGCTCTAAAATGTAAACACGGGTATCAAAATTCCTATATCGAAGTTCGTTTATATCGAAGTATTTTGGAAGTCCCACGAACTTCGATATAACGAGTTTTGACTGTATGTAGTTTGCAATACCAGGGATTTTCTTTATTATATATTTGCAGCCTGTAACAGGCACCTTCCCTTATGAAAATTTCTTTGAAATCATGCAATTTTCCCCAAATTTCCAATTTACTCCTTGAAATTTCATTTCCCCAAACTGGTTTCTGGCAAGAATATTTTCAAAATGAGGCACCCACCTGCTATTTTATCCCCATATTAAGGACTAGGGTGCCTTCCTCAAAACAAAACAAACTCCAGATTACAGAAACTGTTCAGTTTGTACATTTGATGCAAATAAGTTTTTCTCTAGCATTTAATTTAATGTGATCCATTTCAAAGTCAAGAAGCCATTAGTCGCAATATGGGTTTGATGTAGTTGAAACCGAGCGTATAGTATCCAGCAGAAATATAGAATGGAGTGAATTTTGTATATTGTTGATATTTTATTGCAAATTACTTGTTTTCAGTCATGAGATTGAACAGAAATATACAGAAATCATGAAACAAACAGGGATTTTAACACTCACTGGACAAGTAAGTTTTCTTTAAGATAATATTGTGTTTCTCTCTTTTTTTCACAATATTAGATTGAGAGATTGTGTATTGCCAGGGCTTTAGTATCACAGTGTAGTAAGGTTGATATGATGTACACAGTACATACTACTGTAAATTATTTGGGTATTTAATATCATTCAATGACAGTTGAGAAATGTGCTTCAAATTGATTTTGTAAGCTCTATATTGATATATATGCTTACTGGAATCACATTTTAATTAATGTTCAATGGTGAATTAACATCATGAGCATTGTAGTTCAGTGAAAAATTTCATTTAAAAAAATGCATTAGATTTTCTATGATTTTTTTGCGCAGATGAAATGTGAAATGCAATGAGGTATGTATGCCACTTGTGGTATTGTATGTAGGCCTCTTATGATATGTAGTCTACTTATGATATGGTATGTAGACCACTTATGATATGGTATGTAGACCACTTAATTACTTATGATATGTAGGCCACTTATGATATGGTATGTAGACCACTTATGATATGGTATGTAGACCACATAAAATAAGTTGGCCACCATGATATGTAGGTAACATAGGAATTCATTGCGATATACCTGTATACTAGAACAGTATGTCAATGAATCCATGTTTCATTATAAGTTAACTTAAAGCCCCATTAGCTTTTTAAATTTAGTAATACAGAACAATAGATGTAATGATGGTAAAATGTAAGAAATATATTTTATTTGCTCTAAACATATTTACACAATGCCTTTCTTTGGCCACATCTTGTAGAAATGTTGTTAGACACTTTTTCTTAGTTTTTGCAATATCATTGAAAAAATACTGTGCTCTATTTCTATATGAACCTCGTGATCAAAAAAGAAAATTTCGGAATGTTTTTATTGCAAGTAAAAGTCAATTTCACTGATAAGTGATAAGATATCTTTCTAGGTAAAATAAGACCTACTTTAATTTCAACATCCAAAATGTTAATGGGGCTTTAACCAATGCGTAAAAAATTCTAGATATAATTATTGGTGGCAATTTTATTAGATGTATTAATTCGAGTATACGTATGGATATTTTGTTTTACAGAAAGTACCAACAGACATAACAGATCTGGAAGCACTTGGAGAATTAGGGCATGGCACGTGTGGTCAGGTGATCAGAATGAGACATAAAGGAACACACGTCATGATGGCTGTTAAGGTATTCACAGGTTATGCTTTATAGCTGTCATACAGGCATTTTGATTGATCATTTACAGGTCACATTTTTCTGTGTCAATGACGCCAAAAATTCCACACAGGACTGCTAAAAATGTCCAAATTGAGTCCTGTAGAATGTACATTTTCCATAAGATATACTTGCGGTATTAAAGTAAAGGAGATTACTGCCTAAGTTTTTTATTTATCTACACTGAAAACAGATCTTTGATCTTTATACAAGAAATAAACCGTAACACCGAATGACATACAGAAATGAATATTTTTCTACTTTTCACCATGGGCAAAAACTCTTGCATTTAAAAAAAAAATTGAAGTATCTAAGGTAACTATCATAAAAATAATGACCATAGAGTTGTTCTATTTTTGTAATAATAACATTTCGTATAGCATTAAGAAGATATGTCAGAAAAGTACAGTATTAGACTGGGAAGACCTTAAGCTAGTTTTTTAAATGTTGTATTGTTGAACACAATAAACATCATCTGAAGAACCATACATTACATGGTCATAATATTAGTTTTGATAAATCAGTTGTATTAAGTGGACAAGTTCTTAGGTGTCACTGAAATTACTCTCTAAATGCTGGATTCTCGAATAGAATAGAAATGAGTTTTGGCCGGTTCGAAATCTTGGAAGTATGTAATATAGCTGAAAAAATGCCTGAACCTGCCCCCTTCCCCTAGCAGGCCTGCTAGTCTAGCTCTTTGGCTTGTTGGCCACAAACTTATTGCGAACCCTGCATAATTATATATTTGTGTTTTATTTTCAGCAAATGAGAAGATCTGGGAATAAAGAAGAGAATAAAAGAATCATTATGGATCTAGATGTTGTGCTAAAATCACATGATTGTCCATATATAGTACAATGTATAGGAACATTTATCACATCGGTAATACTGCAATATTTTTGATAAACTACTGTATTACATGAACAGGAAAGACTAATGTTTTACATGGACAGGAAATACTAATGTTTTACATGGACAGGAATGACTAATGTTTTACATGGACAGGAATGACTAATATTTTACATGGACAGGAATGACTAATGTTTTACATGGACAGGAATGATTAATATTTTACATGGACAGGAATGACTAATATTTTACATGGACAGGAATGATTAATGTTTTACATGGACAGGAATGATTAATATTTTACATGGACAGGAATGATTAATATTTTACATGGACAGGAATGATTAATATTTTACATGGACAGGAATGATTAATATTTTACATGGACAGGAATGACTAATATTTTACATTGACAGGAAGGACTAATATTTTACATGGACAGGAATGACTAATGTTTTACATTGACAGGAATGACTAATATTTTACATGGACAGGAATGACTAATGTTTTACATTGACAGGAATGACTAATGTTTTACATGGACAGGAATGATTAATATTTTACATGGACAGGAAGGACTAATATTTTACATTGACAGGAATGATTAATATTTTACATGGACAAGAATGACTAATATTTTACATTGACAGGAATGACTAATATTTTACATGGACAGGAATGACTAATGTTTTACATGGACAGGAATGATTAATGTTTTACATGGACAGGAATGATTAATATTTTACATGGACAGGAATGACTAATATTTTACATGGACAGGAATGATTAATGTTTTACATGGACAGGAATGATTAATATTTTACATGGACAGGAATGACTAATATTTTACATGGACAGGAAGGACTAATATTTTACATGGACAGGAATGATTAATGTTTTACATGGACAGGAATGATTAATATTTTACATTGACAGGAAGGACTAATATTTTACATGGACAGGAATGATTAATATTTTACATGGACAGGAATGATTAATATTTTACATGGACAGGAATGATTAATATTTTACATGGACAGGAATGATTAATGTTTTACATGGACAGGAATGATTAATATTTTACATGGACAGGAAGGACTAATATTTTACATGGACAGGAATGATTAATATTTTACATGGACAGGAAGGACTAATATTTTACATGGACAGGAATGATTAATATTTTACATGGACAGGAATGATTAATATTTTACATGGACAGGAATGATTAATATTTTACATGGACAGGAATGATTAATGTTTTACATGGACAGGAATGATTAATATTTTACATGGACAGGAAGGACTAATATTTTACATGGACAGGAATGATTAATGTTTTACATGGACAGGAATGATTAATGTTTTACATGGACAGGAATGACTAATGTTTTACATGGACAGGAATGATTAATATTTTACATGGACAGGAATGATTAATGTTTTACATGGACAGGAATGATTAATATTTTACATGGACAGGAATGACTAATATTTTACATGGACAGGAATGATTAATGTTTTACATGGACAGGAATGACTAATATTTTACGTGAACAGGAATGATTAATATTTTACATGGACAAGAATGACTAATATTTTACATGAACAGGAATGATTAATATTTTACATGGACAAGAATGATTAATGTTTTACATGGACAAGAATGACTAATATTTTACATGGACAGGAATGATTAATGTTTTACATGGACAGGAATGATTAATGTTTTACATGGACAAGAATGACTAATATTTTACATGGACAGGAATGACTAATATTTTACATGGACAGGAATGACTAATGTTTTACATGGACAGGAATGATTAATGTTTTACATGGACAGGAAGGACTAATATTTTACATTGACAGGAAGGACTAATATTTTACATGGACAGGAATGAATAATGTTTTACATGGACAGGAATGACTAATGTTTTACATGGACAGGAATGATTAATATTTTACATGAACAGGAAGGACTAATGTTTTACATGGACAAGAATGACTAATATTTTACATGGACAGGAATGACTAATATTTTACATGGACAGGAATGACTAATGTTTTACATGGACAGGAATGATTAATGTTTTACATGGACAGGAATGACTAATATTTTACATTGACAGGAAGGACTAATATTTTACATGGACAGGAAGGACTAATATTTTACATTGACAGGAAGGACTAATATTTTACATGGACAGGAATGAATAATGTTTTACATGGACAGGAATGACTAATGTTTTACATGGACAGGAATGACTAATATTTTACATGGACAGGAATGATTAATGTTTTACATGGACAGGAAGGACTAATATTTTACATTGACAGGAAGGACTAATATTTTACATGGACAGGAATGATTAATGTTTTACATGGACAGGAAGGACTAATATTTTACATGGACAGGAATGACTAATGTTTTACATGGACAGGAATGACTAATGTTTTACATGGACAGGAATGACTAATATTTTACATGGACAGGAATGATTAATGTTTTACATGGACAGGAAGGACTAATATTTTACATTGACAGGAAGGACTAATATTTTACATTGACAGGAAGGACTAATATTTTACATGGACAGGAATGACTAATGTTTTACATGGACAAGAATGACTAATATTTTACATGGACAGGAATGACTAATGTTTTACATGGACAGGAATGACTAATGTTTTACATGGACAGGAATGATTAATGTTTTACATGGACAGGAATGACTAATATTTTACATGAACAGGAAGGACTTCTGCTTCACATGCCATTAAGGAATACTGTTTGGACATAAAAGAAACTTGTTTTACATGGGCTGGACAAATATTAATGAGTTAACTGTGAATTTATTTGATGAGAGATGATTTAGACTGGTGTGAAAGTTTGTAAATAATGTATAAATTGATTTATAGAAGTTTATTAATGTTTATTGACAGTTTAACACATACATGTTGAATATATGTTACATTATTGAAAGCCCTAAGTATTTCAGTGGTTCTTTGTATTATTGAGAGTTAAATGATTGATATCTTGAATTTCTTAAGAGTTTTCTGTTATTTGTGTATTGCATTTAGTACTTGTCAAAGTCCCTTGTCTGGTATGTTGCTATGTGAAGTTGATATCTTTATGTCTGCAGCATAATGAAAACAAATAGACCTGTACAAATGTGGGGACCCGCCTCCATGGTGTAGTGGTTAAGGTTGCTGACTTCAAATCACTGTAACCTCTCACTGATAGAGGGTCGTCGGTTCGAGCCCCATGTCTCTATGTGAGAAAGTAGAATGGGAGTCTAGTAATGGTTCTTCCCAGGAACGATGGTTAGGCAAACTGTCTACCACATATGACACTGACTGTTGAAAAGTGGTGTAAAACTCAAACAAATAAACAAAACTGTTTGAAATTGATATCTTTACTTTATGTCTGCAGTATAATGAATACAAATTGACCTGTACAAATGTGGAATGATACTTTGACATATTAATTATTGAATGTTGACTGATATTCACATTGTTTAATTACAGAGTGAAGTTTGGATATGTATGGAACTTATGTCAACATGTTTAGATAAATTATTAAAGAAGACAAGAAGACCCATTCCTGAAAAAATTCTTGGCAAAATGGCAGTTGCTG